>OZ026516.1:46427371-47627371 GCA_964019695.1 Loripinus fragilis | reverse complement strand
GGGATTTAGCCTGGGCCAGACCAGACTCAAAAACACAGGTAACTCAGAAGATAATGATTTTTTCTTATTTCTCTACATGAAATAACATACTTTATTTGTACTCATTGGAAGCGTCTCATTGAGACATTTCCAATGAGTACCACCATATTTTTTTGTGGAATAGTTCGGGGAAAAATCTTTTTGCTCAAATATTATTTATGGAAAAGTTGGAGAATTTTTTTTTGCTGCACCTGCTTATCCCTTTACTCCACACAAGCGCCTTTGAAACATAAGATTTTTAAAATATTATGAAAAATGGAACATTTGCTCCAGGAGCAAATGTTCCATTTTCCATAATATTTTCAAAACTATTTAAAAGTAAAAAGTATTTTTTGTACATTTTTGAAAATTTGAATTGTTTATAGAAAGTGATGCAATGTTCTAAATATACCATACTAGGTGTGACCTGACCTGGTTGCCTCACATATATTTCACACTCTAGTGACTTTGTCAGGATTCTATACAGTAGAGTGTGTATCTTTGCAACAAATTAATTATTAAAAAAGTTATATGGAAAATTCATGTGAAAAACTGTGAAGCTGTGAGTGTGGAACCTTATTAAATAAAAGAGCGAAAATTATAGGGATCACACATGTATGTATGTCTTTTCATGCATTAACATTTGCCTGGTCCCAATCAATCTGAACATGAAGCTGATAGGCCAAGTGTTCAAACTTCTCTTTATGGACTCGGCACATGTTAATGCAATGAAAAAAACATAACCAAAATTCTCCATTTTATCTGCTCAAATTTTTGTTATTATTGAATTTTTTGTAAAGAGAAGAAAGTATTATAAATTTAAAGTGTCAAAATTACTGATATAGAGAGGGTGAATGACTCAAATATCAGTTTCACCGCCCTGGGAAATTGATTTGATGAAATCTCCTATGGTGAAAACAACATTGCAAGGTTGATGCTTTGATCAGCAGAGCACTGAAATGATAAATTGAACCGAGCCAGTTCGAGATTTTGGTACTTATCACATATACAGACCTCATTCATAATTAAAAATTGATTTTGTTATTTCTCAACCATTTTTAACATAATTGTGGGCACTCAAAATAACCGTCTCCATAAGAGCACCCACAACATCTGTTTAAATCGATAGATAAGAAAATAATCACTGCTTGCACAATTTATAAATGTTATGTGATAAGTACCAAAGTTTCTTGTCTAGCTCATTGAAGCTCAAAAAGTAGGAAATTATTTTATATTATACAATTATTGACTATTGAGGCATTGGACATGATGTGATATCAACCTGAGAGTACCAATATTGACGGAGGCGGAGCCGAGGTCAATATTGGTATTCTCAGGTTGATATCACATCATGTCCAATGCCTCAATAGTCAACAATTTTTTTATTATATAATTTCTCTAAACCAAAAAAAAGTAACAACAACAAAATCTTGGCTATGGACGATGTCTTGGACAGTCTTGAATTTCTTTTTTTTTTTAGATGATGACTATCTGATTTCATTCAGTTAAAAGAGGAATGAATGCATACTTCATTTGTAATTACAACTGCAGACAGAGAAGATCCAGATTAAATGCTGCATAATGTGGCATTTCATCAGGGTCTATACTGTTTGCTAAGACAGAAATTATCTTCAAGGAAAAAACTGCAATTTTGTTTAGAAATTAAAACCTGTGACCCCTTGAATTATACAATGGACCATTCCAAGTTTATTGCATCAATCCAGAAGGAAGGATTCAGTAGTTCATTTAAGAGTTCTGCTAATTACTATATTCAACAGCAAAGTCTTGTTGAACCACCAAATCTTGTGAATTTCGTGCTGCTGTCATTCACTGAATTGTTTTTGCAGCAAATCATGCAAGTTTCATGCTGAAAACACACCTGTTATGGAAAGTTTCTATGAAGTCTATTTTAAGTAACTAATATTGAATGGGAAAAGCCAGCAGCCCATGTGATATGTAGTTTTATTGACTTAAGTGGATAGGCATCTGGGCCAATCAAAAGATGTCTATTTATAGGTTATATAATAACAAAATTTATAATTACATTGATGAAAAAATTCTCCCAAGACATTATTTTGTTGGTTGTTTGGAGAAGGTTGGGTGGATGCTTAGGTTAAAACTTGTGATGGGGATTTGCAAAGTATGCTTTAACCAGCCTGCTCAGGTACAGAGAAGGGGCTAACTTCTTTAAATGTTGTTGACATGGACATAAGATATCATGTAAACATGATAAAAACAATGATTGCCCATTTCACCTCTGTTTTCATAGTAAAATAAGAAATTTGTTTATTTTTTTGTGGGTGAGGGGAATAAATATACTATGGTGTGATTTTTTTCTTGTAGGTCACATGTGAATATAAATACGACAAAGGTGCCTGTGTTCCTATTCGTGTTCATACTGTAGTCATATCTATCCAACATGATGAAAAAGTTACAATGGAACAGCTGAGAAAAGATTTAATGGAAAAAGTTGTAAGGACTGTTATACCTAAAAAATATGTTGATGACAGAACAATCTATCATTTACAGCCATCTGGAAAATTCATCATTGGAGGCCCACAGGTGAGCATTTCTCCCCTTGCAGGGCTTTATAAAAAATTATTGAGGGTGTGCGAGGGCCAGAATGTAGGCACTATTCCTGATAGAATATATTATTCTTTGCCCCAATTTTGAACCAGGTTTCACCCACCAGTGTCAAAATTACACTTTTTTATTTTTGCATGCTGGGATATTTTGCATGCTTTTTTACTGTCTTCTGATTTGTTTCAAGTCTTTGAGAATCTCTCAGAAATACCATCAGAGTGTCTAACAGTTAAGACCCAGATCAGGCTCGACATTTAGTTGACCCTGATCTGGGCCCAAACTGTTTGGAAAGGTTATCACCAGACGACAGTCAGCAGGGTTCCCACAGGCTTGAAAAGTACTTGAATTTAGAGGGCTTTCTTGAAAAATGTTTGAAAATTAAAAGTGCCTTGATAAGTACTGCAAAATCACTCAAATGCCTTGAAAAGTCCTTGAATTCTTCTATTTTCTATAGGACTGGACACTGTATATAGAGATCTAAATCAGTATAAAATTATTGTGCCTTTCTTTGGTGCTGCGCCAAATATAGACACAACAATTTCATGCTAATTTTCTAGTACAAATTTCTCCATTATCTCAGTCTAGCATTTCTGAAGTAGAATTTTAACACTTAAATCAGGATTTTTCATTACCTTTTAGTCCTTGAAAACTGTAGGAGAGTCTTTAGAAGTCCTTGAAAAATCCTTGAATTTTACTCGAACCCTGGTCACTAGTGGCCATAGTGGGAAGTCAACCAAAATTTATATTGCCACCTGAGTGAAATTGCAGAAGACTGAATTGTTCAAATAATTGCTTCTTTCAGAAATCAAATGAGGCTTGACAATTCATGTAAATCATCTTTTGGCTTTATATATACTATTAAGCCCTTCTGCCTTTTTGATAGTGGAGATGACCTATTATCTTTTAAACAATTTATATGAACTTATGAATTATATGCATGCTGGGTAATCTTGCATGTTTGCTTTTTGTTGTGTGCCAACTTTTTTTTCAACACTAATTTTTTCAACAAAAAAAAAACACTCTTGGGAATACAATCAAGTGTCAAACAGTTTGGATCAAAATCAGACCAGACGTTTTGTCGATTCTGATTTTGGTCCAGACTGTTTGCAAAGGTTATCAGCAGATGACACACAGGTTTAGGAGTAAAGGGCAGAGTGTTTCATAAACTTCACTCTAGTTTGACCGTTATGTCCTGGAAGCGAGTTTGCACAGAAGTCACATATCACTGAAGTGACTGAATATCGCACATTATCTCTACTGTGTAAACAATTTGTACAATGTTGACCTGGGGTTAATTGTAAGGGGGCAATAACCTTAACCCAGTATTTGACCGAGGACAATATTCACTCATTATTACATAACTTAACAGTACTTCATACACCACAGTCATGTAGATTTTGTCTGAAGAAGAAATTACTGTTTGAGCTAAACTAGAGAAATGGAACCTTAGCATCCGCACAGCCTGCGATATGATTCTTTTTTAAACTGAAAATGGGGGCATAGTGGCTCAGATGGTAGAGCGTTACACTGGAGATCAAAAGATAACTAGACTAAGTTCGAGACTGGCACAGTGATCATTGTGTCCTTGAGAAAGACCCTATATCCGCTGATTTAACAGTGTTGGTTCAACCCTAGTCCCAGTTACTGGCCTATTCAGTATCTACATTATATTGAGGGAGCGCAATGGCTCAGTTGTAGAGTGCTTGACTTCAAGTCCGAAGGGCCGCGGGTTCGAGCCTCACCAGCGTCACTGCGTTGTGTCCTTGAGCAAGAACATTAATCCTACCTTAGTACTGGTTCAACCCAGGAAGACCCGTCCCTTTATAACTGAAAAATTGTTGATGGGACTTATAGAATCAAATCAAACAAACAAACAAATCTACATTATATTGTGTTACTGAGTTTTAAAGAAGTAAACAAACGGCTACATCTACTGAGGGCTAGTTCAACCCAGGAAGATAGGAAATCATCCTGACATGACTAAAAAAATATTGACTTGGATGTAAAGCAGCAAAACAAGCAAAAAAAAACTAAAAAATCGATGACATTGTTCATTTTTCTCCAGTTAAACCTCTCATATAAAAAAATGTGATGTGAGGAAAGAGCGCGCTAGCTAGCTGACATCATTTGTTACTGAAAAATGATGTGATTCATGGCGTTTGACAATGTAACGTTGTTTTTACACTTGAAAGACATTAGGAACACATATAAATGTATGTGACATTGGGGGGAAATCTTCAGTGCAATGGCGGAAAGTTGGAAGAAGCTGAAGGCTTCAAATGTGTTTTCATCGTTTATTGTGTCAGAATTGAAATAGATTAACTCTAGTGTTTGAATTGTTGAGTAATAATTCACTATTTGTCGGTCAGTTGTACGAAGATAAATCACTTGAGCTATGCGCTCGTGATTTGATATTACAACTGACCTCCAAACAGTGAATTATTGCTCAACAAGTCACTGCTAGAGCTGACCTATTTCGTAGTATACAAATGATTAAATAAATACCAACAATCTATTTTTTCGATGAAGAACATGAAATCAAGAAATCTGGATACTCCTACCATGGGGGTTACAAATGACTAGTGCATCTCAACAAATACCATAGACTTTAGAATCTGCAGCCAAATAACAGTAACACAGGAACCCTTTAAGAGTCATCTTTGTTTTGGTCCATGCACCTCCATTCCATGTTAAAAGTAGTCTGGAGTGTGTTTAGATATGCAGCAGATGTAATAAGCATACAGCATTTTCAGTACAAACAGTACAAAACACTGGCAAATTTGAATGCCAGACACCCCCACCCCCCAGTCCCACCCCCCCCCACACACACACACACAGAGTCACACACACACCCTACCTATTATTTTATCATTTAAGTAGGGTAGTTGTCAGGAACTGAAGAATGATTGAAGATGCTAAATACTGGTTTACAGATGAGCTGTCTACATAGAAACATTGTAATAATGATCCATAGCAGGAGCTGCTGTGATGTAGTTGATAAACTACTCAGCTTGTAAACCAGAATTCCCAGGATTGATCCGTCTATCTTATGAGACTTTATACTGTCAGTCTGTGGCTCCATCTCCTTGTGACCGAGGATGTTGGTGGGATGTTAAAACACATACGCCGACCAACCTTCAGGATAGGATTGAAAATGTAAAACCCAAACTCAACAGCAACAATAATTACCTTCTGCTACAGTCATGATTTGGACTTTAAGAGAAAGGATTTAGTACAGGACAAATTGCATTGGAAGCTCTCGACAGTTGACCCTCAAGAAAGGAGCGCCTGGAGATAAGGTGCGAGATCTGCTATGCATGCAGCTAGCCAGTTACCTGGAAGGGGGCCCCACTGATGTGGATGATGCACCTGCACGTTAATCAAAAATATGATTATGATATATGATGAATTAATGGACCAGTTACAGCCAGAGTCAACTGGTTTTGTGCTGGAATAACTGGTCCAGGACTAATCATTAATGGGTCAGAACATAATGTACTCCATATAACCCAAAGCTTTGAGTTGACTTGTAGAATGTGGGAAAATTTTGCTTTCCCTCCACACTTCTCACCTTGTTTGATCTAAGTTGGTTGTTATCATATGCTTACATTGAATGAGAGATAATGGTTTAAAGATAAATAGAAATAGGTTATTTTTGAGGAACTTGTTAAATGGGAACTCTGAACAGTTGCCCTTCTTCTGTACAGTAAAGTATGTTGTGGGTACATGTAATAATTGCCTCTATGAGGCAATTCTTGCAAGTATCTACAGCATAATTTGATTTTCCAAGATATACCTCCATCGACCCCAGACATGCATACAAAGATGGATAAAAAGAATTGAAATGATTTCAGGGATACAGACTAAACATTTTTCTCAATGAGCAAGCTGGGCCCCTAAAACAATAAGGTTGGGGGCCCAGCCCAAAACTAAGGGGCCAGGATTTGGTAGAAAATTAATCTCATTGCAACACCATTGCCAAACATTGGTGTTACTCATTATTGAAGTCAAAAACCCCTTATTTAGAATCAGCTGAACTTTTACATACCATCCTTTTTCAGGGGCAAGCTGGGCCCCTAAACATTTATTTTTAGGGGCCCAGCCCAAAATTTAGGGGCACTGGGCGACTGGGCCCCTGTTAGTCTTTTTCCCTGTGATTTTGTATCATCGGTGACCTAGCTCATAAAGTTGACTCCTTGTTTTGGTCTGAATGTAGATCATCTTATCAGTTTAAGTGAACATCCTAAATCTACATATTTGTACCTTATTTGGTCAAAAGTTCAAAAATTTGATTCATTTTAGTCCATCGTAAGTGGACTTTTATGAAATAATATGTGGTACAAGGTTATTATGCGAGTACTATACATCATGTACATATAGCTTCAAATAGTCGTTTATCGTGTTGATTGCAACTTTCTCCTTGACCGGTTTCAATTTGTTTGAAGACACTGTTTTCCATTTCCATACTGTATACATGTATGTAAACCAAAATTGAGGGTCTCAGTGGTAGAGTGCTCAACTTGAGACCTATGGGTCACTGGCTCAATCCTCACAGCAGACACTGTGTTGTGTCCTTGAGAAAGACACTTTATTCTCTGCTTAGTACTGGTTCAACCCAGGAAGACAGGAATGTGTCCAGATACAGCTGACTGGGACATGAAGCATTTACACAAACCAATGGTGGAGTACTCAACTTAACATCTAGGGGTCATTAGTTCAAGCCTCACAGTGGGCTCTATGTTGCTATATTTCCTTGGGTACTTTATCCCCTGCTTAGTACTAGTTCAACCCATGAAGCTTCTGACTTGTCTAAAAAATTGTCGACTGAGCCATAAAGCATCAATCAAGCAAATGAGACCATGGCTGTTTACAAGGTCTGCCATACAAAACTTAAAGTCATCTCTTATAAAAAAAAAGTTTCTTAAGTGTATTCAGAGATTAGAAACTACTGCAGGGTACAAAAATTCCACCCCTCCCCTCGCAATTACGAGTGACATCTAGAAAGGACAAGTAATTCTTCCCAAGCACTCGTCCTGTAGGAGAGTAATTCTTCCCAAGCACTCGTCCTGTAGGGCGAGTGCTTTGGGAAGAATTACTTATCCTTTCTAGATGTCACCCTAAAATCTGAGGGTGAATCTAGCATTTTCTGAGTATTGACTGTGAAATCTTTTTGTCAGTGTATGGGATGCAGTTATGAATATGACTGGGTAAATATCATTTTAACAGTGATATAAGGAACTTTATAAGTCATATTACATATAACTCCCTTACAAGTATGATCTTTATTTCAGGCGCTTTTAATGTGTTTGCAGGACAAGTGAAAAAGTGTAGTCACTCCTCCTTCAGGGCAAGTGCAATATTGAAATATTTTTGTCACCTGTACTGTTTGTTTGCAAGATAACCCTTTCCTTGTAGCGGCCACCTTTGTGGTTCTTATATTTAGATTAAAGTTTTAATCATATTCATAACGTATGAATCTTATCAGTTTGTTTACAATGATGGTAGTATCTTAACCCTTAAAGCGCCAATCACAACTGCAGCAGACGACAAATTTTGCACCACCTTTCCCAATTTTCGACAAAAATAAGGTATGATATTACATGAGAATCGTCTGCCAGCAGACGATTCTCATGAAATATCATGCCTTATTTGTTATTTTTGAAAAAGCGGCAAAATTTGCAATCATCGTCTGCTGCAAATTATAGGTGGCGCTTTAAAATGCTTAACCAGAATATATTCTTTATCAATGAGACAGCTCTTTTAAGCACCCAAAACTTGAATTAATGATAAAAATTTATAGTCAAAACTTAAGTACATCTCTGCCCTAGATTAGCTGTATTAATCAGATTGTAAACAAACTTCAAACTGTTTACTAGTTATCTTAAAATTATCTTGCTTGTACCTGTAACAAGTTTATAAGTTTGATTTAATGATTAACAAATAAAACCAGCAATGGTTAAGTAATCTTACTACCCTATCTATATCATACTTAGGCCAAAACAAACTAAAAGCATGGATTCTATTTCATGTCACAATAATTGTGGTTCGTAGGACGGGATAGCATGAAATTGCTGAGCCTGCAGGGCTTCAGATTTTTTTTTAAGATTTGTAGGCAGACGTGGCCCATGGAGCAAAAAATGGTGGGTCATTTTCTGAAATTATGGGCCAAAGCATATCAAACTAACCACAGTTGACATTTGGGTAGTATACTTTACCTACACACAGACACTTGTATGCATATATGTCTATTGACTGCTGATTATAAAGTAAAACTTGTCTTAAGCGGCCACTCAAAAAAGAAGACCAATTATTGCTTAATGCATGTCTAAAGTATTGCAGAATGCTCCAAATTAGTTATTTGTTACGCACTCTTAACTAAAGGCTTGCATGTATTTTTCTCCCCAAAGAACAAAACCTTACAAGGGCCTCTTTAGCAGAGAGCACATAATCCCTCAAGATGGATCTTTAATCTGCTAATCATAGTGATAAAGTTAGGTCATAAATTGCAGAATAAAAACAGGCTTAGATAAACAAAAATATTCTGCGTAAAATTGTCAATATTTTCTTACTCATAATTTTTAGCATATGTTTTGGGTGCTCAAAAGAACCGTCTCATTGAGTAAGTACCCACAACATATGTTTTGGTTGAAAAATTAGTTTTTGGTTACGCACTCATAACTTAAGGCTTGCATGTATTATCCTCTCCAAAGAACATAACCTTACAAGGGCCTCTTTTGCAGAGAGCACATAATTTATCAAGATGGTTCTTTGGTCTGCTAGTAAGCATAGTGAGTGATCAAGTAAGGTCATGATTTGCAGAAAAAAATCCCAATCTAATGAGCCCTTGGACCCATTCCTAAAATGGTAAAAATCCTCTTGAGGCTGATATATCACAAATTATCTGTTTAAACTTTCAGGGTGATGCTGGTTTGACAGGCAGAAAGATCATTGTAGACACATATGGTGGTTGGGGAGCACACGGTGGTGGTGCTTTCTCCGGAAAAGATTTCTCAAAAGTAGACAGATCAGCAGCCTACGCAGCAAGGTGGGTGGCGAAATCTCTCGTGAAAGCTGGCCTTTGTAGACGTGTTCTTGTTCAAGTAAGTAATTTTCAATATAACCTTAATTTTAGTTAAGGGGATATTGCTTTCAAAAGCTCTTACTTGTATGAAATTTTTACGGTATACGATAAATCTTGTATTAGTTTGTACAGCAAAGAACAATTATTTTTTTCTCTATACGAACTATTTAAATTTACTTTTGGGGAAATTGTCACTGTACAAAGTAATAAAATGAGATCAGCCTTATCACGGATCTTATATGGTATATAAGATCCGTGGCCTTATAGCCAACAACAGTGTTGGATGCACATCCTCATCTTTGCATACTGTAGGCCACACAGTCACAAGACTTTCTAGTGTAGCATCCGACGCTCTTCAAGTCATTATGAAAATAAAAAGAGAATTTCTCTGTGATCCAGAACAAATTTATATGTTTGCGTGCACGATTCCGATAGTTCATAGAAATTGTTTTTTTCATTCAAACCCATGAAAAGGAGACAGCTGGGCATTTATGTTCTTTGTGCTAAGTCCGCTTTCATGCTCCAAGGCCACCACGTGCTACCCTCTTAAAATAACATCAACATGTGGCCTGATAGTGGTGGCTTTGATATAGAAAGTCGCCTACGACTCTTGTCCTTTTGTCTGCGGCTGATTATATTAGTAGACAGTTTTGGCCCAGATATGGCCCGAAAAAGGGTTTCATGTTTATTTTATAACAAAGGCGCTGATAACATTTTGCGGTGCACAGGCTGATCTGCGACATAGTTGGTCAAAGTCAGGTACATACCATGCGCAGATCCAGAGGATCCAAATACAGTCAAAACTCTTTATAACGTCACTCTTTATAACAGAATATTCACTATCCGACATAAATTTGCAGGGAACAGATCTGTTTCCATTAAAATTCCCTCTTTATAAAAGAATATTCACTTAACGACACCGACAGTAAGTTCTAGAACAGATATCCATTTTCTATTGATAATAAATTCATTATAACAGAATTTTTACCATGTACCAGTCAATTTGGTGATCAGGAGAAGGTCTTTCGCATGAACAGATATCTGTCACAGTTGATAAGAGGGAAGTATTGTGAATTTTGATACATTATGAAATTTAACTGATGTATGCATTTAGAATATTAGCATTTAAATTCATTTGTGTACTATTTTCTTTTACCAAATTATTATGATGTGGAAACCTGGTAATGGTCGGCATTTCTTTATAACAGCAAATTCACTTTAACGTCAAAGATAGCTTGGAACAAACATAGTCGTTATAAAGAGGGTTGACTGTACCACTAAAAGCTGGTCATCATTGCTTTTAGGGCCGATGATGGCCCAACATTGAATGCTGGCTTGGTAGCTTTGCGATTTTTCAGGGAATCCGGACCAGTATTGCTAAGAAACCCTATTTTTTATGATTTTTACAGCCCGGCCCCCATCCCCTCTGGATCTGTGCATGCATACAGCTACAGGCGTGGGGTAAAGAAAGCAGATTCTGAGATCTTGCGATGGTCTCAAGGTCTTGAAACTGTTAGCTTACTCGTCTTGTGAATGCAAAGAAGTGTCTGGTTGGAGACGTAAATCTTATACCAACTCTTGTATATACATGGGTGTAAGTTTTCAGGATTATTCCTGAATTCAGGATTTTGAGGCTGACTTTCCACTTTCTTCTCTGATAAACTTTCAGTATGTCTAAAGACAATTGACCATTTAACTTTGAAATGTGAATATTTAGTGGGCATACTGCAAGTTTTAAGATCGGAGTTTGGAAAGTTCAGGATTTTGAACTTTCACCCATGTGTATATTTCTTTTCAGGTTTCCTATGCCATTGGTGTCGCTGAGCCATTATCTATCACAGTTCTGAGCTATGGTACTTCTCATAAATCAGAGAATGATCTTCTTAAAATTGTGAGGTCCAATTTTGATCTTCGACCAGGAAAAATAGTCCAGTAAGTGTCATGTTAATTAAACTTCGCATAATTACTGAACTGAACAGTACTTACTGAACAATTCTCATGAAATATCATACCTTATTTTATTTTTTCGAAAAATGGGAAAGTTGTCGCAAAATTTGTCATCTACTGCAGCTGTGATTGGCGCTTTAAGGGTTAAGCAGCTTCTGCTGGCCATAGTTTTGTTAAAGTTCACACAGTGCCATATGATGAACAAAATTGCCCGCGAGATAAAAGTAGAAAATCACTAAATAGCATCTCCTCAACTGCCAGTCAAAATTCAAAAATAATATATATGCTCTGCTCATCACAATGCACAGCCTTCTACCCAAAATTTGCTCTTAATTCTGCTCTACTGATCAAAATGACGAGCAGAGCTCAGATTAGAAGACTTTTAAAACAACTTCTGAACTGTTGGGCAAAGATAGAAATATTTTCACACAAGTGCTCCTTTAAATATTCTCTACCAAAATTGCTCAAACTATTCCACTTGGCTTTATGAAATTGCTGCCAGGCTAAAAAAAACATTTTATTAACAACTTCTGAACAATTGAAGGCATTTTAAGATTTGTGGTCAGGATTAATACATCTGAAAAGCTCAGTGGTAGAGTGTCAGACTTGGGAATTTATGATCTAAGGGTTGCTAGTTCAAGACTCGCTGGAGGCACTTCATTGTGTCCTTGAGCAAGATTCTTTATCCTCTTTTGACACCCTGACTTGATTGAAAAATTATTGACTTGGATGTCCCAACAACGATAAAACTTCTGAGATTTTTAAGCAGCGATAAACCTTTATCAGTATTTTATTTTTATGCCTCCAACTTTGAAAAAGTTGAGGGGAGGAGGGGGGGGGGGCATATTGCTTTTGGCTTGTCTGTGTGTGTGCATCCATTTGAAAAAATAATAATTTAGGGTCTTTAAAATTCATAGATGGATTCCGCATCAAAGAATGACTAACCGGTATTTCACTATTTGTGGAGTTATGCCCCTTTTCAAGGGTCAGAATGAAATGTTGTAATCAAGATATCTAAAAAAACTATTACAGCTAGGAGCTTCAAAAGAGAGGATAAGGAGTAGATTACCTGGTGAAAATTAACAAAAAAAAGTTATTTTATTTTGTTCAAGTTATTGCTTTTTGCAAATTTGGCCATTAAAAACTTTAAGACATCCCGTAAACTTTTACAGATAAAGTAGCTTCAAATTTGGTCATTGCTGACGGATGATGAGTAGACTAGATTAAAAAAGTTATTATATTTTAGAGTTATTGCCCTTTAAAAATTTGGACATTGAAAACTTTGTTATCAAGCTATTTAGAAAATTAATAGAGCTAGGAGCTTCAAATATGGTCAGCTGGTTGAGGAAGATGAGTTAAATAGCTGGTGAAATTTTTAAAAAAAATGATTATTTTATTTTTTTTATGTTATTGCCCTTTCCAAATGTGGCCATTCAAACTTGTAATCCAGATATTTCAAAAATTATTACTGGTAGGAGCTTCACTTTTGGTCAGCTGATACAGGATAGATAGTAGTATAGCTAGAAGCTTCAAACTTTCAAGATGGCCCTTCTTTTAAAAAAGAGCACCATCCTCATCGACAAGCAAATGGTTGGGGCACACTGTAACTGTGTTTCATAAACACAATTTCTAGTTTATGAGCAGTTTATTTCATGCTCATTTCAGTTGGGAATGAAAAATGTTTGATAACCTTGGCCCTCTTGTTTATCATTTGATATTTATGGCCATACATATACAATGTTTTTTCCATTTCTGGTTTTATAATGTACTTGCACTATTCCTTGGCAGGTTTATCAGGGTTTCCACAGGCTTGAAAAGTACTCAAATATACAGGACTGTCTTGAAAAGTACTGGAGAAAACACTCAAAGGCCTTGAAAAACCTTGAATTTTACCTTTTACAGGAGTATTCAACACTGTCTTTGGAGACCTAAATCAGTATAAAATTGTGGTGTCTTTATTTGGTGCAGCATATGCTGCACCAAAAAAAAGGCATCACAATTTTATAAATATTTTCTAAAACAATTTCTTTAAGTAAAGCAGTCCAACATTTACGAAGTTGTATTTTAATGTGCAAATCAGTATTTTTTATAAGTTTTCAGACCTTGAAAACAGTAGGAAAGTTTTTTAGAAGTCCTTGAAAAGTCCTTGAATTTTACACAAATGTGCCTGTATGAACCTTGTCCTAAGGTTTTCTTGGAGCTCAATTTATGATTTCTTCCTTTACAGAGAATTGAACTTGAGAAATCCTATATACCAGAAGACTGCTTGCTACGGACATTTTGGACGACCAGAATTCAGCTGGGAGATACCAAAGAAATTGAAATATTAAACACCAGCATGTACCAGACTGCTGACTATTTTTATCATAAAAGTCGCTGCTAGCCAAAAGGGATCACATTTTATGGGAAAAAGTGCTTGAGGCTTTTTATTGAACCCTTTCTGTCCTGTGTTCTTAAGATGAATACCTCTGCTCATATTCTTAGATAAGCATATGGGTCATTTATAGCCTCCTTTTTTACAACCAGTCATGGACTGGTTTGCTTATTTATCCACAAAAATAATTGTTGTGGTGCTCATAACATATGTTTTTGTGAAGAAATTAGTAAAATAATAATTATGATGTCCCTTTATGTAGGACCGTGTAGTTTCTTGCAATAATGAGTGTCCGTTTAAAAGGGGGTGCAAAATCAAAAGATGACTGTGTAAAAATCCATAATTAATATGGATTAGGATTGGATGAGTGGGCTATTTACCTTTTTGTGTTCAGGGAAAACCCTAAATGGTTACTTTTGCAAACAGTGAAGACCCAGATGAAATGCAGCATAATGCTGCATTTCATCTGGGTCTACACTTTACAGGTAAAAAAGATCTTAAGACAAAAGAATAGAATAATTTTTGAAAATTATAACCTGACACACCTTGATATATACAATAGAGCATCCCAAGATTATTGTATCAAACCAAAAGGAAGAATCCAATTATATATACAAAGGGTTAAAATTCTGCTCATCTGATTCTGCCCTGTTTGTAAAGCATCATATCTAGTCAGTTTTAATGAAAATGTTGATAGTATTATGAATCTTTATTTGCAAGAAACATTCTATTACCTTGGCCAATTGCACAACAGCAATTAAATTTAGAAAAGTTGGGAGTGCAAAATTTGTATTAATCTTTTGCAATTTAACCAAAACATGTTGTGGATACTCAATAGATCAAAATTACGGAAGTGCTTTGGAGTACCCACATGTTTTGGCTAAAAAATTAGCAATGATTCAGAAATTGGCCCCTAATCCAAAGTTTTGGTCAGGTAGTTCCATTTCTTTAGAGTTATTCATATGAGTCCCTAAGGATACTAATATGCTATGCACATTTAAGAGATGATGGATAAGCCTTAAAGCATATTACATTGCCTGTTCCAGTCTGAGTCTAACCTGGCTTTAGTTTGCTGAGATCTTGGCCTCGATCCTGCTCTAAAATATGATCCCTTTTGGCTTGACATAGCTGCTTTTTAGTGGGTGAAATGTTTTTAATAGGGTGTGAAAAGATAACCTTTTTATTTGTCCAATATTTTTTTTTTTATGTTTTCGACCAACAGACCACAGTAGTTAGAGGGCTAGACTGACAGCAGATAACATTGGTTTTGATGTGATTTTTGTTGATTATGAAATAATTTGCTAAAATTAATTAATTCACTTACCATATATCATTAAAAAAAAAGTGAATCCCGGGATTAGTGTAATAATCCATTAGAATGTATACATGCACAAAAAAATACAAAAAAAAAAATACAAAAAAAAAGAAAAGATTTAACAAAAAGCACACATAATTATAGAAGATAATGTATCAACATACAGTGAAACCTGTCTTAGGCGGCCACTCAAAACGAATACCAAAAATTGGTTTTCAAGACATATTATTGCTTAATGCAAGTCAAAAGTATTGCAGAATGCTCCAAGGGGAGCATTCTGCAATACTTTCAACCTTCATTAAGCTACCATTTGTCATTTTGATGTTTGTTTTGTCTGTTTTTGAGTGGTCGCTTAAGACAGGTTTTACTGTATATCTATCTACATGGACTAAATATATAACCTGACCTGCACTCGATGAAGACACATTAGTTTTCCTCTATTACCGAATGAGGTAATTTGTGCATTATTTTAACTTGTTTGTCTCCCGCAGAAGAACCCCAGGCTAGGTTTTGGTGCAAAGATATGCAAAATTATCTTTAACAATCAACTTATTATTTCTAAACCATGGCTTTTTTAATTGGCATATGGAGTCTGGACATGTCCAATATGTTGTGAAAGATGTTACCTGGGGGTAAAGCAAGTAAGCATACAGACTGGTCTGTTTCATTTGAGTGCAGGCACTAACTAATCCCATGGTGGATTATATTATATATTACAATTAAACAAAATCTGACAATTAGTTGCAAATTGACGATTTATCTGCTCTTAGTTTTCCCCCGCCCTTTAGCTAGTGCAAATATGTGCATTGTGTTTTTTAAGCGCACGTGTTTGTCTTGTGTTTATAAAAATTAATTGGAAAAGAGCACTATTTATAAACACTCGGGTCTGAATAAAGTTGTTGTGCTCAATAACACCACGCAGACAAAAAATGTTTGTTTTGAAGCCGAGTTCAGTTGTGGGCTTTTCGCATCTGGGCAATATTTTTGTAGTCCAAGACTGGCCGGAGATGCTTAGATAATATAACAGCATACGATTTTAAGGTGTCCTTTAAGGGTTAAGACCAGCTAATTCAGGAAATACAATTGCTATTATTGAATGCAATATCAGATTTGTCATGCTTTGACCTATCAAATAAAGTAGAAGAGCATGATGGACTGATGGCTGACCTGGCTAGTATTGGATGGCAGAATTGATACCCGGATTGGAAAACCAAACACTGATGAGGCTAGAAATTGTACATTTATATATAGACATAGCCATTGTTAAGATCCGTTATGCTATCAAAATGTTGCGATATTCTCCTGCAAAAATATATGTTGTTTTGCTTATTGGAAGCATCTCAACATGTTTCCATTTTAAATGAAGAAAATGTAATTCCAGTGAGAACCAACATTAAGATGGACCTCTTAACATTGGCTATGATAAAGTTTCGTTTTTGGCTGTAATTATTTGTACATGTTTTTTCGTAGCTGCCTTTTGGTAGTTTAAATGTTTTATGCCATGTACTATATTTTGCTTTAAAGTTTATGCACATTGGGGTATGTACATGTATTTGCAATCACTGTTTGACATAGTCATTTTAAGCAGATTGTAAGCAATCCGGCGAAAACCAAAAAAACTAGCTGGAACTGCAGTCTTACTGCCACAGCTTGGTTGCTATCTCTCTAGCAGCTACCCTGGTTGCTTGACGATGTAGGATGCAATAAAGTCACGCTTTAAATCTTAAAATATTCACTCGGATGTCTTTATCTTTTCACAGGTAAGTTTACAGGAGGATTCTTTAGGGGGAGCGTTTTGTTTTATGAGGAGAAATTTCCTGTTTAGCATCTGCAAAGTATGCTTGCTGACTGAAATAAGAACTTGTGTATGACCAAATGCTCCCCCTGAACAAATCTCCTGTGTTAGTTTGTTATTTCACGTGTATACATGTGGTTGAACAGGGTTCAAGCATGCTGTCAATGTCGATCATAGAGCTGTGTCGATCTATAATAAAATAATATTCTTGCTACTTAATGCACAGTGTTCATGTCAGAAAGTCAAGGAGCAAGATATACTTATCACATAGACATTAAATGAGCAGCGACATGTGATTTCCAACAATGTGGTATTTTGACAAGTGGAGGCTCAAACGAGCCTGTGTAGCCTTCTTTTAAGCTTAGAAACTCCAAATGATGTTAAGTCAGTAGCTGAACACTCATATAATATTCAAGCGACAAGCAAAGGCTCTGATCAGACTGTGCATATGCGCAGGCTGATCTGAGGCTTTGCTGGTCGCACATACCACATTGTTGGAAATCTCATGCACTGGCTCAAATGTGAATCCTTAAATGTGTGTTCCAAGTTATTCACTGTGGCTAGTAGATTTCCAGTTTTGTACTGAATCTAGGTCTGCTCTGTATTCTGTGTGTATGAGAAGTAAATGCTCTGGCATGACTGTATAGATGCTTTAGCTACTGGCTCTGAGGTTATAAAACTTTTTTTCATGCTCAACTCAGCTGCAATTGTTGGCATTTTAACATTTATTAGCATGATAAATGCAACATCTAAGAGACTTAAAGCAACAAACCTCTTTATTTGTCGGTATTGTAGTTTTTATGAGCAGTTGAAATTTCGTGCTCAGTTGAGTTGAGCATGAAAAGTTGTATAACCTGGGAGCCTAGGATATGTCAGATCTTTTTCTTTTCTGAAATTCCAGAGAAATGCTGTCCATTTTTCATGTGAATTAGTTGAGTAGCAGGAGGTCTTTAAAATGGTTGTCCTGTTATTATCCTTTTGGTATTTTACCAAATTTTCTTGGAGGGCTAGAGGTAGATGAGTCTTTCCTAAGTAAACTATCTTATTTCTCCGCTTAACCATATGTTGTGGGTACTTGAAAGAACCGTCTCATCGAGACGGTTCTTTTGATTACCCAAAGCTTATATTTCAGTTGAGTGATAAGATAATTATAATTATTTTATGCTTCAAGTTTTGCTTACCCGGAGGGGTGATCATTGCCATTTCATCAGCAGTTTGTTTGATAGTTTGATGAATGTGATCATTACTTGTAGACCAAGGTGAGCCTGAGCATTGTCAGAAATATAGTGTGTGCTGGTCACATAATAGCTTAAATGAAGCCTTGTGGTTGTGCAAGTTACAAAATTATGTCACAAATATATGACAATTTTGTGCTCAAATTTGGACATGTGATGAGCTTTACAGAATATAAAACCATCATTTTTTTTTTCAATGAATAAATGTGAGTTGGTATTAGGTGGGATGATTAAACAATTTTTTTAGTAACACAATTCACATTTAATCATTGAAAAAATTATTTCCTAAATTGCCATATTTTACTTTGCCATTAGTTAGCCTGTTGAGAGACAGGAGTTTTCCTAACCCACATTTGGGGCCATAACGGCTACATTCCTATTTTACCTGTATAAAAAGAAAAGCAAGGGGTAGTTTTACCAATTTAACCAGTGCAGACCCCTGACCCCAAATGAAGGAGCTAGGAAAATCTCTATGGTCTTTTTTTTATAATCAAGGATTTTTTTTAGTTAACGAGGGTTTGATCAATTGGAACCAAGTATGACTGTTTGAATAGTAAAGTGCATGTGGTTTGGTGGCGTGTAAAGTTGTGTTTTAACCATAGTTTATTATGTTGTTTGTCCGGCCTGACTGTTGTGAGATTGGTTTTAACATTTTGATCTTGTTACTGGTCTTTATTGTAAATGAATTGTATTATGAGAGCACCTGTTTTTCCAATTATGCAATTCATTCATGCACAGGCTAGACTGTACCCCATATGGGGGTGCAGTCTGGTCTGAGGATGGATTTTAGTTAATCTTGACTTGGACTACTCTGGCTAATCCAAACCTAGTAATATTACGAGTAGATCATTTTCGTGATTTATCACAATTTTGCTTAAATAAGCTGCTCAAATGGATTTTGCAATATTGACTTAAGAAAGAAGGAGTTGTAAAAAAATGTCAATATGAAATTGTGTGCCATAAAAACTGTTCAGACTATAATCACATACTCTATGTTTGAAATGTCCTTGTCATGCAAAAGCAGGTTTTCTCATTATGCTACTCAAATATATTTTTTGTAAAGCAAGTATTTATGCTTGTAATACATCTATTCATTCTTATGACACAAGTGTTCATACTGGAGCTAAATTATGAAAGAATATATCTCATTTTGCATACTAAGTGGAGATTCTTTGGTCACAAAAATGTGTGTTTCAGCTTTCTCATCCTACCAAGATGCTTTGCCGGATACAAAATTGAGACCTTTGGCCAACATATACATTGTAAGCTGTCCTACTGTAAAGTGTTGTGAAAGTGTTAATTATGCGATCAATTTAGCGAAACAACATTTACCATGATAATGTTGGCATGTATGCAGCAACATGGAAATTGTGTTAACATTTTGATAATCTATTCAAATAGTTGATATAGAATTTGCTTACATTGAAGGCATATTCTATACAAATTACTTATGCTTACGCTGATCATCCATATAAGGGTTTTAACAAGTTAAGCAAGAATTACGGGAACATGCACACACTTGTATTCCTTTTACTTACCTTATTACTGGCCTAAAGGTGTTTGCTGTGTGCGCTCAAAATAAGGATTGCAGAAAGCAATGATAAAAAAAACGTTAAGAGTTTCCACTTGTCATATGTTGTAAGATATATTTTATCATATTGAGGCTCTTGTGTAATACAAGTGTTCATTAACATGACTGTGGGAATAAATCATTTTAATGAAAATCCTGATTGAGGCACGTTAAATAAAAATCTTTTTCCTATGCGTTGGTGCTGAAGATCCCTGCCATTTGTATCTTTTTAGTAAACTCCAAGCATGCCATATTTACTTTCGGTAAATGTTCTAAAATTTCTATCACTAGTTGCATTCCAAAAAAGGTCCAGACAAACAGCTCAGACCCAGATCAGGGTCTACCCTTTGGGCCTTTCCAACAAACATTTTGTGAATTCCAGCCTTGAAAACTAACATTATATTTTGAGGTGTCCGATATTTTAGAACATTAACTGTATCAGGAGTAATGTGAATGTTACTGTACAGTAGTGTCTTTAATCACAATCAGGCCCTGAGGTTATAAAGAAAATCCTGCTCAACTCATCTGAGCATGAAATTTCAATTGCTCATCAAATATGATAGACTTTTCTTGCTTTAAAACTCCCAGATGTATTTATCCTGCTACTACATGTTAAAATGCCAACTATTGTTGGCATTTTAACATTTGTAAGCAGGATTAATGTCATGCTCAGTTGAGTTGAGCACAGTAAAGTTTTATAATCTCAT
Source organism: Loripinus fragilis (assembly GCA_964019695.1). Lineage (NCBI taxonomy): Eukaryota > Metazoa > Mollusca > Bivalvia > Lucinida > Lucinidae > Loripinus > Loripinus fragilis. The sequence continues at coordinate 47,606,746 of OZ026516.1, read as the reverse complement.
GGTCAGGACAGTTTACTGATGAGACATCAAACTTGACATCACCTATAATCTTAATCTAGGGCATTGAATGGTCTGTGTTTCAGTAATTCAGCATGGGAAATGATAATATATTTATAAGTAGATCTCTTGCAATTGAATACAAGAAGTATTTATGTTGTTATACAACACAATATATGAATTCCAAGTGCTTCAGTAATTGTTAAACAGTAAATGTTAACAAATAAACAGTAAAAGAAAAAATAATTTTTGCTTTGCTTTATCATTTATCTTACTAAATCTACTTGCTAAAATTCTGTATTTATCAGCTCAGGTTTTGCTGCCCTTGGTTTTCCATTTTAAAAAGCAAGTGAGATCAGTAAAACTTGTGTAAAATGGCAACTCAAAAATAGACCAAACAAAGATCTTAATCACAAATGGTAGCCTAGTGAAGGTCGAAAGTATTGCAGAATGCTCCCTCCCCTTGGAGCATTCTGCAATTCTTTTGACCTGCATTATTAAGTACCGAAGGGCCCCGGGTTCGAGCCTCACCTGCGTTACTGCATTGTGGTCCTTGAGCAAGACACATTTATCCTAGCTTAGTACTGGTTCAACCCAGGAAGACACATCCCTATATAACTGAAAGATTGTTGATGGGACGTAAAGAATTAAATCAAACAAACAGAGCCTGCATTAAGCAATAACTGGTCTTGAAAACCAATTATCAGTCTTTTCGAGAGTGGCTGTTTTAAATGTGTTTTACTGTATGACCAGGAAATGACTCCCATCACAGACCAACACATGGCACTGCTTGGAAGAGACACATACCACTATAAGTCAGACAACAGCACTAAAACAAAGTAAAGCTACCAGCTCTCTTCCTTGGGGAGATGATTGCAAAAACTAGAAAGGACACTTAAGTACTGCATTAAAAAATAAGGACTAAATACAAAAACCCCACAAACATCAGGTACAATAAATAATATATCAACAACAATAGAACCACAACCTTAGAAAGGACACAACCTAATGACATGAAGGGGCTTAAATTAATTTTACAAGCCAAATCTTGGCCCTAGATTAATTCTGCTTTCAAAACGCAAACTTGTTGAGTTCCTGTGGAGGTTTACTATTTGATGTATCATCACAGGGAAACAGATCAAACATACTTTGAAGAAACAAAGAAAATGACTTTTGACTCTCGTCGAAGCTAAGAAAGAAAACAGATGGCCCAAAAAAGACCAATTGGGAACAGACTCACAGATGAAAGCTTTAGGTCGGGGTCATCGTGAGGCCTGAGCCACACCACCGTGCAATTAAAGAAGAAACCATTGTTTAAAGCATGATTAGGTTTATAACCAGGCATGCAGACTAGGATAATATCAATTCTTAGCCCACTCTTTTATAATGCTTGAAGATCTTTTTGAACTGATCATGAAAGAAAGCTTTCCAACTATTTTCAGCTCACCTGAGCCTTTAAGCTCACCTGCGCCAAAGGCTCATGGTGAGCTATTGTGATCATTGGGTGTCCGTCATCAACAATTGCTTCAAAGGAAATCTCATAAACTAATGGCTGGATTTTGTCATGATCCTTATATGACCCTCAAATGGTTCCGGCCCATCGCATGTCTAGGTCACACAAGCTAAAAATGATTTTCAAGGTGGAAAATTAAAAAAAAAATATTGTCTGAATCCACAAGTAAGAAAGGCGGCAAAGATCAGGAATGGATACAATCAAGTATCACACCTGATCCAGGAAACCACATGTGAAACTGACAAAACACAATTTTACATCACAAACAAGAGGACAGCCCTTTCCCAGCAGGTGACCAGAAGGCAGCAATGAACAGACAGGAAAGCATGAAAAACACAAGACATAAATAACACAAATGATCCACAAAAGAAGTAACACCTTGAAACGGTCAGTAAAAATATTTTACTGGAGGGCTTAAACGGGTTTCAAGGCACCAGCCTAACCCTTAGTTCATATGTGGATCAAGACCCATAGATGTTTGGTTTGCATGAAAGACCCCTAATAGTCCATCGGCACCGATGAGTCACCATGCTACCCCTAAGGGCTCTCTGGGAGTGGTATAATATTGTTTAATAGACATCCCTGATTAAGAATCAACATGTTAATACCCCACTCGCCACTTTGGATGGTTTCAAGATGGCCGCCATGAAATAGACACAATGCCTATATAGTGTCATATCAGCCTCCTACCATCTGTTATGCTAACTTTTATGAGCGGACCAGCTATACATAAGATCCTCAACTCCATTCTGATATATAAATTTAAACATACTTTATTCAACATGGCGGCCAATTTAAAATACAAATTTCAGATATTTTCGTTAATTTAAAAAAGTTTCCATGATTTTTTACAATACAATTTATTTTTGTTACAAGTTCAAGTCATTCTTAATTTTGGAGATATATTTACTGTCAGCATTTCTTTAATCATGGAGTTTTTCATTTTTCACAAAGTCATCATCTTCATAATAATGTAAAGGCTGCATACAAGGTTACCCCACCCATTTAATTAATAGTCACATTTTCCTGCTAGTAAACATAACTACACTTCTGTATGCATCTATCTCGCTGATATTAAAATGAAGTTTACTTGGTTATCTTCAGAATCATCACTTATTGCAGCATACATTTTGAATGTATATTTGGGTCCTTAAAGTGTAACATGCGTTACATTTTACATAAAATTCCTCAAAATAGACATGATGAGACTCAGTACAAAACAGCCTCTTCGAAATCGGAACGATGTTTTATTTTCAATTGGGTCTATACTTTGCATTTACTTAATAGAAAATTGATTTGTTCTTCACAAACTGCAAGGAGTATTTTTCTATTTTGTATAATGTGCCAGTATTTGACTTTTAGACCTAGTAGCACCTCAGAAAGGCCACTTCAATATAATAAAACATGGAATTTAGCTGCAATTTGTAACAAAAATGATAAATGTTTGTAGCTTCTTCGGGCCTGAGATATTCCTAAATGCTAACCGCACAGTCAGCTGAGAAATGTCGCAATAAAAGGAGATTGCACATAAGATTAGTGACATACTGGTATATGACATCAACACATTTTTTGATTCAATGGCTTTTGTTATCAGCATGGGACTCTTCATTAATCTTTAGAGTTTCAAAAATCTTACACAGAAGCCTCATCAAATTGCTGCTTTATCAAACTTTGATTGCAGAATGTATTCGCTCACATATAAAAGTATAACTGTACTATGGAAAACAAAGTAAGTAATTTATTTATAATATGTTAATATATTCTGAATGTTTAATTTGAATCATTTGTTTCTGCTCAACTCTATGTTAATAGCCACAGAAACTCAATAATGAATCAACCGTTCATTTTAATGTATTTTGTTTCCCAATTGTAAAATGTGTACCGTACATAACATACAATATTATATGACTTCTTATTGAAATTAATGTAAGTTTATTCTCCTCACAACTAACTGATACATTTTAATATTTAATAAATATCTATTATTTAAGAGTGATATCGGCATTTTAAATGTTTGAACCTAACATAAGCTTTTATCCAAAACCTAGAAGTAACACGTAAAGTAACCGATTTTATAAGCTAGTAATAACCAGATAATCCAAAGAAACTGTAGCTCCACTTAATCTTCATTGAAAAATAGAGACAAATGGCAAAAAGATGTTTACTTGATTCCAAATGTCTTTGTCCCGGGTTGATTGCTCACTACTCTTCTCCATTCTACACTACTGTATCCTCCGTTCTCCTAGCTTAACCAATCCTGCACTTCCCTGTCCTATACAACCCTACAATATGGATGTCCTATTCTTTATCCTTCCTTTCACGTCAATGTGCTACAATATCTATCCTACGCTACCCACCTTACCCTCAACTACCATATCATACCCATAGTCATCACCAACTCTACATAACCAAACCAACTGCTTACCTTCTCCTATGTTGACCCCAATTTAACTTATAACGTACAATACATTTAACATACCAGTAACCAACTCATAATCAGTATATAACCCTACCCTGTCCCACAATACCATACTATAAGTAAAGTAAGTAAGGGTGCAAAGATCAGGAATCGATACAATCAAGTACCACACCTGGCCTAGTATACCAATGGGAAAGTGACAAACTCACAGTTAGACACCACAAACGAGAGCCAAGAGGTCAGCCCTTTCCCAGCAGGTGACCACAAAGCACATACAAACAGACGCGCACAAAGACAAAGCAAACACAAGACAGAACAAAAACATAAACGATCCACAAAAGAAGTACCGCCTTGGAACGGTCAGTAAAATATTTTACTAGAGGGCTTAAACCGGTTTAACGGCGCCAACCTCACCCTTAATTCAGATGTGGATCAAGACACATAAATGTTTGGTTTACATGAAAGACCCCTAACTTATCAATAACCCCTAACTTATCAATAACCCATCTCACACTGATATTGATAGGGAGAATTGGGTAGGGCCTGATAGGACAAATTAGGAGGGGGTTATGGGTAGGGTAAGGAAAGGTTTAGTGATCAATTCAAAAAGATAGTAAAACGTTATATAAGGGTTGGATATAATTTGGATATCATGCGACAGTCTGCATGCCTAGTTTTAAACCCAATCACGGTTTATAGCTATGGTTTCCTCTTTAATTGCACGACGGTGGGTCAGGCCTCAGACTCTATGACGGCTCTGACGAAAAGCTTTAATCGGTGGGTTGGTGCCTGATGCATATCTGTAGCTGGACCCGACGTGGCTCAACTGGAGGTTTTCTTTAGCTCCGACTACCTGTGAGTCATGAGCCCTTTTCTTTGTTTCATCATGGAGTGTTAATTTGATTAGAGTGTTTTCCATGATGATACATTGCATTAGTTAGATGGCCTCCATGCGAGCTGAACATTTCTTGTACTTCAACAACAGCAGAATCTAGGGCGAAGATTTGGTACCAGTAAAATGCATTTAAGCCCCCCGGTGGCTTAGACTGCTGTCCGTTCTAAGGCGGTGGTTCTGTTGTTGTTGACTTTTTGTTTATTGCTACTCCCATTGTGGGAGTCTGTAATTGTTCTATGTTTGTTGTACGTTACTTTATGTTCATTCTAGTATTGCAATCATCTTGATGGGGAAGAGAGAGCTGATTGCTTTGCTTAATTTGTCTTCCTGGTGTCTCGTGATGGTTGAGCGGCTCTTCCTCGCGGTATAGACCACGGGGTAGTCTGCAGTTAGTGATTGTGGTATTTCCTGATCATACTCACTTACTATTTTTAGTAAAGGTAGGGTAAACCACTGTGCAGCAGTAGGATGGATTGAATGATTTGGAATAGGGTATAACTTGAATTTGAGTAGTAAAGATGGATAGAATGCGAGTAGGGCCTGCTCGGATGATCCTACTATCTACCCATATCAATATGGGTATTATACTTTGAATAGATTTGTGTGTATGATGTGTATCTGGATATTGGTTGGGTGAGAGTAGATGTAGATGTAGGGTAAAGTATGATTATAAAGGTAAAGTAGGCTACGCTACCCTTAATCCTGACCTACCAAAGTCATGACCCAGGTATAATTTCTTTATCTACACCTACTCATAACCTGCCTGACAGTTACTTGTATCTTCCAAGGACATGGTGCTATTAGGGATAAGAAAAGATTGGGTAGAAACGGTAGAAACTAGGATAGGGCCGAGGGTAGGATACCCCATCCACTGGAGTGACCCTACCAAGTCATATACTCATACCCTACCCATTAACATACTCCTACCCTCCCTACCCTGCCCCAATTCAAACCCTACCATGAAACAACGAAAACCCTACCCTTACCTCCACGCATATCTACTATTTCCAATATGCTATATGGGTAGATGGTATGACCTCATATGGGTATGATTAGTATAGGGTAGGTACATGTAGTATGGAAGAGACTAGGGTAGAGTTGGGCTATTAACTCAAATCCTACTATTCTAATACCCTAACCTTACTCATAGCCTAGTGTTTTGATATAGGGTATGGGTATGTAGGAAGTTTGTTGTTACCTCACATGCACACTTATGGGCATATAAATATCAATGAAATGCCAAAATACCCATCTGCTGCCACCAACACGAGGGTGTGAAATATTGTTCTGCACTCTATTAAAACCATAATAAAGCATATTGTTATATGTTATATATCCTGTCTCCTGATTGGCTTAAATTGTCTTTATAAATCTCAATGTCTACCTGGAAACTGGTCTAAACCAGTCCACAAGTTAATATTGCATGAAAACCAGCTCGAACTAGTTTCCAGAAGTTAATATTTTTGACACTTCAGCAATATTACCCTCTAGAGAGCTAAAGATAGCATGATGAGTGTGAAACTAGCATGTGCCGCATGAAATTGAAATGATTTGCTGTTTCACATCCCAACAGGTAAATTAAAGACTTTCATGAAATTTTATAACAGTTTTGTTTTGTTTTGTTTTGTTTGCTTATTTATCTTTGTTTGAATAACTGTAAAAACAGTTTTATGATAACATTTTATATTCCCATTAAGAGAATTAATATACATTTGAAAATAGGATATAATAAATTATAGTATTTTAACAAAAGTTGCTAATACATGTAAGAAAGTCCTTAGATCTCTTAGATAGAAGGTTGAACATGTCTTTAACAACAAAAGTGAAAGTCGCAAAATTTTCATTCTAAAATGAAAAGTCATATAACAAAACAGTTATTGACTTCAACTTTGGTAGACATAAAGATTTATCTACCCTTACTTTTTTCAGGTAGATAAATCCTTATGTCTATCTCATTGAAGTCAATAATTGTATAATATTAATAGTGAAAAGAGAATTAATATTGCAGCATACATTTTTGAAAGTTTATTTGGGCCACTAAGTGTGTAGCATACGTTTAGTTATTTTGCAATAATCACAAAGTCTTCTTCATGACCATTTTAAGACTTCTCTAAAGGGTACAGGTCATCATCATCAACACCTTTGGCATACAGTATCCACCAAACCAAAGGGGCATCGTATTGCTATCATAATCTGTCAAAAATTCATGTTCAATTGTTGGATGTGAAACTTCTATTATGGGGGCACCTGTCCTCCTCCAAATAGCTATGTTGCACACATTACTTTAGAGAGTTGTGGTATACATAATACAAATTGACTATATTTAAACCAGTTTTCAAAAGTTGATAAAGGAGTATGTGCATTAAGGGGCTATTTTGGCCCCCTCTGGAGCCAAAAACTGATAGTTGCTTTATCTCCTTGTTATATCTTGATTTATATGTTTTAGGAGATGATGCATTGATAAGTTAGGGGTCTTTCATGCAAACCAAATATCTATGTGTCTTGATCCACATCTGAATTAAGGGTGAGGTTGGCGCCGTTAAACCGGTTTAAGCCCTCCAGTAAAATATTTTACTGACCCTTCCAAGGCGGTACTTCTTTTGTGGATCTTTTATGTTTTTGTTCTGTCTTGTGTTTGCTATGTTTTGTGCGCGTCTGTTTATATGTGCTTTGTGGTCACCTGCTGGGAAAGGGCTGACCTCTTGGCTCTCGTTTGTGGTGTCTTCTGTGAGTTTGTCACTTTCCCATTGGTATCCTGGGTCAGGTGTGGTACTTGATTGTATCGATTCCTGATCTTTGCACATTACTTACTTTCACCAATTTCATCTTGTTGGTTTATTAGAAGAATAGCCCAAGTGTAAAATTCTGGCATTTATTTTACTTTTACAGGTTGCTATCGTAACTAAAATGGCCAACAAAATAGGCTTAAAATTGAGAAATTGCCATTTTAGGCCAAATGTGAGGCTTTTCGAGACCGATTTTTTAAGAAATTAGATATCAGCACAAGCAAATACAAAAACAACCTTTTAATATATTGTGTGTCGTAATAATTCTCATAACCTGTTAAAATATTTTTTGGTATTAGCTTGTGCTCTATATTAATTCTTCTGTTACATGTCTCAAATTTGCTCCAAAATGGCCATTTTCCTATTTTCAGCCTTATTTGGCGGCCATTTTTGTTACCATAGCAACCGTAAAAGTCGAATCAATGCCGGACTTGCACTTTGGTTATTGTTCTTACAAGTATTAGCTTTTCCAAAAAGCTGGCGGTCGATTAGCTTAAATACTGATAGATATTTACATACTGCATGTTTTGTACTTTGAATAATCAGATTGTTGATAAAATTTCAGATCAGACTGCTAGCACTGGGGTTCGAACCCAGACATACCTCCAGGTGCTTACATATCATAACCTGAGGCTGTTCTGCCAATTGAACTATACTAACTTGTCAAAATCTGAGCTTTTTAAGAAAAGTTTGCAAGATTTGAAATGAGACACTGTCACAGCTTGTGTCTTTCTCCCTTCTCAATCGGTTTGCCTTAAAGAAAGGTCCTCCCTTGTATGTTAAATTTGTGATCTTGCCAATTTCTTAACAATTTAAATCCCATAGTCAATTCCTGAAATAATAATATGTCTGCATCTAGGTAGTGCCTAAGTTCATATTAAGTTAAAATATATGTTTTGGGTGCTCAAAAAAAATCTCATCAAGACGGTTCTTTTGAGTATCGAAATTCAGTATTTTTAGGTTGAATTTCTATGGAAAGTCAGACTCAAAATCTCATAAACAGGGCTAACATTGATCCCTTCCAGATCAAGCACTAGCCAGATATCACATCTGGGCGAATTTCTCATCCTAATCCTCTCCTTTTCGCTTCCTTCATTATCATACGTTCAGATTAAGGAACTTTTTATGCGTAAAATTGTAACTATTTTCTTATTTGTGTTAAAACATTTTACTTCCACCAAGATTTGAATCTTGAACACTCACTCCAAGAGTGAGCATGTTTTCTATTACACCACGGAAGCTAATTTTGATGAACTGGCTAGATTTCTATCAAATTTTGTTAATATAATTGAAGCATCCAAATCAGTTTCCAGCTGCAAACTTTTTTACTTCCACCAGGATTTGAACCTGGAACCCTCACTCCAAGAGTGAGTATGTTTTCTATTACACCATGGAAGCTAGTTTTGTTGAACTGTCTAGATTTCTATTAAATTCTGTTAATATAATCGAAGCATCCAAATCAGTTTCCAGCTGCCAACTTTTTTACTTCCACCAGGATTTGAACCTGGAACCCTCACTCCAAGAGTGAGTATGTTTTCTATTACACCATGGAAGCTTATTTTGTTGTACTGGCTAGATTTCTATTAAATTTCGTTAATATAATTGAACTTTTTTTTTGAAGCATCCAAATCAGTTTCCAGCTGCCAACTTTTTTTTACTTCCACGAGGATTTGAACCTGGAGCCCTCACTCCAAGAGTGAGTATGTTTTCAATTACACCACGGAAGCTAATTTTGTTGTACTGGCTAGATTTCTATTTTTGTCACTATAATTGATTCATCCAAATCAGTTTCCAGCTGCCCAACTTTGTACTTCTACCAGGATTTGAACCTGGAGCCCTCACTCCAAGAGTGAGTATGTTTCCTATTACACCATGGAAGCTAATTGTGTTGAAATGGCTAGATTTCACGAAAGCAAGGCTTTTATTCCATTACAGTGCTCTTAATTAAAAGATAATTTGTTACAATGAGTTCAACTCTTAATTCTAAAATTCAACATTGGTTTATTAATAAAAATGTGAAAGTTTTAGTTTTACGATTTCGATCATGAAAAATGGCTTTTATTTGTTTTCAACATTTAATATGCATTGTCTTGAATTTCATTAATTACAGAAAAACATGCCATTTTAAATTTCCATTTATTCTCTCTTGCTGGAGAAAATTTGAATGAATTAAGTGTCAAAATTATTTTCTATAATATAAAATAAAATGTGAATATTTTCAAATCCTTGCCAAATGATTTAAAGCACATTGTGTAAATAGTGTATCTAAAGCATAAAGAAAACTAGAAATGTGTCAATGGGACACTGATGCCCCCACAATTGCCAAATTTGTATAAATAGGGAATTGTCATTCACAAAGGGCAATAACTCCTGAAGGCATGATGCGATCGGGCCTTTCTAAAACTTGAACACACTATGGCACTTAATAATGTGACCAAGAATCAAAACTATTCATGTTAGAGAGTAGAAGTCGTTTCAACCGATGATTTTTCATAAACTAAGGGCAATAACTCCTTAAAGCATGGTGCCATATAGACCATTATCATACTTGAAAAAGACATCATGGTACTAAACAATGAGACAAAGTTTCATAAAATTCTGATAAAAAATTTTAGACTTAGAGAGCGGACATCGTTTAAAACGGTGAATTTTCATAAACAAAGGGCCATAACTACTGAGAGCCTGGTGCTATATGGACCTTTATCGAACTTGAAGAAGACATTATGGTACTAAACAATGTGACCTAGTTTCATAAAATTCGGATCAAAGTATTCGATTTAGAGAGCGGATGTCGTCGGGACAGACGCATGTACTTACGTGAGTACGCACAGGGGTAACACTTAATGCCCCGCCCATTATCATGGCAGGGACATAATAATCATAAATGTTCTTAAAAAGTGGAAGAAGAAAAAACCAGATTTGTCAATAATTTCAAACTTCATTCAATGTAGAGAAAAAAGGTTCAAATGGCGAAAAACTATTTCTCAAGAAAATTTGAATGAAATGACTCAGGGGTGTGGAAATAATAAAATTTTCTTCTTGTCCAGGGACAAATAAAAACTGCTGAAAGCCAAAATGTACTTGTCCATAGAATATTTTACTTGTCCAAAAGAAAATATCTGTGCTTAGAGAACTATTTATTCTTTCAAAAACAGTATGAAACCAGATCAACACTTGTAAACAGGATGGATCCTGATCAGCTGGCTTCTCTTGTATGAATCAGGATCCACACTGTTTTCAATGCAAGATGTGAGCTCGTAATAATTAATCAAAATATGAAATACAGAATTTTATTAACTTAATACATTTGTACTTGTCCAAGGACAAGTAAATAGAAATTTTCAACTTGTCCTGACTGAAATGGGACCAGGTCGGACAAGTCGGGCATGGCATTTCCACAGCCATGGGAATGTCATATTTTCAGAAAAATAAGAGTAAAATTTTCCAAATTGTGACACCTATAAACATGTAGGCCTCCAGATAAGAGTCTCAGTAATTAAAAATTTTAAAAATATTTCCAAAGGAACTGTCTCAATGAGATGGTTCTTTAAATGTTAGAATTAATGGATTTATAAGGAATTTTATGCTCAAAATATTTGCTTAACTGGGCCTATGGCACTTATTCTTTTATTTCCATCATCAGAAGGGGTCTAGCAAGTGCGGATCCAGAGGGGGGGAACAGGGGGTCCAGACCCCCCCTGGAAATCACAAGTTATATGGGTTTCTATAGGGAATCAGCAATTGGACCCCCCCTGGAAAAAGTTGGACCCCCTCTGGAACCTTGAAAAATGATAGATTTCTTTTAAATTGACCATTTGACTTCTGTAAAATAAGCTGAGGACTAAAAAAAAAAAAATTGTCGGAGCTTTTTTTGTCAGACTGACCTGGACCCCCCTGACGTAAATTCCTGGATCCGCGCATGTCTAGGAATAGGAACAAAACTTATTTTTCTCAAAATTTGACTTTATGCTATGGAATCAGCTTAACATTCTTGAGGCCCATCTAGGGGTTTGGGAAATGGAGGAACAAGGTAAATTTTATGTTTGGGGTACAGGAGTGGGGATAAGTAATTTCATTCAGGGGAATAAGAAAACAGCCCCCCTAACCAACCCCTGGGAGGGTCTGTGAGGAGATGAATGGGAACAAACCCTGTCAGACAGATAAAATTAGGAGCTCAGTAGTAGACACAACATTCATTCTACGTTAAATTGGCCAATTGTGAAATCAGAAAAGTTGAAAATCAAATACTTTAGATTTGATATATGAACTTTGTATCTGATAGAATAACGTTTTAATATACTGAAACAAACTTCAGTGTACCCAAATAAAGCTTTTTTGAAAGAAAAATATTGACGTAAACAGGTGTGCTATTTACACAACGTAAGATACGTTACAATATATATAAGGATAAAATACTCAATGTAGTTAGATATTAGAGAATGCAAACTATGTGTTTTAAATACCCTTAGGAATAATGTATAGCTATATAATAAGTATTTAACAATAGTGGTCTTCATCATGTGGTAATGCGCAAGAAGATCCCAGGTCAAATGGAAAGAAATTATTTTTTATTAACATTATCTCTATTTTAAATGGATAAAAATCAAATATTCATTTTAACACATGACATTTTCGTATTATTTCTTAGTTGCAATGTTATGTGATTATATCAATTTGGTTTCACACACACTATGTATTCTATATAACCACAATAAGCATTTTGAAAAACAGACTATTTTGTAACGTATCTTACACATATACAGTCTCATCTGTTTATACAATGTTCATCCAATTTATGACATGCCCTGAATCATCCTGTTTGATTAAATTAATTAGTAGTGAGTCTAGTACAATAACTAATGAGAAATGTTTATCCTACATATATTAAAATAATAAATTCAAAACCAGCAGAGCACACAATACAGATAGGGTGCATAATTGCAGAGTGAAAGCGATATTTATAGAAAAAGATGTAAAATATATGCAGTTATGCTTGTGAATCAGAACAAACACAAACTGATTCATAATCAGTTATTAAACTATCCAAATTTAAACAATTAAACCAGTCATTCCAACTGTCATTCCTGTCTAGTGTCTACAAAGGGAGTGTAACATATCTTATGCTTTCAGCTCAAATGTCGCTTTGATCATTTCAATATCAGATTTTGATACCCTAAACCAAGGCTGACGCTTTCCAGTTGCAACATGTTTGACAATGCTTCACAGAACTTCACCATGAGTCAAAAATTAACGACATTTTCTAATCAGACGTTGAGTTACATTTGCAATTACATTTGAATAGCCTATTTTGCACTCCTTAAAAACTAACATGAAATACAAAAGATTCATAGGAAGAATTTATGGTATTTCCATTTCGCTGACAAGGAAATATTGTGACAAAAGACAACATCACCTTTAACCAGCCATGACATCTTTTGCGTCAGTATTTTCCTAATTTGTGACTTCAGATGACAGGAAACACTGATTCCATAATATACGTTACAAAAACATAAGATACGTTATGCAAAATAATCTGAACTCAAAGAGCCCAATATACTATTTCTTGAAATAAAATATTCATATGTGCTGTTAATTCAATTTTATAACAAAAAATGACTGATTTATTCTTGCTATCACAAAGTATATCCTTTTTGTTTTCAATAAGATACGTGACTTTTCATAAAATACGTTATGCTGAAAGGATCTGTTATAGGCATTTTTTTCTGTTTTCAAATTGACCAAAATGTCATTTGTTTGGCTAATTGATTTTTAGCATTTCATATTTCAAAAAGTTCAAATGCTTCATATTGTACAATATAATATTTTCAACGATATTGTACCTTTGTTTCTCAATGATCTGTGATTTTGTAAAATTCAAAAGTTCCAAATTGTCCCGCTTCATAACCTTAAGCTATGAGTTAAAAATAGTGCCCAGTGTTTCCGCTGACAATATAAATAACATAGCACATGTGCATACAGGGGTACACTTGATTTATCAGCATAGAGATGCAGCATTTTAATCGAGCGTCACATATCTTATTTTAACGTATCTTTGTTACGATACAGAATGGCTGGAATAACAGAATCAGCTATGGTTGCGTATACGCACAAATACGCAGTGGTTTAGGTATGCACCTGGGCACCTATTCGAACCATGATACGGTACTCTTTCTTTTGATAGTCCCAATAAAAGGTCGGTTTGTCTGAGATGGAATTCATTGTATCTATATTTATCAACGCTTGCACGTTTTCCTTATTCTTCTTGAATATCTCGGAAATCTTGTGCGTTTTTCAATATATAAAGGATGGAATTTCCCATTCTTGTTAGGGGACATTTTAAACATACCGATGAAAGGTTCGATATAGAGATGCTATTCATTATTATAAAAGGTACGTGAAGTTATATATATCGTTACTGTATTGATATTGTACATGATAGGGCGATGGCGATCCGTGTAATTGCATTGAATCGCGATGTCTCTAGCATGTTACATTGTATTGAAATAATAAGTCACTCGTTTTCTATTTTGTCGTCTGTTGAATCGGCCAGCATTCCGTGTATGTGTTCTTTCGGGTGTTATCAATAACGTCCCGTTTTTTTGGTGAAAATAGCGATTGTTACGCACTTGCGTATGAAGTTACGCACATGCGTATTGCCTAAAAATCTGCTGGGACCATTCTTGCGGCTATAGTAAAAGCTGTCCGAATGGACTCGTCGGGTTATTTCGGACAAATGTAGTCACAGGCCATGTCGGGCCCGCACCTAAAACTATAATGGCATGCTGAAAGATTTACCAGGGACCGATAGGTGAAAAACAATTTTAGCAGCTAGATTTTAAATTGTTGTGATTTGTACGGCGTTGCTGGAAAGACGATTTAACTGCTAGTGATAATCGACTTTCTGTAGCGACCTGTCTGTGTCACCTCGAGTTATATCTGACGCATATAAGAATAAGGGTTAGGTGCATACACTACAACACACTTACATAAATAAGGTGATAGCTGACATGTATGTTTAGAGATAAGGTAGGTGTAATGTTACACCAAAGTAAATGTAAGATATTTTATGTTACACCCAAGTAAATGTAAGATATTTTTTGTTACACCAAAGTAAATGTAAGATATTTTCGTTACACCAAAGTAAATGTAAAGCAATTTTGTGTTACACCAAAATAAATGTAAGAAAGCATTGTACGGTTTTACACACATAAAACAGCAGAATGTAATCTCTCAATATTGATTTATATATTTTGCCGAGAGGTCATAATTAGTTGTTTACAACTGATACGTTATACATGTACGAAATTAGTGCGTGGGCAGGGTGATGTCCGACGTAAACGTCCAAACGTTACGTCGGCACCACACTGTTCAACCTTTTTCCTGGAATTTTAAGAGAATTGGTATCAGTATGTGTAAACCTCGAAACTATCTAGATAACGTGACCTTGAAGGGAAAAAGGGCCACAGGATCTTGATGTTTCGGCTGCGATAGCGTCTCAACCAGGGTGACGTTACGACAGTGTATAGAAGAGTTTGTTACGTATGGGTTTGTTCG
The DNA here is from genome assembly GCA_964019695.1 of Loripinus fragilis. Taxonomy (NCBI): domain Eukaryota; kingdom Metazoa; phylum Mollusca; class Bivalvia; order Lucinida; family Lucinidae; genus Loripinus; species Loripinus fragilis. The sequence goes on along the minus strand of OZ026516.1, from coordinate 47,591,582 downwards.
TTTGGCATAAGAGGTATTGTTTAGCGCTGACATAGGCCAGTCACTAAAAAATACTTCTCTATTATATAAGTTTAAGTGTGGGTATTTAGAAGAGCCGATCCATCCTAACCGCATGGGAGCCGTTAGTCATACACCCACGGGTGTGGGCTAATCGCGCGCTTATAGGGTTAGGCTGTAATTTAAAAGAGTAAGACCACTGAAATTATTTTTATTTTTGTGAACTGCGAACGAACAACCCCATTATCGACGCAAAAGAGTGATTCTGAGATTCTAAATATAGATTGTTTTTTGCAGAATCATCTCTTGTGTCCCCTCCTACGTTGGAGGCTGAAAGTTGGTGAGCCATTGATAAGTTCCTGAGGGCACATAATAGTTGTCCCCCTTAGGCCACGACCAGCGTGGATCAAAGCCCCAATCGTTACAACGTAGTGCGACAAAAATGGGAAGCCAACCGGCTCGAATGGTTATATGAAAAATCTGACGTCCCAACGTGGGATATGATCAGGAGGACATAAATTAATACTGACGTCTTGAATAACGATCAGTAGTACGCGTAACAGATAACACGAATACGTGAATCCAGTGACGACCAAAGTACAGGTTCGATCACCTCAGCGCCGATGGTCTGAAATAGACACACGTGCAGCTTAGAAGACATAGTGTTCGCGAGACGCGTATAATCTCGAGATTTCTCGTCAATACGAGAACTTTAATATTAAAGGATCCAATTGTTTTTTTTTCTTAAGTTATATGTTAATCATATTCTTTACGTCTCTTATTTCTGACTAGTTGACGTACATCTAGAACAGGACAGTCCAAGATTGGTTCTGATTGAAACGATCTTGGAGTGGCAACTTGCTCTAGTATAGGATGGTCAATTAGCCAGAAATAACAGCGTAGGTGGTGTCATTGTATATTAATGTGTTGTTGATGTTTTCTTAGTACATAAAGTACTGAAAAGTTTTTGCTAGTTGTGTGCATTATTTTTCCCTGGTAGCATCGTCATCGCAAAGAGGAATTTTCCAATAAGATTTCCCCTCTTCCTTCCTGACCGGCTTTATGTCGTAACAATGGTGTCAGAAGAGTGGGATTTTTGAGGTTTTATTGGCAAATTTCTCTGCTGTGACGTTGCTACGGGCGCACACTAGTAGTTTTCTTTACAAGAAAGGTGGTGAGTGTCAACACACAGTACTGATTGAATGCGTTCCCCTGTGATGAAGTGCGACACATGTAAATAAGTCATCACATAACATTCTGAGGGGACCCATACTTTCTTGTTCTGTGGATTGCCATTAGGGTATAAAACCCAAGGAAAATTTGTCAGAGTTTTATTATTAGACTTGTCCACCTTTATTTTACCCATATCATTGTGTATTAGCTTATGCCCTGTATTCCTATTAATTAAGGATACTGATGTGGAAAATTTCATATCGTTTGGGGGTACTAATAATTTAAATCACCTCAGTGACGTCATAGTGTGTGACGCCACTCAACTGATTTCTATTATTAGAAGAAGTCCATAGAAAGATTATTTTAGTCAATTATTATGTCTTGCTATGACAAGTGACTGTTGACTTGACTGTAACGCGTTTATATTAATATCGCGTAGGTATACATTTCTTGACGTAAATGCGAGAAAATGAATGACGTTTTTTAGTCAAATGCGTTTAGTGAGGGCCTATTTAAAGTTGATATATATCCTAGGCACCTTTCCGTGGTGATCTCTTATACGTTGTACTTTACGTTACTCATATGTAACGTCATAAAATCCCTAGTAAAATTATTAGTTTACCAGCGCGAACGTTGGTTAGCCCATACCTATCTAAAAGGGACAAAGCGAACCCTTATTTATTTTCAACAGTATAGTTGACTCATACCATTCCCAACAATAGGCTAAAATGGATAAGCATATTTCATTAGCACGGGAATTAGGATATGAAGGGCAAGAACTAAGGGATTATCTTAAGAGGCAACAAGATTTAGAAAGGGAGGAAAGGTTGGCCCAAAGGGAATATGAAAAAGAGAAAAGGGAGGCCGAGCAAAAAGATAAAGAAAGGGAGCAAAAAGAGAAAGATAGGGAGCAAAAAGATAAGGATCGGGAATTGGAAAAGTTAAGGATTGAGGCGGAAAAATTGAAAATTGAGGCCGCGCGCAAGGATAAGGAAATGGAAATGGGAAAAGAAATTGCGCTAAAAAAAATTGAGGCCGAAGTAGAACTAAAAAAAATCGAGGCCGAGACCACTTCACATCCCTGGGGGCCCAAAGAGAAAAGTTCGAATCCTAGAAGTCCCAAGCTTCCATACTTTGACGAACATACGGATAAGATGGATAGCTATTTAACTAGGTTCGAAAGTTATGCTTTGTCAAATAAATGGGACCCGTCCATGTGGGCATCATACTTAAGTGCCTTATTAAAGGGACGCGCTTTGGAAGTCTTCGTTAGGCTTTCCAGAGATGACCAGTCGGATTATGGTCAGATTAAGGAGGCTCTGCTTACTAATTTCGACCTCACCGAACGATCTTTTCGTAAGAAATTTAGGGATTGTAGGCCCGAGAAAGCCGAAACTTTCAGACAATTTAGCGGTAGGCTAGCGAGCTACCTTGATAAATGGCTAGGTTTGGCTAAGGTCGAAAAGACCTACGAGGCCGTTTGTGATTTTTTGGCCCGAGACCAGTTCCTTGACTGTTGCAGTCATGAGCTCTATTTGTATCTCAAACCCAAGCCGTTTAAAGCCCTTGGTGAGTTATCCCATGAGGCGGATTTGTTCGCCGATGCAAAGGGGGGTGTTCCCTTGTGTGTTTCAAAAGGGCAGCATAAAAGTAAGAGTGTAGATCAAGCCCAGCCTATGGTAGAGCCCAAGCAAGATCAACGGCCTGTGGTTAAATGTAAGATTTGTGGCAAGCCCCATCCCACTCATAAATGTTGGAATAACCCCGATAACAAGAAGGTTGCATCGAGTGCAGAGTTTGATTCCCAGTATAGGGGAGGTAATTCTAATTGGGGTCAGGATAGAAATTTTGGTCGCAGTGACCAGCGTGACGATCATTATAACAACAATTACAGGACCGACCATCAGGTCAATTTTTGTAAAATTGAAAGTTTGGAGGTAGGAAAAGGTCAGGCTGAGTTAAGTTCTCCTCATTCTTCATCAGAAGGTTTACCGCGTAACGATAGTAAGGGCACTTGTCATTTTCCACGGTCAAGGTTGCCGACAGCGGTTGGTACCGTAAATGGTAAGGAGGTCAGAGTCTTAAGAGACACAGGTTGTACGGGGGTAGTTGTCAGGAGAAGTTTAGTTTCTGATGGTCAGATGTTAAATAAGCAGTCTGGTGTGACTCTTATTAACAATTATAAACAGAGATGTCCTGTGGCCCGTATTAATATTGATTGTCCGTTTTTTAGAGGTAGTACAGATGCATTGTGCATTGATGATCCAGCACATGACTTAGTCATTGGAAATATTGAGGGGTCTAAATTTCCTGATATGACCCATTTTTCATCAGGGGTAGTCAATAATAAGAGGTCAAAGAAAAGTAGAAAGAATAGAAAGGTCAAGGTCGCAGATAAGTTTATTAGGCAGAACAGGCAAGAATTGTGTATGAAGCAAGCGTCAGATGCTAAGTTAGCAGATATTAGAAGAAGGGTAGAGTCTGGTAGTGTGACTAAAAGTCGCAGTTTCTCTACTGGTGAAACTAAGTTCATTCGTAGGAATGGCTTAATTTATAGACATTTTAAGGAAAATGCAAATGTTTCACTTCAGTTAGTAGTTCCTTCGAGTTTAACGCATAGCGTTATGAATTTAGCCCATGAATCACAAAAGGTGGTAAATCATAGAGGCAGAAAGGAAACTATATCTAAGGTCTTAGATGAATTTTATTGGCCCGGTGTTTGTAGGGAGGTAACTCAATTTTGTAGATCTTGTGCCATTTGTCAAAGGACAACTCACAATATAAAGGTCGCAATGACTCAATGTTGTAGTATACCCCAGAGAAACATATCCTCTAAGGAGGCAGTAGTTAGCCGTACGAGACGGACTGACAGCCAGACAGAACGACGACGTTCATATGGTAGTGGTAGACGTTGCCCAATACCATATTATTGGCGCAATATGACAGTAACTGACAGCAATAGTCGGTATTAGTATTAAAGGTGTGCGACAGTGTAATGACCCAATTGTCTCGGATTGTTGACCTATAATTTTAGCTATGATAGCATAGTAGTAGTCACATAGGTGTACTTTTGACGTGAGGAGTCACGGAATTTAATTAAGTCATGACGTATGACGGTAGACGGTTGACGTGAGCAAGTCACGATAATAAAATTTTGTAACAGAGGTTGGCTTCAACGTGAAGAGTCACGTTAATTAATTTGAGCAAAGATTGTATTATGGAGGAAGTTATTAATAGGTATACTTGGCATAAGAATATGTAACCTATGGATCTTTGCAAAAGTTATTGGCTATTAAGCCTAATATATTAAATGTCATAAGACATAAAACTTCATAGGAAGTTAAAAGGGTACAACCCCATATATAAAGGAAAGTTAAAGGGGTACAACCCCATATTTTTGGGTTGAGCATTAAAGCTGCAACAAAAATAGGTCTATGATTGTGGCAATCCGAGGACAAGACAATGTGGGGGCAGACTATCTTTCCAGGTAGTCCGCCATTTAAGTCGCACGTGTATATATGTTGTATTATATATTTATTCTGTATTATTCCTTCTTTTCTGCATCGTGTATCGTAAGAAAAAGTCATTCCTTTTTCTCCCAAAAGGAAGGGCCTTTGTTACGATACAGAATGGCTGGAATAACAGAATCAGCTATGGTTGCGTATACGCACAAATACGCAGTGGTTTAGGTATGCACCTGGGCACCTATTCGAACCATGATACGGTACTCTTTCTTTTGATAGTCCCAATAAAAGGTCGGTTTGTCTGAGATGGAATTCATTGTATCTATATTTATCAACGCTTGCACGTTTTCCTTATTCTTCTTGAATATCTCGGAAATCTTGTGCGTTTTTCAATATATAAAGGATGGAATTTCCCATTCTTGTTAGGGGACATTTTAAACATACCGATGAAAGGTTCGATATAGAGATGCTATTCATTATTATAAAAGGTACGTGAAGTTATATATATCGTTACTGTATTGATATTGTACATGATAGGGCGATGGCGATCCGTGTAATTGCATTGAATCGCGATGTCTCTAGCATGTTACATTGTATTGAAATAATAAGTCACTCGTTTTCTATTTTGTCGTCTGTTGAATCGGCCAGCATTCCGTGTATGTGTTCTTTCGGGTGTTATCAATAACGTCCCGTTTTTTTGGTGAAAATAGCGATTGTTACGCACTTGCGTATGAAGTTACGCACATGCGTATTGCCTAAAAATCTGCTGGGACCATTCTTGCGGCTATAGTAAAAGCTGTCCGAATGGACTCGTCGGGTTATTTCGGACAAATGTAGTCACAGGCCATGTCGGGCCCGCACCTAAAACTATAATGGCATGCTGAAAGATTTACCAGGGACCGATAGGTGAAAAACAATTTTAGCAGCTAGATTTTAAATTGTTGTGATTTGTACGGCGTTGCTGGAAAGACGATTTAACTGCTAGTGATAATCGACTTTCTGTAGCGACCTGTCTGTGTCACCTCGAGTTATATCTGACGCATATAAGAATAAGGGTTAGGTGCATACACTACAACACACTTACATAAATAAGGTGATAGCTGACATGTATGTTTAGAGATAAGGTAGGTGTAATGTTACACCAAAGTAAATGTAAGATATTTTATGTTACACCCAAGTAAATGTAAGATATTTTTTGTTACACCAAAGTAAATGTAAGATATTTTCGTTACACCAAAGTAAATGTAAAGCAATTTTGTGTTACACCAAAATAAATGTAAGAAAGCATTGTACGGTTTTACACACATAAAACAGCAGAATGTAATCTCTCAATATTGATTTATATATTTTGCCGAGAGGTCATAATTAGTTGTTTACAACTGATACGTTATACATGTACGAAATTAGTGCGTGGGCAGGGTGATGTCCGACGTAAACGTCCAAACGTTACGTCGGCACCACACTGTTCAACCTTTTTCCTGGAATTTTAAGAGAATTGGTATCAGTATGTGTAAACCTCGAAACTATCTAGATAACGTGACCTTGAAGGGAAAAAGGGCCACAGGATCTTGATGTTTCGGCTGCGATAGCGTCTCAACCAGGGTGACGTTACGACAGTGTATAGAAGAGTTTGTTACGTATGGGTTTGTTCGTTTGGCATAAGAGGTATTGTTTAGCGCTGACATAGGCCAGTCACTAAAAAATACTTCTCTATTATATAAGTTTAAGTGTGGGTATTTAGAAGAGCCGATCCATCCTAACCGCATGGGAGCCGTTAGCCATACACCCACGGGTGTGGGCTAATCGCGCGCTTATAGGGTTAGGCTGTAATTTAAAAGAGTAAGACCACTGAAATTATTTTTATTTTTGTGAACTGCGAACGAACAACCCCATTATCGACGCAAAAGAGTGATTCTGAGATTCTAAATATAGATTGTTTTTTGCAGAATCATCTCTTGTGTCCCCTCCTACGTTGGAGGCTGAAAGTTGGTGAGCCATTGATAAGTTCCTGAGGGCACATAATAGTTGTCCCCCTTAGGCCACGACCAGCGTGGATCAAAGCCCCAATCGTTACAACGTAGTGCGACAAAAATGGGAAGCCAACCGGCTCGAATGGTTATATGAAAAATCTGACGTCCCAACGTGGGATATGATCAGGAGGACATAAATTAATACTGACGTCTTGAATAACGATCAGTAGTACGCGTAACAGATAACACGAATACGTGAATCCAGTGACGACCAAAGTACAGGTTCGATCACCTCAGCGCCGATGGTCTGAAATAGACACACGTGCAGCTTAGAAGACATAGTGTTCGCGAGACACGTATAATCTCGAGATTTCTCGTCAATACGAGAACTTTAATATTAAAGGATCCAATTGTTTTTTTTTCTTAAGTTATATGTTAATCATATTCTTTACGTCTCTTATTTCTGACTAGTTGACGTACATCTAGAACAGGACAGTCCAAGATTGGTTCTGATTGAAACGATCTTGGAGTGGCAACTTGCTCTAGTATAGGATGGTCAATTAGCCAGAAATAACAGCGTAGGTGGTGTCATTGTATATTAATGTGTTGTTGATGTTTTCTTAGTACATAAAGTACTGAAAAGTTTTTGCTAGTTGTGTGCATTATTTTTCCCTGGTAGCATCGTCATCGCAAAGAGGAATTTTCCAATAAGATTTCCCCTCTTCCTTCCTGACCGGCTTTATGTCGAACAATCTTATTCCAATAAAATGTTAAGGTCCATTTTAGCCAGGTTTAACTAGTATTCCACGAATGCTATAATATTTTCCCTTAAGTAAACATTCTGCAGTATTGTGCGGGCAAGGGTTAGGGTAAAGCTTTATAAAAAACTGAAGTGCACTCAAAAAACACTGTAACGTATCTTACCAATTATTTTGGTGCTTTTGTATTCTGGATGAAACCTTTGTTTATATTTTAATTAAGATAGATCACCGTACAGTTTTGTGGTTTAAATCTTTTATACTGATATATTTGCATCTATAATAATCAGTTGCATACTAAAAATAAACATAATTTGGAAATGCCATGACCCAGAAAAAGACTGTAACGTATCTTACTTTAAAAATTGGGACAAGTGATTATTATTTTTCATCAAAATATCTACATCTGAAACAGGTCAAGAGTATCGGCAGTCTATTTAATGGTATCTTAGGTTTACAACAAAAAACTTTTTTGGGATAAAATACATGTAAATGGGCCTATAAAATAGCTACTTTTGAAGAACGTAAACCAGGGACACGAGAATTTGGTAGATTTAGAAGCATAGTATATTCAAAAATTATTTTTTTCTATTCATAATCTAAACTTTTTTATGTAAGAAACCTCAAACAGGTATTAGATGAGTTATACAAAACCCAATGCCTTAACATATCATGCAATAAGAAAATTTTATAAGCGTGGGACAGTGTATTTTCATATTTTGTCCATTTAGTGTAGAATGAATGACAAGGCAGTTGGACAGTGCCCCAGGGGCCCAAACGCATAACCCCTCCATCTTGAGTCTAGCCCCATCTGGCGACTGAAAAATTGTTCAATGTGTCTTAAAGAATCAAAACAAAACATGTAATGTAACTAAAACACTGATGACTTATCCAGGGGTCCTAGAGTTTGATCCACGGATGAGACTGAGCTATGACGGTGTCTCCATGACCTTAAAGCTCTGCTGCCTGCTGGTGAGATGTTAAACACTCACTTTTTTAAACTGAAACTGCTCGGGAGTGGGGATAGGTATGTTGCGTTGTTTTGTTTGTTTGATTCTTTACATCCCATCAACAATCTTTCAGTTATAAAGGGAAGGGTCTTCCTGGGTTGAACCAGTATTAAGCTAGGATAAATGTGTCTTGCTCAAGGACACAACACAGTGACGCCGGTTAGGCTCAAACCCATGGCCCTTCGGCCTGGAGTCAAACACTCTTCCACTGAGCCACTGCGCTCCCGTATGTTGCGTTGTCATCCTTGACAAGGCCGTCGTCGCCGGTCCGGCAGGGCGGCGAGCGCCGGACCACTTTTTGGGCCGAATATGCTTTCCGCCGTGTCCCTTTTTTCTCGTTTCGGCTCATTTTACATTTTACCTCTGATTTTATTCAAACTGCCACAATTTATTGATACAATTATCAATAACGCTCGTTGCACGTGTATTCAATAGACCGACCAAGCCAAGGTGTGAAAACATTGAAAAATTATTATGACAACCTCTTAATTAATTTCATAATCGGAAGGCCTTTACTTATGGAGCGTGTCGAGAGAAAAACGAACGCAGCTGCATGCCAACATCAAAGGCGCAGACCAGCCTACACATCCACATAGTCTGATCAGCGGCTTTGTTGTTTGCTCCCTGGAAAGCATAATTGATAAACTTTCTCCACGCAAAATTTCAGCATTCTAGCTAATCCCTGTAACTGAGTAGGTTGGTTTGAGTCCTGCATGGTCCGAAAGCTGAGTTGAGGTCCAGATAATTTCTATGATCCAGTTTCATTTCCCTCAAATTGAAAATTCGTTTTTTCCCTTATAATTAACACGTTTTGACTTGACATATATGAGCACCGTGAGCCTGTGCTGCTACAATGTATTCCGTTACGGATATACATGCCCCGCCTTTTCCAATTCAGCCCAAGACTTTTCGGTTCCCCCAACGTGCATACGACTTTAAGAAGCCTGAGCAGAGAAGTGTTTAGCCGTCGTGGTTCGGCAGTGGGCCCTGGCTCCATTACGATGAAGCTATGCCAACCGAAGCCAAAATCTAGATGAAGCTGCAGGCTTCATCTAACGGGTGTACTAATTGAAAAGACGCTAGGCTAAGTGTATATCTTTTCGAAAAAAACTACTTTTTGAATTACCACCAAGGATCAGTGCTATAAGTACTTTGCCAAAATCTGCGGGTACATAGATGAAATACAGGGGTAACAACCTACGTCATAGCGTGGGTGTTGTAAACACGTAGTATGACGCCATCTTTGATTTGCAAGGTTAGTTTTTCCCTTCGTAAATGTCGTACAAATTAGTGTCTGTCAAAACTAAGCAGTGCAGGTGGTGCCTAACATCACACTTGAACAGAATATACTAGGGCTGCTGCGAGTATCCGAGTACTCGGATATTCGTGGATCTGAATATAAAATCGAGTATGAATATTCGTCACTGCCAGAATCGTTGGATCGCGGTCTTTTTTATATTTTATTATTTAACAACTGAAACAAGATTTTAACAACTGAAACAAGAAGTTATTCACAAAAATGTTTGATTGAAATATTCCCTATGACTACCGTTCTAATCAATAATGACTCTCATTTAGATACCTTTGTTTCTCGCAGGTTAGTGACATGTATTTGCGCTCTCCATTATCGGTAATTAAGATCCTTATTAACTAGTGTAAAATTTTCCAAATTCCGTTGATAATTATAGTCTAATCTATATTGTTAACACTTCATCGGTACACAGGGCCAAAAGTGTCATCAGCTGTCGATTATCAAATAGATTTCAAAGGGCTTCTTTTGATGCTTTGAAGTTGAATTTGCCGGCAACTGATTACGTGACCCAAGACATGTTGCTTGTGTGTGAAATTCAAGACTAAGGAAAAGGGCCTTATATGGAAATCAGCACACTTCTGTCAGAATAGCTGGTTATCAAAGTTCAGTAAAGTATAAAATCTTATGAATTCTGTTGGATGCCTTGACAGACACGAGTGGAAATGCTGTTTATCTTTTTTGATACCTAACTGTATACATGTGGTACTTCTGGTTTTAACAGAAAGGGCCAATTTACTAGTAAATAGACCGAAAATCTGTCTGTTTTATAACAGGAGTCTTATTTTTTATTAACCAGTGACTCGTAGTTTGACCCGTGAATCGTAACTCATGGATCGTGGATCAGATCGGATCGCCACTTGCCTAACGATCCACAGCCCTAGAATATACAATGGTCACGTCCAGAAATGCCGTTGCCTTTGTAAACATTCACCCACAAAAATCGAAGTGGGTGACTGCTAAAATTATCCTCGTGTCTCCCGCTTCGATTCTTGTGGGTGAATGATTACAAAGGCAACGGCATATCGGGGCGTGACCGTTATATATTCTGTTCAAGAGTGATGTAAGGCACCGCCTGCACTGCTTTGTTTGTACAGACACTCATTTGTTTAATTTTACGAAGGGGAAAACTGACCTTGTAAATCAAAGATGGCGCCGTACTACGTGTTTACAACATCAATGCTATGACGTAGGTTGTTACCCTTGAAATAATGTCAAAGAAACATGCTGAAGAAAAAAGTAAAATAAATTGTGACTGTCTAAAATCCGGTCCCAAACGCATAAAACCCCATTAAAAACGCACACAGAAGCGCATAAAATTCAAAAAAAAAAAAATCGGGGGAGGTCCTCCAAACCCCCCTTACGAGAGGAGGAATAATCCCCCTCTTGTGCTCTCCCCCCTCTCGTGCCTTAGGCACTCGATGGCTTCCTCCGCCGGACCACTTTTAATTACGAGGCGACGGCCCTGCTTGAGCAAGACATTTATCCTAGCTTAGTACTGGTTCAACCCAGGAAGACCCGTCCCTGTTCAACTGAAAGATTGTTAATGGGACGTAAAGAATCAAATCAAACAGTAAACAAACAAAATAGGGTAAAAACATCGAACTTCGGACGCTTTTTCGCCGTGTCACTACTTCAGCACGGTTTGTGCTTTACTCCAGACATGCCGCCAGGTTAAATCAAACTGGTAGCTGCCAGACATGCTCGATTGACTTAATGAAGCTGTAATTTCATTGGTTAACGCATTTAAATGTGTTTGATTAGCACTTAAAGTGACATAGGGTCAAGCATGAAAATTCGGACGGCTATCGGGAAATTCGGACAGAGCTGAAGGGAAAATCGGACAGTTGTTTCTTTTTACTAAATAAGCTCTTTAAATGTTTTTATTCTGTCAAAAACAGTTAAACACATTTCAGTTATCATATAAGTAAACTACTGAGGTCTTTTAAGGTAACGATTTCATTTGCTTCTAAAATCAAGTGCTGAAATGTCAACCCGCATGCAAACCTACAGAATCTTTTCAACCCGCAGTCAACTCTTGCTCAATTTTTGGGGTCCGTGGTGATGCATTCCAGTCTTTCATTCGTTATACCAACAAGAATCTAAAATAATCTAATCTATAAAACGTAAACAGATGCAATGCATTTTATTTACAAACAGCTGGAAAGGAAAGAAAACTATATGAAAGGGTCAAGAATCATCGTTTCGACGTCGTGTTCAATGGCGTGTCCGAAATTAAATTTCCTGAAGGGAAATACGGACACCCTTATTTTATCTTCATTTCGTTTCAAATCTATGCGAATATGCAAAAACAACCTTTCATTTCATAAATATAACTATCGAAGATACTAGGGAGCAGAAATATTTCATTGTGCATCAATATTCAACTATAAAAGATGGAAATAAAAATAGTTGTGACAAGCATCGATACCACGTGCTCCCTAATCTGTGCGGAGCTGGAGGTCACCAGACTGGAATAGATATCTAATTGGTCGGTTATAATGTGACGTGTTCCTTTTTCACTGTTAGGAAGTGGACACGACGATATTTTGTCTGCACAGTTAACCTGAAATAAAACTTTATCAATTGCTCGGGAGTCTAGAGCAGGACGTTATGTCAGGGGAGGTAGAAAAGTGTCCGATTTTACATGTCCGTCCGAAATTCGATGTTTTTACCCTAGTATGTGCGGGCTGTCTTCTTGTTACTCTCCTTATCTTAACTGCAAGGGAAAACGTGAAATCTATTTCATTCGATATTTGGCAGCACAAATATTTGTTGGCGTTCAAACCTTGTGAAAACTGTTACTCACTACATGAAAATATGGCAAACACCAACAGTATAGTAGTTGCAGCTATTGATAGCGAGTATTTTGCCATTATTTTTGCGAAGCGAGACCGTTGTTGTCGTGGCCGCCATCTTTAAAAGCGAAAGTCCGATACGATGTCATTCTCGCGAGACCTGCCGATACCTCATCTAGATCTCTCGCATTTCGCCCTAGACTGGTTCTCTCCCTTTAATAGCTTGTCAGCATATTAAGACAGGTAACTACTAAACGCCATTGCGACTATTTATAGCATATACACTGACGTAGTAATGGAAAAATACGTAGTATTGGAAAATACCTGGGACGTCTTGAGTCCATCTGCGGTATTGAATAAAAAGTGCATTTGCGATTTTTAAACAACTGCTCCCAGCTAGCATCCCATCACGAGCCACTATCGACCCGCCGACGAACCGTCACCTGCGGATGGCGGTTCGTTGGCGGGCCGAAAGTGGCCCAATTGTACGTGCGGATTGGATTTTTTTTATAAAGTTCATTTGTTCTATTATCAGGAATATGACAACTGAAAAGTTACAAGTTCTATAGGTTCCTATAGAAATAAGCATCCCCAACCCAACACTGGATGCGTGGATCCAGAGGGGGTTAGGTGGTCTGCACCCTACCCCCCCCCCCATCCCCCTAAAATATCACATGTTCTATGGGTTTCTATAGAAATAAGCATTCCCCGCCACCCGAAAATAAACAAAAATACAGTTACCCCGCATCTAGTCAGGCGCAACGCGGCCCGGTACAACTATTTTCTGGAATTTCAAATGTTCACAGGGGAAACACTTATGAGACTTTCAGTTTGCACCTACAAAACTCAATCCGTGACGGGGAAGTGGGCAATTACTTATTTCTAACCGATGTGCGGATCCAGAGGGGGATAGGTGGTCCGGACACCCCCCCCCCCCCAAAAAAAAAAAATAAAATAAATAAAAATAAATAATAATCACAAGTTCTTTAAGTTTCGTTGGAAATAAGCATTGCCCCCCCCCCCCCCCCATCCCCGAAAAAAAACACATGTTACCGACTGCGCCGGCCGGTAAACCTTCTGAGACTTTCAGAAAACTCAATCCGTGACAGGGAAGTGGGCAATTACTTATTTCTTACCCATGCGCGAATCCAGAGAGGGATAGGTGGTCCGGAACCCCCCCCCCCCCCCCCCCCCCCCCCCCCCCCCCCCGAAAAATCACAAGTTATATAGGTTTCTATAGAAATAAGGATTTGTACCCCCCCCCAACCCCCCCCCCAACCCCCCCCCCCAAAATAAAAAAAAAAAAAATAAAAATAAAAAGTTGCACCCCCCCCCCCCCCCCCCCCCCCCCCCCCCCGATAAATGTTTCGACCCTTTTGAACCGTAAAAAAATATAATATAGTTGCAAAAAAAACAACAATAAACACCCTTATCAGAGTTTTTTTCTGTTATTTGAGTCTGGACGCCCCCCGGCCCCTGTTTCTATCTGCGAGGAGAGGGTGGAGGGGGGGGTACTATAATATTTTCATTCATACGTAGGCTCGCACCATTTTGGGGTTCAAAATTTTGAATTTCAATACCTTTGAGGGTTTTCAGAAAAATGAAAATTTTTTGGGGTATGAAGATTTTGTGGATATCTTTTGGGGTCATCACAAAATACCAAAAAGTTAACCCCAAAAATGGTCCGGGCCTATAGATAGCAAAGATACGTTGGGCCCACGTTGGTAGTTGGTGGAAATGTGGGCGTCGCCGCATACCAACCTTGTACCAACATCGAACCGACGCAACAATGTCGACCATTCTCTCATTATTAAACACCACTATATTATTACAAAATCCTCTGTGCCTGTATTCTGAATAATGTGTTTGGTGTTAAAAGAAGTTTATGTTTCCGGAGCACATGACATTGGGCCAGCATTGCGAAGGAGATTTGTTTGATTTGATTCTTACGTCCCATCAACAATCTTTCAGTTATGTAGGGACGGGTCTTCCTGGGTTGAACCGGTACTAAGCTATGATTAATGTGTCTTGCTCAAGGACACAACGCAGTGACGCCTGCGAGGCTCGAACCCGCGGCCCCTCTGTCTCATGTTCATTAAATAAGCCAGGTTACGAGGAAAACTATCCATGCGCGGATCCAGAGGGGGCCGGGGCTCCGGGCCCAGCAAAATCACAAAGCTATAGGATTTATTTAGCAATACTCGTCTGGATCCACTTGAAAATCTCAAAGGCAAGCCAGAATTCAATGTTGGGCCATTAATTCGGCCGCTAGCGAAACGCCATTGAAATTGGCCGATGATGATACACCTTGAAAGGTATTTGGACTCTCACCATAAAAAAGTTGTTAAAGATAAATTGGACTCCCTCTTACAACGCTTCCTGGGTCCGTGCATGCCTGTGTCGGGGATTTCCGATCGGATGGGGGTTACTCTGATATTTCGTAGCCTATGTGGACTGGGGCCTTTTTTAAGGAGGGGGTCTAACTTTTAATTTCAATAATTTTAGGGGATTCAGATTGAATAAATATTTTATGGGATCTATGATAAAATTGTGGATATTTTAGGGGAGGGGGCGGGATGGTCATCATTCACAGTTAGGGAGCATGGCGAAAAAGGAACGCATGTGCGCGACCCCCGTAATATGACTTTAAAGCATGTATAATATCATGCGCGGATCCAGGAATTTTTGACAGGGGGGGGGGTCCAGATTGAGACGTTTTTTAGTCCTCAGCTTATTTTACAGAGGGGGGGGGGGGGCAATGGTTTTATTGCAGAGAAAACTATACTTTCCAAAGGATCCAGAGGGGGTCCAACATTTTCAGGGGAGGTCCATCCAAGGGGGATCCAAATGCTAATTGCTATCACAATAACTTGTGATTTTTAGGAAGGGGGGGTGCTCCGGGGATCCATAGGTTTTAGTTACGCGGTGTGCATTCTTCTAAGATCATTTTAAAGCTGTTTAAAAAAGAAAAACGGGGGTCACTTAAAACCTGGAAACACATCCTACCAGTAACAAAATCCACTTTAAGGCCAATTTCCTCGGGTGTGGTACTTTCAGGGGTGGCACTCTCTTTAAACAATTGTGTTTTGCGTTGTGTTTTGCGTGTCTTTGTTGGTGTTTTTGAGAAGTTAATTCTCTTTTGTGGTCTAGAGAGAGGAGAGGAGCGCATCATTCTTTTAGTATTAGCACGTATCACTATCCTTGCATTTCGTTGGCACCCCTCATAAAAAAGTCTACATCTTTGATCGAGGTTCTGTAATTTCGAGTAACAGTTTCTACACATAAGGCCTAAATGAAATATATGTGTGGTTCCTGTTTCATGCCAAGAAAATTCAGGGTAGGTAGGTAGGGAAATTATTAAATTTTGTTATAACATTTAACAAAGAAAATAGTGACAGAAATTGAAAAAGTGCCCATTTTTTCTCCAAAGACCATTTTATTGTTTAGGGTATATAGGGTTAAAAAATTAGGGTAGGTAGGCAACAGGAACCACACATATATTTCATTTAAGCCTAACGCCACTCTCTACATTAATGCCCCCATATTTGGCGAGCAATGCTTTGGCGTTGATGTCTGATCTTTTTGTGGATTCGATCCTTCGGACCTCTTGTGCGCTCTTTCCACAGACCATGCAGACACGCTCTGCAGGGTGCAGATTTTTGTTTTACGGGAGTTCTATACATTTCTATCCCATGCTGTAGCCACGATGATCCACGGATGTATTAGTTTGTCTTCCTGGTGTCTCTTGATGGTTGTGTGTCTCTTCCTTGCAGTGCCATGGGGTTGTCTGCTGTTTGTGATTGTGGTATTTCCTGATCATGCTCACATACTATTTTTAGGTAGTGAATACCCTTTAAACCTTCTTTACATGAACCACAAGACTGGTGACCTTGAAACATGGTTTGCATCATTGGATAGTAAGTGAGTATGAGCTGGCCCACCCAGTCCACTTTCTGTGCCTTTTATATAGTAAAAAATTTAATTGAATTTGGGTCACACTGGATTCATATAATACCTGGCCTATTTATGAACTTTTTCAACACCGACGCTCTTTCTGGAGCACGCGCAGGTTCTCTACTTGAAAAAATACCATATGCGGAAGAAAAAAAATCAGGTGTGTGGGATTCGATCTCTAGACCCTTACCTCGTTAAGCTAAAGCGCTACTACTTGCGCTATTTGGACAGGTATCGTCACTCGATTACATCAAAATCTAAGTACATTGAAAAAATTATTAAAATCGAAATTACAAATAACAGCAATATTTGAAAGGCTTTGTATCGAAAAGAAAGTGCGGCAAATCTTCTCAGTTTTCAGTACATGTTCATTTCTCATTTTGATGTGCGAAATTGACCCAGGATGTAAACAGATGCTCTTTCTGGAGCATGCGCAGTCGGATGAGTGGGATTCTCTACTGGTAAAAAATTACTAGTTACCAAACGTAATATGCGTAGCGGAAGTGGAGCTTTATCAACGTGGGGAACCAATCTAATTTCGCCCTTTGCATCATGGGTAACTAGCGATATTTGGCTAGTCCCGTTCAATTCTCGCACTCCGGGAGTGACAGAATTAATTGTTAAAATAGCAAAAAAGTTAAATTTTTGACAGTTTAACATTTCTCATTTAGTCAATATTTTCTGAATGTAAAGCCCTGAGTCATGCTAGCTGTGATTGCATAATATATTTTTAATAAAAATGGCGGTTCAATCCCAGTGTGCACCGAGCGAAAGGCGACAGGTTAGTTCGTGCTAGCGGACTTCCTGTGCGACAATGGATACGATGTTTGCCGAATGATTGTCATGTGACAAAAAAGGGCGCGAACTTTTTACTAAATACCGAAAAGAGCAGAAATAATCAGGCAAAAGCACCAAATGGAACCCCCTTTTTTACATGTATATTTGAGCCCCCTATCAAAGAATCCTCGCAAAAACTTACCATGAACAAATACTCTCATAAAAAACAACAATATTTACGTTGGTTTCGTAGAACGCGCACTTGTAAAAGATGGATGTTAATGTCACGTGACAGATAATGGCGCGAATTTTTTTCTAATACCGGAAAGAGAATAGGTGTGTCAAAATCCACGAATTACGTTTCTTATCCTCAAAACTGTCATTAAAAGATGCTCATAATGTGATTCATTACGTTTTCCATGCTATAAAAATAAAGAGAAGGCAAATCATCATCTTTTGTGCACATACAATGATGCAGAATACATCGAAAACCTCCTCTTACAATGCTGGCTAATAACGCCTACCTTGGGTAAGTTAAGTTCGCTCCCGCTTGCTTCGCACAATAGGTTAACCTAAAGTTGGAAACATTCGAGAACAAGTCTACACATTTTAGGTTCCCTGCTCATTGTTCGGTTACGATTAAAACATGCCTTAAGCAGAGTATAAGGGTTCAATCAAAACCTGATTTTGATGTATGTTTCGACTGATGTTTATAGAAGCGGCCGGCCACGGCCGACCGCAATAAACTAATACAACGAAATATGTGAAGAGCAGCTTTTATTTTTTGACCTTATAGGGGACCAAAATAGCCTCTTAATGCACGTACCCCTTTTAGGTCTTTTATGAATAGGAATGGAGAATGTCCTCCTCAATGTTTTCGTTTAGCGACGGTTAAAGCTGGCAAAGCCAGAACAGATAGATAGAGGTAGCTCAGAATATGCAAAAGTTATTTATACATGTAACTTCACTGAACTTATCTGAATTTGAAGATAAGGCGTATTTCGAGTGTTCTTTTATTAGCAGTCAGATGTTTTCTCCTTATTATCCCATCGAAAAAAATAGTAAAGCAAACATGTACACTACATCTCTGCTAAATCATCCCTGTTTCTCCCGCTTTGATTTTGGTGAGAAAGAACGAGCTGGCTGCTTTGATTTAAATGTATTTTTGCTGTCGTGTAGCTGTAGTGTTCTGTGCCTCTTCCTCGCGGCGCGTGGGCTGGCCTATGGTCTGTGGTTGTGGCATTTCTTTCTTTCTTTCTTCTTTATTTACATAATACCATATGCCCTCGTGGACATTCTAGACATGGTCTGCTGTCGAGCAGTCCAAGTATGTTAGTAGATAAAGTCTAAAAGATAAAAACATGATAGTGATAGTGAGGGGGATGAAATATGATAGGTTAAAATAGATTATCTAAACTTCTTCTTCCAGTGCATATCCCAAGGGCATAGTCGCACTGTGAAAAACTTAAAACATCCATGAAGGAAGGCTCTATATACACGTCTAAAAGCAGGTTAAAACAGGTTGTCCTCAGTTACGGTTTTGGGATATCAGCACAGATGAGGACCTTGAAGTCGTCTATGGATTGTGCTGTTCGATACTGGTTAGCAGGACATTCCAGAGTCGGATCGCAGATGGGAAGAAGGAGCCCTGGTAGGCGTTGACAGAACAATAGTATGGAAGGAATCGTTGTTGGTGACCTCTATTAGATACTCCTGTAGGTGTAAAAAATTGGTTGACATGGATCTCCACGAGGTTATTGACGATGCGATACATCATTACAGTCGTGTTCTGCTGGCGCCTAGCCTGTAACTGCTCTCATCCTAGATCTTGCATCATTGAAGGAACACTACTGGTTTGTCTGTAGTCATTGAAGCAAAATCTGGCGGCCCATCTCTGGACAGCTTCCACCTTGGCAGAATTGGTTTTAGTGTATGGATCCCAGGTTGTTGCTGCATATTCCAGTTGAGGACGAACTAGGGACTTGTAGCACTGGGCCTTGGCATCTTTCGAGCAGCTGGACAGATTTCTTCGGAGAAAAGCTGATGTCTGGTTGGCCCTCTTTGTCACTTGGTTAACATGGCTGTTCCAAGACAATTTGTTATCAATGGTGACTCCGAGGTACTTGGCTTGTGTTGTTTCCTTCAAAGTATGGCCATGAATATTATAGGACGTCTGAGTGATGTTGCGCTTGTTTGTGATCCGGGTGTGTTCACACTTGTATGGATTGAACAGCACCTCTGCCAGTCCTTTTCCCATTCTTGAAATTGGTTGAGGTCTGCTTGTAACCGCTCAGCGTCTTGATGAACCTTTATCACTCTATACAGTAGGCAGTCGTCGGCGAACCGTGAGGTGGCTCTTGAAGGCAGATCATTGATGTAAATCAAGAATAGAAGTGGACCAAGCACAGTCCCTTGTGGGACACCGGATGTGACTGGAGCAGGAGAAAGCGACTTCCCATCGAGGACTACTTGCTGGGTTCTATCTGCAAGGAAACTCTTGATCCACGATAAGTTCTGGTCTCTTATTCCATAGTGATGGAGCTTGGTAGCAAGGCATTTGTGGGGAACTTAAACAAACGCCTTGCTAAAATCCAACAAGATAGCATCTATCTGTCGATGTCTGTCGAGTCCAGCTGCCAAATCATGTTCAGTTACAAGTAGCTGTGTCTCACAGGACCTCTTTTTTTGAAAGCCGTGCTGGTAGTTGCTCAGGATGTTGTTGCTTTCAAGGAAATTCAGATGACTGTGGACGATGTGTTCCATGGTCATGCAGCAAGTCGACGTCAGGGAAACCGCATGTTAAAACAACTATACTTGGGATCCAGGGATTTGAATGGTGCAGCTTGCCAACTGTGTTCTATAACTCTGACTAGCTGGATACTTCTGACATGCAGTTCGCATCTCGTTAGCATCGCTAGCAAAAATATCATTTAGTGAAAATTTATCAACTTGTGCCTGTAGTGGTATTATCTCAATCGTTTAACTGTCACCGGCCGGGTTGTTGTGAATTCTCAGTGTATTTTCCGGCCGAACGCTGAGAACTGCACCTGGCTTTTCCCCACCACTAGACAGTTGGCGTCTTTGAAGCAGAATTGCTTAAGTCTGACGTTTATCTCCAGTAAGCCAACATTTGCACACAAGGCTAACAGAATCCTTGATTTCCTCAGGCGAAATTTATATCCCTGTCCCCAAGACGAAAAGGAGGCAGCTTACAAAGGACTGATGTGTCCAGTCCTAGAGCATGGTAGATGCAATTGGGATCCACAAGGTGTTGGTCTTCAGGATGAATTAGAAAGTGTGCAAAAGCGTGCTGCCAGATTTGTAACAGGCAATTGCAAATATGGAACTGGGACTATTAAAATGGGAATCCATAAAGAAAAGGAGGAAAGACAATAGGCTCATCATATTATACAAAGGTCTAAAAGTTTACCAACAGATGACCACACCCTCTTAACCTGGAGCGGTAGAAATCACCGCTCAATTGCATTTCAGACACCTACAGCGGGCAGATATTTTTTACAAAGGAAGCTTCTTTCCACAGACTATTAGGGATTGGAAAGCCCTTCCAGAACTTTGTTTCGTTTCTTGGGGTACTGTCTTAGAATGTATTGGTAAAGCTCAATAAAGAACTCAACACAGCGTGTTGTATACATACATCTACTTTAATGAGTACCTAAGTAAGAACTGCCAACAACAAGAGAAGCGCGTTACTGAAGCATGCAATATGTAAATATGTGAGGTCATAGGTAAAGCAATAGCATTGATGCTTTACAAAATGTTACAAATCTGTAATTTCCTCTGCTGATGTTGCGGATGATTCTGTCTCTGTTGAGAGCTAGGGACTATTTTCCCAAACTACAGGTCCTGGTGAATGATTCTCAGTTTGGAGCGTTTCATCCGTAAATTATCTTAATCTTGACATGAGACGATCATCAGAAAACAGGCGTGCTGTATAACTCACTTTCTATGGCAGGTCGTTTATGTATAGGAGGAATAGCAAGTGGCCTAGGACAGTTCCCTGTGGTACGCAGGACATGACACCGGAAGAGGTAGATGACGAGTAATGAATCTAGAGCTTCTTGCTAAACAGGGGCCAACAGCTCCTGTTTGCAAGAAGCTCTGGAATCATTTTAAGAGGTTGACTCGTATTTCGATATGTCTGAGCTTGATGGCAAGCCTAAGACATTCGTGAGGAACTTTGCTGAACGCCATGCTGAAGTCTTTAGAGAATGGCGTCTGTTTCACTTGCTTTTAATTTTGAGTCTCAACCTCCAATGCTTCCAAACCTGCAGTACCTTGGACTACTAACAGGCTTTCCAGCGTTCCTAGTTTTTCCTAGTTTTCCTTCTTTTTCCTAGTATTTTAAATGTGTTCCTAGTTTTTCCTAGTTTTGTCAAAAACCTCCTAGTATTCCTAGTTTTTCATAAATTTGACACCTTTTTGGATAAGTGTTTTGAGATTTTGTTTCAGAATAAGATCTTTATGGTGTTGAACTGACAGTCTTTGGTGTTCTTTGTGTGGTCTGTTGTCACTGATGCATAGTCTAGCCTTCTCAGGTGATAATTGAAGGTTGGACTATACTCTTTTATGACTACAATTGACTCAAACCCCCTAGTGGAACCTTAGAGTTTTTCAAGTTCAGTTTGAACATAAGAAATAAACCATATATATAAATATGTAGACATGTAATGTTCATGACATCTTGCGTTGTTTTAAAATGCTGTATCCATCCTTAGACCATTGTAAGTGTCTACCTAACTCTTGCACCAGTGTGAAACAGACTCTATTTTGGTCTGATGGACAGTTTTTTTTTGTGAGGTTTCATATAAGGCAGCATAAAAAGGAGTGAGGTAAGGTAAATGCTTTTTGGTTGATTTCTTGCTTTATTCTGAGGTCATGTAGGAATAACAAGTTGATCCTAATGGCACTCTTCTAAGGCAGGAGTACTCTGTGCTCATCCTTTCACCAGTAACTGATAAGTATAGTGAAAGAATGTGCCGGACCTGGGAATCGAACCTGCAAAACTCCCCAATATTAGGCTGGACATGCTGCAAAAAACTGGGCTGTTAGATATAAGATTGCATCAATTGGGTTTATTGACATCTGAATAATATCCTGATATACTAAAATCACTGTATAAGGTTATCAACAAGTCAAGTCTAATACACCCCAAGTCTAATACAGATATATGCCTATATCTGTCTAAATCTTATATTAAAAAGAGCATACAATAAATGGGAGCATTGCCCTCTGAAATTCATCACTTTCTGAAGGTAAAATTGCCCCTGTAAAATGACCAGAGATGGCTTCCTCTGCTTTCTTGGTTTTCAAAATTTTTATTTGGTATAAGAGTCTGCTCTGTTGACTGCAGAAGACAACTAAGTCAGCTTGCTGTAACAGTCTTTTAGTATAAATGTGTACAGTTACTGTGGTAATCGGGTAGAGAAAGTAAAAACATATAACCAAAAAACTCCTAGTTTTTGCCTCAAATTCCTAGATTTTCCTAGTTTTTTCCTAGTATTTTGTAAATACTTTTCCTAGTTTTCTCCTAGTTTTTTCAAAGATGCTGCTGGAAAGCCTGTACTAAGAATAATGCAAAGCCATTCTCTGGATCTTTTGAAATTGAGAACAAATACCAATTTGCCAAACATGGGCTGCATACTCTACATCTACATCTACATCATACACGCTGCCGTCACACTTGACTACTATAGCGCGGGTGGTTTGCTGCATAAGAAAAAGAGAGAACGATAGGAAAGTTAGAAGCATAGTTGATAGAAAGCCAGAAAAAAGTGTAGTTTTGGCCAATGCATGTTCCACTCTTCAATCCTCAACCAAACTGCCTTCCCTGAGGGTACCAGGCATAAGAAGTCCCCGACAGCATAGATTGAGGGTATCACAAGAGTGTACTTGCATGGCTGGGCCAGACAGCTAAGATTGACAGACTTAGTAGCTCCCGTTTGAAGGATACCAAACTGGGAGCCTCAGCCACATTGGCTGGTAGGGAATTCCAACGACAAATAGTTCTTGGGAAAAAGCTGAATTTACAATAGTCGCTGGAGACTGGGATCTGGAGAAATTTCAAAGAGTGTTGGGAACGTGTTCTGGTTGAAGCTGGTACAAGGTAATCTTCTGCCGGTATATCAACAAGTCCATGGATGATTTTGAGGAGCATGGTGAGTTGGGTCTTGGCACGCCGAGCTTCTAAGTACTCCCAATCGAGGTGGTCTAGCATGACGGTTACACTACTAGTGTTGCGGTACCTGTCTGTGACATATCTGGCTGCACGTCGTTGCACCATTTCTACTTTGCTGACATATTCCTTGGTGTGGGGGCTCCAGACTGTTGAGCAGTACTCAATGATTGGCCTTACCATAGAAAAAAGGGCAGCTGATTTGGTCTGTTCGTTTGAGATCCTAAGGTTACGCCGAAGAAATCATAGAGTGCTGTTGGCTTTCTTAACAGTCTATTCCATGAGGCGGTTCCAAGACATGCTGGACTGTAGCTCCACTCCAAGGTACCGTGTTGAGTCCTCCTTGTTTAGTGTGTGTCCTTTCAGGGTGTAAGATGAAGAGATTGGTTTCCGTGCTCTGGTGACCCTGATGGCACTGCACTTTTCCGGATGAAATGCCATTCCCCATTTCTTTTCCCATGCTGCTAAGTTGTTTAGATATTGTTGTAGAATGCGGGTCAACTCGGCCCTGAGTCAAGTCGGCCCGGGTCAACTCGGCCCGGATCAACTCGGCCTGTTAAGATCTCGGCCTATTTTTACCGCTGGTATGAATGTGTGCGTGTGTATGTGTTTGTTGGTTTGTTCAAGAAAAGATGATGGAAGGATGTCTGAAACGATGAAACATTTGTCATGCGCCGCTCATTCCATTCCATTCATTTATACCGCGCTAATTATAAACAATCGGCCTCTTTTATGTTAATCACTGCTATTAGACTTTTGATTACAAACACTTAGTTAACTAAAATTATAATTGCCCTGTTAGTAAGATAAGGGAACGCGCGCATGAAACGTGCGAAAACTTGCATTAGATTAAAGGCGGGCACTACCTTTAATCAGGTAGCGCGTACACCTTTAATTAAATTCATCAAAAAACTTTCGTAATTAAAAGATCTGCGTCAAGTTAACCATCGTCACTGCCATTGCTACTGTGTTTACTTACAATCTGATCGCCCACCATTACCAAAAGCGTGTGGAACTTGACAAATAGCGCAGACCCTGATGAGACGCTACCAACTGTAATCTGGGTTGACGCTATTTGTAAATGCTCCATTTGCACAAAAATCAATTAACTCTGTGACATGCTTCATTTGATTTTCATTGCCATTGCAGATGCTTGGCGGGCACTTTAGAAGTCGTTTCCGGGGAAGCCGATCAAGGGGTGTGTGTTCCATTGGAACCAGGCGGTGTGGCGACATGTGCAACAGTTCGGCCTGTCAGCGACGTACCAGCAGCGGGAGGGCGTGTATGATTATATTAGACAGTTGATGGCACTACCGTTTCTCCCAGCAAGACACATTCAGCAGACGTTCGACCACCTGAAGTCCAAGGCCAACACAGAACCGCTACAGCGCCTGGTGAACGGGCACTTTAGAGAGAACTTTGGGCCATGAAGAGAGCGCCTCCTCGTAGCAGGGTGGACGCAGCATAAGCGACATTCACTCTGCGGGTGTGGCCTGGATGCATCTGGATCGTATCTGCGTCTATCTTATTGGTTACGGATTAAATCAAAAGTATATGCAATTTATACTTATGATTTAGTCCGGAATTGCACGCAACATCCAATCCATATGTAACTAAATGCTCTCACAATAAGGATCATAACGGGACAACATAAATTTACCAGGCCGAGTTGACCCGGGCCGAGTTGACCCAAGGCCGACTTGACTCAGGGGCCGAGTTGACTTCGGGCCGACTTGACCCGCTACCTTGTTGTAAGGTGTCACAATCTTTCTGGTTTTTGATGCATCTGTAAAGTATGCAGTCATCAGCGAAGAGTCGGATTCCTGATTCAACACAGTCTGGGAGGTCGTTAATAAAAACGAGAAAAAGTAGAGGTCTGAAGACTGTACCCTGTGGTACTCCGCTGAGTACTTGGATGCTATCTGATGTGGCACCTTCCACTGTGACTTGGACTCTGTCAGTGAGGAATGCCCTGATGCATTAAAGAATGCTCCCTCTTATACCATAATGGTCCATCTTTCGTAGTAGATGTTCATGTGGTACGCGATCGAATGCCTAGAGAAGTAGAGCACTATCAGGTCATGCTGTTGTCTCTTATCTAGGCCTGACACCAGTTCATTGGCTAATGTAAGGAGTTGCGTCTCACAGCTGCTCCTTGTCCTGAACCCGTGTTGGCAGTCTGTCAAGATGTCGTACTCATCAAGGTGTTTCAGGGTTAAGGGGGCGTTTCGACTTGGGAGCCTTTAAATTTCACTGCTGGGGAGTTTTCCGCCAGGTGGCGTTTGCGTTCTTGCGGAAGTGAAACTTATCCCTGAACGAAAACACAGCATCTCATTTACTGTCGATATATCCTTTTCAACAACTTGTTTGCCTGTGATGTAATTCATTGGTAAGTTCGCATCAGTTTATTTCATTAGAACATTTTGTAAATCGTCGGCAATCAGATCACAAGTCGCTGGTAGCAAGAATAAATTGTGCATAAATTTATTCTGAAAACAAGTTGGCTTTCTAAAAAGTATATAATTGTGCACAGGAGCTTGAAGTTCGGTACTTATATCACTATATAGCCTCAAAACCAAAAGCTCATGGTATCATTACGTAGTAATGACCAGGAGTGAAACATAGCTCTCGGTAGCCATTCCGGCTCCAGTTTCCGGTCAATCGGCAGTGAGTGTTGCGACGGCAACGTCAAAGTGTTTGATAACTTTTTTTCTACCATATGATCAAGATGGTGACATTAAGACAGAACAGGACAATGTCTCAAATATACTTTAAGTTGATAAAGTACCGGGAAACCTATTTGTTAGGGCATAAACAATGAGACAATGACGTTTTCATCTACGGAATAAGCCCCAAGACGCTTTAACTTGACGTTACGCTTAGTACGCCAAATCGTGCGCGACGTCAACGTCACACGATCTTTGAAAAATAACGATTTCAGTTTTGAATTTCCGCAAAGTTTATGAAAAACAGAACTTTTCATGATATGTAAATTTAAGGGTTTGATTTATTTAATATTCTGAACACATTTAATTGATTGTTTCATTTTTTGGTAGAAGAGTTTGTAATTTTTGAAATTTATTTTCTCCAAGTGTGACGAAGGCTCGGATTCACTGCGTCAAACCGGATACTGGAGCTGGAATGGCTACTGATATTTATTCCTTATTTTCAAACGCTCATTATTTTGACTCGGTGATATGTCAGAAAAAGTTATCCATGCCTCGCATGACCTGTTGACATAGTTTTTATGTATAGATTTCAGTTTTCGCCAAAACCTCCTGGGTAACGGCGATTTAAAGGTGCCTGAAATTTAGTTTCACTCCTAGTCATTACTACGTAATGACAAAGTGAGCTTTTGGTTTTGAGGCTATAGGGGTGATTTAAGGATCGAACTTCAAGCTCCTGTCACAGTCCTGTGAATTAAGTAAGGTTTTGAAACCTTTTTTTTTTCTTTTTTTCTTTTTTTCTTTCTCTATATACTTCCAGACCCTTGTCTGAGTATTATCAGCAGGTCTACTTTGTACACTCCGGGCTGCAGGATGAAAGCCTACAAGTAACGGTATCTAAATTACCGTAGGGTTCTTTAATGTAAAATTTGAAACAGGATTTTAGTCTGAAGGCCTGGGTCCAATTCCCTGGGATGGACTTAGGGGGTGGTCCAATCCCCTGGGATGGACTTAGGGGGTTGGGTGGGGGACAAGACCAAAATTAAATTTTTTCGCAATATGGTCATGTTGTAAATCAAATTAAAGCCGACGATGCATACAGTAACGTGGTAGCAAATATTTTGCCCACAGGCACACCCTTAATCCCAGGGTGGGACAAAAGGTCAAACCATTTTTTTCTGAAAGTATTCATGTTGCATATCAAATTAAAGGGAATTGAGCATAGAGCACCATGATATAAATTCGACAAATTTGTCTTGTTTTTTTAATTTTTTTTAATTTTTTTAATTTAGTAAGATCTGCTCTTTTAAGATGGAACAGACAGATTCAGAATAGTTTACTGGTGACAAATAATTTTACATTTCACCAGTTGCTGTGAGTGGGGCAAATAAGTCCTAAGCTCTCTTCCTCTAGATTTTGTAATAGCTGGCACTTGCCAAAAATTAAAATCAAGGTTGGCAAAATGACGGCAAATAAGCATATTTGCCATGCCAGTGGCATTTACCGGGAAATACTGGCAAATAACAGAAAATACTGGCAAATATGATTAACAACCCTGGAATTTATACACTCAACATTTAGATTGGTAATTTCAATAATGGAGGTTATTTGACTTAATATTTCAATTTTACTAGCTTACTAGTTTATCAAGCTATCAGCAAAGTTATCTTCCTTTAAAGTATAAGTCTATTTCTTTAGCATTTAAGTTTAATAACGTGAAATTTAGAGTTCTGTTTTGTACCCACCAAAGTACTCATCAGTTGGCTTGTGCATAGCTACAGATAAGGTTGGGTATTAACTATTTGGATGAGTGACCCTTATCTGTAGCTATGCTATATGAAGCCATACTATATCTCAATTAAAGACACCACTGTTTGTGGTCACCGAGACTTTACTTGTCTTAAGTTAAAATATGAAGTCAATCATGACATCCTACTGTTCATCCTCGCCCCTGTCTATACTGTGTCCACTTGAATAAGGTTTGCCGGAGATGTGTTGTTTTAGCCGGTGCTTGGACATTTCGGCCACGGACATTTCCGCCTAGGGCGTTTCGGCCATGGACGTTTCGGCCACTGAAAATGCTGAAGTTGGACGTTTCGGCCATAACCATAAATTTTGGGTCTTGGATGTGTGCATGCATAAATTTGTGACGCATTTCATAATCTTTTGAAATCAAACATGCATGTTAATACTTACAGTTGATTCAAAGATGCATGATAAAAAGAGTATGCTATTTTTCATAGAAACAGGTAAAGTATGGTGTATATTATACAGCAGTAAATGATATATACCTGTATAAAGTACCCATTACCTGAATTAGTTTATATTTTTTGTTTACAGGAATTCTCGTGTATCTTTGAATCTACTGTACGTAACAATTGATGAATGTTAACTACTTTCATGCTGAACCTGGGTTTATCTTTTTTTTCAAAACACTGCAGATCCAGATCAGCCAGCTCCCTACCTGATCAGGATCCAGACTGTTTTCATCTCTGCTTGTAAATACATGCAGTTTAATAACTGATAAAAATTTGGGAGAAATACAATGTATAGTATATAAGATTATTCAGTCAATTATTTCCCAAGAAATGCATCACACATTTATGCATGCACACACCCCGACCCACAATTTATGGTTTTGGCCGAAGTGTCCACCTTTGGCATTTTCTGTGGCCGAAATGTCCGGGCCGAAATATCCGTGGCCGAAATGTCCTACATTCGTTTAGCCATTTATGGCAGGAACAGGTGTCACACAATTGCCAGATACACAGGTATATTTTCTCCCCATTTAAAGGTCAAATTAGTATTTACCTCTGTCCTGCTGAACCAAGAATTAACACTTGTCCTGTTGAATCCTTTTTAGCTCACCTGAGCCGAAGGCTCATGGGTGAGCTAATAGTATACCAGTCACTCCGTCGTCCGTCCGTCAACATTTTCAAACATCTTCTCCTCTGAAACCACTGGGCCAATTAAACTCAAATTTCATATGGAGATTCCTTAGGACGCGGGAACAAAAGTTTGTTCAAATAATCCAGGTCACATGACCAAGATGGCCGCCATGCCCATATATGGTAAAAACCCTTTAAAAATCTTCTTCTCCAGAACCAGAAGACCGATGACCTTGGGACTTGGTATGTAGCATTGTGGGTGTTGGGCCTACCAAGTTTGTTCAAATAAAGATCCTAGGTTGACCTTGACCTACTTAACGTCAAGGTCAAGTTTGCTTCCTAATGCATTTGAATGGGAAATTTTTTAAAAAGTTGATTTTTTGAATACTGTTGAAGCCAAAGTGATTATTCTTGCTTGATATGTTAAAACTAATGAGACAATGGCTATAAATAAGTTTCAAAGGTCAAGGTTGACCTTTGCCCTTTCAGCCAAGGTCACTCATATTGTGGTCCCATCAATATATTAAAACATAGTTTTTTTCACAAACCATTGGCTCAATTGAACTCAAATTTCATGTGAAGACTCCTTATGATAAGATAGCTAAAATTTTTACAAACTATTTTGGTCACATGACAAAGATAGCCGCCATGCCCATATATGGTAAAAACCTTTTAAAAATCTTCTTCTCCAGAACCAGAAGGCCAGTGACCTTGAGACTTGGTATGTAGCATTGGGGATGTGGGGCCTACCAAGTTTGTTCAAATGGTGATCCTAGGTTGACCTTGACCTACTTAACATCAAGGTCAAGTTTGCTTCCTAATGCATTTGAATGGGAAAACTTTTGATAAATTGATTTTTTGAATATTGTTGAAGCCAAAGTCACTATTCTCACTTGATATGTTCAATCTAGTGTCAATAAGTTTCAAAGGTCAAGGTTGACCTTTGACCTTTCAGTCAAGTTCGCTCATATTGGAGTCCCATCAATATGTTAAAACATAGTTTTTTTCACAAACCATTGGCCCATTTGAACTCAAATTTCATGTGAAGACTCCTTATGATAGGTAAAGCAAAATTTATATGAAATATTTTGGTCACATGACAAAGATGGCCACCATGCACATATATGGTAAAAACCTTGTCAGAACCTTTTTATCCAGAACCAGTAGGCCAGTGACCTTGAGACTTGGTATGTAGCATTAGGAATGTGGGGCCTACCAAGTTTGTTCAAATGATGATCCTAAGATGACCTTGATCTACTTAACGTCAAGGTCAAATTTGCTTCTTAATGCATTTGAATGGGAATTTTTTTGAAAAGTTGATTTTTTTAATACTGTTGAAGCTAAAGAAATTATTCTCACTTGATATGTTCAATCTAGTGCCTATAAATAAGTTTCAAAGGTCAAGGTTGACATTTGACCTTTCAGCCAAGGTCGCTCATTGGAGTCCCATCAACATATTCAAACATAGTTTTCTCAGAAACCACTTAGCCAATTGAAACCTTAGTTCATATGACAACTCCTTTATGATTGGTTAGTCAAAACTTATGCAAATTGTTATGGTCACATGACTAAAATGGCCACCACGCCCATATATGGTAAAACTCTTTAAAATGTCTTCTTCTCTGGAACCAAAAGGCCATTGGCTTTGGGACTTGGTATGTAGCATTGGGGATGTTGGCCCTACCAGGTTTGCACAAATGATGAATCTAGGTTGACCTTGACCTACTTTATGGCAAGGTCAAATTTGATTCCTAATGCATTTATATGGAGAAAATCTTAAATAACTGATAAAGCTGAATTCATAATAGTTAAACCTATTGAGACAATGGTTTTATATTAAGTACCAACTGTCAAGCTGACCTGTGACCTTTTATCCAAGGCCACTCATTTGGACTGCCACACACCTATCTAAACATCTTTTTCTCAGAAATCACTGGGCTGTTTGATGGATTATTCATTAGATTGTTTAGGTCACCTGACCAAAATGGCTGCAACCCCATATATGGTAAAACGAAATTTGTTCCAGTATAAGCTGTAGTTGACCTTGACCTATTTTAACATTATTAAGGAGATCAGGTGAGCGCCTCAGGACCTTCAGGTCCTCTAGTTTGAAAACACTAGATCCTGATCAGCTGGCTTCTTTTAGAAGCAATCTTATCAGGATCAACACTGTTTTCCACACTAATTGAAAATACAGGTTTCAGTTGAACTTGATAAAATTTGGGAGAAGTAAATTATTCCGCATGATAAGGGCCAAAGATTTTATTTAAAAAAACATTTCTTCAAAATTTCAGTCTAAGAATCACTTTTGGTTCTTCTAACATATTTAAATGTATTCAAAGGTTATATGTTGATAACCTCATATTTAATATTTATCCCCAAGCTTTTTCAAAAAAGCGAAGGGGATATTGTAATCACCTCCGTCTGTCCGTCCGTCTGTCCGTTATGCTATATCCTCCTAAACCATTGGACGAAATTCAACCAAATTTGATGTGTGAGTTACTGACATGAATGACGCGTGCAACATCAAACTTTTTTTGGCCCCGCACCCTGGGGCCCTCAGTAGGGGTCAAAAGGTCAAATGTTATTTAATTTAAATAACAAAGTCAATTTCAAAGATTTTTTTACCAAACTTTGTGTGTGTTCTCACAAATGAAAGATACAAAACATATCAGACGGGATTTTTATTCTGTCCCCTGGGTCATGCCCCAGTGGTGGGACTTTGGGGCGCTGGAGTTGCCCAGGGGGTCAAAAAAAAAATTTTTTTCAAGCATGGTCCTGTGGTATATCAAATCGACAGGGAGGAAGAGCAGAACAGAATGCAAGTAAATTTTTCATCCTAGGTTCAAACTGGTGACCTTGGGGTGAGATCAAAGGTCAAATATCTTAAAACTTCGGTTACCATGTCAATTTCAAAGAATTTTTTTACCAAACTTTGTGTGTGTTCTCACAAATGAAAGATACAAAACATATCAGACGGGATTTTTATTCTGTCCCCTGGGTCATGCCCCAGTGGTGGGACTTCCGGGCGCTGGGGTTGCCCAGGGGGTCAAAACATTTTTTTTTTTCAAGCATGGTCCTGTGGTATATCAAATCGACGGGGAGGACTAGCAGAACAGAAGTGAATATTTCATCCTAGGTTCAAACTGGTGACCTTGGGGTGAGGTCAAAGGTCAAATATCTTTAAACTTCGGTTACCATGTCAATTTCAAAGATTTTTATACCAAATTTTGTGTGTGTTCTCACAAATGAAAGTAAAATACAAAACATATCAGACGAGATTTTTATTCTGTCGTCTGGGTCATGCCCCAGGGGTGGGACTTTGGGGCACTGGGGGTACCCAGGGGGTCAAACAATTTTTTTTTTTCAAACATGGTCATATAGCATATCAAGTCGACGGGGATGACGAGCAGAACAAAATTCAAGTAACATTTTCATCCTAGGGTCAAACTGGTGACCTTGGGGCGAGGTCAAAAGGTCAAATATCATTGACATATCAATTTCAAAGATTTTTATACCGAACTTTGTGTGTGTTCTCACAAATAAAAGTTAGAAAACATATTGAACAAAATTTTCATTCTGTTGCCAAGGTCATGCCCGGGGGTGGGACTTTGGGGTGCTGGGGAGTCAAAAACCTTTAGCGTAGGGATTTGCGATGGCGCCCCATCGACTGCGCGCTCTAGTTAAATTTTTACTCATTTAGTTAAATTATACTATTTTAAAGTCCACGTCCTAAAGAAATCTGCTGCATTTTACAGCCAAAAGTCATAGTTGCCAGTATTTCACGACAAAAAAGTTATATTTGCCAGTATTTGCCACTTGAGCCTTATTTGTCATGCCGGGAAATAACGGTAAATGCCAACGGTAAATACCGGGGTGGAATTTGCTGCCCAACCTTGATTAAAATTCTACCCTGGTCAGATACATTCCTCAGCCCTTTATTCTGCCTTTTGCAAAACATGTTTCTATAAAAGTTCAAATAAACCCTTGTACTACACATTCTTGAGCACTGTAACAAATTTTGGCTGACATTAAACAGGTCTGCATATGATCTTTTTATTATCAGTGATTTTATTTGGGATTTTGGGAAGCTATCTCAGTGGTCTAGATTAGGATCTGGACCAATGGGTATTTCACCCCTACTTTTTAATTTAATGAGTATTTTACTCCATATTAAAAAATATCAAAATGCAGAAAATGCAAAACTTGTAAAAAGACTCAATATTTGCTTAACATATTTTAAAGAAAAGTTGCTTATATCAAATACATGTTGTGTTTTTAGGAAAACTTCCAAGATTTATACAATTGGTATATATTAATTAGTTTTTTTCTTACTAAGAATAAAAGATTTCACCACATAAATTGAATATCAGCACTGAAACCTCAAACTGCAAAGGGTATTTTCACCCTTCAATTTAATTTTCAATGCTGAATTCCAAAAAATCAATGCTGAAATACCCTTTACCCCCTTTTATCTGGAGCCCTGGTTACCTTTTCCATCACGATTGGGAAAACATATCATAAAAATTGGGAAAATAAGTACTAAAATACATGAAATTGGGAAAATAAAGGCCATTTTTGTATTGGGAATGACTCCCATATAAGGCGGTAAAAATGACGAAATAAAATCACAGATTATGAAGACATCGGTTGGCATGTTAAAGGCGGCACTAAGCATGCAACTTGCAACCGCATCAAAGCTGATAACCCATGTAAACAGTTTGGACCAAAATCAGACCCAACAATTTGTTGGTCCTGATCTGGATCCAAACTGTTTGACACTCTGATGGTATCCCGAAAATACTGTTTTTGAAAACATTCATTTTTGGTAAATATCAAAAGGAAAAGGCATGCAAAACTACCCAGCATGCAAAATGATACACATCCATATAACCATTTCACCATTGTAAGACATACTGGGCCAGCAGGCCCAGCACATAAGAGTTTGGTACTTTATGCATTTGCATAGCATGAGTGCTTAGTCCAGTATTTTTTATTAGCTGATTTACAAACCCTCCTACTGTAATTTTCCGGAAAAACGAAATAAAATAAAATTTAATTTCTAAAATTATTTTTATATTTTATCCACCGACTCTAAAAAATATTTGTTTGGTTGAAAAAAATAATATATTTTTGAGGTTCTGTCTGTGCATTTTTGAGAGTGACACTGTTAAAAGTGATTGTTCTGTCCAGATTCTAAGGAAAATGATGAAATATTTAAAGGTTTATCATACTAGTTTTTCTGTTTTTCTGGAGATATTAAAAAAAGCAAAAAAAAAAAGGCTCTGAAAATGACCAGTCAACTGGTCATTTTCAGAGCTTTTTTATTTTATTTTTTTTTCGTCCCCCGGACCCCTAGATCTGAAAAAAAATTCTCGTAAATCAACCAATAAAAAAAATCTGGCCTTAGGATATATGTTGTCACTACGTTACCATGTGTTTAAAGTTCAACATATATTTTAGGTGTGTCATTATTTGTCTTTCCCCAATTGTGTCTCAATTTGAAGGCAGATAAGTGTGTTTCCCATTGGTGAAATATATTAGCCTTGCTATTCTAAAATGTGAAGTTTAATTTCGATCATTCTAGCCACATTTCCAAAACTTCTGGAGTCAGTGGAACTTGGGCTTTTCAATATGCATATAGTCTCCAACGTAAGTTATATCTTTTTTGGTGGCTCTCTCCGCTGGAAATAATATCATTTTTAAAAAAAACCTCTTAGTAGCTGGTTGTATCCAGGACACACACTCATCAATGGTAATTGTATCCTAATCGAACTACCCTGTGTGTGTTTAGCACCATATTTTGTAAAAGCTGGCTTGATTTCACTTTTGTCTTCTGCTGATAAGTAACAAAGAATGCTTCTATCGGTGAGAAAGAACTTGAACAATTAGTAAGTGTAATCCATTTTCGTGTCTAACCTGGTGGAATATTCCCATGAAAAACATATTATTTCTGTTGCAAGTGATCATGCTTTTTTAAATATATGTATGGCGAAAAATAGTGGTCGGTACACTTTGTTTTTCTGCAAACTCTTGACTCACAACTCCTCGTATTAATGTCTGTTAAAAAGAAAAAATGTCAATTTTCACGAATCCATACCCGCACACAACATATGATATTGTCGTTAATCTGCCCTCTAAAAATCATGTTGCCTCATGGATATGGGGTGTGATTTCTATGTACAGGCAGTACCATCTGCTAGGTGTCATCTTTCAAACACTGACCTTTTTGTCCCACGTCTTTTTGGAGAAAAGCGAGGGGACATAGTATTCGGCATTCCGTTCTTCAGTCTCCCCGTAGTAGGTATCTTGAGTATGGATATCTTCCTACAGCTTTACTCCAATTCTTTTGAAACTTTACAGGTGTAAAACTTAGGTCATGGTCTGAAGATGTGCATATTGTATGGGCATAATCTTGTCACTTTTTTCACAAAATGAACTTTCATTTTTGCAGCCAAAGTGAATAGATACTTGGTATCCTGTGTATGGAACTCCTTCTATAGTTTTACTCTGATTGCTTTGAAACTCCACAGGTGTTTAGGTCATGGTCTGAGGATGTGCATATTGGTTGGGCATTATCCTCAGATTATTTGTCACTTTTTTCACAAAATGAACTTTGTCATTTTTTGCGGCCAAAATGAATAGGCACTAGGTAGCTGGTGCCAAAAGTTTTTCTCTTGTTCCTTTGAAACTTTACAGGTGTTTAGGTCATGGTCTGAAGATGTGTTTGTTGTTTGGGCATAATCCTCAGATTATTTTTTGTCACTTTTTGCACAAAATGAACTTAGTAATTTTTTGCGTCAAAAATGAATAGATACTAGGTATCCTGTGTATGGAACTCCTTCTAAAATTTTACTCCCATTGCTGTGAAACTCCACAGGTATTTAGGTCATGGTCTGAAAATATGCATATTGGTTGGGCATATCCTCAGATTATTTTTTTGTCTTTTTTTTTACAAAATAAACTTTGTCATTTTTTGCGGCCAAAATGAATAGGTACTAGGTATACTGTGTATGGAACTCCTCCAACAGTTTTACTCTTGTTCCTTTGAAACTTTACAGATGTTTAGGTCATGGTCTGAAGATGTGTTTAGTGTTTGGGCATAATCCTCAGATCATTTTTGTCATTTTTTCACAAAATGAACTTAGTCATTTTTGCGGCCAAATTGAATAGATACTAGGTATTCTGTGTATTGAACTCCTCCTACAGTTTTACTCCGATTGCTTTGAAACTCCACAGGTGTTTAGGTCATGGTCTGAAGATGTGCATATTGTTTGGGCATAATCCTCAGATCATTTTTTTTCACTTTTTTTTTACAAAATGAAGTTTGTTATTTTTGCGGCCGAAATGAATAGATACTAGGTATCATGTGTATGCATCTCCTCCGACAGTTTTACTTGATTCCTTTGAAACTTTACAGGTTTAGGTCATGGGCTGAAGATGTGCATATTGTTTGGATACAATGCTCAGATTATCTTTTGTCACTTTTTTTAACAAAATGAACTTGGTCATTTTTGCGGCCAAAGTGAATAGATACTAGGTATCTTGTGTATTAAGTTGTTTCATGATAGCTCATATATTCAAAGACAAACATAAAGTGGCGAGGGACATAAATTCTCTGAATTTGCTTGTTGATCCAAGGATTATAGATAATTGTGTCACTAAGTCATGTGATTGATTCAGGCTCACATTGAGCAATGTCATCGCGTGTTACTGGAATTCTTCTGACCTTACCGTGTGTCAAATTTTTCGAAAATGTTTTAATGTAGAAATTATTTTCTACAAAACACATTTAACCCATAAAAGCCTTGCATCCTTTTTGAGGGACATTGGCAAACAGTGCAAAACTAGATCAGGCGTCACAAAACGCGACATCTGATCAGATTTTCCACTGTTTGCTTTCAGAAGTGTCACTCTACAGCCCTAAAATTGAAATGTACTTGTCCAATTGATAAGGATGGGAAAATACATTCATCATAACAGGTTAACTTACATGTATATTGTTATGATGAAGTATTGGTTTCTATTTTTGGATTTGATAATTTTTACGCTTACTTTTTCGTGGCAAAATTTTTAGCATAAAGGTGCATGGGCACATATCAATATTTATCCTGTACAGGGTACATGTATAGTAGTTTCAAAGATGCATAGTAATGAGGCAATTCTATTTTTCTTATAAACCGGTACAGTAGGTAAAGCGTGACTATTCACTACATATGCAGTAATCCGTGGTAGGTTAAGTATAATTGTAAATTGAGACTACCTGCACACCCGAAATCAAGGTAAAATTGTCAGCGTTTGTTTACAATGATTCTCATCTATCTTTGAAACTACTAGTGATGCATCAATAAAAAGAAAAAGGGTCATGCCCCAGGGGTGGGACTTTGGGGCGCTGGGGGTTCCCAGGGGGTCAAAATTTTAGTATTTTCGAACTAGTCATGTCACATGATGTGGCATATCAAATTGACAGGGATGACGAGCACAAAAGAAAGTAAATGCAAGTAAAATTTTCACCATATGGTCAAACTGGTGACCTTGGGGTGAGGTCAAAAGTGCAAAAATCATTAAAAGTCAATTTCAAAGATTTTTATAAGTGTTCTCACAAAAATAAGAACGAAAACATATTGAACGGAATTGGGGGTTGGGACTTGGGCGCACTTGGGGGTCAATAATTTTAACTTGGGGATTTGGGATG
The DNA here is from genome assembly GCA_964019695.1 of Loripinus fragilis. Lineage (NCBI taxonomy): Eukaryota > Metazoa > Mollusca > Bivalvia > Lucinida > Lucinidae > Loripinus > Loripinus fragilis. The sequence continues at coordinate 47,553,930 of OZ026516.1, read as the reverse complement.
GCGCCCCATCGACTGCATGTTCTATTTGAATTTTTTTTTTTTGATTTATAATTCTCAACTAAAACATATGTTGTGGATACTTCAAAAGATCCACCAAAAGTTTCTCTGTTCGCCAAAGTACCTGTTTCATGACCAGTATGTTTATGCATGCTATTTGGATTTTGACTCATTTAATGATTTTTCTTCTTACAAAGTGACTGATTCGATGTATTCCCAGTTTCTACATACAAAATACCGTAAAATCTCTATTAGAGGCGGGAGCGCAGTGGCTCAGTGGTAGAGTACTTGACTCGAGACCGAGGGGCCGCGGGTTCGAGCCTCACCAGCGTCACTGGGTTGTGTCCTTTAGCAAGAACATTAATCCTAGCTTAGTACTGGTTCAACCCAGGAAGACCCATCCCTTTATAACTGAAAGATTGTTGATGGGGCGTAACGAATCAAATCAAACAAACAAAATCTATTGGAGGCCCATGTTCTAATAGAGGCCCATTAGCAGCATTGACCCCCGTTATTAGCAGCAAATTTCTAGTCGTCCGCCTCCAACGAATTGTCCCTTTTATCGATACCTAGCGCGGAAATGAACGTTTATTGTGTCAAAAGTCTACCACCCACGGACTTTGCGACACTAGCATTTCAAGATACATTTGTAGACCCCCCACATCTCCCTGAACGGTGATGATTCTAATAGATGCTTGGGCCTGTAATAGAGATATTACGGTATATATAAATATGTATAAAATGTACTTGGAACTTCTCAGTATCAGCATCTACACAAATCATTCTCCAAAAATTATATGTAAGGTATCATCATAATATCATAATCAGATATTTGATTAACCTGCAGGAGCATGGGCATCATCCACATACATACTTCTTGTAAAATGTTGGTTTTTGCAGGGTCTCTCTTGTTATTGTTGAAACTTTGGTTGGAAGACCGAATCAGACATGATGGGCTATAGATCTTAAGTACCAGATCCTGAGAGATTACTCCGGACATTTCCTAACCTTCTGTTTGGAAACATGTTGCAGGTACACATGGGAAATGTCTCGCAGAGACATTTTCCATCTGTAGCTACAACATGTTTCCTAAACAGTATGTTTTTATTCGGAGAAATAGCAACTTTTTTACCCATATCTCATTTCTTATAAACTGACTTCTTCAACATAGCAGGTTTTCAGATCATTGGGTCTATTGATTTAGTTCTTTGCGGAGATGTAAAACTATTATTGAAAATCTTTGTCGCTTTATAGCTTATATTGTGAGTACTCTCACTAAAATGATCTATCAAAAGCAATTCAAAGCTATTTTGTTATGGAGTGATAGGGAGAATTTTGTCATTTTTGAATGGAAAGTTTTCTCCTCGAGAATTGATTTCTCCATTATTTGTGGTCTGTAAGGTCTTATCGAGAACAAATGGGGTAAGCTGTAATTGGAAAATATAACCTGGGGATTCTTTGATCGATAGAGGACTTCTACCAGCCTGTTCATGTTAATATAAACAAGAAATGTCTTAAAAAGAAATACGATGAAGTGAAAGAAGACCTATTTGATATTATTAATGTGAGAAAATAAAAAAAAATGAGAAAAACATTTTCATTGTTGCTGGAGATACATTGTTTGTTTTGTTTTTAGTCAGTTAAGCTCAGTAAAGCTTTTGGCTTATGTGATTTTAATAGGGTATCTATGCCAGACTTGGGGTCAATTACTTTGAAAAAGTAATTAATTACTTACAATTACATTGCAAATTGTTCAATTAAATTACAATTACAATTACATGGCTTTTGAGCAAAGTAATTAATTACATACAATTACTTTACCAAATGTAATTAATTACATTACAATTACATTTCACTGCCACTTAGATAGCTTCATCAGATTTTAATTTGAAAGATATATGAAATGAGCTAAAACTCCTTAAAATGTCGCTGAGTAACCTTGGTATACTAAATTCAATATATGTCTATAAGGTTGATTTTATTTTTAGGACTTCGCCTATTATTGTCAAGTGATGCAACTTAAAAGAAATGAAATTTACGAAATCAGTTTTTTTGTGGTTGATGACATGAGAACACAATGAGAAATACAGAAATGGTTATAATTATTCTTATTTTTTTTTTTTTTTGGGGGGGGGGGGGGGGTGGGGGAAGGGTCATTTGTAAATTGCCAAAGTTATCAAACTTCAAACTAGCTGTTAACTGCAGAACAAAACTCAGGAATACACATTGGCCTGACAAAAGTCTTACAATTGTGGAAGATAAACCATGGAAATGATTTTGTAAAACTAGCTTAAATGCAAGAGAATAACTATCATCAAAAAGTGTTGATAAGGAATCTGTGTGTCCCTATGCATGAGACATGAAACTTGGCAAAAAAGTACAAACATGAATACCAGATAGTGATGAACTAAAATATTACTTGTGCGTGAAATACTGGCCTTGCTAGTTCGGTCCCCACTGAAACATCCTTTTTATTTGATTTTTAGATTTTTAGTTTTGTTATTTATATCAACAATGATAGGCCCCAGGTTCACTGAAGGAATGATGAAATCTTATTTAATTTTCTATATCACATTTTATTATTATTATTTATTTTATTATTATTATTATTATTATTATTATTATTATTATTATTATTATTATTATTGAAGATGGCAAATAAGCTGTTTTAGGATATAAAAATAATGTAGTGGATAGATTGGGTTATGCACCTTAGCATATGAGTGTGTTGAGGCCTGTGTGTTGATCCTAGGTGTGAAAATTTAACAAATTGCCTTCAAGGAGTCAATTCACTAACTAACACTATTGTCTGAGTATAAATACTATTGTTGAGATTTTCACACCTTTTTTGTATTGTTTTGATAAGTTGATTTGTTGTAAAGCCATATCCTTTATAAGCAGATGAACAAGGAATATATACTTTACTTAAAAAAGGGTGCTTTCAAATTAGCAGAGGTAACACACAGTCTGTGTCTGAGGTAAAATTGTTAAATGCTAGTCTATGTCTATACTAGCATGACTAGTTCCAATTCTCATTTGCTCCATGTTGTATTCAGCTTTTCATATAATTGAGTACAGCAAAGGATATATGCATTTACAAAGACCCAGAATCATTTAGCAGCATTTTAAAAATCTATGATAATCTAAAGGAAACTGAGTTCCATAACTGATCTGAAAAGTAATTAAAAAGTAATTGAAAGTAATTGTTAATTACTCCCATTTTTGACCATGTAATTAATTACATTCAATTACTGTAATTAAAGAAATGTCTTAATTACAATTACATGCAATTATTTAAGAAAATGTAATTAAATTACAATTAATTACAATTACAATTTTAATTACCCCAACTCTGATCTATGCGAGCAATGGGAGATCAGTGGCTCAGTGGAAGAGTGCTTGACTCGAGACCTAGGGGTTGTGGGTTCTAACCTCACCAGCGTAACTGTTGTGTCCTTGAGCAAGACACATTCATCCTTGCTTAGAACTGGTTCAACCCATGAAGACCCGTCCCGACATAACTGAAAAATTGTTGACTGGGACTTAAAGAATCAAAACAAAACAAAATCTATGCAGGCAAGGGAGGTTATCCTAAATTTAGACCTGCATCATCTGGCAGTGATGCTTCTAGAATACAGGATTGTGGGAATCCCTCAAAAGAGAACTGTGTCAGAGCGCAAAAAAATCATGCCCCTGCACCCAAATGCTGCAAATTTAAATAGCGTCACACATCCTATTGTAAAAAAAAATTAGTAGTGTGCTACCTTGATAGTGAGACCATTATCTATAATATTATTAGCAATTCTTCCCTTCGGAAAAATTTTTTGGCCTTAAAATAATATTTTAAAATCATCAACGCAGATATTTCTTGACATTTCTAGCATTCTAGCTAACACTCTCAGCGTCATTGAACATGAAAATCATATTCAAAACTAATGAATGGTGCAAATCACCATTCATTAGATCAATTACCATTTTATGACATGTACATTCTTCCATACACAAGGTGGCCAATCACGTGGTCTGCCTGATTAGGTTCACGGACTTTACGAACCAGTAATCAGACTTCACAGGTAAGGAGAATTGTTCATAACTTTCGTTACACTAAGTCGAATTTCTGTGGTAAAGTGCAAAAACCTACTAATATTTTTCTGCACAAAACTGTGTAAAAGTTTCACCTGGCTTCGCTGCAGTTTTCCAGATTACTTCGACCAACTGAAGTGTGTACCCAATTGCGGAGAGTTTTCTGTTTTTTCTTCAGTTGGTCGAGGTAATCTGGGAAACTACAGCAAACCGAGGAGACACTTTGACACAGTCTTGTGCAGAAAAATATGAGGGTTATTTTGCACTTTACTGCACGAAATTTGACTTAGTATTACGAAAGTTATTAATGATTTGACTGGTTCAGGAAATCCGTGAACCCAATCATGCTGACCACGTGATTGGGCACCTTAATACAGAGGTCATGCTAGCTTTTCGCCAACCATGAAATTTTAACTACTTCATCTTAAAACTCTTGGACGAGGACAAGTAAATAGAAATTTAGGACTCATCCTGACTGAAATGGGACCATGTTGGCCACATATACATTGCAGTGGCGGATCCAGAGGGGGTTCACTTGAACCTTCTACCCCCCACCCCTTTTTTAAATATCCTTTGAAAATGAAATAATTTGGTCAAATTATTTCATTTTCATGGGATATTTAAGAAAAATGAGATGAAATAAGCTAAGCGGACCACCCACACCTTTATACATATGACACCCCTCCAGAAATCCGGGGTCTGCCCATGCATTGTATTTCCTGACCTCTGTTATTAATACTCTGAATAAATACCCATGTGATACCTATGATACCGAGGGGCCCCGGGTTCGAGCCTCACCAGCGTCACTGTGTTGTGGTCCTTGAGCAAGACACATTTATCCTAGCTTAGTACTGGTTCAACCTAGGAAGACCCATCCCTGTTTAACTGAAAGATTGTTGATGGGACGTAAAGAATCAAATCAAACAAACAAACAAAATACCCATGATAAAATGAAATTGTGTATTTCTGTAAAATATTTGGGACAAATATGATACTGTATTGCAGCATTCCTGTGCACTTAAATTGCTTCGACAAGTTGCCATGCAATTCATGAATATGCGCAATAAGTCATAATCATGTGCTAATTCATGTATTGATGTGACCTAGTTCAATCATGTTAGCACTTTACCTGCAAGTGCAAGCTTTCGTTTTCTGCTGATAACATTTGCTAACAGTTTGTACTCAGATTAGGCCCGACATCTGGATCCAAACTGTTTGACACCCTGATGGTATTCCTGAAAGAATTTTTCCAGGCCAGTTAATTCTGAAAAAATCAGCAGACGACAAAAAATCCTAAAAAAAATTCCCAGCATGCAACAAGTTAATTGTTCTACGATGACCGTCAAGTGACACAGGGGAAGTTATATCTATTTGCTAAATGCAAAATTGTCATATTAATTATCTGGTGTTTTCAGGAAAAAAGAGTCTGTATTCATTTAACTCTTTGCCTAGCCTGGCCTCCAAGCATTAAAATGAATATATAAATTTGGGATGTACATGATTTGGCTTAATTCAACCCTTTAGTCCTAAGGTCTGCAAAAGGTAGACTTGCTATTAAAAAGGGCCAAACAGTTTTTAATTTTTACAGAAAAAATAAAAGATTGTTGATGGGACGTAAAGAATCAAATCAAACAAAACAAAGTGGTGTTTACCCACTCTCCCCCCCCCCCCCAACCCTTTCACTCCAGTTTTCCAGTATTGAGAAGAATTAACCCTTTTCCTGCCAATCATAACTTTTGTCATCTGCTCTCTCATCTGCTATTAATGTTCTAAGGTAGCCTATATTGCAAACAATAGAGACCCAGATCAGACACATAAAATCTAGTCTGAGGTGTACTTGTAGGACAAAAAAAAATATTGATGGGATAAGGGATTATCTAGCTCTCTGTAACATCAGCGAAGTATTCTATATTCCGGTAAGCTTAGATCAATAGATAGAGCCCATCGGCAATAGTTTATAATGTAAAAAAGTAAGATATGATGTTAATATTTTGTAAATATAATCTTGTTCAGACGTGCAGTAGCTCAGTTCTTGGTAGAGCGTTAGAATATGGGTCGAAGGGTTGCTAGTTTGAGACTCACTGGGGTCACTGTGTTGTGTCCTTGAGCAAAACACTTTATCCGCTGCATTAAGTACTGGTTCAACCCAGCTGGACAGGATATGGCACAATATGTCTGAAAAATTGTTGACTGGGATATAAAGCATCAACACAAACAAAAATCTATAATTTTGTGGTCGGCCAGGACATTTTATATCATTTAATAGGTGGAAAACTTGATTACTTGCGATTCTAGTAATATCATTCATTTATCCTTTAACAGGATTAAGAATACTGCTAAAAATATATTAACCCTTTTCCTGTCATTTTTTTTCTAAAAAATGTCTGCTTTTTATGTCTGCTGCATATATTCAAATGCACTTCATGGAAGCAAACAATATTGACATAGATCAGGCTGCTCCCTAAGCAAACTATATGAACCCTGATCAGACTGCACCCCAATCAAAAAATATGGACCCAGATCAGCCTGCTCCATAAGCAAACAATATGGACCCAGATCAGACTGCTCCCTAAGCAAACAATATGGACCCAGATCAGTCTGCTCCCTAAGCAAACAATATGTACCCAGATCAGACTGCTCCCTAAGCAAACAATTTGAACCCTGATCAGACTTCTCTACAAGCAAACAATATGAGCCCAGATCGGACTGCTCCCTAAGCAAACCATATGAGCCCTGATTAGACTGCTCCTATAAGCAAACAATATGGACCCTGATCAGACTGCTCCTTAGGGAGCAGTCTGATCTGGGTCCATATTGTTTGCAATATACAGGTAGGGTACGAACCTATGTAAGCAGATGAGAGAGCAGACAACAATTGACATAAAAGGCGGAAAAATGGTTCAATAACCTTGTGTCTATTTTGACGAGAAGTAACATATTTGATGTCATATTTAAAGGCTACTGGGGAGGGCAGTGACCCAATTGGTAAGGCATTAGACTTGGGCTCAAAGGGTTGCTAGTTTGAGTCTCACTGCTGGCTGAGTTGCTATGTTCAGTCCTTGAGCAAGACACTTTACAATACCTGTTACTGAGTACTGCGGGTCAACTCAGCAAGACCCATCGCCACATGACTGAAAAATTGACTGGGATGTAATGAATAAAAACAAACAAAATATTTATTTATGTATTTGATTATAGGCTACATTAAATTTTGCCCTTTTCATTGTCAATAAAATACATGTATTTTGTGGAAACTCCTTGGAATTGTCTCTTAGACAAATCCAATGAGTAACCCACAATACATGCTATTGTCCAAAACAGTAAAAAAATCCTAAACTGGATCTTTTTTCAACTATCTAAAAATGGATAAAAACAATCCGCAATCAATCTCCATTGTATAACATTTTTCACTTCTTGACAGGAAAATAAATTGTTATATCAATGGAAAATCCTTTTACGACTCTCAGAATTGTTATTGGCACCAAGTTGGGATAAATCTACATCATAGTAGGACATATTCATAGTTCCAGTTACGGACGCAAACTTTTTTGAGTGTAAAATTTTCCATCAGTTTAAACATGTGTTTTGGTTGCCCAAAAGAACCTTCTCATTGAGGCGGTTCTTTGGAGTACCCACACACACATATGATTTGGTTGAGAAATAAGAATATTTTGGATTATGCATTCTGTTTTGGTTGCTCAAAAGAACCGTCTCATTGAGGCGGTTCTTTTGGGTACCCACAACATATGATTTGGTTGAGAAATAAGAATATTTTTGATTATGCACTCTTGGGGGCTTGTATAATATGGGCCCCCGTGGCCAGAAAAATCTGTCTTCCGGGGTTTGCAAACAACAAATATGCAGACCAGCCTGCGCATCTGCGCAGTCTGGTCAGCTCCATTGTTATTTGCTTATTAGAAAGTATCTTATCTAGACGTTCTACCAGAGAAATTTCAAGTTTCTAGCTAGTTTCCATAGCTGAACAGGACGCTTTTAATCTGACTTTATCTAAAACCCTAAAGACAGGTTTTCTCGCGTGGCGGCCCATATAGTGATCATGTTCTCTTATATCACAAAGCTTTGAGGCCATTGGATTGACCATTGTTTTTAGGTGATTCCTGCCAGAAACACAAGACTTTTTAAATTTGGAATTTACCTTAATAAAATGGAAATTGAGAATGACAAAGCTTATTTTCTGACAATATTCAAGCATAAATGCTACACGGAAGATGGGTAATTTTATTATAATCATTTACCTATTCTTATGGGATAATAAAAAAGAGCTATGTATTGAATATTTTTTTTTTTAAACCATTCAAATCTGATTTAATTTACAAATGCATGTTTGTATGCCATCTTGCTTTCAACATTCTTCTGTTTCCAAATTATAACAGCAGACAGCAAAGTTGATGATTTTTTGTCATCAAATGCAGTGGATGTGTAACAGATAAAGTCTACTAGTGTCATCTGCTGATAACCTTTGCAAACAGTTTGGACCCAGATCAGGCTTGACAAAACTGTTTGACATTCTGATGGTATTCCTGAAATAATTATTGAAAAAGTTGATATTGAAAAAAGTCAGCAGGCAACAACAAAAGCATGCAAAACTACCCAGCGGGCAGAGTTAACGATGAGAACAACATTGTAGTCTTGCTTCGCTCATGTACATGCAGGGTAATCCGAAACAAACAGAACATTGTTTTGCTTATTTCTCAACCAAAACATATGTTGTGGGTACTCAAAAGAACCATCTCAATGAGATGGTTCCATTGAGCACCCAAAACACATGTTTAAATTAATCGGTAAGAAGATAAATGCAATTTTGCGCTGAAAAAAACAACAAAATTTTTACATCTATATTTCAGGTGAACAGCAAGCGGGATGAGCTTTATGAAGCGGCTGGTGGGGCACATGGGTGGAGCCCAGGCCCAGTCCCATGCCCCAGCAGAACCAGCCTCAAAGCCAGCTCAGGATAATGCCCTAGGGTTGATGCATCTTCGTAAACTGTTTGCGGAATTTCGACACCCGTCACCGACGTCCACCCAGAAAGATCAGGAGGATAAGCTATACAATATGTTACCATTGTTCTGTAAGGTAAGACCAGATTTTTTTATTAGATGATTTAAGAAACCCTCCTACTGAATTTTCAGTAAAATAGAAAACCCCCCAGTTAATTTCTAAAATTATTTTTATATTTTATCCGTCGACTCTAAATATTATTTGTTTCGTTGAAAAAAATAATATTTTTTTGAGGTTCTGTCTGTGTATTTTTTACTTTCGGCCTGCACTAAGCTGCCATATGTCTTAAAGACCTTTGTATTAGACATTTTTTGAGTGGCTGCTTTAGACAGGTTTCACTGTATTTGGTACATTGTATACATGTATTTATTGACCTTATGTAAGTATAGAGGCAAACAGTGTTGACTCAGATCAAGTTGGTCTTGTAGGAGCAGCCTGACCTGGGTCCACACTGTTTGACCCAGAGGTTTCTAAAGCATTTCAGCAGACATCAAAAGCAGACAACATTTGTTGTGATTTGTGCTTTAATGTTGGTTTGGAATCTCCTCCCAAAGGTCCCATGGTACTATACTACTCCTCCATTATTATCCTGTTAACCTGCAGCACTCTATTAATAAGCATGATTTTCAAACAGATTGGAAAACAGTGTGGATCCTGATCAGATGGCTTTGTTAGTGTTTTCAAAATGAGGTAAATCTGGGATTGTCTCGTGTTTGGTAAAGTACGTAATGAAGGCCTATAAATTATGTCAGTAGACCCATCAGCAACATCTTGCATGCATATGATATTATTACATAACAAACTGTATAAAGAGAAATTAATCTTTTTTGACTGTTTTAACTAATTGACTGTCGCTGCCAGTTTGATCCGATTTCGGTGAACTGTTTCCCATGACCACATTTTTTCACTGTTGACCAGTCATGTGACACGCTGATCATTGATGACGTCAAACTTAGCAGTGTCACTTAAATGGAGATACTGTTTTGTTGCAAAACAGAAAATTTCGTCTAATCTGTTCAATGTTGGTCTCAAAGTGTTCCACTCATTTTAACTAAGAATAACAGTACCAACACTTTATGTTTTTCTGACCACAAACAACGAAGTTATTGTGAGTTTAAAGTGACCAAATCATATCTCATATCCGCCATTGATAATGAACGTCTATCTACGTAAACGACATACCAGCATAGCGGAGGTGATATTTAATATTGCTCTGAGTAATACCTTCAACAGTCAAAACTATCACCCCCTTGGTGCTATGGATGACTTGTTACACTGTTGCCCTAGAACACCTCGGGGATAATAGTTTTGACTGTTGGGCCGTATATCATAAGCGCGGAAATCATACCGTGACGTTGTATGAAAAGCGCTTGAAAATAAGGTATCATTTGTGCGGCTCCCCTTTAGGCTAATTATCGATATAATTGCCCAGCTTACCTGTGTTCACAACCGTCTTGCTCAGGTATAACCGTTATCTTAGTCATATTTTAGAAGGTTTTAAAGGTTTTAGACGTTTTCGTATTTTGTTTATAAACTTGCATTTTAACCAGGAATTTTAAACTTAACCATGGATTTTAAAATCTCTGATACGAATAAAGGAAAGAAAAGTTTGATTTATGATGGCTTTATATATAGAATTGACGGTGTTCTGAAATGCGGAGATATTTCATGGCGGTGTACAAATAAGAAGGAAGGGCCGCTTAAGAACAGACAGTGCCATGTCAACAATGAACGCAATAAACCTAGAACACAATCATGAACAAGATGAAAAAAAGTTGAAAGACAGCAACTGCGATCTTAAGTCAAAAGGAAAGCAACGGACGATCTCACCTATCGACCTTCAAAATTATTAGGACTGAGCTACATAAATTTGCTGATAAGCTTATAGGGTCGGGAGATGTGCGTTCTATCGCCCAATCCTTGTACCGCGAGAGACGGAAAGTCTACTTTTTCTATAGTTTTGATAACGAGATAACCGCGCAATTTAAACGCGCATATGACAGTACTTTTTCTGCGCTTTCGTAGAAAAAAAAACGCGCATATGATTTATCAATCCGGGCAAACGTAAAACGGCGGACTGTTGTACAGAAAGGTATGAAATAGTTGTTTACTGTCAACCAGAGCATGACAAGGGTTAAGGTAGTGGCAGCTTGAATGTTAGATCATCTAAAGGTTTAGTCATAATTATTTTGTGACAGGAATGACAATGTTGATGATCATTGTACAAAACTTTCTCAGACCTCCAGATAAGAGCGCATAATTGAAATTTTCTTATTTCTCACCCAAAACATATGTTGTGGGTGCTCAAAAAATCTGCATATTAGTATTGCTGAAGTGAAAGACTGGATACAGTGAACTAACAAAATTGCTTGCCTCTATAAAAGAAAGCTTGGCAACATGTCTGTATTCCCTGATAAATTTTATAAACTGACAGACAGTAAACTTCTGCTTGTTATCCCCCGACGAAGTCGGAGGGATATATATAGTTTTTGCGTCGTCCGTGCGTCCATTCCGTCCGTTCATCCATCCGTCCACACTTTTTGTCTGTCCGGAACCATATCTCAGTACCTATTGGTCAGATTTGATTCATTCTTGGTACAAATGATAAGTACCATGAACCCTCGATATCCTATGAGTTTGGTCAAAATCGACCCCTTGACACTTGAGTTATTGCCCTTGTTTTAGTGTAGGCAATTATAAGGCAAAACCTATATTAGCTTTTTTGTGTGATGATCTTCACATTTCATCGAAGCTATTAAATTTAACAACTTCTCACTATTAGAACTTGATTGCCAAGTGCCTGTAGATAAGCATGCCAGTGTCAAACTTTTACTCCACCCCTTTGACCCCACCTAAGGGGTCAAAGGTCAAATATATAAATTTCGCAATAACTAAGGCAATTGTTAATGTTTTTTGCTGAAATTTTGCATACAGACAGAGCAGCAATAGATATGAAACATATCAAACGGGATTTCAGTTTGAAGGCCTGGGTCCGAGCCTGTTGGGTGGACTAAGGGGGTGGGACCGAGGTCAAAATTAAACTTTTTCATAATACGGTCGTGTTGCATATCAAATAAAGCTGACAATGCTGGCAGCAACATGGTAGCAAATATTTTGCCCACAGACACACCCTTGACCCAGGGGGTGGGGTCAAAAGGTCAAACTATATCTTTCTGAAAGTAGTCATTTTGCATATCACATTAAAGCTGACGACGCTGGCAGCAACATGGTAGCAAATATTTTGCCCAGACACACCCTCGACCCAGGGGGTGGGGTCAAAAGGTCAAACTATATCTTTTTCTGAAAGTGGTTATGTTGCATATCAAATTAAAGCTGACAATGCTGGCAGCAACATGGTAGCAAATATTTTGCCCACAGACACACCCTCGACCCAGGGGACGGGGTCAAAAGGTCAAACTATATCTTTTTCTGAAAGTAGTTATGTTGCATATCAAATTAAAGGGATTTGAGCACAGAGCGGAGCCCCATGAAAGCAACATACTTGACAGGTGTTTGTTATGATCTGAATAATACTAAAGGTGAACTAAGGGTTAGATAAATGGGATTTATTTTTTGTGATTTACATGTTTCTCTCAAATCACTTTTCGTCGGGAGATATAAATTTGTAGAATTTGTCTTGTTTAAGTCTTCTATTGGACCATTTTGAGCTATGTCCTGAAAATGCAAAACAAAGATACTGATCAGCCTTTGCATCAGCACAATTTGATCAGCATCAATGTGGTTTGCTTTTCAGAAAGCTAAATCCTATTTTCTGCCTTCTATTTTGTCTATGTAGCTGAGCAGAATGGTTTGAGCCCTGCATGATTTGAACCCTGCCTGGTCGCAGATACGAAGATTGGGTTTCTCGTGGCATGGCTATATTATCATTTGGCAATTCATTCCCTTCAAGTGTATGTAGTTTCAGAATTGGGCAGACAAAGTTATTATGTGCTGCAATTTTGAGAGACATTGTTGTACTTGACATTTAACTTGCAGGCTGGGAAATGTTAATACTTTTTTGTCGTCTGCTGAATTTTTTCAAAATCAACTATTTTGAAAAATTCTTTCAGGAGAACCATCACAGTGTCAAACAGTTTGGATCCAGATCAGGCCCGACAGAAAGTCGGGCCTGATCTGGATCCAAACTGTTTGTGAAAGTTATCGGCAGACGACACTGGCAAAGGGTTAAAATAATGTTTACTTTTATTTCAGACGTTCAATAATGTTCCTTCAAGCAGCATGATGGAAAAGTTTGGCGACATTTTGCAGTTCTGCTCGCATGTTTCCAAGCTCATGGTCACCGAGATTAGAAGAAGAGCTTCAAACCAGTCTACAGGTGAGTCCATTTTTATGAATGGACTCTTCTATACAGTTTGATACAATAAAGTACTTCAAGGGGACTTTGGTTAAAATAAAATTTGTCCCTGAACTTTTTTTTTTATTTGCAAACAGTGACAACCATAAGGCATTGGCATAGCTCCCATTACGCAGTTACGCATGTGCGTAATGAACATTGTGCACATTCAAGGGAGTTCTCCTAATGTGCTGAAAGTGATTTTCCATACCATAAGGAACTACTCTTAAAGGAAAGAATTTGCTCCCAGAGAGAATTTGCTCCCTCTGGGAGCAAATTCCTTCCTTTAAAAGAAGTTCCCATTTTGAAAAGGGGGGCAATTGAAGAGAATCTCTGCTTGTTCCAGTAGTCTCCCTTCGATGTGCGTAACTTTAGCGTTCTGGCTTAGCCATTTATAAGGGGAGGCCACCTTTTCATTTTAACAATGTACCTTTTAACTCTTTGCATGCTGGGTAATGTTTCATGCTATTGTTTTTGTCTGCTGTTATCAGCAGACTACATAAGTCCCTGCTAGCATGGAACAAGTTAATTGATTTCTGGCCCTTAAACTGGTTTAAAAAGTTCCGGCAGTTGTTCAGAGAAGGTCTCCAAGCATATTCTCTCTGGGTAGGCGGCAATCGAAAATGCTTAAAAAGCATGCACAATTACCCAGCATGCAAAGAGGTAAGCAGGCAGATGAAAGTTGTCATAGGCGCTGCACAGCCACTGGATATATGGGAAAAAATTAAGAATCCTAACAGCTGTTGCATTGTTTACAACCTGCCTTATGTTTCCTAACATATAATGTCATTTGTTTATAGTATATAGCCAAATGAGTCTTCAACGTTTCACAGGAAAACCATTCTTTCCACTGGGCCATGTAGCACAGTCGGTAACGTGTCTGGCAACAGATGCTAGTCTGAATGCAGATCCAGGGGTTGCAAGTTCGATCCAGTCCCGGTTCCATACTTTCGCGGAGATTGATCATGAAATAATTTCTAAGGTCATTCTCCTCCCTTCCACTGAATCATTCAAGAAGGGTTGTTGTCAGTTACAAGCATTAAATTAAAAATTTGCTCGTAGCAAGTCTAGATATGCTACTTTCCAATAAGCGAATAATAAAGACTCTTATCAGACTGCACGGATGTGCAGGCTTGTCTGCTCCTTTGTTGTTCACAAACCCCTGAAGACAGGTTTTCTAGTTTCGAGGCCGATATTCAAGGCTATGGTGCTGATCATGATCTGACAGATTGTTTTAAATTAGTAAGTTCCCATATGGCATAAGTGGGCTTTCAAAAGACCAAGACAAACAGTGCTGACCCGGATCAGACTGCTTCTGAAGAAGCAGTCTGATCAAGGTCTTCCATGTTTGCTTTTCTGACGAGCATTCTGTGAGTTCAAGCCCTGATAGCAAACATTTTAGCTGAGAACAGAAAGAGAAATGTGTTTGAAATTTTAGAAAATTTACTGATACTTACAGTATTTTCTCTCATTACAGAGAAGGCTAGCTGTGCAATAGTAAAGTTGCTAGAAATTGAATTGACAGAAGAATCCAGTGCTGGCTGGATGTTACTCAGTACCATCAATTTACTCTACTGGGTTCACAGGCTCTTATTGTTCAGCCATAACTAAGTGCATAGTTAAAAATCAATTTTCTTATTTCTCAACCAAAACATATGTTGTGGGTACTTAAAAGAACTGCCTCGATGAGACGGTTCTTTTCAGCACCCAAAACCTATGTTATAACTGAAGTGTAAGAAAATATTCACAATTTTACTCTCAAAAATTGTGTTTATCTCAACCTATAAAAATGTTCTCATTTCAGAGGAGGCTAGCTGTGCAATAGTAAAGTTCCTAGAAATTGAATCGACAGAAGAATCCAGTGCTGGCTGGATGTTACTAAGCACAATCAATCTACTCTCCATGGGTTCTCAGGCTCTGATAGACTGTATGACGGCGGCATCACTACCTTCGACGATCGTGAAATGTTTGTATCTCTTCTTTGATCTACCTGACCTTCAAAATCCAGATGACCTTGAGATGGGATGCGAGTTCTCTCCGAGGGAGAGGAGGGTGCTTCTTCAGAAAATGTTTGTTCAGGTTGGTATTATTCCCTTATATAACCATTTGTGCATAAATGACACTAATGTTTGAAGCAATTAGGGTTTTAACTCGACAATGTGTAAACAGAGCCCTGATTAGTCTGCATGACATTAATCAAGAAAGCATTGCAAATCAGAATGACCTTGTCTTGGTTTGCAATGATTAGAAATTTGATCTCCATATAGATGGAATATAGCTTTGTTTTTATCTGGCAACATTTTTATGCCCTCGGTATAGATGTTTTTGTCATGAAAACGACATCTGCTTTATATAATATTCAAATGCACACCTAACTACTTTCAACAAGGAAGCAAACAATATGTATCCTGATCAGACTGCTCTTAAGGGAGCAGTCTGATCTGGGTCCATACAGTTTGCAATAAAGGTTACCAAAGTACATTTGCAGATGACCAAGTAGTCCACAATTATGTTGAATGGGGGGAAAAAGGATTACGTTATGAACCATGTAATATGATTCCTTATCACATATTCGGGACCCTATTTGCCGCGATAGCCCAAAGTCTGCATATGCGATAAGCTCTTTCCCACAAACTGGTTATCAGCTTGCCGTGATGATAACCGGAAGTCATGTATTTTGAACGGAGAGAGGTTATAATGCCTGGCACGTAACGTTGATTATTTGATGAAGTGGCGTGACGTAACGCAAAATTTGAGCCATTCCTCTGTTTTACTTACATTTTTTCATACCCCGCCACTAAAGTGTGGCGAGGTATTTTGTTATACCCTTCGGTGTCTGTCCGTCCGTCCGTGCTCACCATTTCCGATTGATAACTTGAGTATTTATTCACGGATTTTTTTCAAATTTTGCATACATATTGTTATCGGCGATGAGTGGTATGGGATTGTTAATGGGCAAAATCCGTCCATTTTTAACGGAGTTATTGCCCTTTTTCGTATTGGAAAAATGGTTTCTGGCTTGTTATTCCTTTAGTATGCATGATATCTGAATGAAACTTCACAGATATGTTGCACATCAAAGGTTACATATTGTGACTAAGGACCGTCACTCTGACCTTCCCAGTTTGTGAGTTATCCGCCCTTGATAGGTCTGAAAAAAGCTTTTTGACCTATTGTTCCTTTACTATGTGGAATATCTGAATATAACTTCACAGATATGTTTCACATCAAAGGTAACATATTGTGACTAAGAACTGTCACTCTTACCTTTCCCGTTTGTGAGTTATCCGCCCTTGATTGAATTAAAAAATGTTTTTTACCTGTAGTTCCTTTACTATGTGGAATATTTAAATGAAACTTTACAGATATGTTTCACATCAAAGGTTACATACTGTGACAAAGAACCATCACTCTTACCTTTCCAGTTCATGAGTTATCTGCCCTTGATTGATCTGAAAAATGGTTTTTGACCTGTAGTTCATTTACTATATGGAATATCTGAATGAAACTTCACAGATATGTTGATCATCAAAGGTTACATATTGTGACTTAGGATCTTCACTCTTACCTTTCCAGTTCATGAGTTATCTACCCTTGATTGATCTAAAAAATGGTTTTTGACCTGTAGTTCATTTACTATATGGAATATCTGAATGAAACTTCACAGATATGTTGAACATCAAAGGTTACATATTTTTAGTAAGGACCGTCACCCTTACCTTTCCAGTTCATGAGTTATCCACCCTTGATTGATCTATAAAAAAGGTTTTTGACCTGTAGTTCATTTACTAAATGGAGTATCTGAATGAAACTTCACAGATATGTTGACCATCAAAGGTTACATATTGTGACTAAGGACGTCATATCACTGTCTATCTCAGTTCTGTTGCTATTTAGGCATTATATATCTCACAAAATAACTTTTGGTGCCCCCAGCAGTGGCGGGGTATTATGCAGTGCTTGCGGTGCTTTTATTAGTCAAACGCGTTGAAATAGTGAAATGGAATATGTGATAAACAGATTATAACATGGGGTTTTGGTTATCAGCCTCAGTATCAACCCTCGACCATTATCAGCCCTCGAGCTAAGGCTCTCGGGCTGATAACGGGGTCTCGGGTTGATACTTCGGGCGATAACCAAAACGCCATGAGATTATCTCTAATTATCAGTTATCATCATTCTTTAACCATATATGCACAGCTATCCAGTAGGGCTTAATTTCTTGTTTTCAGTCTGAATTTTTATGTGGGTGACCAGGTGAGACTGTGCAGATGTGCAGGCTTTGCTAAGTCTTCTGCATTTTTCTGTGTGATGAGTTACATGAGCTAACTCAAATACTACTATATCATTTGGATCAAATAACACAAACAACCATGTTATTTCGAAGATGTATTCAACACTTTACCCGTGAGACAGAGTGGCAAACTGTAATATCCACTAATTACTTTTGAAAACAATTTGGACCCAGATCAGGCCTGATAAAATATCGGGCCTGATCTAGATCCTAACTGTTTGACACATTGATGGTATTCCAGAAATAATATTCTCAGAAAGTTAATTTCTAGAAAAAGTCAGCATACGACAAAACATGCAAAATTACACAGCATGCAATGAGTTAGGATCATGTAAAACTTAAGATATGTGAACCTTTATCATGTTTATCATGATCTTAGTAGTTGCCGGGCCGCATAGCTCAGTCGGTAACGTGTCTGGCTACAGAGGCGTGTCTGACTGCAGATCCAGGGGTCGCGAGTTCGATCCCGTTCCGGTCCCATACTTTCGTGGAGATTGATTATGAAATTTTTCTACGGTCATTCTCCTCCCTTCCGCTGATTTATTCAAGAAGGGTTGTTGTCAGTTACAAGCGAAAGTATGTGCACGAATCACTGGTTTACCGCTTGTTCAAGCCTGCCCAGGAAAAAGTGTGGTTAGGTGAACTGACCGTCCGGCCATGACCATAGCTGTTTACTTGGGACGTAAAGCAACAAAACAAACAAACAAAATGATCTTAGTATAGTAAGAAGATAAGCCTAAATAAAAGAAGTTGTGCTTCTGGTTACCGAACAATAGTTTAATTCCTACCCTTGACTTTTTTCTCTCCAAATTTTGAAGTTGCCATTTTCCAACCGTCTTTTGATAATTTGGTTTGTCAGAAGTTGTGAGTTTCAAAGCTGATGCTTGTTTATTTATTTCCCCCTGCAGTCAAAAGAGTTTTTTTTATTATTATTAAGACATTAAAAATTACCTGGCATGTAGAGAGATAAATATCAAAACCATTTTAGGTGCTGGTGCGACTTTGTAACCACATATCTCCGGCTGAGGAGCTGGCGAGAAAAGATGATCTCAGTTTACTGTTCAGTGCAATAACCAGCTGGTGTCCCTCACATAACATTGTCTGGAGAAAGAGTGCCGGGGAAGTTCTAGTCACGTTATCACGGCATGGACTCACTACAAATGTGGTCAAATATATACATGGTAAGTAAAAATAGAGGATCTTATGTGAGTGTTTGTGTTTGTGTTTTATTGAATACATTAAACAAGTTGGGGGAAAAGAGATAAAATGCGAGGCTTGCCAAGCATTTTTTTTGCATTTTCGCACACAGATTAATAAATTAAAAAAAATATGGAGCACGTATGTTAGATTCTATTTATCATATGAGCCAGGACTTGAGATTTCCGACCATGTGGTATGTGCGACCAGCAAAGGCTCAGACCAGCCTGCGCAAACGCGCAGTCTGATCAGAGTCTTTGTTAGTCGCTTGAATATTTAATGACTGTTAAGCTACTGACCGAACATCATTTGGAGTTTCTAAGCTTAAAAGGAGGCTGCACAGGCTCATTTCAGTCTTCACTTGTCAAAATGCCACATTGTTGGAAAAGGGAGCGCAGTGGCTCAGTGGTAGAGTGCTTGACCCGAGACCGAGGGGCAGCGGGTTGGAGCCTCACTGGCATCACTGCATTGTGGTCCTTAAGCAAGACACATTTATCCTAGCTTAGTACTGGTTCAACCCAGGAAGACCCGTCCCTGTTTAACTGAAAGATTGTTGATGGGAAGTAAAGAACCAAATCAAACAAACAAACATTGTTGGAAATCACATGTCACGGCTCAATTATAATAATAATATTAAAATAACTTTGAAATTACATTTTTGGCCTGAAAGTGTTAAGATGTTGCCATAAATATGTTGTTATGAGTGTCATTGCATAAAGTTACTAATATGTAAACCACTAGTGGTTTATCAACTTTAATATAGTATGGTGTTATATCACCGGCAGTTGCGCCTTGTGATGATATTTGAACAATTAAGGATAATTTTGTAGAAGATAATCATGGGTCGCAGACTAGAATAAAGCTGGTCTGTACTTTGTACTGCAATTTACAGCACCCCTCATGCCCCAGGAAACCTTCAAATGATATTCATAAGTAATAGATGTAGCAGAACACAAGATTGATCAAGGTCTTAAACCACATCTTTATCACCAGCACATTTGCATAAACCTACAGTGAAGTTGTACTTTCTAAATGTATCACAGGTTTTTCTGTGCCTAATTATAGCTAGGTTTATCAATAACGTCCCAACCGCAACATGTGTATTGCATCAAACTCCCAGACATTAGTGTCTCCTTTTGTGTATTTTTTGGACGTAAGATCGCTAGACAACTAGGGAGCGCAACTCTTGGGGAGTTTAAGATACTGGAAATCATGGCGCATCAGACTATACTGAGATTGTTTTTAAAAAAGTCTGGTGAATCTGACTCACAGAAGAGTCAGTCATGGAGTGGGACTGATTACCCAGGCCCCAAAGCATCAGACTCGGATTTCCCTAAAAAAAATCAAAGGTTTATGCAGTTTCTGCGATGATTTGTTGGTTGACTGAAAAGTTTCAGTGGCATTTTTTACTGTTTAATACTCCAACTAGAAATTTATGGGAGACATGAATTATGTTCAATGACCATAATGGAATGTCCCCCTAAAAATTTTAATGACCCTAAATTCTAAACCTAGGGGGACATGATGTCCCGCAAATGATAAAGTCAAGGGAAAACCCTGCACTTTATAGACTTCAAATCTGGGTCCATAATGTTTGGTACAGAGACATTTTAAAACATGGTCGTGATTAGTAGCTGAAGAGTTAAAGTTTACAAAATATTGTGGGTCTGTGTTTCAGATAAAGGTTGTGTAAGACATTGTGTGGAGAATATGCAGAGAGCTCAGGATTTGTCTCCCCTGGATCTTGTTGAAATGTTTGTGACGGTGTTCTGTTTTCTTAAAGACTCAAGTGAGGTATCACAAACATTACTGGATGATTTCAGGGCATGTCTTGGCTACAACTATCTAACAGAGTTTATTCTAAGGTGAGATAACTCTTCTGAGCCTGGCCTCAGAAAAGAAACTTTCGAGAGTTTTGTTCGCAACCCAATGCTTTATTTTATAGCATTCTGAAAACATGACCAAGGCCTGTGTTTGAAATACAGATTGCAATATATTCCTTATAATTCCTTGTTTGACTGCCAAATATATTTTTCAAGATTTTTAAAAATAAATTTGATCTTGCGAAAAATACATATAAAAATGCACAGGCTGTAGTTTTTAGGAACCAAAGTAAAATAATCATTGTGGATAATCCCATGGTAATAGGATTGGAGGCATGTGAAAAGAATTAATGGAAAATCATGCGTGTAAATTAATTGAGAAATAAATTCACGATCACAGTGATTTGTTGCTTAATAGATCACTGGCGGGAGGCCAGTTGTTTAAGTAGATAAATCACGAACCCAAATTTACCACTGACTGACAGACAGTGATACAGTAGGCAACAAATCATCAGCAGCATGACTCTATTTTGATTCTAACACACAAAAAGATTGAAAATATGAATGCTTCCTTCAGAGTCTAAAAAGATTGCACCATTTTGAACAGAGCATTAGAATTTCCTGTAAATTTTGTTTGGACTGAAACACATATTTTTTCGTATGTTTTTAGCGCCCATTAGTTGTGAGAATGACGTTACACCATTTAATGTCAATATTACAAGGATGTGCTTGATAGATGACGTCATGAAAATCAAAGAAGGTCAAATGACATCAGGCTAGTCTGTGCAGTGATTTGTAAACCAACAAATCACTGAATTGAACCATTGGCTATATAGGAAATCAGTGTTAGAATCATATATAATGAACAGTAAAACCTGACAATCTGAAAGTATTTTAGTTTATCTAAAGACATTTGACAATTTAAACTTGAAATTGTTGACATCCTCAAGGCATGCAAGTTTTTTAAGATTTGATTTTTTTCTAAAGTTCAGGATTTTAGAAAATTTGAAATTTCACCCATGTAATCATCTTATAGCAGATTTAATATGGGCCTCGACGTGAGAAACCGGTCTTCGGGATTTGTGATCAGCAAAGGCGCAGACCAACCTGCGCATTCCCGCAGTCTGATCAGCGCCTTTGCTATTCACTTATTGGAAAGGATCATATCAAGCCTTGCTACAAGGGAAATTTCTATTTTCTAGCTAGTCACTGTAGCGGAGCAGGCTGGTTTGAATCTTTCTTTGTCGGAAACCCCAAAGACAGGTTTTGTCACGTTGCAGCCCATATGGTATTTTAGTCTCATTTTATTCCTTTTAGGTTAGAGTTGGATGAGACTGAGGAAGCTATTCAGGCATTGAGAAATCTTGTTCTTCTTGTTGGTTCCCTGACCACATGTGGCTTCACTGAGATTAAACCCAACCAAGCTAGCTCTGGTTCCCTGTTTCAGATACCAGGCTTCTCCCTGCCACAACCAGCAGGAAAAGGTAGGTTTTTTGAACTC
The DNA here is from genome assembly GCA_964019695.1 of Loripinus fragilis. Classification (NCBI taxonomy): domain Eukaryota; kingdom Metazoa; phylum Mollusca; class Bivalvia; order Lucinida; family Lucinidae; genus Loripinus; species Loripinus fragilis. Next base: position 47,531,662 of record OZ026516.1, on the reverse strand, counting down.
GAGATATAAACTGGAAAAATGGATCCTCGCAAAAAAGAGAGCACCGTCACAGATTGAACCCAGCATCCTTGGTTTCTATTGTCTGTTCATGAGAGTTAATGGATATTGCAACAACTCACACGGCCTAACACCAAGATGTAAATTTATATACATGGGCCTCAACGCGACAAAACCTGTCTTCGAGGTTTTCGACAAAGTGAGGTTCAAACCAGTTTCCTCCGCTACAGAGACTAAGCTGGAAACTTGAAAATTTGCTTGTAGCAAGTTTAGATATGATACTTTCCAATAAGCGAATAACAAAGGTGCTGATCAGACTGCGTGTATGCACAGGCGGGTCTGAGCCTTTGTTGTTTGCAAACCCCCTGAAGACAGGTTTTCTCATGTTAAGGCCCAAATTTAAAGCTATAAGCGCTTCATTGTGTAAGTTTGATATACAGTATCTTAATATTGTGTATGCCATTTTTTAATTTTCTTTAATAGCATGAAAAAATTGTGTATTGAATATTTGTTCATAAGGCATGTTTTTGTTGAATAATGCTATACTTTTTTATTTATTTAATAGAAGTATGCTCATATCCTGTGTTTGCTCTTAACATCTAAGCCAGCCAGTCACGACTTTTGTCACCTGCTCTTCTGCTGATGCTCTAAAGTAGCTTAAACCTTAATGCGCCAATCGCAGCAAAAGTTGTCTGCTTTTCTCGTCTGCTGAAATGTTGAAGAAGCCTCTATGGCAAACAGTGTGGACCCAGATCATACTGCTCCTAAAGGAGCAGTCTGTTCTGGGTTCACACTGTGCTCCTATAGGAGCAGTCTGTTCTAGGTTCACGCTGTTTGCTTCTATACTTAATTCTCGTCTGCTTTTCTCGTCTGCTGAAATGTTAAAGAAGCCCCTATGGCAAACAGTGTGCACCCAGATCAGAGTGCTCCTATAGGAGCAGTCTGATCTGGTTCCACACTGTTTGCTTCTATACTTAATTCGTCAGTAATGTTAGGCAATTATTTGCAGCAGACGAATTCAGCAGACGACATTTTCAGATGCATTTTTTCTTGGCGCTTTAAGGGTTAAATTGCAAACAATATGGACAAAGATCAGACTTATAAGCAGTCTGATCAGGGCTCATAGTGTTTGCTTCCATGATAAAATATTGTCTGTATTAAATATACGCGAGACGTAAAAAAGCAGACAGCATTTTTCGGACAAAAAATACTGGCCGGATAAGGGTTAATAATGTGATATTCCTGATCAAACAGAAAAGACCCTGAATGAGTGATCTGATCACGGTTTTCATTGTTCGCCATTCATTTCACACACCTTATCAAGTAGTCAATAGGGCATGTACACATTTTAGCCCTTAAATCGCCAAGAAAAAAATGCATCTGAAAATGTTGTCTGCTGAAGATGTCTGCTGTAAATAATTGCATAACACTACTGACGAATTAAGTATAGAAGCAAACAGCGTGGACCCAGAACAGACTGCTCCTATAGGAGCAGTCTGATCTGGGTCCACACTTTTGCCATAGAGGCTTCTTAAACATTTCAGCAGACAAGAAAAGCAGATGACTTTTGTTGTGATTGGCGCATTAAGGGTTAGAAAAGATATTGTATGCATAATCAAATGTTAACTCTTTGCATACTAGTGTCGTCTCCTGATAACCTTTGCAAGCAGTTTGGACCCAGATCAGGCCCCACAAAATGTCGGGCCTGATCTGGATCCAAACTGGTTGACACTCTGAAATTCTTCCTTCAAAAAAGTTGATGTTGAAAAAAAATCAGCAGGTGACAAAAAAGCGCACAAAATTTCCCAGAACGCAAAGAGTTCATCTTCATCTGTAACAAATTTGACATTAAAGCAACACAACAAATTTGCAACAGACAGCATTTTCAATACAATCTGCTGCCTTAAAAAATCAGCAGATGATGTACATGAAATATGTTTTCTTCCAATGGCATAGCCAGAATGCTTAAAAAGTCATGCACATCAAAGGGAGACTGCTGGAACAAGCAGAGATTATCTTCTTCAATTGCATCCCTTTTCTAAACGGGAACTTCTCAAAAGTTTTCCAAAAGTAAATTTAATATATTTCATTTTAACATTATTTAATTTTTTATTTGCTGATTTTCTCAGAGGAAGCGAATTCTTTCCTTTAAGAGTAGTTCCTTATGGAACATTAGGTGACCTCCCTTGAATGTGTGCTATTTTCATTACGCACATGCGTAACTGCATAATGGAAGCTACGCCAATGTCTTCTGCAAAGGATAGGATTGTGCTTTGAGGGTTAACTCTAAATGTATCTGAAGTAACATTGTTAATAGGCTGTTGTAATACATAAACTTTGATATTGTGTGTCTATGTTCCATGTTAATTCTTGCTTAGAACATATTTCTTACTTTTCTTTGGCAGAGGTCATACATGTGAATGCTAGCCCAAGTTCGAGTTGAGTCGTGAACAGTTTTCCTTTTCTCTCTTTCTTAGAGCTGTTTCACTCTTTAATTAAAGGAAGACAGTGGAGAATTATAGATGTTTTTAAATACTATAATAGCTCTTTGAGGAAGGCATACAATATTCAACTAAATAAGCGTGAAGAGCGCAGTTTTGTTTGTTTGTTTTGTTGCTTTACATCCCAAGTCAACAGCTAAGGTCATGGTGGGACCGTCAGTTCACCTAACCACACTTTTTCCTGGGCAAGCTTGAACAAGAGGTTAACCAGTACTTTGTGCGCATACTTTCGCTTGTAACTGACAACAACTCTTCTTGAATGATTCTGCGGAAGGGAGGAGAATGACCGTAGAAATTATTTCATGATCAATCTCCACGAAAGTATGGGACCTGGCCTGGATCGAACTCATGATCCCTAGATCTGCAGTCAGATTCCCGTCTGTAGCCAGACATGTTGCCGACTGCGCTACGGTGAAGAGCGCAGTGACTAAGTGGTGGAGTGTAAGACTTGAGATTGAAGGGTCGCTGGTTCAAGCTTCTCCGGAGGCACTGTGTTATGTCCTTGACCAAGACACTTTATCCTCTGCACTGTACTGGTTCAACCCAGGAAAAACTGTTGACAGGGATATAAAGAAACAATTTAAAAAAAAGAAACTGTGTAGATCCAGATCATCTGGCTTCTGATGAAGCCAGCTGATCAGGATCCACACTTGTTTTTTATACACTCTATGGAGCCATATATATAATGGAATTACTGGAAATCGGAAGTTCATATTGTGTTAATATTTTAAAGGCCAGAATTTTTTATTAGTTGATTTACAAACCCTCCTACTGTAATTCTTTTGAAAGTAGAAAAAATAATATATATTTGAGGTTCTGTCAGTGTATTTTTGAGAGTGACACTGTTAAAAGTGATAGTCCTGTCCAGATTTAAAAAATTTAAAACAGGCTGATGGTTTACCTTACTCGTTTTACTGTTTATTCAGGAGATATTAAAACACACTCACAAAAAACGGTCATTTTCAGAGCTTTTTTTTGTCCCCGACCCTAAATCTGAAAAAAAAAAAATCCCGTAAATCATCTAATACAAAAAGTCTGGCCTAACACATAAAATGCTTGGTGTGCACTTTTAAGAACATGTATGCCTATTAGGGAGAATACTGTCTATATATTTTGAGCAAAACAACAACAAAAAAATGCCAAAGCTTCTCTTATTTCTTCATATTTCCGAAGCAATTTTCAAGACTTAGTATTTCTATAAAAAAAGAGCGAAAATCTGTCGTCTTCCTCTGCTTCATTAATAAAAACTGGAACAGCTCAATATTTAGTACTGTAACTATTTTTAACCCTTGTCCTGATGAGTACATACGTTTAAATAAACAATTGTAAATATTTTCTTACCGATAACTTATAGCATATGTTTTGGGTGCTCAAAAGAACCGTCTCATTGAGACAATTTTTTTTTGCACCCACAACATATGTTTTGGTTGAGAAGTAAGAAAATTATTTTTCTTTACACACTATTAACTAAAGGCCTGTGAGTACATTTATGTGCCACATCACATTCCCTTCTAGGGAGCGCAGTGGCTCAGTGGTAGAGCGCTTGACTCGAGACCGAGAGGCCGCGGGTTCGAGCCTCACCGGCGTCACTGCATTGTGGTCCTTAAGCAAGACACATTTATCCTAGCTTAGTACTGGTTCAACCCAGGAAGACCCGTCCCTGTTTAACTGAAAGATTGTTGATAGGACGTAAAGAATCAAATCAAACAAACAAAACATTCCCTTCTGTTTCTAGCGAACTCAGTTGCAGGAAACTGTTTATTACATTTGAATTACAAGCAGTACGTAAAACAGTGTGGATCCTGATCAGCTGGAACTACACTGTTGTAAAAAGAGGATGCATCTCACTTCAGCAGGATGAGGGTTAATGTGAACTCAAAGCTATTTAGTACACATGAAAGAAATTTGATGCCATTCTTTCAACAGAGATTACCATTGCAGGCGTCACTGTGTTGTGTCCTTGAGCAGAGCACATTTATCCTTGCATAGTACTGGTTCAACCCAGGAAGACCTGTCCCAACATGAATGAAAAATTGTTGACTGGGACATAAAGAATCAAACAAACAAACAAGATTACCATTACAGACTGAAAATGATTAATTTCACAGTCTTGGACAGTTTTTGGTAATGAAAGACTACTGTATCTAGAAAAGTTCTTGAAAAGAAATAATTGTCTTTTATTTTGGTCAGACAAAATGACCATCATTTGATGATACTCTTTTATTATTTTAAGGTTATCAGGAATATGTCTTAAAAAACAAAGTATATGTCCTTTCAAATGATACAATTTAATGAGAAAAGGTCATCCACTGGATACTGACAGTAAAGACATAGGTTTAGATAAACAAAATTTTTGAGCATAAAATATTAAATATTTTCTAATCCATCAGTTTGAACATATGTTTTGGGAACTCAAAAGAGCCGTCTTATTGATAAAGATATTTTGAGTACCCACAACATATGTTTTGGCTGAGAAATAAGAAAATAATTGTTTGGTATGCACTCTTAACTAAAGGCCTGTAAATAATTTTATAACATTTCATCTGGAGTTTGTGTGTACTGAATCAACTTTGTAGAGTGGAAGGGTATTTCAAGACTTAGGCATTATTTTTTCGAATAATCGGCTTTCTCATCTTGGTGTAATGGATTCATATCTTAACTCTTTGCATGCTGGGTAATTTTCTTGCTTTTGTTGTTGTCTGGTGACTTTTTTCAAAAAAATTTTTTTCAAAAGATTCTTTCAAGAACACTATCCGGGTGTCAAACGGTTTGGATCCAGATCAGGACCGACATTTCTGTCGGTCCTGATCTGGGTCCAAACTGTTTGCAAAGTGTATCAGCAGATGACAGAAGTCACCACTAGCAAGGAAAGAGTTAAGTTCTCATCTGCTTTTCTCATGGGTGAAAGTTTTCAGGAAATCTTTAATTCAGGATTTTGAGGCTGACTTTCCATAGAAAGTCAGCCTCAAAATGCAGAATTTGGGAGATTATAATAGCTTATCTGATTAATTTTGAGATTATCTATTTAAACATGGAATTATCATTTTTTGTAGGCATCCAGCAAGTTTGAAAATTGGAAGTTCTAAAGTTCAGGATTTTGGAAATTTTGAACTTTTACCCATGTTTACTGTTCATCACTTTAACTAGTTATTGGGAGCACTGATTAATACCATGCTAGCAGTGTAGAGCAGGATGAACTCTTTTTGTCTGTTTTTTATATCATGCTTCGTAGATTTTTAAGGTTAGCTGAACCATTTCATTTTTCCAATTGAAATAAGTGCTTTACTAATTATAATTAATCCAGTCTTTAACCCTTTGTTTACTTATGGATTATTCCATCTGGTTTGTTACTATTTATATGAGATGGTTCATTATACATATCAAGGAGTCACAGGTTAGAATTTCATAAACAAGATGTATTTCACTCCCTGAAGATTGTTTTATCTCAAACTGATAGCCATGCTGGACTACATTACAAATACAGGAACAATCTTGAACCTAATAAATAGAACAGAATGCACCTGGATTAACAAGATTTGGGGGGAAATATGTGGAGTCAGAATTAGGAGGGTTGTAAAATAGCCCAAATAGCACATGAAATGAAACCAAAAGTACATGTACATTTATAGTATATGGTTCTTGCTACTGCAAGCCATACCCTATAAGTTGCAATATGTCCCAACATGACTGAAAAAGTGTTGACTGGGGTGTAAAGCATCAACACAAACAAAGATAGGTGAGCAGCCAAGACTCAGATGAGCCTGCCCGCAGCGCAGTCTTGCCAGAGCCATTACCGCTCACATACACAGAGTATGAAAGCATATGAAGGTCAAGCCAAAATTGGGCCTCGTCGTGAGAAAACCTGTTTTCGTGGTTTCCGACAAAGCGAGTTTCAAACCAGTTTCCTCAGCTACAGAGACTAGCCAGCAAAGTGAAATTTCACCTGTTGCAAGTTTACTTATGATACTTTTGAAAAAGCGAATAACAAACGCGCTAATAAGACTGCGTGGATGGGCAGGCTGGTCTTGCCTTTGTTGTTCGCAAGCCCCCAAAGACAGGTTTTCTGGCATTGAGGCCCAATTTAGACTGTTAATCCCTCTAGATAGCTTAGGATGCATGTATAAAGAATATGCAATATTGCCATAAGTATCTAAAATCTAATGCAGTGGCCCAAATGACTCTTTACTTTCTCTATCCTTGCTAGTGGCAACACTTGTCCTCTGTTGATAACCTATGCAAATAGTTTGGACCCTGATATCAGTTCTGATCTGGATCCAAACAGTTTGACACTCTGATAGTGTTCCTAAAATAATTTTTTTGCAATTTTAAAAAAAAAAGTCAGCAGATGACAACCAAAGCATGAAAAATTACCCAGCATGCGAAGAGTTAAGCTCTTAGATAAAAAATAACTTGAATATGTAAACCAGTCTTGTATAATTCAACTACAAGCTAGGTTCTTTTTGTTCCAAATCAACTACAAAAATCTAGATCAGTCTTCTAAATAATTTGTCTGATTTTTTTTGGGTAAATAATGAATAATGTATGCCAGATATTATTTGTGGGCCGAGGTCTGCCATCTGCTCTTGGTGTGGGTGCTAGAGAAAGCTTGTAGTTTGCCAAATTACTATTAATTAGTAAGAATATTTTTCCCCTTGGTGGTCTGCCCCCAAATTTGTTATGTTTTAGAAAGATTTTTCACCCTTAATTGAAAACCATATTTAAATTCTTGTGTAGGTTAAAAAGTTTAAAATGTATTCACAAAATTTAAGTCTTTTCGACGCCTGTATTGTATGAAAATAGCTGAATTTATTTAAATGCAAGTCATTTTGCCTTCAAATGTCTTGAATTTTTTTTCCAGTAGCCTGTGCAAAAATTTCTACATAAGCTGATCTGTTTTTGAGGCATTTGTTTGTGGTTGCAGTCCCTTTTTAACGGGAGATTTACATTTGAGCGGATCCATAATACGAAAGAGCCAATTTATTTTTATGAAAGAGCAGAGAACCATAAGGCAAAAGAGTGGCTGTTTGAATCAATGAAATGAGTGATTGTTCCAGGTAAACATCCAGATGCAGGGGCGGATCAAGGATTCCTGGAAAGGGGTTCATATATGTATAAAAGATGTTGGTTTTGCTTTGTGGATTTTATCTCATTTATCTTAAATATTCTATGAAAATGAAATAATTTGGTCTCATCGAGACCAAATTATTTCATTTTCATAGAATATTTAATAGCAGGAAGGGTGGGACGAACCCCCTGAACTCCCCCTGAATTTGCCACTGTAATGCGCTCCAAATCACCTATTAAGGACTGAGCAATGTTGGCCATTACAGGTAATACAACTGAGCGAATACTTATTTAAAGGTCAAAATTACCTGGAAAATTCGCTCATTTGAATGTTTTATCCATCAGCTCTTTGACTGTATGGTTCTCCGCTCATTTCATTCTCCGTCAAGGTATGATTTCCGCTCAAACGTAATTCACCCTTTATAACACTACATTTGAGATCCATAGGAATGGACTGTATTATAAGTGAATCGTGTTATAAAGGCACAATTTTACTAAGGAAGTATTATTATACCATTTTTATGTAAAATTCCAAAAATGGTCATCTTTTCTATAATTCCTTTGTAAAAATCCATGGTAAAACATCTTGGGAGTCACAACATGACCATAAAATATCCAAGTTTGTGTTATATAGTAACAAGGTGTGTTTTAAAGGTACTGCAATGTACATTTAAAATTAATTTTTTGCAATTTTCAGGTGTCAGTGTGAGAAATCTACAAGCCTTTCAGGTGTTACAAAATGTCTTTATGAAGGTAAAGCTGTCAGTTTTCTTAACTCTTTCCTTGTTAGTGGCAACTTTTGTCGTCTGCTGATAACCTTTGCAAACAGTTGGACCCAGATCAAGACCAACAGAATCCAAACCATTTAACACTCTGATAGTTAGTGTTCATGAAAGAACTTTTAGAAAAAGTTAATTTTGAGAAAAGACAGCAGATGACAGCAAAAGCATGAAAATATAACTCAGCATGTAAAGAGTTAGACTTTTAGACCAAAAATAACTTGAATTTATAAACCAGTCTTGTATTATGTTTGATTTGATTATTAACATCCCATCAACAATCTTTCAGTTATATAGGGACTGGTCTTCCTGGGTTGAACCAGTACTAAGCTAGGATAAAGGTGTCTTGCTGAAGGACCAAAACACAGTGACGCCGGTGAGGCTCGAAACCGCCGCCCATCAGTCTCGAGTCAAGCACTCTACCACTGAGCCACTGCGCTCCATGCCAGTCTTGTATAAATCAGCTATAAGCTAGGTCCTTTTCATTCAAATCTAGATCAGTCTTCTAAATAATTTATCTGAATTTTTAGGGTAAATAATGAAACATTTCTTTTGAGAACCCAAAACAAATGTTAAACTTGATGGATAACAAAATATTCACAATTTTACACTGAAAATTTTTGCATATCCAGACGTATGGTATTGTGCAGTTTTGCCATGCACTGTGTCATCTTTTGTCTTTCAGGCCAACTCTTCTCCTCTGTGCAACACAATTTTGGATGTTATGAGTAGTATATATCACCAAGACAACGCCAACTATTTTATCCTGGAGTCCCAGCACACCCTGTCACAGTTTGCTGAAAGGATTTATCAGAAATCTCACGATGTACAGGTTTGTAATAGCTTTAAATTCAAACCAGCCCTGTTTTAAAAGTGTTGAATCTCACATGTGTGATAACATATATTCTTGCATAAATGTCTATTTGTATAGCTGTTTACACCCATTGTCAAATGAAGGAAAATCCATGTTCAAATCAGGAGATTCACGTGCTGTTTGAACATGGGTCTAAACTTAAAAATACTTAAAATGAGCCCTGCATTATTTGCATGACGTTATATACGGAAAGCATTGCGGACCAGACTGATCATTGCGCCAATGTTTTTGTTCGCGAAAACTTTGCATAGTGTTATGACGTTGTGACAATGTTATGACGTTAGAAAGTATACAGCCGACTCCATTTTGTTGAGAGAAATCCAGTGTAAGAAATGGACAATTTAATGTTTTAACAGCGTTTTCAGTGCAAACTGGGCTGGAATAAGGTAAATATGCAAGAATAACGATCACACATGTTTGTTTCATTGCATTAACACTTGCGGGTGCCTCAGATGATGTTGAACACTCGGCCTATCGGCCTCGTGTTCAAACAGCATCGTTGGGACCTGGCAAATGTTAATGCATGAAAAAACATGTGTGATCCCTATATGAAACAAGTCCCGATTCTAATTTTTATCCATAAAAAGTCTGCCAATTTGAAGTTTCTGAACTATAATTAGCAGCAAGGGAAAAATGGGCTAAGAAATAAGTTTGCTGTCTGTGTGTGTTTTTAATGCCCTTTCCTCACCAACATAGCTTATTTTCCTCCCAACTAAGTTCGCAAGTCAATTAATTTTGTAAATTTAGAACCCCACACAATCCTCTGAATGAAGGGTTCTTAGCAACCGGCAACCACTTAGATTATGATGTGAATCATTGATGGGATAACTTGTCAAATTGATACAGTCTAGTCCATTTTGGGATCCAAAGGAATAAACCATGTTTTGAGCAAATTGGGTTATAAAGGGACAATTTTTCAAAGGAACTAAAGGAAAATGACCATTACATGGTCATTTTCCTATAATTCCTTTGTAAAATTCCTTTGTAAAATTCCATGGTAAAAATTTGGGAGCCACAACATGACTTATTTATATCCAAATCTGTGTTATAATGAGGTGTGTTATAAAGGGACTGCATTGTACCTAATTATCATGTTGTTTTTTCTTATTTCAGGAGAAGTTCTTTGAGTTGCTAGAGTTTATTGTGTTCAACCTTAACTTTGTTCCCTGTAAAGAACTCATCAGTCTTAGTATTCTTATCAAAACCAATCAGTAAGTACTTGTATAGTAACTCATTGCACTTGTTGTCGGGCATGATCTGGATCCAAACTGAATGTCTCTCTAATATTCAGCAGACAACGAAAAACCATGCAAAAATTATTCAGCACTCAAGGAGTCAAAACATTGCTGGAGCAAGGCATGCTGTGGGATACATGTCCAAATGAGAATTCATTGATTGCTAGTGTCATCTGCTGATAAACTTTGCAAACAGTTTAGAATTAGAGCAAGCCCGACAAATTGTCAGGCCTGATCTGGATCCAAACCGTTTGACACTCTGCTGGTATACCTGAAATAATTGTTTGATTTTTTGAAAGAAAAAATTCAGCAGGCGACAAAAAAGCATGCAAAATTACCCAGCATTTAAGAAATAAGTACATATTGCTGAACCAAGTAGCCCTGTGGGATACATGCCCAAATTAGGGACATGAGTTTGCTAGTTCAAATCTACAGATCAGCAACATCTTTTAGTTAAGATATAATTCTCTGTCTACCACTGATACAAGTAAGGCAGTTGTCAGTTACCGGCAAAGGTTTTTGTTTCGAGTTCTGGTTAAGCACTTTAGCATACAGTAAAACCTGCCTTAAACGACTTCTCAAAAAGAAGACCAAAACTTGGTTTTAAGACGGATTATCGCTTGATGCAGGTCAAAAGTATTGCAGAATGCTCCAAAGGGAGCATTCTGCAATACCTTTGGAGCATTCTGCAATACTTTCAACCTGCATTAAGGGAGCATTCTGCAATACTTTTGACCTGCATTAAGCTACCATTTGTCATTAAGATCAGTTTTTTTTCTATTTTTGATTGGCCGCTTAAGACAGGTTTTACTGTACTAGGCTTGCCAAGGTAATGTGGTAAGGTTAACTGATCGTCTCAATATGACCACAGCTGTTGGCTCAGCACTGCGATAAGTACCAAAATCTATTGTACTGACTCATATTATTTTTTCAGTTCCACAGAAAGTAGTATTCTATGTATCAGAAGTCTTCAAAGAATTGTCCAGTACCACCCAGTGTTCAAGGACGTCTATAGAGAAGTGGGGATGTTAGAGGTGTTTGTCACGTGTCTTCACAGGTTTGCTGCTCTACTCAAAGATCCACAGGCTGATGGAGGTAGGGGGAAAATTAAATTTCTTGCACACCAGATAATGTTTTCTAGATTTTATACCTGTATTAGCAAAGCTTATCTTGTTGACCTGTATGAAATAGGATAATAGATAATAGGTCAATGGGATAGATAAGAATCATGAATGTGACCTTGTTATACCCCCCGCAAACTTTGTTTGGGGTGGGTATACTGTTTTCACGTCCGTGCGTGCGTCCGTCCGTAACGTTTTGTTTCCTTAATATCTTGAAGAATGATTGCTGGATTTTCATCAAACCTTGCAAACATGTTCATATATGCAAGACAAATACTTTAGACAAAAAAGTAAGGGCTAGGGGCCAATTCTATTAGAGTTATTTCCCTTTGTAGTTCTAAATGGCATTTAATAATGAGGTGTTTGTATATGCATAGATGGTGCCTTCATGGGCCGATCAACTCCTACCACAGCTTTTGATGGAGCAATTTGATACTTTGCCTATACAATGTAGACATATTGAACATATGCATGAAGGAGTTTGGTTCAGAAAAAACAATTTTTGACAAAATGACAGCTGTGAGAACTTAGACATTTTTTCCCTAATAAGGCTTTTGTATATGCATAGATGGTGCCTTCATGGGCCGATCAATTCCTACTACAGCTTTTGATGGAGCAATTTGATACTTTGCATATACAATATAGACACATTGAACATATGCATGAAGGAGTTTGGTTGAAAAACATTTTTTTTGACAAAATGACAGCTGTGAGAACTTAGGCAATTATTCCCTTATATGGCTTTTGTAAATGCATGGATAGTGCCTTTATGAGCCGATCAACTCCTACCACAGCTTTTGACGGAGCAATTTGATACTTTGTTGATACAATGTAGACACATTGAACATATGCATGGAGGAGTTTATAATGTAGTTTATAATTTTTGTTTGCACAGATTCTACTGAAATCTTTTCAAAACTAAGGTCTGCTGGTTTGAACTATAACTTGCCAAGTTTTTTCACCGACACTTACTGTGCGGGGGGTATCTAATAAGCATTGCTTATTGACTTTTTTCATTGGATTGGAAGTCAAGTGACATCGTTGTTATGTAAAAAGTGACATCATCATGTAATGTTGCATAACAGCATATTCAGGACTAATAGGAGCTTAACACATATGTAAAGTAAGTAAGGGTGCAAAGATCAGGAATCGATACAATTAAGTACCACACCTGACCCAGGATACCAATGGAAAAGTGACAAACTCACAGATAGACACCACAAACGAGAGCCAAGAGGTCAGCCCTTTCCCAGCAGGTGAACACAAGGCACATATAAATAGACGCGCACTTGGAACTGTCAGTAAAATATTTTACTGGAGGGCTTAAACCGGTTTCATGGCGCCAACTTACACTCACCCTTAATTAAGATGTGGATCAAGACACACAGATATTTGGTTTGCATGAAAGACCCCTGACTAAACCTTAATTAGCTATCCCTATTTGCACAAGTATCTTTTTAGGGAGTTCAGCAAACAAAGCTTTAATGTCTAATATTTATATTGAAATAGATAGGTAATGACCAATATTAATGCTGAAATGAGTATTATAACTGTATCTTTTGCAGACACTACAAGAATGAGCAAAGAACAAAGGGATCTTGGATTTTTGATAATGGAGGTCTTATCTCAGCTTCTTTGTGGCAATAACAAAAATTCAGGTATGTAACTTTTTATGTAGCTGTAACTTCAGGAAACCAGTTGGTGTAAAGGCAGGAGTCGACCAAAAGGGCAAATTTTCCAACTATCCTTCATTTTCCAAATAGTCAGCAAAGAGTAAGGAGTTTCTTTAAGCTATATCTCAAATTTGATTGGTTGTTGTTTGCTGGATATTTTTCCTGAGAAATGATTGACAGGTTATCAGCTCCATGACCAGTGGCTTTATGATTAAAGGTAACCCAGTAGCCTGATCAATTTTGATTTATTGTAGGTTTTAATCCCATTTGGCCACATATTTTTTTGCAGATATTGGTTTTGAAATTGTTTTGTGAAGATTCTTTCCTACTGCTAAGTACCAATTCAAGTAGGACAGATATCATGTACTGATGAAAGAAAAGCCTGCCTATGAACAGTTGTAAATGATGGTGCAATTATAACTGTCGTAACATGAACCGTGTAAACTTGGCCATAAAGCCATAATGCAAGCAAATATGAGCCGCGACATGAGATTTCCAACAGTGTGGTATGTGCGAGCAGCAAAGCCTCAGATCAGCCTGCGCATGTGCACAGTCTGATCAGAGCCTTTGCTAGTTGCTTGAATATTCTGTGAATATTAAGCTACTGACTGAACATGATTTGGAGTTTCTGAGCTTAAAAAGAAGCTGCACAGGCTCATCTGAGTCTATTCATGTCCAAATGCCACATTGTTGGAAATCACATGTCACGGCTCATATTTCAGAAAAATAATTGAGCCAGCTCATGAGATTTTGGTACTTTTGTGAGCCGCGACATGTGATTTCTAACAATATGGCATTTTGACAAGTGTAGACTCTGACCAGCCTGTGCAGCCTCCTTTTAAGCTTAGATACTCCAAACTATGTTCAGTCAGTATATTAAAACTCATAGAATAATCAAGTGACTAGCAAAGGCTCTGATCAGACTGCGCATATGCGCAGGCTGGTCTGAGCCTTTGCTGGTTGCACATACCACATTGTTGGAAATCTCATGTCGTGGCTCTTGTATGTTTGCTTTCTGGTTCATTGACCCAGTCAACAGCTGTGCTCATGTTGTGACGGTCAGTTTACCTAACCACACTTTTTTCCTAGACAAGCTTTAAACGGTTAACCAGTACTCAGTGCACATACTTTCGCCTGACAACAGCGCTACTTGAATCAGTGGAAGGAGAAGAATGACCATATAAAATATTTCCTGATCAATCTCCATGAAAGTATGGGGCTGAGCGGCCTTGACCAGGATGATTTTAGTACTTATTACATAATTTTGTGAGCATCAAAGACTCAGATGACCGAGCCGCGTAGCGCAGTCATAAATGTACGAGTCTGATTGCAGATCCAGGGGTCGCGAGTTCGATCCCGGCCCAGTCCCATACTTTCGCGGAGATTGATCATGAAATAATTTCTATTTTCATTCTTCTCCTTCCGCTGATTCAAGGAGGGTTGTTGTCAGTTACAAGCGAAAGTATGTGCACGAAGTACTGGTTAACCGCTTGTTCAAGCATTCCAGGAAAAAGTGTGGATAGGTGAACTGACCATCCGACCATGACCTTTATAGCTGTGACTTGGGACGTAAAGCAACAAAAGACTCAGATGAGCCTGGGCATTTGCACAGTTTCTCCAGAGCCTTTGCTACTTGCATGCTCAAAGTATAGAAGATGAAATTATAGACTTAAGTTTAGACCTCCAGTGCCACCAGGCTGCGAGGTTATAAAACTTTTTTCATACTCAACTCGGCTGAGCATGAAATTTATCCTGCTCATAAATGTTAAAATGCCAACAATTGTTGGCATTTTAACATTTATTAGCATGATAAATACAACATCTGAGAGTCTTCAAGCAAAAAACTTCTTTATTTGTCAGTATTTTAGTTTTTATGAGCAGTTGAAATTTTGTGCTCAGTTGAGTTGAGCATGAAAAAAGTTTTATAACCTCGGGGCCTGATAGCTGTAAGTAAGTTTGAAGTATAAAGTTACGCATATGCAATAGGTACCAAAGTCTCATGGGCTGGCTCAACTACAGTATTTGTTGAATGAAGTCCAGTATGATATTTTCTGTAGATGTTTTCCGTGAATGTGGTGGTGCTAGATGTTCTCACAACATGGTGCCATACGTAGAATGTCGTCAGTACGCTCTCAGCATTGTTCAGCAACTGGTGCTGTCACCTGGTGGTGATGATGATATGGGGACATTACTTGGACTAATGCACACAGCTGAAGTTGTCAACCTTGATCTGAAAACCGCTATACTCAAGGTATGGTAGACTCTTCTCCATAACCCAAATCCTGATAACCCAAAGTTGAAGTAAAATTCAGATACAGTAAATTACTTGTCATTGAGTGCTCATATATTTTTTAATTCATTTAATGAGTTGAGGAAAAAAAATTAAATGCAAGATTTGCTTAGCATTTAATCACTTTTCACAGAGATTAATAAATTTGATAATACAAGAGCACTCTTGTGAGATGTTATTTATCATATGACATTGAATTACTTTGAAATCACATTTTTTTGTGTAAACACATTAAGATTTTGTCATTGTTTACACAGCATTGTTTTGGCTGTCATTACATATTGTTACTATATCTATAACTCACTAGTGTTTTATTGATTTTAATACATAGCCATAAGTTTTTTTCTGAATTATTACTATTATTCCATATCAAAAGATATGTTGTAAGTTTTTAAAATAGCCATTAAGCGAAGTCGGATAGTGTCTGGCTACAGATGCATGTCTGACTGCAGATCCAGGGGTGGCGAGTTCGATCCCGGCCTGGTCCAATACTTTCGTGGAGATTGACCATGAAATAATTTCTACGGTCATTTTCCTTCCTTCTGCTTAATCATTCAAGAAGGGTTGTTGTCAGTTACAAGCGAAAGTATGTGCACAAAGTTCTGGTTAACCACTTGTTCAAGCTGCCCAGGGAAAAATGTGGTTAAGTGAACTGACCGTCCCGCCATGACCATAGCCGTTGACTTGGAACGTAAAGCAACAAAAACAAAAACAAAACAGAACAAAACTAGCCATGTCATTGAGATCATTCTTTTAAGCACCTACAACAATTCTTTCCTTTGGAATGAAGTTTCGTAAATGTGATGTCAGTAATGTATGTATTCAGGTCTTTAGTTAAATGTGCATACCAAAAAAAGACAAGTACGGCTGCTACAGATTGAGAGAAATATCATAATTCTGCATAGAAAATTAGTATAACAAAAAAACCCTATAAGGAGTGTATTGCAGTATCTGGGGTTATTATATACACTACTTGAGCATCCTTTTTTGGGGATGCCTCGGTTGTGTTTCTATTAAGGACGTCAGACATTGCAGTTCTAGGCCCACACTCCGCATACATGGGCTCAACCCCAACAAAAGTATTTTTTTTTACAATTTTCTTATTTCTCAACCGAAACATATTTTGTGGGTACTCAAAAGAACCGTCTCGATGAGCACCCAAAACAAATGTTAAAACTGATGGGTAAGAAAGTATTAATAAGTTAACGTTCAAAAAATTGTTTATCTAAACCTGTGGTATTTTTCAGTCACTATTACATGTGCTGTGAGAAATTCACAGAACAAAAACAATATTCTGTAAAGTGCGAGGGTTTATGTATGTAATGTTAGTATTGTTTGTATTTTTCAGTCACTATTACATGTGTTACGAGAAAGCCACCGAACAAGAACAGTATTCCGTAAAGTGGGAGGGTTTGTGTATGTGATGTCAGTGTTGGTATCCATGGAGGGATGTCTGGCCGATCCTCCCAAACCTCCATGGGATAAAGGTATACTTAACTCTTGCAAGTGCAGAAATTGTAAAATGGACTCTTCTAGTTGATGATCTGAATTAGCCCATACTAGGGAGCACAGTGTCTCAGTGGTACATTGCTTGACTCAAGACCGAGGGCCTCGGGTTCGAGCCTCACCAGCGTCTCTGCATGTGTCCTTGAGCAAGACACATTAATCCTAGCTTAGTACTGGTTCAACCCAGGAAGACCCGTACCTACATAACTGAAAGATTGTTGATGGGACGTAAAGAATCAAATCAAACAAACAAACTAACCCATCCAAGTTATCAATTTATAGATAATATGACGAAGAAAGCAGACAGTCCCTGGTCAGACTGCTCCTCCAGGAGCTTTCTGATTTAGTACTATTTTGTTTGCACAGGCGTTTCCTGTCTTGAGTAGTTTGGCTCTGAGTTATGATTACAGTTAAACCTCTGTTAAACAGCCACTCAAAAATAGACAAAGCAAAGGTCTTAATGACAACTGGCAGCTTAATGAAGGTTATAAGTATTGCAAATACTTTTGACCTGCATTAAGCGATAATCGGATTTGAAAACCATTTTTTGGTCTTTTTGAGAGTGGCCGTTTTAAACTTGTTTTATTACTTTGCCACATATACACTAAATTGTTATGGTCGCCATTTCATAACAATTTCAAATATTGAAATGAGTATATTATCGATTTTGATACCTGACATTATTAAACTCCCAGATATGACATATGATTAAAGTTTATGAAATTTTACCAGAAGGAAATAACTGGGCCGCATAGTGCAGTTGGTAACATGTCTAACTACAGATATATATCTGACTGCAGATCCAGGGGTCGTGATTTTGATACTGGCCCGGTCACATACTTTCGTGGAGATTGGTCATGAAATAATTTCTAGTGCCATTCTCCTCCCTTCCACGCCTGCCCAGGAAAAGTGTGGTTAGGTGAACTGACCATCCCGACATGACAATAGCTGTTGACTGGAACATAGAGAACCAAACCAAACAAAACCAGAAGGATTTGTTTCTTTCAGAAAATCGTCAAGATATATTAATAATGTTGAAGACTGTGTTTAGTACGCTGACTGTCGCCATGAGATATGAACCCGCCAATGCCAAATGTTTTGCTACAGATGTAAGTTTCTTTGTGGATATATTTTTCTTCCATTTTATTTATGTTGTATGCATGAATATATATGTAATTTGTTGCAATCTTAATGACAAAGTGAAATCTATAACCTAAAATTATGAATTTTTCTGAGGTCTCATTCAGATGGCCTTCTACAAGACTATCTAAAACAAATTTGATCATTAGACAAACATATCTGCCAGGGGTTGTGCCTGGTTTGCCTTATATACCTCTATAAGAAACTTTAAACAAATTCAATTTTTGGAATGTTCATGGAATCATGAACAGTTCGGGTCTCTTGCAAAGTTGATGTGAAGCCCTTTGGGCTTCACGTTAACTTTGCAAGGAAATCCGAAGTATTCATGATTCCATGAACATTCCAAAAATCGAATTCATTTCTTAAATAATGTCACTGTATGACCCTCTACAAAAAAGTTTAAACTAATATGATCAGTCAAAGTTGGTATAGCTTTTTGCAGGTATGTAACCAGTTAAAAATCAGCTCACGTCCATCAAGTAGAAACTTTGCTCAGCATTATCCTAATTGGTTGAGTGTACACCCTACTTCTGTCAGTCAAAAAAATGTGCAAACATGAAATTTAGACGGGTGATTACAATCTTAATAAAATGAATTTGGTGGATAATTTATAGGGCTCTGTCAGGTAATTATCGCTTGACTGGTTGTTTAAAACTGTTAATATGTGAATGGGCATCATTTGACAGCTCAATTTAAGTGTGTAAAAAATTTGCTTAAGATGGGTCTTTCTGTTCCAAGGCAATCCCCAAAAGTCTAGATTTGTCCTTAAAAACACCACAAATAAATCAGGGTTTGCACAGGCTTGAAAAGTACTTGAATACACAGGTTTGTCTTGAAAAGTCCTTGAAAATTAAATTTGCCTTGAAAAGTACTTGAAAAACTCTCAAAGGCCTTGAAAAGTCCTTGAATTTTACCAGTTACAGGAGGATTCAACACTGTCTTTGGAGACCTAAATCAGTATAAAATTGTGGTGCCTTTATTTGATGCAGCATATGCTGCACCAAATAAAGGCACCGCATTTTTATTACTTGTTTTCTTAAACTAATATCTTCAGTAATGCAGTCTAGCATTTCTGAAGTAGAATTTTAGCGTTTTAATCAGTATTTTTTTTATAAATTTTTATTCCTTGAAAACAGTAGGAAAGTTGTTTAGAAGTCCTTGAAAAGTCCTTGAATAATACACAAACTTGCCTGTATGAACCTTGTAAATATTGTGGATTTAATATGTGAATGAGCATCATATGACAACTGAATTTAGGTGTGTAAGAATTAAGCTTTAAGATGGGGCTTTCTGTTCCAAAGCAATCCACAAAAATCTAGATTTGCTTTAAAAAGACATCACAAATTAGGCCGGAATTTTTTTATTAGTTGATTTACAAACCCTCCTGCTGTAATTTTCCGGAAAGTAGTGAAAAAATATAATTTAATTTCTAAAAATTTTTTTTTTATTTTATCCACCGACTCTAAATATTATGTGTTTCCTTGAAAATTTTTTTTTTGAGGTCCTCTCTGTGTACTTTTGAGAGTGACACTGTTAAAAGTGAATGTCTTGTCCAAATTTTTAGAAAAATGATGAAATAGTTAAAGATGTAATACAGACTGTTGTACCTTACTAGTTTTACTGTTTTTTTTTCTGGAGATGTAAAAAAAAGCCCTGAAAATGACCAGTCAACCGGTCATTTTCAGAGCTTTTTTTTTCTTTTCTTTTTTTCCTTCCCCTTGACCCTACATCTGAAAAAATTTCCCCGTAAATCAGCTAATAAGAAATTATGGCCTAAATATAATAAAAGAAATTGTGGATTAATTTGTAGGTGAGATATGACAGTCTGACAGAAGCTGTGAGGTTACTTGGTTGTTTTACTTCAATACTGGACATACAGCCTGTAGATGACTGTGAGATGGTGTCAGAAAGATTTCAGATGTTTGAAGATTTCTTCTACCACTGTAAAGAATCCAGGTAATATCGTAGATCTAGATAAGCATCTTTGTGAAGGGCTTACGTTAACTTTGCAAGAGACCTGAAGTTTTCATGATTCCAGGAATCTTCCTAAAATTGAATTTATTACTTATATTTAATTTTCATTATAAATAACTAATAATTAGAAATTATTTATAATTTAGGAGACAAAACTATTTTATATTTAATATTTAATCATATTAACGGTTTTGTTGGAGTATAAAACAGAATAGCGGAACAGCCAGTGTGAACAGGGACAGCCGATGGAGCAAACAAGGAGCTTGTTCCGCACGTGCGACTCAGGTGTGGCTTGCTGTCAATCACAACACTAGTGTGACCGGGCCGCGTAGCGCAGTTGGTAGCGTGTCTGGCTACAGATGCGTGTCTGACTGCAGATCCAGGGGTCGCGAGTTCGATCCTGGCTCGGTACCATACTTTCATGGAGATTGATCATGAAATAATTTCTACAGTCATTCTCCTCCCGCTGATTTATTCAAGAAGGGTTGTTGTCAGTTACAAGCGAAAGTATGTGCACAAATTACTGGTTAACCGCTTGCTCAAGCCTGCCCAGGAAAAAGTGTGGTTAAGTGAACTGACCGTCCCGCAATGACCATAGCTGTTGACATGGGACGTAAAGCAACAAAAACAAACAAACAAACAACACTAGTGTCACATCTGGCGAATGAATTTTATGTTGGAAGGGATTGCACTGGCAAGTGAGCTTAGCAGCTGTCAATCAAATTTTGTGTTGTTCATTAGGCTATGAACGGCTGCAAAAATATAATGATTCATTAAAGGCTTGCTTTGAAAATGTTAATATTGAGTTATGTTTTTCTTCTATTTAAGGTTACAAGAAGAGGTGCCAGTAACATTGTTGTCAGCCTGTCAGATGGCCAGATATTTATATGACATGGCTCTTGATACCTTTGACAAGTAAGTCACACTTACCATAGGACCAGTTAAGCCAAACATTTAAACATAAAATTGTGATTATTTTCTTATCCATTAGTTAAAACATGTGTTTTGGGTGCTCAAAAGAACTGTCTCATCAAGACGGTTCTTTTGAGTACCCACAACATACGTTTTGGTTGAGAAATAAGAAAAATAATTTTCAGTTACACACTCTTACCTGGGGCCTGACTAATAATGGTATGAGCTAGTAGCCAAGGTTATAATGAGACTGATACACAGGAAGGTTTTGACAAAAATGCCATAACGTCTAGCCCTTTGAGATAGCTGTATTATTAGACTTTTCGCTTACTGTAAAGGCGGAAACGTTTATATTCATATTATATAATAAATAAGTTGTTTGGGCCGCGCAAATGTGCGTGCATAACATGAAAATCCTAACGGTATACACACTGAACTCACATTTATTAACCCTTACAGCACATAATCACAAAATGTATTTTTTTGTTGTCCACTAAAATATTTAAAGCCTCGTAGACAAGCAGTGTGGACCCAGATCAGACTGCTCCTATAGGTGCAGTCTGATCTGGGTCCACAAAGTTTGCCTCTATGCTTATGTTAAATAGACATTTTCAGATGCAGTTATTTTGCTGGCGTTTTAAGAACTAAATAATGTGTTTTGCTGAGGTAATGGCTCAAGATGATACAGTTACTTTTGAATAAAACCACACCTCATTTTCAGCTTTTACCTATGTCTAAGGTTGACCAGAGCTAATTACGCATTCATGAGGTGCCGCCTTTACAGTGACCAAAAAGTCATATAATACAAAGACATCAAAGAGAAGAGATTGCTAGAGAATCCAGACCATCATTTGGTGATGGGCTCATATGGTCAAATATGATAAGGTTGATTTGTGTATTATCGGACAATGGTAGTTATAGGACTATGTCAAAGAATCTTTGATTCCTGGCGCCTAATGTATAGTCTTATTTCTGATATGCATTAAATGGAAAAATACACATTCTGAACTGTTTAAGTTGCTCATTAATTGCTTTTTAAAAATAAATAATTTTTGTCCGATAACTACCATACTCGTCCGATAATTACCCGTTTAGGTCACCTTAAAACCCATACTGCAAGTAACTGATTACAAAGGAAACACAACTCAAGTTGTAATGACAAGTTATGGCTTTCTCTAAATTATCATGAGGTATCATTTTACAGTGCAAGGTAGTTAAGGTTATAGTTAGAAGTTCGAAAAAAAAAATGAATGATAATACCCTTACGGATGTTAATGTTTCCCTGGTTCAGTTGTATAGTTTAAATTTTTCAAATTTTAGGATAACTATGGTAAGGAGTTTAGGATATTTTGGCAGCGAGGCGAGAAAACCTGTCTTCGGTGTTTCCGACAAAGTGAGACTCAAACCAGTCTCCTGATACAGAGACTTACTAGAAAATTGAAATTTCGTGTGAAGCGACCTTTGATATGAAACTTTCCAAAAAGCGAATAACAAAGGAGCTGATCAGTCTGCGCTGATGCGCAGGCTGGCCTGCGCATTTGTTGGTCCTAATTCCGGATGACAGGTTTTCTCGCGCCGAGGCCCATTTAGTGTAAATGTGTTAATTGATGATGTAATTCTTTTGAGTCTAGTACATGTGTCAGATGACATTATAGCAACAGTGGCATTTAATTCTGTCTAGTTTACATGATCATTATGCCCCACAACTTTGGAAATGTTGAAGGGGGCATATTCCTTTCAGCTTGTCCTTCCATCCATCAGTCCGTGGAACATATCTTAATTGCAGGATATCTCATAAAATGTAAGAGCTATGGCCTTAAAACGCCAGGTCAACTTAAAAAAACTTAAAAACTTAAACTTAGATTTCCTGACTAGGCTTTAAAGGTATTATAAAATAATTATTAGAGTTATGGCCCTGGTTGAAGAAAGAGTACCATTGTTATGGACAAGCTTATGGTTGAGGTACCACATTTTACAAACACAATTTCTATTGTTCAAAGAATATCAAGGAAAGACGGAATAAGCAACCAATCGCAATGGAATAGGTATTAACCAGATGTTAAAATCATTGACAGGTTTTGATCATACAATGACCTTTTCAACATGTTTTTTTGTTTGTTTGTTTGATTTGATTCTTTATGTCCCATCAACAATCTTCAGTTATAAAGGAACGGGTCTTCCTGGGTTGAACCAGTACTAAGCTAGGATAAATGTGTCTTGCTCAAGGACCACAACACAGTGACGCCGGTGAGGCTCGAACCCGCGACCCTTCGGTCTCGAGTCAAGCACTATACCACTGCCCTCCCTTCAACATGTTGTAATACAATGGTACCTGTTTTAATGTATACATAACGAAAAGGATTAAAGGCACCTTTTGTCAAATACTGTAAATTCGGAAATTTTCGCGAGGGTTTTATTTTTGCGAAACTTCGCATATGCGAAGTTTTGTGAAAATGAAATCCTCACGAATTGGCAAAATTACTATTGTTTACTAATATAGGTAAATCACGCCCTTGTCGCGAATGTTCAATGTCCCAAATATGTGTTTTAAGGCTATTTGCGAAAATAAAATTCTCGCGAAAATTTACATTATGTTACGTTTCTGTTTTATACACTTTATGTAATTGTACTAGTGAAAAAGATGTGCTTAAAAACAAACCTTGAGCATTCCTTTGTTCTGCTAATATAAGTCTAGTACATGTAGTACATTTTCTTGCACACCAGATACGAATGTCTGAGATTTTTCCCTAGGATAGAAACTCTTATCTAACCCATGCTATCTTACCCAGGCTGTCACGTGAGGGCTACATACATTGGTTGTATTGGAACTCATGCACATTGTCATCAAGTGACGTCAGTGTTATGGTTAAGTGACTTCATCATGTGAAATTTGTATCTTAGCGTATTCAGGGACTTCTGGAAGCTTATTTTTACTTAAAAACAGTGGTGAGCAAGAAAAAGAATCCATTATTCATGTGAGGGTAGGATTGAAAAATCCATCCCTCGGAATCACTGTTTGTCATCACTCGGCGATCCTCTGGACAGATTTTTCTTTCCTACCCTCACACTCATGATAGATTCTTATATTACGTACTGAAGTAGAAAATTTCTTGTTATGCTCTTGTGTTACTTCTTATAGACCATTCCTAGGAAAGCCATCAAGACATAATTCGAAGTCTGAGTCTCCCTCAATGAAGAGACATACATTGTTAAGTGAAAGTGATGCTGTTCCACATACCTCTCCCCAACACAAGAGGGCCAGTACAGGCAGCCTCACACTACAGATGGCTCCGACTCAACCAGACCATATTATCCATGCCGGAGCAGTGATGTCAATATTTCATCTTCTGCCTGCAGTTGGATGCCATGATTTTCAGGTACCAGGCCGACAGTAATGTGTGTGTAATTAAACCATAAACAGGCATGAGAAAGTTCAGGATTGATCAGGATTTCCTGATTGAGAACTGTCATATGATTTTGTTTTTTGCTGAAATTTTTGCTAAAATTTATTTTTGAATGAAGTTAAACTCAATTTTAAAATATAAATTAAGCATAAACTGACTGGTTTTTATTGATATTTTGCGATTTTAAACCTTTAATAACATTTTGGAGTCAGCCGACATATTTTCCTGATTGAGAATGGCTGACTGATCTCATCCCTGCATAAAGCGCACTTATGATTTGCAGCAGAGGACAATTTCAAATTTTGCTGCTTTTCAAAAATAACAAATAAGGCATGATAAATTCATGAGAATCGTCTGCTGGCAGATGATTCTCATGAAATATCATACCTTATTTTTTTAGAAAATTGGGAAAGATGTGAAAATTGTCTTCTACTGCAGTTGTGATTGGCGCTTTAAGGGTTAAGGTATGTGTGTTTAATTAAATATTATTTTCTTATTTCTCAACCAAAACATACCTTGTGGGTACTCAAAAGTACCATCTCAATGAGACCACCCAAAACAAAACAAACATTTAAACTGATGGATAAGAAAATATTCACAATTTTTGTGAAATTTTTTGACTTCATAGGCAGATAAACTTAAGAACTATACGCCTATCTTCTGTATCTTTAGATATATTGCCCTTTGCTGATTTTAGTATTATAGAACTTTTCGGTTTGTGTAAAGGCGGTAACTTTAATATTCATGTCTGGGCGTAGTTCGGCTATTTCATCTGCTAAACAAGGGAAATCAGGTTCTATTTACGATTTGGTGAAGAATTAATAAATTGTTTTGGCTGTGCAAACGTGCGTGCATTTCATGAAAATCCTAACGGTATACACACTGAACTCACATTTATTAATCCTCAAAGCGCATACTCAAAAAATGTTTGTTTTTTGTCGTCCACTAAAATGTTTGAAGCCTCATAGACAAACATTTTGGACAAGGAGCAGTCTGATCTGGGTCCGCAATATTTGCCTCTATGCTTATCTTAAATAGACATTTTCAGATGCAGTTATTTTGCTGGCGTTTTAAGGACTAAATACTATGTTTTGCGTCTATACTGAGGTAATGGCGCAAGATGATACAATTACTTTTGAATAAAACCACACCTCATTTTCAGCTTTTACCTATGTCTAAGGTTGACCAGTCCTAATTATGCATTCATGAGGTGCAGCCTTTATAGTAACCAAAATGTCATATAATATGGAACTTAAACTTCTCTGGAGTTACACTGTAATGCTTGTAGAAGAGCATATATTCAAACAAACACTCATTTTCAGATTTTAAGGCATTGGCAGTAGGGTTGGTTTTTCTCTGACAACTCTTTGTTAGTTCTTGGATAAACTCTTCCATCTTTGAATTTGGAGTGGTCCATTGCGGCAAAAAGAGAGTTTGGGTAACAGTTTAAGTGCAAAATTTCTAAAGTAGAATCTTCCTGTTGATGATCCGGACTGACCTGTCCCAGTTGTCAATAAATGATTTACAGAATATTGAAGATAACAAACAGATAGTCCCTACATCCCCTGGTTTATAAGGCTAGTACTTTATCCACTTCACCAAGGCGGGAGCCTCACGTGCCTCACTGCGTTGTGGTCCTTGAGCAAGACACATTTATCCTAGCTTAGTACTGGTTCAACGCAGGAAGACCCGTCCCTGTTTAACTGAAAGATTGTTGATGGGACGTTAAGAATCAAATCAAACAAACAAACAAACACCAAGGCGGCTCTGTCATTCTGATTGTGAGAGTGACTTCTTTTAAGTTGCTAGATACAGTAGGGTAAATTCAGGTAACTTCGGACATCAGGTAAATTCGAACATACATTTGCAAACAGTGGAAATCCTGATGAGACAGCTCCTTTTGAGCCGTCTCATCAGGATTTTCACTGTTTGCTTAGTTAATTTATTTTTTTATTCCAACAATTAAAATATGAAACAAACATGGTCGCTGTCCGAATTTACCTGATGTCTGAAGTTACCTGACTAACCGTAATTGATAGTACAGTGCAGTCCCTTTGTAACACACCTTGTTATAACATAGAATTGGATATAACACTGTCATGTTGTGGCTCACTAAATATTTTACCATGGAATTTTACAAAGGAATTATGGGAAAATGACATTTTATGGTCATTTTCCTATAATTCCTTTGTAAAATTGTCCCTTTATAACACTCACTTATGGCATGGCCAGTGTTCTGCTTATGGCATGGCCAGTGTTCTGCCAAGACTTTGAAACCATGGGGCCAATGGCCCTTTAGCTATGAAAAAGTGGGGCCATTTCCAAATTCTACTGGGCCATAGATAAACAATTCAGAATAGCAAGTGTTAAGTATTTACTGACCCTTTATCGAAGGTCTGTCAGCCAAATTTTTTGAAAAGATCGCTTTTCAGTTTTTTTCTTTCCGCTGATCGGACCCAGCTGATGTTTCACTTTCATTGGGATTTTGAACAGATTTGTCCTCTGCAGTGTTATCTGATGGACAACCAGTTAAAGACTTTGTAGAAGACGATGTTTCTTTAAGTTTGCCACCGTCGTTGTCCGCAGTTTTTGTTTTTTTTGACTTCGCAAAGAAGTCAAACATCGTTCTTTTCCTATGGGAAGCGGTCCATTTGAAGCCATTTTGTGATCTAGTGCATGATAGGTTGAAACTAGCTCAGATGACGCAATGAACCAATTAGGTTCGCCGATTCACCTGCCTAACGACTGCTCAGCTACAAAAACAGCTGTTTCCTATACAGCGGTTACGAACTCATTCACACCATTACTTTATTGATAAATGGATGATGCGGCCCGCGTAAAAATGGACGCGCCCAGCCGCCCATCTATGGGAATTTCTCAGCGCCATATGGATTTTTTAAGCGCCAATGGCGCGGCCTTGACAGAACACTGCATGGTCCACTCACTTATAACATTCACTTATAACATGGTCCATTCCTATGGATCCCAAAACATAGCATTATAATGGTACTGCACTGTATATGTAATCCAAGAAGACTTTGAACATTTTCTATAAAGCAAGTGCTCAAATTGACCCCTGTTTGATAATATTTTCCAGATGTCCATAGATCTCCAAGGCTGTATAGCAGAACTTATAAAGAACCTTCTGAGAAAAGAACACAATCAACAAGTGATGTGTGATGCCGGTTTCCCTCATGAGCTGTTGAGTCATGGAAATTGTTCCTTGGCAGACGAGTCCCATCCTGTACACCCGCCATTACAGTATATGTTTGAGAGGCTGTCCTCACAGTGTTTGACTCCAAGAGATTTAAGGTAGGTTCGTAGATAGAACATTATTCAATTATTGATTTGTCCTGCACTTGAACACTGATATACCAAGGTACTTAGGGTCTGTGATCAATGACCATGATATATATCCAATCAGATCGATATACTGCTGTATGAAAATACTAGATGCAATTACCCCACCCACAGTATGAACCCTGGTCTGGTGTCTGTCCATAATGTTTGTATTGTAGCCTTTCAATGTACTTGACATCTGCTTTCTTATCTGCTGATGTACCATGTTAGATTATTCTTTAATCTACCAAAGTACATCAGCAGATTAGAAAGCAGACAACAATTTCAGTTTTCTTATCTTCTGATTTTTTTTGGTAGATTATACTGTAATCTACTAAGTCACATCAGCAGATTAATGAGGAGACAGTAATCATAATCTACCGAAGAAGATCAGAAGATGAGAAAGCAGACAACATTTGTCATCAATGGTGTGAAAAGTATGAATACAGTAAAACCTGTCTTAAGGGACCACTAAAAAAGAAGACCAAAATTGGTTTTCAAGACTCAGATTATCGCTAATAATGCAGGTCAAAGTATTGCAGAATGCTCCAAGGGGAGTATTCTGAAATACTTTCGACTTTCATTAAGCTACCATTTGCCATTAAGACCTTTGTTTTGTGTATTTTTGCGTGATCGCTAAAAACATGTTTTACTGTATATCATTATCTTGACAGGGATTTCCTGAGATTAGGGTCCCCTCTCAACTGTCGGCCCTTCGAAGAGGAGGAGGAGGACGGCAGGTCTGCCCATTTTCACCAGAGCTGGCCCCTCAGTAGACATGCCAGTGTGGATGAGAAACGGACACCTTATGAAGTTGAAAAGAAGCTAAAAACAACCGGCTGCCCCGTTCCTCTGACTAGAGTCAAGTGTTTGGTTTCCATGACAACACCTAGGGATGCAAGAATAAATGGGTCGTCACTGACTCCAGCTTTTGTCGAGTTTAATATGAATGCTGAGGGCTTTGGGTGTCTGTATCTTCCAAGTATAGCACCACAGGGACCACCCACCCCCTCAGTCGTGAGTGGTGTGGTTGGTGTGGCTGATACCACGGTGATTGGTGGAATAGGATCAGGTGAGTGAGGTGTAAGAGTATTCCTCTGGTGTTATGTAGACATTGGAATAGCCTTACTGAGGGGCATTATCTCAAAATTTAGAAATTTCAAGAACTAGGCTACTAGGCTGTAGCTTCTTCATGCAAATGGTCTTGCCAAAACTGACATTAGACCAAAATTGGGACCTTGTCCAGAATACTTTATTGCACTAGTTAATTTCATAGTCCTTCCATACTTTTCTGTAATTCATTTGTAAATCAAGTCACATGTAGTATACCAGTAAGCATATGTATTGCATATGGAATATGAGTCAGTTGCCAATGGTCATTCATCATCGTTTACCTTGAAAACCAACTTTTAGGTATTTGTAAGAGTATTGTTTTGGTATTTTGTAGACTTTGGAATATCCATACTGAGGAAAATTATCTCAAAATTTAGAAATTTCAAGAATTAGCAAAGGGCAATAGGCTTCTAGGCTGTAGCTTCTTCATGCAAATGGTCTAACCAAAAACTGACATTAAACCAAAATTGGGGCCTTATCCAGAATACTTAATTGCTCTAGTTAATTTCATTATCCGTCCATACTTTTCTGTAATTCATTTGTAAATCAAGTCGCATGAAGTATACCAGCAGTCATTCGTATGTAAGCATATGTATTGCATACAAAATATGAGTCAGTTGCCAATGGTCATTCATCTTAGTTTACCTTGAAGACCTACTTTTAGGTATTTCTTATATCATTTTTGTATGTTTACATTCTGATGTCAGCATGCAGAGCGTGTTCGCATACGTCATGATCGGGTGCAGCCAGTGATCCGATAAACATTTCACCATTGAAAGAAAGGCTTAAAACCTATGCAAAACACCTGTGCCATCTTTCTATTAAGTCAATTGAGCTATAGATCCTCCTATCAAAACCAAAAATAACACAACTCACACTTATTCACTTTTCATCATTGGGTGTCTGAAATGTTTATTCAAATAAAGGTCACGTTATTGGTATGTGTTTTGATTGGTCCACTTATTTACTATTTGGGAAGTGCTCAAAGCCATTCGGAACCTGTTTAAAGTGGGTTGTACCATTACAAGCAGTATAATGATCAGCAATATATGTAGTATTTAAGCATACCAATTAATGATTTTACTATTTTTTGTGGAAGATTAATAGTCATTTTGGCGCCACCATAGTGACTTTAACTCTTTCTTTGCTAGCAGCAACTTTTGTCATCTTCTGATAACCTATGCAAACAGTTTGGACCTAGATCAGGACCGACAGAATGTCGGTCTTGATCTGGATCCAAACTGTTTGACACTTTGATAGTGTTCCTGAAAGAATTTTTTGAAAAAGTTAATTTCGAAAAAAGTCAGAAGAGGACAATAAAAGCATTAAAAATTTCCCCGCATGCCAAAGAGAACAATAATTTAACACCTTTATTTTTTCAGGTGAGAGGGTATTCCCACCACAAGCTGGCCTGAGTTTTTGTACCTGGTATTGTGTGGACAAGTTCAGTGCTATGGGGGTAGATCCCCACCCAGTCAGACTGTTCACAATAGTCAGGAACCTGCAGGGACGGGAGGAGAACCTGGTCTGTCTTAGTATCATCCTGTCACCAAGAGACAAGTCGCTGTATGTGTGTACCCAGGAAACTATCATGCCAAATTCAGGTGAGATTACTGACTGACAAATTCTGTCCTATTGTGAGATCCCTCCCCTCGCCTTCCCTCTCCACCTCCCAGTCAGACTGTCCAGCTTTTCCCCACCCAATATCTTGATATACTGATAATGCTAATACTACACATCCTTACCATATTCTCATAGGTGAAAGTTTTCTAGATTGTTCCTGAATTCAGGATTTTGAAGCTGACTTTCCAAAGAAAGTCAGCCTCAAAATGCTGAATTAGGGAGATTATAATAGGTTCACCAGATTATATTTGGTCTGTCTAAAGACAATTGACCATTTAAACTTCATGTCCTGAAAATTTAGTGGGCGTACCACAAAGGAATTTCAAAAGTTCAGGATTTTGGTAATTTTAAACTTTCACACATGTCTTCTGATTGAATAATGAATTAATAAGGAGGAGCCTGGTGGCTCAGTGGTAGAGTGTTGGACTTGAGATTGAAGGGCCGCTAGTTCGAGGCTCAGAGGCACTTAGTTGTGTACTTGAGCAAGACACTTTATCCTGTTCAACCCAGGAAGACAGGAAATGTCTCAACATGACTACAAAATTGTTGACTGTGATGTAAAGTATCAACACAAACAAACATAATAATGTTTAAGGATTAACATTAAAATAGCTAATGTTTTCATCGTCTTGTGCAAGCTCAAAATATGAATTTCAATCCTTATATTTACATTCCATATTATCAATCAAATTAACTTGGTAATCGTCCACCCTCATCCGTCAATTATCCTTATAAAATAAAATATTTCATTTGTAATGGAGGTGTTGGAACAGTCAGGGAGCAAAGCTCGTGAACATAACGTCATGGCAATACTTGAATGACATCATGCAAATGTCGATAAACAAAGAATAATGGCTGAAGTTGAATGTAAATATTGATCAATTTTTGAGCAATACATGATATTTCCAAAAATGTGATATGTGCAACCAGCAAAGGCTCAGACCAGCCTGCGCATACGCGCAGTCTGATCAGAGCCATTGCTTGTCGCTTAGATGTTCTATGACTGTTGAGCTACTGACTTAACATTATTTGGAGTTTCTAAGCTTAAAAGGAGGTCGCACAGGCTTGTCTGAGTCTACACCTGTCAAAATGCCGCATTGTTGGAAATCACATGTTGTGGCTCGATTTTTCAGTCTCCCAAACAGAAGACTACCAAGAGGTGAAGTTGAGTGACAATATGGTAAAGTTCTGGCATCAAGACCTGGACGAGGAGGGACAGTGGCACCACCTGGTGTTGATCTTCCACAGGGCCGGGATCATGAAGAACAGCAGTGTCAGTCTCTTCCTGGACGGGGAACATGTAAATACTCAAAAGGTGAGACCAGATTAACACTTAAAGCGCCAATAACGACTGCAGCAGACGACAAATTTCGTGACATCTTTCCCAATTTTCAACAATAATAAGGTATGATATTACATGAGAATCGTCTGCCAGCAGACGATTCGCATGAAATATCATGCCTTATTTATTATTTTGCAAAAAATAGCAAAATTTGAAATTGTCGTCTGCTGAAAATTATTGGTGGTGCTTTAAGGGTTAATAAGCCTTAGATAAGATCGGCCTTTTTCATCCAAAATTATTTCAACCTAGGCAGCATTAAACCTTTGTCCTTCTGACGAATCTGTCTGATCAGGATCCTCATTGTTTTCCACTCCGATTGAGAATACACGCTTACAACTGGAATAATACAGGTTAGCAGGATGAGAAGTGAAGTACATTTAAATATCATGCCTTTATTTAAGAATGCTGTCACAAAAATATAATTTTCTTATTTCTCAACCAAAACATATGTTATGGGTACTCAAAAGAACCGTCTCAATGAGACGGTTCTTTTGAGCACCCAAGACTTATGTTTGAACTGATGGGATAGAAAATATTTACAATTTTATGCTCAAAAATTTTGTTTGTCTAAACCTATGAAGTATTCTGAATGACGACGGCTAATACTTTGAATGCCTTCTGCTGACCCAGATTGATTCTTTTGGGTTGGTAGATAGCAGATATAGAGCAGATAAAGTTGAATAATACCTGGCCCCGAGGTTTTAAAACTTTTTTCATGCTCAACTCAACTGAGCACAAAATTTCAACTGCTCAAAAAACTAATATACCAAAAAAGTGAAGAAGTCTCTTGCTTTAAGTCTCAGATGTGGTATATATCATGCTAATAAATGTTAAAATGCCAAC
Source organism: Loripinus fragilis (assembly GCA_964019695.1). Taxonomy (NCBI): domain Eukaryota; kingdom Metazoa; phylum Mollusca; class Bivalvia; order Lucinida; family Lucinidae; genus Loripinus; species Loripinus fragilis. Next base: position 47,498,932 of record OZ026516.1, on the reverse strand, counting down.
AGCTGTTGGCATTTTAACATTTATGGGCAGGATAAATTTTGTGCTCAGCTGAGTTGAGCATGAAAAAAGTTTTATAACCTCGGGGCCTGATAAGGTTTAATGTTACCTGCTGAAAAGAAAAACATTAACCCGCCGCTTTTTTTTATTGTTCAGAAAATGTTGTCTGCTTTTTATACCTGCTGCATATATTCAAGTTCACATCAGACTAGTTTTTTTCATGGAAGCAAACAATATTACCCTGACTTGCAGGGAGCAGTCTGATCTGGGTCTTTATTGTTTGCAGTTATAGGCTATCTAATAAAGTAAGCAGATGAAAGAGCAGACTACAATAGTCATGATTGTTGGGCTAAGGCTTCTCATGACGTGGCTTGTATGTAATATGTTTATTTCAGCTTCACTATATCTCTCCTAATCTTGGAGTGGGTGGATCTGCCAGCCCTACTGCCTTCACTTCTGTGTTCTCCTACATTGGTACCCCGCCTCAGCTACGTAGACAGTCAAGACTCACCTGGAGACAGGGACCATGCTATCTGTTTGAGGATGTCATTTCTACTGCTACTATTAAGAATATCTACAAACTGGGACCAACTTACATAGGGAGTTTTCAGTCACCATATCTTGGTATGTGTTTCATAGCCATTGATCAAAACAATTTTTCCACCTGTTTCTATCTTGAAAATCTAGATATGTCAGGAGATATTTACATCTTATTGTCTCAAAATATTTTATGCATAGAAGCTAGCATTTCATTATATTCTCCCCATTTTTCTAGCCTTTTTCACTACATTTTTGTTATCATTTAACAGCAAATTTAAGGGATAACTGTATTCCAATTTTCATTTAAGGAAGCATATAGGCTGATATACTTTAATACGGAGTTTTAGTTTTATAGTGATTCATGCGCTTAGCCATAGAGCATGATTTTTAACCGTTTATCCTACAATATATTTCCCGATCTGTTTGAATATGGTAAATCCCATTCTAATGCACTAGTTAAAACATGTATTATGTTGTGCCTACACCCAGCTGCCTGAAAACACTTGCCAGCCAATGAAAAGTGACATTACTTAATGACGTCAAATTTCCAACATTATATCACAGTATGAACTGTCACATATGTATGAGTCACAAAATAATAAAAGGTCTAGCCAAAGTTAGAAAACCTGAAACTTAGATACAGTACTCAACATGTGCACATAGCAGGACCCTAGATAACTGAAAATTATTTTCTATATCTCAACCAAAACACATCTTGTGGGTTCTCAAAAGAACCGTCTCAATGAGACGGTTCTTTTGAGTACCCAAACACATGTTTAAACTGATGGACAAGAAAATAATTGAAATTTTACGCTGACATTTTTTGCTTAACTGCCCTATGACATAGCATTGCAAAATTCGTTATCCTTGTTCAAGAATTACAGATACAGATGAGCTGGCTTTGTCAGAATTATATCTGTAAATATACTCATATAATCTCAATTTTCAGAAGAGAAAGATATGCAGGGGCCATTTATCTCGGAAGAGAAAGTAGTATTTGGAATACATGCACATGCTATGTCACAGATGACAATCTCCAAGATGCGGAAGGTCTACAATAAGGTGGACAGTAAATCTATTGCCAAACAGGTAAACACCAAGGGAGAACATCTTGTGTCCACTATGATTACAACATACTGGTGAGGAGAGATTAAACAGTTCCATGAGCCCTGGAACTATAGTGTACATGATGCACGTGCATTTTATGTTTTTATGCAGTTTTAAAAAAAATGAAATCCTCATTTTCAGAAGACAACATGCCAGAACATGCCCAAGACGTTTTCATTGAAAACGCCACCAAAATGGTTTAAATTATCCATTAAACACAAAAAATGAGGATCAAACTTTATAAAGTAGCACCAAAACGTTGCATTTCCTATACAATGCAATGGAAACTGCTGGGTTCATCAAGGAATATGTATAATGCATTCACATGTGATCAATAATGTTTTCCATAGGGGTAATGCATGGGACTCTCTGCCATAAAAGTGAGTGGTGAAATATCCCCAGTTCTTCGTTCAGAATGAACTAAATATTGTCCTATGTTGAGTGTATGGGTCTTACTGGTAACTTTTCATTTACACTAAGTATATATACGAGGGTCATTTGGAAAGTTCTTAGCATGGCATCATAACTCCACAATGCGTTGATAAAATGCTATCAAGTTATACATTTTTGGAAACTAGAATTCAACGGCTACTTGATTGTTTAATTTTTGTCAAAAAAGGACTCGGCGTGCACGTGCAGCGCCTGCTCAAAATGAGTAGGGGTTTATATACTGGCGGAAATTTTAAGCAAAATACTTGGAAAAAACGAAGGAAAATTGGGGACCTTATTAGTTATCATGATTTGACAAATTAACGATTTGGTGCCAACTATTTTTTATATTAAAATATATTATGCGATCACTGCTTGTGCGACTACCACTTTTACATTTGGAAAATGTTGACTAATAGAGAAATGATAAGCTTTCAAAAATGGGGCTTTTTTCGATTTTTCTTTATACTTTTACTATAAGTTATGTCACTACAGGAGCATGAAAGATGCCTATTGGGTATGTTGTTTGCTTTATTTGTAGCGAACAATGCATAAAGATCATTTCGTCGCGCAAAAAGTGTGGCTTGTGTTGTTCTGTATTCAAGAAAGTTATTCCTAATAACACTACCCATACTTTTCAAGAAGTTGGTGGGGTAACTTAACCCCTCACATTTTGTCGATGACATAAGAAATTCTCATGGTATCGCGTTAACCATCACAAAATTGATTGATTTCTACTCTCAAGGTATTTTTAATTTTTTGTTTGCCACCGTTTTCAATTGAAATGAACCAGAACGTCAACTCATCGCTAAACTTACTCTACCCCATGGGAAAATTATAAGAGTTATCTTCCCTTTGTTCTGGTTTACAAAATTTATTTAGGTTTCAATACAAAGAACATAAAGTGTGCTTGACAAAAATACCAACGCATGGCATTTTTAAACTACTGTCGGTAAAGTATTTTCAAAATATGTGCATTGTGAAATGCGATTTTTAGTCGAAAAAATTAGCGCATTGCTTTGCTTTCTAGACGGCTTTGGTATTGCTGTTCCGATATTTAGTTATTAGAAACATCCAACTCGGTCATCAATTGTATAATAACTGTACCAGATTGTGGCCTATAAAATGGTGCAAAATTATCTAATTTCATGAACTATTGTTAATGTTCTGCACATTTTTCAAAAGGTAAATTGTTATATTTTCCACTGAAATTTTGCGTTTTCCAGTATACAAACAGTACATGTATTCACAATAAAATTGTTCGTGTCTGCATCATAATATCCTCATGAAATTTGTGCATAACATAGAAGAAAGATGGCTCTTTAAAATGATACCAAACATGATAGGTTTTGTAAATCGGTTACTGAGATAAAAGACCATGCTAAGAACTTTTCAAATGCCCCTTGTATATGAATCTTAAAACATCTTCTCTAAAACCAATGATCAGAATTGAAACTAATTGAGGGTGAAATGGTAACCTGGTGATCATTTACATAAATTGCTGAAAAAACATATGTTGCTAAAAAGATGGCCAATTTCCTATTATATACCTTTGGAAAACTGGCCATCACTAGTATCTTTTTATCAGAACAATGATGTCACTTGATGACCTTGTATGTAACTATGTACAGACAGTCCATGCTATCCAATGTGAGATAGCAAGGGTGAAATAAGAATGTCTCACGCTAGGTAAAATCTCAAGAAAATCAATATTTTAGCTAAAAAATAAAAACATTTTCAAATAAACGCATTGTAATAAAATAATTAAATGTTTGAAACCTGTTCCCAGAAAAGCATAAAAAGACTCTCAGATAAACCCTTTTGCTTACATTCCCATTGTTTTATTCTTTTCAGCTGGCAATAAAAACAATTTCAAATAAACACACTGTAACAAAATAATTAACTGTTTGAAACTTGTTCCCAGAAAAGCATAAAAAAACTCAGATAAACCTTTTTGCTTACATTCCCATTGTTTGATTCTTTCAGCTGGCAATGTCATCACATGACAATGCTACACCAATCAGAATCCTGCACAACTCAGCAGCCCACCTTGGTGGATATGCTAGATGTCTTGGTGCCATTCTCATGGGATATTTAGGTAAAAAGATATATTTATATATAAACTTGCAGTGTTTCATTTAACTTTTTAATTGAACACGTATGCTATAGTGGTGAAATAATGTGTTTTAGGGTAATATGTCCGAAGAAATTAGGCAAGAAAGGCAGGAAAATTTATGGGAGAAAGGCACTCAGAGTTACCCCGTCTGTGTGCATATGTTTGATAGGAAAATCTGATGAGGTTTTTTTGTTCATTATAGATGATACCTTACTGGAGCACTGTGTTGCATCCTTGAGCAAGACACTTTACCCTAGAGGTGCTTAGTACTGGTTCAACCCAGAAAAAGTCCTCACCTGACTGAAAAATTGTTGACTGGGACACTAAAGCATCAACACAAAAATCATCATATAATTCCATGTAAAGAAGAAATGATGCATTCAAGAGCTATGTTACTTATTAAATGGATATTTTTCACACTTTAGACATGTACATAGTCCTTATTATTCTATAATTATGTCTAGTCCATAATGTCAAACTATTTAGGTAACAATGATAACCATTCAAATGCAATGCATTGCATACAAGAACAGTGTTACTTAAATACCCAATGGTGATGGTCAAGGCATACAAGAAGTCTTTGTGAATATAGAGCTACCGTATGTTGTGTCTAGAGCATATCAGAGAGAAAACTTTCTTTGGGGACTGCAATAGTAGTCAAGCTACCTGTTTGTATATTTCTAGTTTGAAAGTTAAAGATAATTTAAACATATAATTTACTCTTTTTGGAACCTTAAAGAAATACATGTATTTGGAGCTAAATTTGAAGTTTTTCTATATTCAGGTGTGCGTACATTCTGTCCAAGGCCAGTTGCCAAGATGTTACAGAATGTAGGTGGAACTTACACATTACTGGGCCTTATTGCCATGGCCAACGATGTAGAAGGCCTGTATGCAGCTGTGAAGGCTCTGGTGTGTGTCGTGAAGAGTAACAAACAAGCTATGCATGACCTGGACAGAATTAGAGGATATCAGGTAAATCAATGGCCCAGATAGATGAAAATATTTAGCGTAAAATTGTGATTATTTTTTCCATCAGATTAACTCTTTGCCTACTTGTGTTGTCTGCTAATAACCTTTGCAAGCAGTTTGGACCCAGAAACGGTCCAAAAGGACGTCAGGCATTGTCTGAATCCAGAGAGTTTGACACTTTTATGGTATTCCGAATAATTTTGCAAAAATGTTGGATTTTGAAGAAAAAATCAGCAGACGACAAAAAAACAACATGAAAATTTACCCAGTTGGCAAAGCTTGGACACATCATACTCATTGTGATGGTTCTTTTGGCATCCACAACATATGTTTGGTTGTGAAATAAATCAATTAATTTTTAATTCCCTCTGTCTTATCTGGAAGCTTGGTATGTAAAAAGTTAGCAAGATAAAGTCAAAGGACACATTTGACCTTACTGAAGCTATTCCTAACATGTGTTTTTCTTGTCTGAGTATACTTGAAAATAAGAAAATATGCGTGGCTTTGTGGTAATTATAATTATATCATTCTTATTATAACATTCCAATAATTAGATGGCACAGCAGATTGATACCTTACTTTTATGTCAGAGATTAGTGTGTTAATACACTTCCTTACAATCCATGCGCTGATCCAGATGGGAGTGGGGACGGGGTCCAGACCACCGCCCCCCACCCCCGTCCCCCCCCCCCCTGAAAAATTAACCAAAATATAGGGTTTCTTAGCAATACTGGTCCTGATCCCCTTAAAAATCACACAGCTACCAAGCCAGCATTCAATGTTGGGCCATCTTTGGCATTAAATGTGTTTTGCTGGCGGGGCCAATGATGGCCTACTTATAGTGTTATTTGGAACCTTCCTCCCCTCATCGACTTAAAAAACAAAACAAAAAACAATGTCAAAGTTGAACCCCATCTGACAAAACTTTCTGGATCCGCGCATGAAATCATGCACATTGTGGACAAATTACCATGGTTATCAAAAGGACTATTTTAGAAGTTGTTGTGGAAAATTGTCTATATGATCCACTTAATGACAAAGCCCTGTATTTATTGTATGCAAGCAGCAAAGGTGCTGATCAGCAATCACAATCATGCATTCTGATCAGTATCATTGTTCATTTTTGCTTAGATGATATTGTAGCTACACATTAGGGTCGTAACTAATGTTGGGAGAACTTGTGACCCAACCCCATTGCTGATATTTGTGGCAATAAAATATGTTTAAACTAAACTGTAGCTACATATGCTGCTTCCAAAATTTCAATATTCCAGCTAGTCTGTGTAGCTAAACAGATAGACTCATATCAACTATTTCAGACATTGGCGATGCTATACAAGAAGAAACAGCAGTTATTGAATAGTCATATCCTACACCTGACCTTCTCCCTTATTGGTACCCTAGACAGTGGTAAAGAGAGCTCACTCATACCGAACAAGAAAGCTTTTGAAGATGTCCTCTGTGACCTTGAGGTCTGGCATGAAGCTCCCAGTGACCTTCAGAGATCCTTGTATGAACATTTCTATGAGCTACTCACAGAATCCAGGTAATTTCAGCGTAGTCTCTTTATATAGAGAATACTAGGTGAGTGTCTTTTGATATCAAGTTTACCAGGCAAGGCTTTGAGAACGCTTGTTGACATCCCGAGGCTTGCCGAGCGATTCAACATGCGTTCTCAAAGCCGAGCCTGGTAAACTTGATATCAAAAGACGCAAACCTGGTATTCTATTTATCAGTTTACCCATTGTTTCACTCTTCAAACTAGCGATTATGACGTCATTTTCGATTTGTATGTTGATTCAGCGTCATTAGCGACGTCATTCAAAAAGTGCAAAGTCATCATGACCTGATAAAGGCACCATGCCGTGAGATAGACAACGTTTATCAGGCAACTTGCAACAATGCAGTTGATACGAGAGGTAACTGATAAAATGCTATATTTGGGGTCCAAAGGAATAGACCGTGTTGTAAGTGATCCACATTTTAAAGGGAAAATTTTACAAAGGAATTGTAGGAAAATGACTATAATTTTACAAAGGAATTGGAGGAAAATTACCATTATTTTACAAAGGAATTGGAGGAAAATTACCATAATTTTACAAAGGATTTGGAGGAAAATAACCATAATTTTACAAAGGAATTGTAGGAAATTGACCATGATTTTACAAAGGAATTGTAGGAAAATGACCATTTCATGATCATTTTCTTACAATTCCTTTGTGAAATTCCATGATGGAAAATTTGGGAGCCACAACATGATGGTGTTATATCTGAATCCATGTTATAACAAGGCATGTTATTAGCTCACCTGAGCCTTGTTACAGTTAACAAACAACAGTAAACTGATTAGAGAGATAGAAATGACAAATCATCAGTTACACTTAATTCCTACATGATCATTGTCTACCACAGGCTATTATACAAATCTTGGCCAGTGTTATTTGTCTGACTGGAAGTCATGCTATATCATTTTATCAGTTACCTCTCATGTTAACAACATTGCTGCAGGTTGCCTGATAAACATTGTATCTCTCACAGCATGTGCCTTTTTCAGGCTATGATCATGCTGCACTTTTTGAATGACGTCGCTAATGACTCTGAATCAACACAAAAATTAAGAATTACATCTTAATCGTCATAAATACGTCATGATCGCTAGCTTGAAGAGTGAAACAATGGGTAAACAGATAAATAGAATACCAGGTGAGTGTCTTTTGATATCAATTTTACCAGGCCCGGCTTTGAGAAAGCATGTTGAATTGCTCGGCAAGCCTTGTGATGTCAACAAGGGTTCTCAAAGCCTTGCCTGGTAAACTTGATATCAAAAGACACTTACTTAGTATTCTCTGTCTATTTTAACAGTGAACAGACAAACAACCGTAAGCTTATGAGAGAGATAGGGTTGACCTCTCGCCTGTTGCATATCCTGCATGATCCACGTCTACCACAGCCTACTATAGAAACTATGGCCAGTGTTGTTTCTCTCTTACTGGAAGGAAATCCTGACCCTCAGGCTCTGCTGAAGTAAGTTTAATTTTCCTATATCATATACAGTAAAACCTGTCTAAAACGGCCACTCAAAAATAGACAAAACAAAGGTTTTGACTACAAATGGTAGCTTAATGAAGGTCAAAAGTATTGCAGAATGCTTCAATGGGAGTATTCTGCAATACTTTTGACCTGCATTAAGCGATAATCAGTCTAGAAAGCCAATTTTTGGTCTTTTTTAATGGCCATTTAAGAAAGGTTTTACTGTACAGTCAATTTATATATTGCTATAAATAATATGTATGTATAGCTATTGTATTTTCCAGACAGTGAATATCAAAGGGTCTTATCAGACTGAGTGTATACACAGCCTGGTCTGCATTTGAACCGTGGCATGTGATTTCCAACAATGTGGCATTTTAACAAGTGTTGACTCATATGAGCCTGTGCACCCATCTTTTAAGCTTAAATACTCCAAATGCTGACCGGTCAGCATGTTAACAGTCATATAGAATATTCCATCGACTTGCAAAGGCTTTGATCAGACTGTGCGTATGCACAGGCTGAACTGAGCCTTTGCTGGTCGCACATACCACATTGTTGAAAATCTCATGTTGTGGCTCATTTATGTTTTAAGGGTAGACAGGGTTTATTCTAGGTTTTGAAAAGGAGGGGGATTTTAATGCAAAGCTAGCATTTTACTTAAATTTTGATATTTTCTCCTCTTTGTCTAGACAAAAATATCCAACATCCCTCTTAAAATGATGGGGGATCTTACAAAAAATGGGGGAATCCTTCTATCCCCCTTCCTAGAATAAACCCTGCATACAACAAAATCAGTTCTCTTAAACACTGTGGTTCATATGTCATTGATGAGAATAGATTCCATAATCCCTCTTAAAATGATGGGGGATCTTACAATAAATGGGGGAATCCCTCTATCCCCCTTCCTAGAATAAACCCTGCATACAACAAAATCAGTTCTCTTAAACACTGTGGTTCATATGTCATTGATGAGAACAGATTCCATAATCCCTCTTAAAATGATGGGGGATCTTACAATAAATGGGGGAATCCCTCTATCCCCCTTCCTAGAATAAACCCTGAGTACAACAAAATCAGTCCTTTTAAACACTGTGGCTCATATGTCATTGATGAAAGGCATAAATTTCATAATCTTCTCTGTTTTCTTTTTGAAAGGTTTGGCCAGTTTTTGGTAGCAACCATTCCCGATAGCCACTTTAATGAGAGATCACTAGTGGTGGATAATCCGGCAACTAATGGTGGATACTATATCATTGTTGAAAGTAAGAACCTTATTCTTTTAATGGGGAGCACAGTAGCTCAGTAGGAATATAAATGGGCGTTGATGGGAGAAAACCTGTCTTCTGGGTTTGGGATCAGGCCCCGAGGTTATAAAACCTTTTTCATACTCAAATCAGCTGAGCATGGAATTTATCCTGCTCATAAATGTTAAAATGCCAACAATTTTTGGCATTTTAACATTTATTAGCATGATAAATACAAGACCTGAGAGGCCTAAAGCAAGAAACGTCTTTATTTGTCTGTATTTTAGTTTTTATGAGCAGTTGAAATTTTGTGCCCAGTTCAATTGAGCATGAAAAAAGTTTTATAACCTCGGGACCAGGTAAGACCCAGTCCAGCATGCAAAGCTACAGAGACTAGTTAACTAGAATTTTGCAATTTTGAATCCAGCAAGTTGCGGTGTACTTTCCAGAGAATGGATAATAAAGGCACTGATCAGACTCTGCAGGCTGGTCTGGTTTGTACCTTTGTTGTTAGCATGCAACAAAATCAGGTTTTCTTGGGACAAGGCCCAAATAATATGATGGGCTATTTGGTCAGGAAACAAAGAGAAATTAACATCATTAAATAATTGAGCAGTGAGATGTGATTTCCAAAAATGTGGTATGTGCGACCAGCAAAGGCTCAGATCAGCCTGCGCATATGCGCAGTCTGATTAGAGCCTTTGCTTGTTGCTTCAATATCTATGACTCTTAGGCTACTGACTGAACATCATTTGGAGTTTCTAAGCTGAAAAGGAGGCTGCACAGGCTCGTTTGAGTGAATTCATGTCAAAATGCCACATTATTGGAAATAACCTGTTGCAGCTGAACTGTTTATTTCTGATTATATAACATTGGCACTGACAATTATTTCTCGCACACCAGATCGGGATTTCCGTTGTTTTTACCCATGTGAGATCTCGCATATCTTTACCAGTCCATGGGATAGATAAAAAATGACAAGCTGTATATCGGCTGCACACTGGCTGCACGTAGATCCATGACATCATTGTTATGATAAAATGACGTCACCATGTCTAATCTCAGCAAATTCAGGATTTTCTGGAAGCATCTATTATGTTTTTCTAGTATAAAATGATGTACTTAGTGGTGAGCAAGAAAAATAATCCATTATTCATGTGAGGATGGGATAGAAAAATCCATTCCTCGCGATCACAGTTTGTCATCACTCGGCAAGCCTCATGATGACAATCAGTGATCCTCAGGACGGATTTTTCTATCCCACCTTCACACTCATGATGGATTCTTATAGTGTCAGCAATCCAATGTTCACTGAAGGCAGTTTGTTGCTGCTGAAGTTGGATTGGGTAGTACTTATTGAGAAATCCAAATGCATCAAATTCCTGCCTTCTGATTGGTTGAAGGGAGATTTTTATACTTAGATAAAATCCCCATGTAAGAATATTTGATACGGTAAATGTTCTAAAATTTTGAACACTAATCACCTGCCAAAAAGGTCTCGACAAACAGGGCAGACCCAGATAAGACTGCTTCTGAGGAAGCAGTCTGATCAGGGTCTTCTCTGTTTGCTATTCTGACATGCATTTTGTGAATTCCGGCCCTGAAAATCAACATTTTATTTGAGAACAGAAAGAGAAAAGTGTCCGCAGTTTTAGAACATTTACCGTATCTGCCTTGATTTCACAGTGTTAAGATAGTGTAAATAATCATGAACTGTACATAAAAGCTTCACCAGTTTAGATATGATTGAGACCTCATCTGAAAACCTTTACTTCCCTAGTAACTTTAAAATTTGGATTCATTGTTTTCCAGCTGAGGAGCCTGGAGGATCGTCAGCTCACAAGGTTCGTTTAAGGAACACACTAATGGATGTGATTATTAGACTTATACAGCAGAGTAACTCCTCACCACCTAGTCTATACAGGTATGATATAGGCATATAGATAAGTTTGTGCATTAAAAAATTGATTTTCTAATATATTTTGTGGGTACTCAAAAAAAACCCGTCTCAGTGAGACGGTTCTTTTTAGCATCCAAAACATACGTTTAGAGCGACTGATAAGAAGATTATTATAATTTTAGGCGCAACATTTTTGCTTATCTGGTCCTATGAAGATCTACAGTAAATGCACTAAAGCTTCAAACACCTTTTCTTACTAAACCATTCTCAAGTAAAACTTGGTTTATTTGGTCTTAGATAAGTATACATGTATAAATGTTAGTCAGAATAGCATATGAATCATTGACCTTAATCTGCATTTCATGCTCAAGTGATTTTGTATACACTCCAGACTTGGGGTCAATTACTTTGAAAAAGTAATTAATTACATACAATTACATTAGAAATTGTTCAATTAAATAACAATTACAATTACATGGCTTTTGAGCAAAGTAATTAATTACATACAATTACTTTGCCAAATGTAATTAATTACATTGCAATTACATTTCACTGCCACTTAGATAGCTTCATCAGATTTTAATTTCAGCGATATTTGAATTGAGTTAAAATCACCTTACAAGACTGAGTAACATTGATATTCTAAATTCAATATTTATATGACTATTTAGGATGATTTTATTTTTTCCTCTTGTATCAAATTATTGTCAAGTGATGCAACTTAATATAAATGAAATGTACAAAATTGTTTGTTGTTTTATGTGATTGATAACATAATCACACAAGAGAAACTACAGAAACTATTATGTTTTTATGTCTCCCCCCTTGAGGGTCGGGAGACATATTGTTTTTCCCCGGTGTCCGTCTGTCTGTCCTTCTGTCTGTCCGTCTGTCTGTCTCAAATCGTGTCCGCTCTATATCTTGAAAACCGCTTAAGCTCTATTCACGAAACTTTATACAAATATCAATCAGCATGAGATGACGTGCAGAGTGCAAGAATGGTAACTCTGCCTTTTATACTTTTGGAGTTATTTCCCTTTGAACTTTGTGCATCACAAAAATCGTGTCCGCTCTATAACTTGAAAACCGCTTAAGCTATATTCACGAAACTTTATACAAATATCAATCAGCATGAGATGATGTGCAGAATGCAAGAATGGTAACTCTGCCTTTATACTTTTGGAGTTATCTCCCTTTGAACTTTGTGCATCACAAAAATCGTGTCCGCTCTATAACTTGAAAACCACTTAAGCTATATTCACGAAACTTTATACAAATATCAATCAGCATGAGATGATGTGCAGAGTGCAAGAATAGTAAATCTGCCTTCTATACTTTTTGAGTTATTTTGCTTGGAACTTTGTCCATCACAAAAACCATGTCCGCTCTATAAATTGAAAACCGCTTAAGCTATATTCACAAAACTTTATACAAGTATCAACCAACATGAGTCGACGTGCAGAGTGCAAGAGTAGTAACTGTGTCATTTATACTCTTTGAGTTATTTCCCTTGGAACTTTGTCAATCACAAAAACAATCATCTATGACTATTTTATGCCAGGTTATGATTGTGCAATAGTTCACTACAATGACAGATATCTTTACTAGATACCAGCTGATTGTCTGCATGAAATGACTAGAATTTCCGTTAGAAATTGTATTTAATGTTTCTGTTTGAATTGTATTTAATGACTCATGCTTTTTACATCAAAAGGGGGGAGACATCTGTTTTTACCTCGAAAAACAATTCTAGTTTGTTTGGTTTTTTTTTTTTGGGGGGGGGGGAGGGAAGGGGGATTAATTAACCACAGAACAAAGTTCAGGAATACAAATTGGCTTGAGAAAAGTCTTACAACTGTGGACAGTAAACCATTGAAATTATTTTGTAAACTAGCTTAAATGCCAGAGATTAACTGTTTTCAAAAAGTGTTGATAAAAAATCTGTGTGGCGCTATGAGTTCTGAAAGTTGGCAAAATATTACAAAAAGGAATATAAGATAGTGACAAACTAAAATATTACTAGCCTGTTGAAATGCTGGTTTGGCAAGCAAGAGGTCGTTTGTTCTGTCACCACTGGAACATCTATTTTATTTTATTTTTCATTTTTGTTATTATATTAGCAATGATGGGCCCCAGGTTCACTGAATGAGTGAAGTTCAATTTAATTTTCTGAATCACATTTTATTTTTTATTTATTTTATCATTATTATTATTATTATTATTATTATTATTATTATTATTATTATTATTATTATTATTATTATTGAAAATGGCAAATGAGCAGTTTAGGGGCTTTAAATAGTGTAGTGGATAGATTGGGTCATGCACCTTAGCATATGAGTGTGTTGATCCTAGGTGTGAAAATTTAACAAAATGCCTTCAAGGAGTCAATTCACTAACCAACACTATTGTCTGAGTAAATACTATTGTTGAGATTTTCACACCTTCTTTGTTTTTGTATTGTTTTGGTAAATAAACTATAAATGTTGATGGTCACAAAGCCATATCTTATATAAGCAGATGAACAAAGACTAAATAATTTGCTTTAAAAGGGAATTGTAGACTTACTTACAGTCTGTGGTAAAATTGTTATATTCTATTTTTATGTCTTTAGATACTAGCATGATTAGTCCCAATTCTCATTTGTTTCATGTTGCATTCAACTAGTACAGCAAATGATATATGCATTTACAAAGGCCAAGAACAGTTCATTTAGCAGTATTTTAAGAATCTATGATAATCTTTAGTAACTGAAGTTCATAACTGATCTGAAAAGTAATTAAAAAGTAATTGAAAGTAATTGTTAATTACTCCCATTTTTGGACATGTAATTAATTACATTCAATTACTGTAATTAAAGAAATGTCTTAATTACAATTACATGCAATTACTTTAGAAAATGTAATTAAATTACAATTAATTACAATTACAATTTTAATTACCCCAACTCTGATACACTCTACGCTGTAAATCGGGTCTAATTGAAGCTGTGAGTGTCAAACCTAGCATAGGACTTGTCTTCAACATTTTCTTTGAGCACACACTACATATATGACCCAGTGGCCTTGAGCATGCTGATAGTCTGATTTTGATGAGGGTCTACACTGTTTGTTGGATAGCTAGCTTTCCTAATTTTGGAATGCTTAGTCCAGAATTATTAGGCATAACAATTCCAGCACAAAATAAACTGATCTGACTGGAAAACACTGAACATTGTCCATCTGGGTAATGCCCAGTTTTATTAGGCCCTTTTTCCAGCCTAGAATGCTTTGCCCGCCAAAGAAGAGCTTATATCCCTGCCGAGCGTGGCAGGTAGGAGGCGGCAAAGAGTAGTCATATGTCTCCGGGCGCTGCTTCGACCAGTTAGGATTTTGCGGAGATAGTCTTTTTTCCGAGCTAACCCTAGGGTCTAGTACAGTAAAACCTGTCTTAAGCTGCCATTAAAAAATTGACAAAACAAAGATCTTAATGACAAATGGTAGCTAAATGAAGGTGGAAAGTATTGCAGAATGCTCCCCTTGGAGCATTCTGCAATATTTTTGACCTGCATTAAAGCTGCATACTCTGTAACTATGAACATTTTTCGAAATTTTTTATTTTCTTTTTAAATCATTTGTAAAAGTAGAATTAAGCTATGTTTTCACAATAAAAATGTTCAGTACAGCTGAAAACTGCATGGAAAAGTGAATTATCTTATCAAATAGGTGTATTTTTCTCTTGTTGGTAATTATTTGCGTCCCTCCAATAATTATAGACCGTTGAATTTTAACATAAATGCAGTTGTTTTGATAGTGATAACTTGTTAAGATTTACGAAAGTGGTAAAATGTTTACCTGAATTTGAGTATTTTTACTATGTTCTTGAAAAATAAAAACATTATTTTTAAAATTAGAAGATCAAAAGTTACAGACTATGCAGCTTTAAGCGAGAATTGGTCTTAAAAAAACAAATTTTGGCCTTTTTTGAGTGGTCGCATTAGACAGGTTTTACTGTATTTCTATTACTTTCAGTTTCACAGAAGAACTTCAGAGAGTGCTGGGTTTTGATTGGAAACTGATGTATAGGTCTAGTTTTTATGCCCCCAAAGGAACTTTGGGAGGCATATAGTAATCGCACCGTCTGTCCCGCTTCGTGTCCAGTGCATATCTCCTATATTCTTTGAGGTAGGAATTCCAAAAATGGTGTGTGGATGCATCTTGGGATTGCGGAGTGTCATGTACTATTTTCGGGTCACTGTGACCTTGACCTTGACCTCTGACTTAGTTTTTATAGTAATAAAATGTCCGTCCGTCCCGCTTCATGTCCGGTGCATATCTCCTATATTCTTTGAGGCAAGAATTCCAAATTTGATGTGTGGATGCATCTTGGGATGGCAGAGTGTCGCGTACAATTTTTGGGTCACTGTGACCTTGACCTTGACCTCTGACCTAGTTTTTAGAATAATTGTGTCCGGAGCATATCTCTTATATTATTTGAGGTAGGAATTTCAAATTTGGTGTGTGGATGCGCCTTGAGATAAGGAAGTGTCGCATACCATAATTGGGTCACTGTGACCTTGAACTTGACCTCTGACCTAGTTTCTAGAAACGGCATTGATTCTGGTTCATATTCCTATATTCTTTGAGATAGGAATTCCAAATTTGGTGTGTAAATGCATATGGGGATGACAGAGTGTCATATATCATTTTCGGGTCACTGTGGCCTTGACCTTGACCTCTGACCTAGTTTTAAGAATTATTGTGTGCGGAACATATATCTTATATTCTTTGAGGTAGGAATTCCAAATTAGGTGTGTGAATGCATCATGGGATGCTTGAGTGTCACATACCATTTTCAGGTCCCTGTGACTGTGACCTTGACCTCTGACCTAGTTTTTAGAATAATCGTATTCGGAGCATATCTTTTATTATTTGAGGTAGGAATCTCAAATTTGGTGTATGGATCCATCTCGGGATGAGGAAGTGTCCCATACCATAATTGGGTCACTGTGACCTTGAACTTGACCTCTGACCTAGTTTCTAGAAACTGCATTGAGTCTGGCGCATATCTCCTATATTCTTTGAGATAGGAATTCCAAATTTTGTGTGTAAATGCATCTTGGAATGGCGGAGTGTCACAAACCATTTTGGGTCACTGTGACCTTGACCTCTGACCTAGTTTTAAGAATAATCATGTCGGGAGCATATCTCTAATATTATTTGAGCTAGGAGTCTCAAATTTGGCGTGATGATGCATCTTGGGATGAAGAAGTGTAGCAAACCATAATTGGGTCACTGTGACCTTGAACTTTACCTATGACCTAGTTTTTAGAATAATCGTATCTGGAACACATCTCTTATATTATTTGAGGTAGGAATCTCAAATTTGGTGTGTGAATGCATCTTGGGATGACGGAGTGTCGCATACCACAATTGGGTCACTATGACCTTGAACTTGACCTCTGACCTAGTTTCTAGAAACTGCATTGAGTCTGGTGCATATCTCCTAATTTCTAATAGGAATTCCAAATTTGGTGTTTAAATGTATATTGAGATGATGGAGTGTCATATACCATTTTGGGTCACTGTGACCTTGACCTCTGGCCTAGTTTTAAGAATTATTGTGTTCAGAGCATATCTCTTATATTCTTTGAGGTAGGAATTCCAAATTTGGTGTGTATATGCATCTTGGGATGGGGAAGTGTCACCTACCATTTCGGTTCACTCTGACCTTGACCTCTGACCTAGTTTTAATGATAATTGTGTCAGGAGCATATCTCTTATATTATTTGAGATAGGAATCCCAATTTTGGTTAATCAATGCATCTTGGGATGGTGGAGTGTCTTGTACCATTTTATGGGTCCCTGTGGCCTTGACCTCTGACCTAGTTTTTAGAAAAATAGTGTCCCTAGCATATCTTATATTATTAAAGGTAAGAATCCCAAATTTGGTGTGTGGATGCAACTTTTGATGGCGGAGTGTCACATACCATTTTTGGGTCACTTTGACCTCTGACCTTGTTTGTAGATTAATTGTGTCCAGAACATATCTTTTATATTATTTGAGATGGGAATCCCAAATTTGCTGTATGGATACATCTTTGGATGCTGATGTGTCGCATACCATTTTTAGGTCACTGTGATCATGACCTATGACCTAGTTTCTAGAATAATCGTGTCTGGAGCATATCTCCTGTATTATTTGATGTAGGAATCCCAAATTTGGTGTGTTGATTCCTCTTGGGATGGCGGAGTGGTGCATACTATTTTGGGTCACTTTTACCTTGACAATGACTTCTGGCCTCATTTCTAGGTTTTTCGTGTCTGGAGCATATCTCCTATATAACAGCTAACTTTCCTCGAATGTGCCTTATGCTAGACCCATTCCTTTGGGGGCATTCGTCATGTGACTGTGACATTTCTTGTTTCTATTACTTTCAGTTTCACAGAAGAGCTTCAGAGAGTGCTAGGTTTTGATTGGATACTGATGTTTCTTCAAGGTCATCTGCATTCCAGCACCGTGATACAGGCCATGAAAATACTCATTCTCTTCTTCAAGAATCCCACCACGGTTACCAAGTTCAGAGATGGTCAGATTGGGGGTGGGTGGCTGAAGGATACCGAGATGATATTAAAACAACAAATGGGAAGCATGCTGGGTAAGTTGGAATATATTAGGGATTCAGGGGTAGATCCAGGATTTCTGGAAAGGGGTTAATATGTATATGTGTGGGGGTTCCCTCTGCTGATTTTATCATTTTTCTTAAATATTCCATGAAAATGAAATAATTTGGTCTCACTGAGACCAAATTATTCATTTTCATAGGATATTTAATAAGGGTGGGTGGGGAGGGGGATCTGGTGCTGGGATTGTATAGTTGGTATTATAAGCTCTTGCAGTCTGTGTTCGAGTTGACTGTTTGTATGTATGTCTGTAAGTTGATGTTGATTATGTTATACATTTGTGCTATGTTTTAGTAAATAAAGTAAAACCTGTGTTAAAATGGCCACTCAAAAGTGACAAAACAAAGATCTTAATGACAAATGGTGGCTAAATGAAGGTTAAAAGTATTGCAGAATGCTCCCCTTGGAGCATTCTGCAATACTTTTGACCTGCATTAAGCGATAATTGGTCTTGAAAACAAATTTTCTGTCTTTTGAGAGTGGCCGTTTTACACAGGGTTTACTGTAGAGGATCTTACGTGCTCATGTATTATTGAATTTATTAAACAATTCAGAGAAAATAAATAAAATGCAAGGCTTGCGGCATTTCAAAAGGGTCTGCACTGTTTGCTAAGACAGAATTACATCATTGTGGAACCTGTGGCCCCTTGATGTGAACAATGAACCATCCCAAATTTATTATATCAAACCCAACACAACAGCTCATTAGTGTAAAAAACAGGATTTTAGTTTAACTGTGAGTAACAGAAAAATAATTTTCTTATTTCTCAACCAAAACATATGTTGTGGGTACTCAAAAGAACCGTCTCAATGAGACAGTTCATTTAAGCACCCAAAACATATGCTAAAAATTATGGGTAAGAAAATATTTACAATTTTACACTGAAAGTTTTTGTTTATCTAAACCTGTGAAAAACTGTTAACTGTTGATTTTTTCAGGTTTTAATCTGCACCATGGTCATCAACAAGAAAAACATGAAATAAACCAAGAGATCTGTCATGTACCAGGGTTCACGGTTCTGCAGTGGCTGTTGCCGAAACACAACAATGTGACAGAGGTCTATATCCTACTGATGGCTATGTTGCTAGGACAGAACGTTATACATATACCAGCAGACTCAACAGTAAGTAATGGTTATTTTGGTTCTTGGCTAAGGATAATATTTAATAAGCCAATCATTGATCAGAATGTCTCTTTTGATGACAGAGGACTCCAGATAAAGAGCGTAATTATAAAACTGTTTTGTTTTTTTTCAACAAAACACATATTGTAGATACTCAAAAGAATTGTCTAAATGAGACACTTCTTTTGATCATCCAATTTTTTTTTAAACTGATGGATAAGAAAATAATCACAGTTTTACTCTCTGACAGGATTTAGGAAATTTTCAACCTTTACCATGTATTTAAACCTGCAACTTGCGGTACCCTGGCACCGCAGATTATAGGCGTGTTTAATTCAGATAAGAGATCAAACTCAGCTGTCCATCAAATGCCAGAAAACCAATAATTGTTCCAGCAGGTTTACTGGTGTTTATCTTTGGGGCTATTGACCTCATGGAAAGGTCAGTTTGCCTCATAATCAGCTGATTCCTATTACCTGCAGAAGAAAGAGAATTTCTGCATATACTTTTGAAAGAGCAATTTTTTAGGATTTTGTATTATATAACTGATTGTTCGCTATAAAGCATGTATGCAATCATAATGAGGCCCTCCCAGGGTGTGTTTCCTTACACCCCTGAAATTAATGGGCTTGTTCCCTGTTCCCTCAAACTTTGGATTGTTCCATGTTCCTCAGAAACAAATCTGCTTGTTCCCCTGTTACCCCAAAATTCTGGGAAAGCCTGACATCAATCAATGCAAAATTCAACAATACTAAAACCCAAACTCAAAGATGGATTTTTTTAAAAAAAAAAAATAGGAAAAAACATATTGCAGCCATAGATCCAGATAAGGAAATTTTATTTGCGTAAAATTTTAATTATTTACTTACCCATTAATTTAAAAATAAGTTTTGGGTGCTCAAAAGAATCGTCCCACTGAGACGGATCTTATGAGTACCCACAACATATGTTTTGGATGAGAAATAAAGAAATAATTTTCCAATATGCACTCTTATCTGGAGGCCTGTGCAGCGATATGAATGGCTTTATGGAAACTGTAAACTGGTATTTGCTTTATTTTTTTATTAACACTATTTAACCAAGACAGCTTACTGCGTTTGATAATGTAAGGTCTGAATTACATGCAGGAATACTAAAAAATAAATGTAAATTAACACAAAAAGTGGTGGTAGCTACCCTTTTGGTGTAAACTTACATTTAATTTCCTAAGTAACTTAAAACAAATTAGGGTAACATTTCTCTAGTAAAAATATCAAGTTATTTCTACTTGTTATTGTCATCCGAGATCAAACAGTCTATCAAAGCATAGCTTTTAGAGCAGCTCCGTTAAAACATTACACCAAAATCAGTGGCAGAATTTGGTGCAAAGTGCCACTTATATCTTACAGTGATATACATGTATCTAAAATAGCCAAATGTAATATGAAATAATCAGTATCATGACATATGCCAGTTTACAGCATTTGAAGGTCAAAAAAACACAAAGTGCAATCAGTACTGTTTTATTACATGTGTTATAACATAGGAGCCAGAGTTAGCTATTCCTGTAATTTAGGTGTGCACTATGTCGAGACAGATCAGCCAGCACATACGGGCAATCTGATTAAAGTATATACTATGGGCTCAATGGATAGCTAATGACCTAGTTCATGAGTATGTGGCCAGTGAAGACTGATCAGATACTGTGGATGCACAGGCTGATGTGAGTCTTTGCTGGACATGTAAATTATTTTACAGGAATTGCTGTTACCCAGCAAAATATAAATTTCTTATTGAGGCCCTATGCCAAGGTTTCACCATATAGTTTCTCCATCCACATTATCCACAACACTGACTTAAAGTCATAAGTTTTTTTCTTATGAATTGGCCTTCCTACTAATTTTCGCGGATTCCTTACATCTTCTCTAAATTGCCTAGATGTGATTGGCCTATCAATGTTTTCATTCCAGTCCAAAACAGCAATGTTGATCCTCATAAGGTAATTATCCTTTCCAAAAACTATCCTTTTGTCCACATATTGAAGTAACGCATTATTAAATGACTCAACATAATGGGTGTCCTTGCACAATGCGTACACTTCAGCCTGTCTGTACACAGGCAATTTCTGAAGAAACTCCCTAAGAATCTTCTCTGCTGCAGAGTCCTTAATTTCTGTTTTGGTCGGTATGTAATTAGTCTCCAGTCGGCATCTTGATGTCTCATGACACATGCTATGGTCTCCCTTGTAATGTGATAAAATATTGTTTATGCTGCAACCCAGGGTTTCTGCATTTCCTTGACAGTTCTTCATACACCAAAAGATATGTGTTTTTATAGATGCAGCCTTATCTTTTAGCTCCCAATGCCAGTCAATTCCATGAGTCTTTTTACTTCCCCCAGCTATTTTCTTTGCTCCCTTTGCTATCCCTTTTGTCAGATGCCAAGTGTCATTGGCATTTTCTGTGTCACCTCTTTCTCGCACATATTTTGTTATCGATGAATTGTTATCATGAGCATGAATGAGAACTGGACAGTCATTTTCATCCAAATACTTATATATCTTGTCCACTCCAGCAAGTTCGTGGCGCTGCGAGCACGGGTCATCATCTTTGCTTATAGTCTCTACTCTAAGAACTTTGTGTGATAAGTCACCTTTACATACAATATCTGAAAATTGAGCATTTCTTCGCCAGCAGTGTCTTGCATCAGTCATTATTCCAATACCACTGTTTAGCTCAGAGCCCACAGACATGGCTATTTCAAGTCTTAGAGCTTGTTCTTCGGATTTTCCTGTAAGTTCATTCACTAACTCACAATAATCTGGTTGAATAGTGGCCAAGTAGGCATCGCCAAGAAACCCTATCCCTGCTGCCGTGCAAATTTTTTCGTAATGTTCAGGAAGTATCCCAAAAGTGAACAGTCCATGGGCCATCTTCAAATTCACCAGTAACTTTCCACCATCCAAATGAGGAGAAGAATACCATATAAGGGAATGTTCACTTTCACAACTTATATTCTGTCTAACAGCATGGCGCATTGTAGTGTTATCCTTTATATGAAGTTTCTTATCACACTGTCGGGCATGATTTGTAACACGTTGAATTAAATTATCTATTGATGATGAAGAACATAAGAATATATCATCATTCAAACTCCCTTCAAAATCTACATGTTGGTAACTAGGAACTGGCAGCTCTTCAGTATCTGTACCATGTGTCACAGGCGAATTATGTTCCAAATAATAATCAAACACCGACTGCAATACATTGTATGTTGACGTATTTGATACTTTCCCCTGTCCAAGGTTCTTCTTAATTTTGTCCATTTTATTCAACAAAGACATTTTTTCCTCTTCGGAGACATAGTAATATTCCAAGCGCCCCCTCTGTTTTGTACTTTCAGACCTTTTTCTCTTCTCATTTCGCTCCTTTTGCGCTACTGGATTGTCACTAGGTCTTTTTTTCCTTGGGTGCATGGCACGATTTTCATCTCGGAAACGAGGATGCATTTCTGCGGTTAAATTTTGATTTTCTGCCATAATAATGAATTTCAATATGTATTAACTTCGAGAACTCAGCTGATAAAATGACTCAACTTTAATATGCCAAATATGCCCAGTGGCACCAGGTCATTCAGGGGGCAGCTTATTCCATTTTCAATATTCAGGTTGAACTTATAATATACAAATTGCTTCATCTATTTGTAAGGACTGAAACTGTAATATAAAGCTTTCAATTGTTATGGAAAATACTTTTTTCACAGAAACAAATTTTTCACCTAATTTTCAACAGAATAGAATAAAGATCTAAAAAGAGCTATTACACCATTAACATTCCCATTAATAATGGCATCTCCCTGACATGTCTTGACCCGTATCCCTGGGGATTTATCTCTTGCAAATTTCAGTGCTTTCCAGTTGTGTGTGAATGCCTGACAAAAGCATAATTTACCTTGGAATATTATTATGTTAGGATATATATTTTCACAAACACTGATTCTGGCAGGAAATGGAAAATTAATTTGGGACTGAAGTCAGGTAGGAATTTGTCTCTACCTTTTTGATTCTGTATGGTAAATCCTTTTACATGGAAGTGCCATCTGCTGATAACCTTTGCAAACAGTATGGATCCAGATCAGGTCTGACAAAAGGTCAGGCCTGATCCGGATCCAAACTACACAGCGCCCTGGATCATCTTCCTTAAGTAATTATTTATAAATCTGTATTTTGAAAAAAATCAGCAGACGACAAAAGATCCTGAAGAAAAATACCAAGCATGCAAAGAGTTAGGATTTTTTAAAAATTATATATATATATATATAATCGGATTTTTGATTAATGTGCAGGTGCAGGGGCATCATCCACATCAGTGGGCCCCTTTCCAGGTAACTGGCTAGCTGCACGCATAGCAGATCTCACACCTGATCTCCAGGTGCTCCTTTTTTTGAGGGTCAACTGTGGTGAGCTTCCACTCACGGCAGTCTTTCTCTGTCAGTTTCTTCCATGTTTGCTTGGGCCTCCCTGCCCCCCGCTTGCCGTCAATCTGCATATCATATGCTGTTCTGATTGCACCACTCGAACGCGCCACATGCCCAAACCAGCGAAGCCTTCTCTCTCTCAAAATGAGGTCGAGGTCCTCAAGCTGATGCTTTACCAGTAGCTCGCTTGACCTTACCCTGGCCACATCCTCTGGCTTGATACTGCAGATCTGTCTGATCATGGCCCTATCATTGCGTTGCAAGCGCTGCAGGTTCGTCTTGGTAAGTGGCCAAGTTTCACTGGCATGGAGCATGGCGCTCCGCACGCAAGAGCTGTACACATGGCCACGGGTCTTGTAAGAGAGGTGGCGGGATGTGAGAACTGGTAGTAGCTCCCTGAACTTCTTCCAGGCGGTTTTCACACGAGTAGTGACCGCCATTTCACAGCCTCCACCAGCAGAAAGCATGTCACCTAGGTAGCAGAAGGAAGCTACCACCTCAAGCTTATCAGGTCCGACCTGGACTTCACTCTGTGGTCTGCCGTCAATAGGGCGAGCATTTCCCATGCACCGTGCACACCTATAATTGGGATTTGGTGTCAGTCTTTGTAGCCCACTGCATTTCTTATGCACCCAAAGTTTGCAGCCATTTGCAGCCCAAATTCCTTATGAATATAATCAGATGAATTGCCACCTGAAAATAAGTTTTTCTCATAATGGATTTCAAATGGTGTGTATAATAGTTATGTTCCCTGGGCAATAAAACAGCAATAAATCTAAAGGCATTGATAATCAGTGAATGAGCTACTGACCCGGTAACCTGCTACAGCAATGTATGCTATCAGCTGTGTTATGATACTCAAGCACATGCATTTGTTTACAATCAGGGGTCATGACATCTCATGAATAATAAGCTCCTCCCGGGAAATTCAAAATTTAACAGTTGAGAAAAAAACTTTTTTTTCAGAAAAGCATTTTAAACACACTTTTTGCTTAAACTCTTGCTGCAGAACCGATGCAAATATGATTGTCCACTTAGGCACCAAATTTGAAGTAGGTGCATTAGGTAAATTCTAAGAAAACCTCAAAAATATCTCCCTGGTGTGAAGCATGTTTGAAATTGCATGGAATTAACATAAAGCGCCATAATGTGGCTTTTATACTCCAGTTGCAGGTTTAAGGTATTGGCAGCACCTTAACTGTCTAGATGGTAGGATGCCACATTTTTTCTCCATAGGCCCAGATAAGGATCCTTTGTGCACCTGAAATTGCACTTATTTCCTAACCTATCAATTTAAACATATGTTTTGGGTGCTCAAAATAAACTGTCTCAGTGAAATGGTTCTTTTGAGTACCCACAACATATGTTTTGGTTGGGAAATTAGAAGATCATTTTTCAAATACACACTCTTATCTGGAGGCCTTAGTATTTGTGCTGTATATTCTGTTGTTAATTTCAGCTTAACTTGGACACTGTATGGACTGTGATATTTAATGTACCAATCAGCAAGTCCGTTTCAGCTTTAATGTCCGACAACTCTATACAGATGTGCTCTGATGCTGCTCTTATACTTCTAGCCATGGTGAGAAGTCTACTGAACCCTGTAAGTACTCCTTACTTGTGTTTTTGTATTTCATTCTCATAGGTTTAGATAATAACAAAAAAGTGAGCATAAAAATGTGAATATTTTCTTATCTATTGGTTTTAACATTCACTCATTGAGACGGTTCTTTTGAGTACCCACAACATATGTTTTGGTTGAGAAATAAGAACACTTTTTAGTTAGGCCAAAGAAAAAAATATATATGTATTTCAGGTTACGTGAAATTTTAAAATAGGGATGGTAGGTAGGAAATATTTTTATTTTGTTAAAAGTTTTTACATAGGGAAGATGAGGAAACAATATGGCTGAACCAGGAAATCCCTTGGAAATCCTCTAAAAATGCTTAAAAAAATTAGGATTGTGGGCAAAAATAGGCACGGTCGAGTAACCTGAAACACACAATTTTTTATTTTAGGCCTTATCTGGAGGCCTGTCTTACTTATCAAGGTAAAATTTTATAAAAATCTACCATGGATATGAGGGGCAGATAGAAAAATCTTTCCTGAGGATCACAGTTTGGCATCAGGGGGCCGGGGCCTTTCGGTGGTCCTGTGGGTTTAACTTTTCTATCCACCCCCAGACAAATGATGGTTTTTCTTTACTGTTTACCTTTTACTTTCACATTCTTGTCTCCCCTTCGTCCACATTGTCGTCAGTGTCACACTTTTGGTTTTTGCTCAATAACTTTTGAAGGAATGCTTTAATTGCATTCAAAGTTAGCAGAAGGGTTGAACATTGTAAAACACAGGTCAAGTTGGATGTTCTAGATAATCAACAAAATTTTGTCTGAGTTATGGCCCTTTTTCCACTTAGGTTTTAACAGGTGACACATCGGATTCTCAGAATTCTAGTTGCCATAAAATAAGCTTCCAGATGTTCCTGAATGTGCCGAGATGCGACTTTGTATAGTGACGTCGCTTTGATAACAACGTTTTGTGCCTGACTTCCAATACAACCAATGTGCAGTTGATTTAATTTGAGTTTACTGGGATGAGATAAGAATTTCTAAACCCTGATATCCTTATCTTGTATACAAAAAAATTTTTTGCACTTGAAAAATGATCTTCATTTTACAAGTGCTTATAAGAATATAATGAAATAAGTTTGTGCGCAAAGTAAATGAACTACACTGGTTGCTTAACTCTTTCCTTGCTAGCCGCGACTTTTGTCGTCTGTTGATAACCTTTGCAAACAGTTTGGACCCAGATCAGGATTGACAAAATGTCGGTCCTGATCTGGATCCAAACCGTTTGACACTCTGAGAGTGTTTCTGAAAGAATTTTTTGAAAAAGTTAATTTTGAAAAAAAGTCAGCAGACGACAACATAAAGCATGAAAATTTTCACAGCATGCAGAGTTAATTTAAATCCTGACCCGAGGTTATAAGAAGTGTTCATGCTCAACTCAGCTGAGCACAAAATTTATCCTGCTCATAAATGTTAAAATACCAGCAATTGTTGGCATAATAACATTTATTAGCATGATAAATACAACATCTGAGAGACTTAAAGCTTCTTTATTTGTCGGTATTTTAGTTTTTATGAGCAGTTGAAATTTCGTGCACAGTTGGGTTGAGCATGAAAAAAGTTTTATAACCTCGTGGCCAGATTTGTTAAGGCTGATGGATAAAAAAAATCCAAAACATTTGTTTTGATGTTTTTTTCTTTCTTTCATTTTTCAGCTACATGATCATATTCCTGACGAGGATGTTCTGCGAGACTACCCAGTGACACTGGTCCAGTTCTTACTCTACATGTACCACAACCTATCAGACTTCATGTTACTATCCATACAACCAGACTTCATCGCCGCTCTTGCTGCTACGCTCTTCCCCTACTTTTCACCGGACTCGGATGAATGTGTTACCACACCAGAAGAGGAATTTAAGGTATGATGGTTAGGGAGCGCAGTGGCTCAATGGTAGAGTGCTTGACTCAAGACTGAGGGGCCGTGAGATTGAGCCTCACTGGCCTTACTGCGTTGTGGTCCTTGAGCAAGACACATTTATCCTAGCTTAGTACTGGTTCAACCCAGGAAGACCTGTCCCTGTTTAACTGAAAGATTGTTGATGGGACGTAAAGAATCAAATCAAACAAATAAGGTATGATGGTACATCCAAATTTTAGGGTAGTTAATGTTTAGTCTTAGAATACAACTTCATACAGAGGTTCAAACTTAAGATCTAAACTGTTTCATGAGCATCAACATCTGCAGTGTTGATGTAAAAAAATGGAAGTGAACGAATTATTTATTTGATTCTTTACGTCCCATCAACAATCTTTCAGTTATATAGGGACGAGTCTTCCATGTACCAGTACGAAGCTAGGATTAATGTGTCTTGCTCAAGGACACAGCACAGTGACACTGGTGAGGTTCGAACCCGCGGCCCTTCGGTCTCAAGTCAAGCACTCTACCACTGAGCCACTGTGCTCCCAAAGTGAACCAATTTGTTACTAAATAGAAATCACACATCACTCAACCATAGCCAGGGTTAGGTTTTACGATGTGAAAACCCCATCCGAAATTCAGTGTAATAGTAACACAGTTCAAATAAAAAGTGTCTGGTAGTGTTATTTACCTGGTATTTCAATTAGTAGTAAAGTCCTGCCGCAATAATAAGAAACGCGAAAATCTGGATTATTATTATTTTATTACTTGCATTTTTCCGAACGTTAAAGAGACTAAGTCTGCAACTAAGAATATTTTTCGAGTTTTTTATTTTGTATTTAAATCATTTGTAAAAGTAGACTTAAGTTATGTTTTCACAATAAATCTGTTCACTATAGCTGAAAACTGCACGGAAAAGTGAATTATCTTATAAAACAGGTGTGTTTTTCTCTTGTTGGTAATTATTTGCGTCCCTCCAATAATTATAGAGAGTTAACTTTAACATAAATGCTGTTGTTTTGATACTGATAATTTGTTAAGATTTACGAAATTGGTAAAATGTATACCTGAATTTTTGTTTTTTTACTGTGTTCTTGAAAAATAGACACATTTGTTCAAAAATTAAAAGATCAAAAGTTACAGACTATGCATCTTTAAGCTCAAATCTGGATTTAGAATATCCTGCAGTGTCATAAGAAAATTGTTTGAAGAATTTTCTACCTCTTCCCTGACCCCTAATCTCTTGGGAATTTCGACATTTTTAGGCTTTCTGAAAAGCGGGGGGAAATTAAAAGCTGTAACAGCCATGTGACGGCCTATATATATCTGTACTAAAATTTCTACAGGTAAGTGTCAAAAGCATCACACATTTTAAAATCGTGATTGCTTTGTACATGCCAGTTTTATTTTTTAAGCACTGCCATTCAGTTGATAGTATCGATTCAATCAGCGTAGACACATATCCAACTAATCCAAATACGATCAGTTTGATTTGGGTAAATACTGTTTGCTATCTTTGTAAGGACATTTTCTACTTAAACAGCGTGATGTGGCTATTATGGACAGTTTCATAAAACAACTTTTACAGTGGTAGACGGCCTAAACTACATATGTAGTAATATAGTCAACCATTTATTTTCTGTAATTAGTTAATTTGAGCTGTTACATACATTATTTCAATGGTAACACTCAAGTCAGGGATAATCCTGGACCAACATGATGATGGGCCCTTAAAATGGGCCAATGACCCATATCCTTTTCAAATACATGCAGATTATATAATTTTAATGGGCCTTTTGAAATTTCTATGGGCCCTTTGCAAAATTTGATGGGCCCAAGAAACCTTAATATCTATATTAGAGCATAATTGACATGAGCTTTGAATAGCTTATATATGAGGCCCAGCTAAAAATAACGTCCATTTTAGCAGAAATAATAGTTTTCTAACAAAATAGATTAGGCCTATACCACGATTAATGCTGTCAAGTGTCAAATAAGTGGAATAAAATGCCCAAATTCTACCATCAGAATTATTAGAGCAAAAAATAGCCGTAATACCAGCTAATATCTTTGGCAAAATACTGCCTAAAATGATTCACAATTATTGAATGCTCAATGCGATGTAAATTGAAAACGTACATCTAAAGTCATTTATTTGCAATTCCAATTTATGCAGCAGTACTTTATATGTACGATACACTTTATGCTATACTGAACAATAATGAAAATGCTACACTACAATATTTTATATTTTGTAAGAAAGCTTTGGACAAACAGTAATAAATTTTACTAAAGCTTTATAATGTTTTCAAAACATCAAGCAAGCGATTCGTTGAAGCTCCACCAATTTGTCTCGTTTGGTGTCTGAATTAATTCCTTTTTTTGTTTTTAAAGCTTTATTCACTGAATTTAGCAATTGCGCATGCGCAAAAAAGTTATTAAGCGTATCAGAATTCGTCATACTTGTGTTGCATTAATACACAAGAAAACTGTATTACCACTTGAAACAAGCTCAGAAATCAATTTCAAATTTATAAAATTTGTAAAAAAAATGTAAAATGTCTCACTTTGACAAAAACAAATAGGGAATATTAGATATTTGGTAATCTTCGATTTATCACGATTTTCGATAACTTTCTTCCCTTTGCCAAACCAGGTAGACCTATCAGCACATTGTTCCTACCATTTCTAGACCAGTAATGTGCTCCGACTAAGATGCAACAACACATTGATTTTCCTATGGAGATTTCGGTGTGAAAATTTCAAGCTTGGCCAATTTGATGAAAAGCCCGCTTTCTTAGGTTGCTTTTCTAAACGATCAACGCATATTTTTGGTTGTCACATGTCTACTGAAACTGACCTGAAACGACATCGAATTATTTAGTCAACTGTTGCATATTGTTAGTAAACTGGGTCAGTTTATGTCCATTCTACCAACAGTGATACTCCCCCGTTGAAAAGAACCAAAAATATGCCAAAATTCCATCTAATTACGGAAAAACACAGCAAAAACATCAGGTTGAAAATTTTGTCAAAAAATACTGCAGCTTTTTCTATCCGCATATCGAAAAGTTCTAGTGAAAATAACATGAAAAGATGCACTTAAAGTCGATTTTTCGCGTTTCTTATTAATGCGGCAGTACTATATTGCTGGGTGTCGCAAACTTACAGATAGGTTTAAAGTTAATTATATAAAAATTAGGGAGGAGCATAACTGATGAAAATATGCAGCATGATAAGGGTTAATAACAATTCCTCTAAATTTCACCTACAGCTAAAATATTTGTATCACACCTGTAATCTATTTTCAGCCATTCCCAGAAAGTGATGTTATGGTCTATGTTAGATCCCCAGAGAGAGACAAAACATGTAAGTATCAATAGTATAGGAATCCTTATAGTCCAATATCCTGTTTAGATAAACAAATTTTTTAGCTTAAAATTGGTAATATTTTCTTACCCATTAGTTTTAACATATGTTTTGGGTGCTCAAAAGAACCGTCTCAATTTGAGTACCCACAACATATGTTTTGGTTGAGAAATAAGAAAATTAATTTTTTGGTACACAAACTTAACTAATTTCCTGCTGTAACTCAAGTTCCATGCCTCCAGATAAGAGTTTGTAATTGAAAATTAGTTTTCTTATTTCTCAACCAAAACATGCATTGTGGGCACTCAGAAAAATTGTCTCAATGAGATGGTTCTTTTGACCCCCCAAAACACATGTTTAAACTGGTGGCTAAGAAAATAATCACACTAGCAAATTATTGATATGCTAACTAGGATGGATTAGTCCAGATCATCATTTTAGAAATTCAGCACTATAGAGTTAGGATCAAGTCTGCTGGTAGTTTTAAACCATAAAAGACTAGTGTCCTTTTTGTGGGACATAGGCAAACAGTGCAGACCCAGATCAGATGCCAGATGCCACATTCTGTGGCGTCTGATCAGGGTCTCCACTGTTTGCTTACAGATTGTTCTATCAAAATTGGAGCAAAAATGAAAAATACCACCCAGCAACCTCTTTAGCGGAAATGGACTGGTCCAATTGAAAAGAGTGGAAAATTCCATTTGGTTTAAATGTGTTAAATTAAGTAGAAGACATAATTTATGATACATTTTTTTTGGGGGGGAGGGGGGATGATGCTTGACATTTTATATCATCCAAGTTTACTCATATTTTTATGAGATAGACAATTCACTTGGGAAATATACCCCTGTATTTAACCCTTCCCCCATTTCTTGCAACTTTTGTTGCTTGCTGCTTAACTTTGCAAACAGTTTGGACCAAGATCAGAACCGACAAAATGTTGGGCCTGATCTGGACTCAAACTGATTTTCACTCTGAATGATGGTATAGTAATCCTATTGATAATTTTATTAAAACGTTTTTTGAAAAATTGATTTAAAAATGATCCTAGGATGACAATATAGCATGCAAAATTACCCAGCATGCAAAGCAAAATGTGAAATAATCTGTATTAAAATTTTGTTTTTAGATTTCCTGACCTGTCACCCAGCTCATGAATATGTGTTAGACTTTCTGAGGATGATTGTTGTGGACAGTCTGTCTCAACCAGTCACTTCTAAGTCAAATTAATCTGTATTTAAACTTTATTTTTAGATTTCCTGACTGGTCACCCAGCTCGTAAATATGTGATAGACTTTCTGAGGATGATTGTTGTGGACAGTCTGTCTCAACCAGTCACTTCTAAGTCAACAACTGTGATAGATATTATGCTGGATGTAAGTTAACCTTTTTTTTTATTTTGGACACCTATAACATAAGTACAATAAAACCTTAATACTGCATATGATAGTCTAGACATAAAACCTGTCTTAAGCGGTGCCTCAAAAGAAGACAAAACAAAGGTCTTTAAGACAAATGGTAGCTTACTGTAGGTCGAAAGTATTGCAGAATGCTCTCTTGGAGCATTCTGCAATACTTTTGACCTGCATTAAGCAATAATCGGTCTTGAAAACCAATTTTTGGTCTTCTTTTTGAGTGGCTGCTTAAGACAGGTTTTACTGTACAGACACGATCATATGCAGTATTTTGCTTTCTATTTGTCACATGTAATCTTAGTTGAATGTTTTCATGAATATTAGCGCTCTAGGGCCAAGTCATATATAAAAGCAATAAGTGAATCAGCTGCCATAAAATGTAGTGGCCCAAAATGGGTGTATTTATGGTACCAAATCCGTGCATTAGCAGCACATGAATTGCCTTGTTAATTCATGGGTTTGTGCTGGTTGAGACATCATTCTTGCATAGAAACCTATTGGTATAGCTGTTTTAATCTTTTGTCAAATGAACGAAAATGCATGTTCAAATCAAGAGATTCACATGCTGTTTGAACATGGGTTTGAAATTTAAAATACTTCAAATAAGCCCTGAGTTATTTACATGACCTTGTTTGCAGAAAGGGCTGGGGACCAGACTGATCCTTTTGCCGATGCTTTTGTTCCCGAAAACTTTGCACATGGCTGTGACGTTGTGAAGACGTCAGGAAATTTACGGTCCACGCCATTTTGTTTAGAGAAATTCTGTGTAAGAAAAGGGATATTTTAATGTTTTAACAGTGTTTTCAGTGCGAATTTGGTTGGAATAAGGTCAAATATGCAAGAATAACAATCACACATGTTTGTTTCAATGCATTAACACTTGCCTGTTCCTCGGGACACTGGACCCGGCAAATGTTAATGCATGAAAAACATGTACTGTTAAAAGCGTCCAGCACAGGTTTTATACAATAATAATTGATACATACTAGTCTTTCTTTTTTATAGTCCTGCTTTTGAAAATGGATGGGGAACCTATATTCGATTTGGTGCCAGCTTAAAAGTTATAAAACAGTTTGGATCCATAATGTCAGGCTCTGTCTGGATCCAAACTGTTTGGCACTCTGATGATATTCCTGAAAGATCTTTTTTGAAAATAATAATCAAAGAAAAAAATTCAGCAGACAACGAAAAAGCATGCAGAATTACCCAACATACAAAGATTTGAGCCATGACATGAGATTTCCAACAATGTGGTAAATGCGACCAGCAAAGCCTCAGATCATCCAGCGCATATGCGCAGTCTAATCAGCCTTTGCTAGTCCCTTGAATATTCTATGACTAAAGCTACTGACTGAACATCATTTGGAGCTTCAAGCTTAAAAGGAGGCTGCACGGGCTCGTCTGAGTCTACACTTGTCAAAATGCCACATTATTATTATGCACAGTATTATGCAAATCTGATCCAGATAAAACCAGACCAGTCTACTTTCGTTTTCAACAATAGAAGTCATGTGATAAAATTTTCTGTTTTTTCTTACTTCAGGGACATTTTTTTCATCTCAATAAAGGCCATTGTTTGGCCAAAACTGGTTGATCACCCATATATAATAAAGTTAGAAACAGTCCGTGATGGTTGTGTATTCTGTTTTCCCTTTTATCCTTTGAAATGACACATTGTTGGAAATCTCATGTCGCGGGTCATTTGTTTTCTATCATTATTCAGGCCTCCCCAGAACATGCGACAAGATCTCAACAGAGAGAGTACCAAACTGAGATGTTGAAATGTATTATGGATCATCTGGTCGCAGCAGACGTGTTGCTAGGAGACCAGGCTGCTCTTCCATTGTCAGGGGGAAAGTACTCTAACATGGCAAATAATGTCTTCTATTTTGCTAGTCGAGTTGTGGATAAACTTTGGCAAGGTGAGTTAAAATTAGCATAATTTAGATTCATTGCCCTTCCATGTAAATTGCTAGAAATAGATATTTGATGATATAGTTTGAGAGTGGCACAGGACAGTGACCTATATAAATGTGACTGGAAACTCCACTGAAATATCTATTCTTTTCACAAATAGCTTTGTCAGCAAAGGCGGGAAAATCAATACTATTTATCTACAAGATTTGCTACCATAGCCATGGTTCGCAAAGACTTGAAAGGTACTTGAATTTAGAGGGCTTTCTTGAAAAGTCCTTGAAAATTGAATCTGCCTTGAAAAGTCCTTGAATTGTTCTATTTTCTGTAGAACTTAACACTGTTGATAAGAGATCTAAATCAGTATAAAGTTGTTTTGCCTTTATTTGAATGCTGCACCAAATAAAGGCACACCAATTTCATACTCATTTTCTAGTACTAATTTCTCCATTATCTCAGTCTAGCATTTTTAAGAAGAATTTTAACACTTCGATCAGTATTTTTCCTAAAATTTTAGTCCTTGAAAACTGTAAAATAGTCTTGAGAAGTCCTTGAATTTTACTCATACTTCCCTGTATGAATATGTTCTTAAAAGGGTATCCTTTGGAAACAAAGATTGCACCATAGAACTGAAACTAGAGTGTGCATATTTTCTGGGCCAGACTAGCTAGTTTCTGCCATTTAGATTTCATCAGCGACCCTCCAATAGATTCAAAGTTCCACGATGAAACCTATGATCCCAAAGGACAAGAAAATAAAATCTACACTAATGAACCCTGATAGCGGTTTTGCAATTCACAGCATGAAGTTATTTATCAATGTATTTAACCCTTTAACAAACACCAAAATAGAATAATCATGGTGGTTATGAATGACAGGGCATCTTAGTTTATGAAAATTAATAAATAGAGAAACAAACATGGCTATATTTGCTAAAGTGAAAGTGGTATTGTTGAAGCCATATTCTATGAATGCCATCACTTTCTTATAATTAGCTGATATTTTGGCAGGCATAATTCCGTAGAATTAGTTTTAACATTGTAGAAACATATATTTTATGGATATTTTATTTATCTTTTTTGATTGCTATTGCCTAAAATGTTAAAAAAAATGCAGTGGATTCTCAAGGCTGTGCTGCTATTTTTTGTTTACAAAGAATGGCGCACCCGGCCCCGAGGTTATAAAACTGTTTTCATGCTCAACTCAGCTGAGCATGAAATTTATCCTGCTCATAAATGTTAAAATGCCAACAATTGTGACATTGTGAGCTTATGGTTTTGAGGCTATAGAGGTAATATAAGGACCAAACTTCAAGCTCCTGTGCATAAATGTCTATGTCAATTTGATTATTTGCATTTTATTCTTTTAGGTGCCTACACAAGAGAATCTAAAGAGGTGTTTGAGTTTGTGAACAAACTGATCACACAAGCCAAGAGAAAATGTAAGTACTTATGTGTACTTTAGAATAGTGATGGGGTTGACTTTAACTCTTTGCATGCTGGGTAATTTTCATGCTTTTGTTGTCATCTGCTGACTTTTTTCAAAATTTACATTTTCAAAAAATTATTTCAGGAGCACCATCATAGTGTCTAAACAGTTTAGATCCAGATCAGGACCGACATTTTGTCGGTACTGATCTGGGTCCAAACTGTTTGCAAAGGTTATCAGCAGATGGCAAAAGTCTCTGCTAGCAAGAAAAGAGTTAATATTTAGCCCTCATTGATTCCTAATCTGGACTTTGTGTATGTTTATGGGGGGGGGGGGGGGGGGGTGGATGCTTGAGGTGGGTATGTGGTCCTGTTTCCTCAGCAGGGGACAGTAAATTTTACTGTGTTTTCATTATTTTCTTTCAGCCTCTGGTATTTCTTTGGATCCTGTATACAAGTCGCTGAACAGAACCATCTTATTCCAACTATCCCGACCAGTGGACTCTGTGTCTGGGCAGACCCAGGTGCTGGATGCCCTGCACAAGCTGACCAGCAACAGGAGTCTGGTGTTCGGACCAGGGAACTATGATCAGGAGTTCCTAGGGGCACTGTGTTACTGCTTGCTTAACCTGACAGATGACACACTAAACAGGTAACATACATGGTGTTAGGTTTTCGGACAACTGAAATTTCAGAACCAGTCTGGAATTCTGGATTTGCATCTTTCACCAACTTGCTTGTTTGGATATAAGATACTATAATGTACAAATATACCTTTTAACCCTTATAGTGCCAAGTAAAAAATGCATCTGAATGTCGTCTGCTGAAGTCGTCTGCTGCAAATAATTGCTTAACATTACTGACAAATGAAGTATAGAAGCAAACAGCGTGGACCCAGAACAGACTGCTCCTATAGGAGCAGTCTGATCTGGGTCCACACTGTTTGCCATAGAGGCTTCTTAAACATTTCAGCAGACAAGAAAAGCAGACGACTTTTGTTGCGATTGGCGCATTAAGGGTATAAAAACAATCCAATGAAGTCACATAAAATGGGAAATTTCTCTGTTACTTGCAAAAGTTCTTTCTTATTTCTACCGAAATAGGAGTCAATCATAATTGTATTACACATCTTCTGTGTTTTTGTTGCTATGTTTATGATTTTTCGTTTGTATTTTCATATTGCATATAGGATACCTTGTGGGTAGGCATCATATTTTAATCCTTTGAACAACCTTTCACACACATGTAAAATAGTATATCCATTTCTCAACCAAATCCTTTGCAGTAATATACACAATATGTGCACCAATATTTGAGAATAAAGAAACACTACCATATTGGACCCTAATGAGTGCACTATTTTATATCTGTTTTCAAAACTACATATATTAGGCCAGATTTTTTTTTATTGATTTACAGGATTTTTAGGGTGGGGGGGGGGGGGGGGGGGGGGGTATGGTGGACAGGTCATTTTCAGAGTTTTTTTTTGTTTTCAGAGCTTTTTTCTTTTTATACCCCGCCACACTTTAGTGTCGGGGTATTATGTTATACCTTTCGGTGTCTGTCCGTCCGTGCTCACCATTTCCGATCGATAACTTGAGTATTTATTCACGGAATTTTTTCAAATTTTGCATACATATTGTTATCGGCGATGAGTGGTATGGGATTGTTAATGGGCAAAATCCGTCCATTTTTAACGGAGTTACTGCCCTTTTTCGTATTGGAAAAATGGTTTCTGGCCTGTTATTCCTTTACTGTTCATGATATCTGAATGAAACTTCACAGATATGTTGCACATCAAAGGTTACATATTGTGACTAAGGACCGTCACTCTGACCTTCCCAGTTTGTGAGTTATCCGCCCTTGATAGGTCTGAAAAAAGGTTTTTGACCTATTGTTCCTTTACTATATGGAATATCTGAATATAACTTCACAGATATGTTTCACATCAAAGGTAACATATTGTGACTAAGAACTGTCACTCTTACCTTTCCCGTTTGTGAGTTATCCGCCCTTAATTGAATTAAAAAATGTTTTTTACCCGTAGTTCCTTTTTTATGTGGAATATTTAAATGAAACTTTACAGATATGTTTCACATCAAAGGTTACATACTGTGACAAAGAACCATCACTCTTACCTTTCCAATTCATAAGTTATCTGCCCTTGATTGATCTGAAAAATGGTTTTTGACCTGTAGTTCATTTACTATATGGAATATCTGAATGAAACTTCACAGATATGTTGATCATCAAAGGTTACATATTTTTAGTAAGGACCGTCACCATTACCTTTCCAGTTCATGAGTTATCCGCCCTTGATTGATCTGAAAAATGGTTTTTGACCTGTAGTTCATTTACTATATGGAGTATCTGAATGAAACTTCACAGATATGTTGACCATCAAAGGTTACATATTGTGACTAAGGATCGTCACGCTTACCTTTCCAGATTGTGAGTTATCCACCCTTGATTGATCTGAGAATTGGTTTTTGACTGTTTCCGATCGATAACTTGAGTATTTATGCACAGAATTTTTTCAAATTTTGCATACATATTGTTATTGGGGATGAGTGGTATGGGATTGTTAATGGGCAAAATCCGACCATTTTCGATGGAGTTACTGCCCTTTCTCCCTTTAAAAAATGGTTTCTGGCCTGTTTTTCTTTTACTGTTTATGATATCTGAATGAAACTTCACAGATATGTTGAACAGCAAAGGTTACATATTACAACGAAGAACCGTCACTCTTACCTTTCTAGTTCATGAGTTATCCGCCCTTGATTAATCTGGAAAATTTTTTTGACCTGTAGTTCCTTTACTATATGAAATATCTGAATGAAACTTCACAGATATGTTGACCATCAAAGGTTACATATTGTGACTAAGGACGTCATATCACTGTCTATCTCAGTTCTGTTGCTATTTAGGCATTATATATCTCACAAAATAACTTTTGGTGCCCCCAGCAGTGGCGGGGTATTATGCAGTGCTTGCGGTGCTTTTATTTAATATCTCTAGAACAAACAGTAAATCTAGTAAAGTAAACCAACAGTCTGTCTTAAATCTTTAAATATTTCATAATTTTCCTAAATAGGACAATCACTTTTAACAGTGTCGCTCTCAAAAATACACAAACAGAACCTCAAAAATATTTTTTTTCAACGAAACAAATAATATTTAGAGTCGGCGGCTAAAATGAAAAAATAATTTTAGATTTTTTTTTTTTTTCTACTTACTGGAAAATTACAGTAGGAGGGTTCATAAATCCTCTTTTGAAAACAAGGTAGGTCCAGATCAGCTGGTTAAACTGTGCTTCTATTGGCAGCCTAGATTTCCCACTGATGTGACTTAGAAAATACACCATTCCTCATATCTGGCACAATCTGCTTTTAGATACCTGAACCCACCCATTACAGTATAGATCCAGATAAGCAAAGCTTATTCACCTGGTCCAGTCTGAACATATTTTTGGGTGCTCAAAAGGACGGTTCTTTTTAGCACCAACAACATATGGGCCTCGTTGCGAGAAAACCTGCCTTCCGGGTTCCACAAAGGAAGTTTCAAACCAGTCTCCTCAACTACAGAGACTAGCTAGAAAATTTGAAATTTAACCTATAGTAAGTTTACATATGATACTATCCAAAAAGCTAATAACATAGGTGCTGATCAGACTGCGCGGATGCGCAGGCTGGTCTGCACCTGTGTTGTTCGCAAATCCCCGAAGATAGGTTTTCTCGCGTTGCAGCCCATATGTGCCATGACATGTGATTTCCAACAGTGCAGCATTTTGATGTGTAGACTCAGATGAGCCTGTGCAATTTCCTAGAAGGCTTAGAAACTGCAAATTCTGTTCTGTCAGTAGCTTAACAGTCAAAGAATATTTGAGTGACTAGCAAAGGCTCTGATCAGACGTATGCCCAGGCTGGTCTGAGCCTTTGCTGATGGCACATACCACATTGTTGGAAATCTCATGCCATGGCTCAATTATGTTTGGGTTAAAAAGAAGAAAACTAACTTTAGCCAGCTCATGAAAATTTGGTACCTATCACTTATGCAAGCAGCGAAGACTCAAGCGTGCCAGTGTAACTGCACAGACTCACCAGGGATTTAATAGCTGATCACATACACAAAGTTTTGATGTAGATTAAGACTAAGACCAAACTTTAGACCTCTAGCCCCACTGGATATGTAAGCATGGGCATTTCAAGGAGGCTATACAACCATGCAACTACCAGCTTAGCAAAAGCGTAGTTCATGAAATCAAGTTTGGTGGTATAGCTGTCATGTAAATATAAATGTCATATACAAGGGTTAGTGAAAAATAACTGAGCCCTACCTTATAACATTTAATTCAAGTAAAATGGACATATATTTAAATAATATTTTATTGCAGTTATATGTCATCTATTCAATAACCTAATTTATATCTGTTGTTAGGCTTTATATACTGGTTGCTAGGCAACCAAACATTACCTGTCGAACAGGTGCGTTCACGCTGTAATACATCAATATCCAAGTGTTACCATGGAAATGATAATGCCAATGTAATGCTGCACTCACTGTCATTTGATACCTATTACATATACCTACTCGGTGCCACAGAAAAGAAAACAACTGACCCCAAATTATAGATGCTGTGGTAGCTTGATTTCAGAATTTAGCAAATTTTTACGTGCCTCAACGCCTATAATTTATCCCACCCACATTCATATTAACACAATTTTAATAAAAAACATAAAATAATAGCCAAATAATGATTTTGCAGTACTGCATACACAAACAAAACATCAGAAATATTAAATTCTTTGTTTGGTATAAATGAGTCTGTTTCCATGGCAACACAATCCTCATGTATTTGAAAATTAGTGAAATTTTGACTTATTTTGTTGCTAGGCAACACATGCGAACAGTGTTCACCTAAACATTTACGAACCAAGTATAATGAAAATTTCTTGTTTGGTATAAATGAGTCTGTTTCCATGGCAACACAATCCTCATGTATTTGAAAATAAGTGAAATTTTGACTTATTTTGTTGCTAGGCAACACATGCAAACAGTGTTCACCTAAACATTTACGAGCCAAGTATAATGAAAAGACAATATGGCATTCAAATAAATGTCAAATATGTCTTTCGCAAAAATTATCAAGCCCACAAGCTTTTTTAAGACATACTTATATTCCTGGTCAAATGCCACATTGTTGGAAATCACACTGCGGCTCAAATTTTGTAATTTTAAAACCTCTTCAAAGTTCTTCCAACTTAAGCAGACCTTTTGGACTGACATTTATATTCTACAGTGGTCATCATATTCTCCAATAAAGCATTTATGAGAAGTGAATCATTAAATCCCCTATGTATATGATGCGCACAGGCCTTGGAAATGCACTCATTCTAATAATTATAATCTAATATTTATATTTTTAAAATCTGTTTTATGACGATGAGTTGTATAATAAATTTTTGTTATATTATGTTATGTTTAAAGTGCTTCCAACTTAAGTGAGGAAAGTGCAATCAAGACCACATGGCACTTCAGTGTAGATGACCAGGATCTGGTGATGAAGGAACCATCCACCGCGGGGTCTAGCAGGAAGAATAAAGGGGTAGTGCAGGGGTTACAGCTAGTATCATCTGCTGCAAAGAGGGTGTGGGAAGAACTATACGTGTGTAAGAAACCGGTAAGTCCATTCTTCTTGTATTGTCACATACATACACGTTAAGTTTAACCTTTTTAAAAACTCTCTACCTATTAGTTTTTCAGTCACTTCATGATTCAGATTGATTACCATTTCCTGGTCTGCCAGAGTTTTTCGAATGAAAAATACATGGCATGCACTAAAGTTTTTTATTAGATATAAAATAGAAGAGCTAATGTATTCTGAATTAAAGTCACTTAGGGCAATCAAATTGACCCATTATAGAGAATTTTGAGCAAACCATGTGTACACAAGATTTTGGCACTTATCGCATTGGCAAGCAGCCAAGGCTCTGGTAAGCCTGCTCATATGGGCAGTCTTGCCAGAACCTTCTCTGCTTGCATACACAAAGTATGGGTTTACATGAAGGCTCAGACCAAAATTTGTACCACTGGCTTTATATCCATACTGGATATGTCAGCATGGGTGTTTATTAGAGGCATTATGCAATAAAGATGGCCCATATGGTTTTCTTGTAGAGTTACTTTGGGTTGGGCTATACATGTACTGCTCTTCTGTTTCTTACTTGGTATATTCAAGAGAAAATTGCATTGTTAGAGTTGTGCTGAAAAACATTTAGTATTTCAGAATATTGTTAACACAAAAACTCATGCTGATTATCTTAAAAATCTATATTTGGGCCAGTGCACGAGATTTTGGTGTTTATCACATATGCACAAATGCCTCTAATAAATTCCACGCTTATGTATCAGTTTGAGCTATAGGTCTAAAATTTGTTCTGAGCCTTCTTCTACATTCATTTTTTGTGTATGCAAGCAGTGAATGCTCTTGTAAGTCTGCGCAGACTCGCCTGAGCCTTCTCTGCTCTCTGATGCGTCTTACATGCTGGCCCATTTATGTTGCAAATCTTTTTTACCTTAGAAACTTTCTGCTAATTTTTGAATAAAGTCAATTTGTTGTTTACCGTTAAGAGAAAACCATGCATCTCTGTATTCCATACCCTACCCATGACTGTAAAGGCTATTTAACCCTTAAAGCGCCAATCGCAACAAAAGTCATCTGCTTTTCTTGTCTGCTGAAATGTTTAAGAAGCCTCTATGGCAAACAGTGTGGACCCAGATCAGACTGCTCCTATAGGAGCAGTCTGTTCTGGGTACACGCTATTTGTTTCTATACTTAGTTCGTCAGTAATGTTAGACAATTATTTGCAGCAGACGACTTCAGCAGACGACATTTTCAGATGCATTTTTTTCTAGGCGCTTAAAGGGTTAAGATCCTTCCCTATTCTCAAGTATACTTTAACGTAAGTTTCTTTTTACAGACCTTGGAAGAGATGTTTAGGACCCAGTTAAATAACATTGACCTATCAACAGCAGAACCCATAACTACACCAGATCTTCACGCTGTCAGGTAATTATTTAGCTTGTTAAAGTGCCAATCATGATTTCAGTAGACAAATTACGGATCTACGAATATTGGTCAAAAAACACTTCATCGAATATGACATTTGGTCGAATAAGACAACTGGTCAAATGTAACGTTGGGTCGAAATAGACAGTTGGTCTAAACTAATGATTCGTCGAAATGTGTCTAAAATTTGTCTAAAACTGGTCGAAAATAACAAAACATTTATCAAGAAATAAACGGAAGTGAAACAACTTTATTTTGATTATGGGTGTACTTTATTTTCTATATGTAATATTATTAGCGATCCCTCTGAGATACTCCAATGGAAGACGATGTTATAATGCGGCCCTTACATTTCCTATTGACTGTCACACCTCCAGTAACAATTCCCGGTTTTTGGTTTGAGTCTGTCTTTACAATATGAATATCACAGAAAACTTAACTTTCTAGCACCACAGCTACTTAGGAAAAAATCTGTTTTAACATTCATCTTTACTACCAATAAACTATCACTGAACTAAAATGATATACATGTAACAAACAACGTTGGAGATGAAAGCATTGTATTTACTCAGAAAAGGTACATGTTAATCCGTGAAGCCAATGTACGCCAATGTATTTTCTTTCGAGGTTAATTAAACAGCAATTATGCATGAAAAATTTTACCAAATGTCATAGCTAAAAAAAGGAGTAGACTAAGTGTCGCATTGGACAAACTGTCGCAGTAGACCAATTGTCTTTTTAGAGTAATTGTCCTCTTCGAGGAAGTGTCTATCGACGAATTGTCGTGCACCCACAAATTACACATGCATTTCTTTAAACCATGAAGAAATGCTATGTTTTAAATAATGATTTATAAAATATGTAGGTGTTTGGTCACAAGATACCTAACTGCTGGATGGATGGAGGAATGGATGAACATATGAATATACTGACAGATGGGATGAGACTGGATGGATGGATGCTTAATTGCCTTTATTGGTTTATGCTGTTACCATATACCTCAATAATTATTAATGAAACCTTGAATTTGGAATGTTTAACAGTTGAAAACCAAACCAGACTGCCTCTCAAGGAGTAGTCTGACCAGAGTAAACACTAGTTACAATTCATTTGCTTTCTTTGTTTGTTTTTGTTGCTTTACGCCCCAAGTCAACAGCTATGGTTATGACGGGACCGTCAGTTCACCTAACCACACTTTTTCCTGGGCAGGCTTGAACAAGCGGTTAACCAGTAATTTGGGCACAAACTTTCGCTTGTAACTGACAACAACACTTCTTGAATGAATCAGTGGAAGGGAGGAGAATGACTGTAGAAATAATTTAATGATCAATCTCCACGAAAGTATGGGACCGGACAGGGATCACGACCCCTGGATCTGCAGTCAAACACACATATGTAGCCAGAAATGTTACCGACTGCGCTATGCGGCCCAGCTCAATCGCTTTCATGCGGCAGTCCAGCTAACATGCTCAAATTTTAGTAACCATTTTTTGAGGAATTAATTTGTGCAAAATATCCTCCAGCAAATATGTAACAGTATAAAAAATGATTGACCTATTTTGAAAAGGCCTAATTTGTCATCATCATCATTGCGCTTTTTAAGAATAAATTAATATATCAAACCCACTTTTGTTTTCTAGCCAGTTTAATAACATGATTCTATGTATTACATGGTTTCACAAGCTGCATGTAAAATGTGTGGATCCTGAAATGAGGTGACTTTCAAAAACAAAGCCAGCTGATCTGGATTTACACTTTTCAAAAAAGGATTGATAAAAATTGGCAAAAAACCCCACAAAAGT
Source organism: Loripinus fragilis (assembly GCA_964019695.1). Lineage (NCBI taxonomy): Eukaryota > Metazoa > Mollusca > Bivalvia > Lucinida > Lucinidae > Loripinus > Loripinus fragilis. The sequence goes on along the minus strand of OZ026516.1, from coordinate 47,454,868 downwards.
ACTCGGCATGATTCTTTATTAATAAATAAAGAGCTGACTTAGTTTTTGATTTACATATGAGCCAGTGCATGAGATTTCCAACAATGTGGTATGTGCCACCAGCAAAGCCTCAAATCAGCCTGCGCATTAGCGCAGTCTGATCAGAGCCTTTGCTAGTCGCTTGAGTATTCTATGATTGTTAAGCTACTGACTGAACACGATTTGGATTTTCTAAGCTTAAAATGAGGCTGCACAGGCTTGTCTGAGTCTACACTTGTCAAAATGTCAATTTGTTGGAAATCTCATGCCGCGGCTCAATTATTATCTTTCTATTTAGGCCACTGATACAGGAAGCAGCTTCAAAGGTGTGGGTGAGTTTTGCTGAGAATGAGAGACGAGGCTCTCTAGCTACTGCAGAAAGATTACCAGCTCAGATACAATCAGTGAGTAGTTAATGTTGATAATATTGTATGTATGTAATGACCACCATTTATATAATGGGTATTGGGGGTTTCCAAGCAGTCATTATCTATTCTAATGCACTTGCAAATGTAACGCAATGTCTAATTGGATAAGGTCATAAATTTGCGACAGTATATCCTGTGATATACTGTGGCAAGTTCAACGTCATTACGTAACGTCGCTTTTCATTGGCTAGCAAGTGTTTTATGCAGCTGGCAAGCGGTTTATGCAGCTGGACGTAGGCGTAACATACTACATTTTCACTGTTTTTTTTTTAAGGAAGAATGAATCTAGTGCATTAGAATGGGGATAACCATATTTAAAAATTTCATTTGGTAAGTATATCGTCGGTTATACGTTATGAAATCACGTTTTACAGCTCCGCTGACACGTCACCGTAAAACTAAATTTCCGACCATATATCCGACGATATACCTCCCCAAATGAAAATTTTGAATACATGTATCCTCTAAGTATATCAAATTTAATCTTTGCATGCTGGGTAATTTTTCATGCTTTTGTTCTGCTGGCTTTATTCAAACTTAACTTTTTCTAAATATTCTTTCAGGAGCACCATCAAAATGTCGAACGGTTTGGATCCGGATCAGAGCCGACATTCTTTCAGTTCTGATCTGGGTCCAAACTGTTTGCAAAGGTTATCAGCAGATGACAGAAGTCGCCACTAGCAAGGAAAGAGTGAAATGCGATTGAGGGAGACATGCTAGTTAGCAGGGTATCATTTTTGCAAAGAATACTTTAACTCTTAGCCAACTGAGTAATTTTGCATGCTTTTGCTGTATTTCTTTTGTAAATTAACTTTTTCAAAAACTATTTCATGAATATCATCAGAATGTCAAACATTTTGATCAGATCAGGCCGGACACATTTCTAATTTGCTACTAGGGGCAGATTAAGATAGAGTAGAGGGGTACTTTTAAACGTGTTGGTACTTACTCTTGGCATGTGATGGTCAACATAATAGGTCAGAATATTGAATTTGGTGTTCTTTCAAAGTTAGTTATCTGGAAAACGTATGCAGTCAAAGCATCTATTTTTGGTGTGTTGCAAGACTTGTTTCTTTATCATGCTGTGGATATCCCGGCCTATAGATAAGAATATGTTAATAAAGATTGTTTTTTTTATTTCTCAACAAAAACATATGTTGTGGGCACTCAAAGAACAGTCCGTATGAGATGGTTCTTTTGAGCACCAAAAAAATATGTTGGAACTGGTGGATAAGAAAATATTTACACTTTTACTCTCAAATATTTGATTATCTGGACTTTCGAATATCTATTTCAGAAAATCCAAATGGTTGGAAGTAGTGTCCTCAAGATGGCCATTAGGAAAGGGAAGAAAGAACTACCTCTGAAGTCATCTCCTTCCACATCTGTTCATCCAGGGGTAAGAAATTATTGGTAGCTAGTGATCCAAGGATAAGCTTCTCTGCTTAGGGGTGAAAATTTTAATCACTAGCTGAAAACAACATGTGATTGGTAATGCCCCATATGTATTCAAAATCTGGAGGGCATATCATTTTGGTCTCTGTTAGTGGATGCCTCATTCAGGAAAGTCCGCCACAATCCTAGAATCGAATCATGGCTCGAGTGTAAGTAAGGAGTATTATGCGTAGTACTATGTACCAAAAAGCTCCATTTTGTTAGCGGGAACTGGCGTATGGAAAATAAGTTCTGTAGCATGCGAGTTCAGCTTTATTAAAATTGATTATTCTGATTATCCGAAAAGTTTAATCAGCAGAATAAATGAAGTTTATGTTTTTTCAATAAAATATCGCTATAGCGATACTTTATTGAAAAAACATAAACTTCATTTAAGCCATTTCTTTTGCTACAATCACACTTGTTATTGTGTTAACATGGTTTCTGTGACGTCAGCGTCACGTTACATAAAGTCAGCATCACGTTATAAAACGTCAGCGTCACATCACCTGCGTTATCAAAGTAGATCCTCAATGTACATCCATGGTCTGATTCCACGGAATTTTGCGGAATTGGCCGAGGCATTTCGATTGGTGGATGCCTGTGTGTGTGTGTGCAACAAACAATTGTTGGTAATAACTATTGAACCACTGGACCTAAAGCTTTGATATTGCATACTAAAGATCCAAAGGGAAAATGAGTTGTGACGTGTGATTTCTAACAATGTGGTATTTTGACATGTGTAGACTCAGACGAGCCTGTGCAACCTCCTTTTAAACTTAGAAACTTCAAATAATGTTCAGTCTGTAGCTTAACAGTCATAGAACATTCAAGCGACTAGCAAAGGCTCTGATCAGACTGCGCATATGCTCAGGCTGATCTGAGGCTTTGCTGGTCGCACATACCACATTGTTGGAAATCTCATGTCACAGCTCAAATTGCTTTTCGTCTTATGTGTATAATGTACAAGTGCCTTTGCGTATGTGTGTATCAAACTTTTGGCAATAACTAACTTATGGACTACTCAAGCTTTGATATTTCATATATATTGTGGGAAGAGTGTTTCAAATATACAAAAATAAATGATCTTGAACTTTAACATACTTTTCATATAGTAACAAAATATATGTGCTCCAGGGGCAATTGTTATTGTGTTTCTCAAACACATCTGATTCTTGTTTGCTAAAAGTTTTAAAAGCTTTTTCATGATGAGACACATAGATCATGTCTAGATATAGAGGATCTTACATGAGTGCTCATATTTTATTGAATTTATTAAACGAGTTGAGGAAAAGAGATAAAATGCGAAGCTTGCCACGCATTTTATCTCTTTTTCGTAACGAGTTTAATAAATTCAATAATACAGGAGCACAAATGTTAGATTCTATTTATCATATGACATTAAGATTACTTTGAAATCTTATTTCTGCCGTAAAAATGTTATAATTATGTCAGTATGTACGCAGCGTTGTTATGGACGTCATAACGTTTCCCAAAGATCAATAAACCACTAGTGGTTTACAGATTTTATTGCATGGCATTATTTCACTCCCAGATGCGACGTCATATGATAAATGATTTATCTATATGACATAAAGTTATTCTTTATAGGACTATGTGATGTGGACCCTGGGCCATGTTCTTCTGGTTAAAGATCTTGTACAGCTTCAACATAGCCAGTATTTAGAGGTTAGTATACTTTACCTTAACCCTTAAAGCGCCACCTATAATTTGCAGCAGACGACAATTGAAAATTTTGGAGCTTTTTCAAAAATAACAAATAAGGCATGATATTTAATGAGAATCGTTTGCTGGCAGACGATTCTCATGTCATATCATACCTTATTTTTGCCGAAAATTGGGAAAGATGTCTCAAAATTTGTCGTCTGCTGCAGTCGTGATTGGCGCTTTAAGCCTAAAATAAGAATCCTTTTTTTACGCCATTCATGACAACTCTTATCTGCTAATACACTTTGTAAGCCTATATTGCAAACAATATGAACCCTGATCAGACTGCTCCCAAGGGAGCAGTCTGATCAGGGTTCATATTGTTTGCTTCCGATGTAAACATTTTCTGGAATGCATTTGAATATATGCAGCAGACATAATAAGCAGACATCATTTTCAGGAGAAAAATATTGGTAGAATAAGGGTTAACATACTAAGATAGCTACATGTACCTTATTTATCTTGAATAACCTATCAGATTAGACTGCTACAGATATGTATGATCAGGGTTTACACTGCTATTGCATTCCTACCTTTTACGCCTTTGATCAATTTTTAAGATGGACCTGGTTCAGTTTTAAGATAAATCTAGGGAGGAAAGTAGGTGTCTAAATATTAAGTGTGAATATGGTAGAGTGACAGTAGATAGATTCGTACAGTTTTGCATGTAATCTAATTATAACTTTCTTACCTTTTTAACTAGCCTTTTCATCTGTCGTAGCCAAGAAAATACACATGACTCATTTATTATGCTGACCTAGTTTCGTTTTCAGCTTTTCCAGTTAGCTAGGGAGCTATCATTATTCAACTGGCTGAAAATTGGGAAAAACTGGACATGACAGTATGCAGATTCGTACACCTTTTTATCTGACTTTACACGCAAATCAGAGATGAAATAAAATAAAATATATAAAATTCAACCAATTTTACTCTAAACTACTGAATTGTATGGTTATTTATTCGCTAGAAACTTGAAAGTAGCTGGCAACTTTTGTTTGTGGAATTGAATAGAACAGAATAACACTTTAGCTTGTTGGGGAAGTTGTTAGCTTTTTTAGATTTTATTCTGTCGATTTTTATCTAAAGTGCATATGAGGTCCGTATCAAGTAGTCAACCAAATTGAAATAATGAGGGCTCCCTCTAATTAGTTGTTGTTGTTGTTAAGGGAAATAATCACTCTAGAATATCCGGAATGACAGCTGCGACCAGAGGTCAGCAGATCAATAAAAATTGTACACAAATAAGCAAAGGGGCAGAAATGTAAGAACCTGAAATACAAAATAGGATTATTTTCTTACCATCTGGTGCTTAAATAAGCTTTGTATTGTTTGCGGATTCTGAATATGTACACAAACGGTTTAAGATTCAGCACAATTTCTGTTTCGGTGGCCCGAAAAAGTCGTCTGCAAAGCTCTCGCACTGCCAAGCACGTGCGAATCAGCACTGAAAATGATTGACAGAAATGTGTGATTGATTGCTGGTGTAACTAATGGGCTTTTAATTTGCATAATAAAGGCAGCAGAGGGCTAGAACTGCCGAGTGTACGAATCTGTCTACTGTACGAATCTATCTACTGTCACTCTACATGTATTACCTGCCATCTGCTGATAAACTTTGCAAACAGTTTTGACCAAGATCAGGCCTGCCAAACTGTTGACACTCGGATTGTATTCCTGAAAGACCTTTTTTTGGCGAAAAAATCATTATTAAAAATCAGCAGACAACAAAAAAAGCATGTAAATTACACTGAATGCAACAAGTTAAAATTAATTTTCTAAAACTTTTGAACACTATTCCTTTTCAGTTCTCAACTAAAACCCTTGTTACCAGGTCTTTGAATAAAAAAATAATCATCAAAATAGTGATCATACTGATCAATTAAAGCAGTCTCATCTGAGTCTGCAATGTCAAAGCATTTTTGTCAGGAAAGTTAGAAACTTTACAACTGTAAGCTTTGATTTTGAAAATTATAAATGGACTGTATGAAAATTGATTTAAGATTTCAGGAGTGAAAAAAAAGGGCTAAACATTAGTAAAATTCTCTAAAAATATATATTTTTATCATACGACGTCGCGTACACCATGCAATAATTCAATAAACCACTAGTGGTTTATGGATTTACGGGAAACATTATGACGTCCATAACAACGTTGCGTTCATTATGACAAAAGTATAATGTATTACGGCAGAAATGAGATTTCAGTTATCTTAATGCCATATGATAAATAGAATCTAACATTCCTGTTCTTGTTTTATTGAATTTATTAAACTCGTTGCGAAAAAGAGATAAAATGCTCGGCAAGCCTCGCATTTTATCTCTTTTCCCCAACTCAATTAATACATTCAATAAAACATCATCACTCATGTAAGATCCTCTATTTACAGAATCAGGAGCACATGGGACGTTATCTTGATGAGGATTGGGCCCAGATAGAACACGAGCTGTTGAGGGAGAGAGGTCTTTGGGGACCCCATATGGGGTCAAGACTTGATAAATGGATGTTAGATATGACTGAAGGTAAGTTTTAGGCATATTTCAAATTGTTTGGAATATGGGCCAGCACATGAGAGATTTGATACTTATAGCATTCTTTAGCAACGAATGCTCAGGCAAGTCTGTGCATATGCAAAGTATGGATGTAGATGAAGAATCAGATATAGTTTGACCTTTTTACCCCACCCTTTTCAAGGACTTCTAAGAGCCTTTCCAACAGTTTTCAAGGACTAAATGTGGGGTGTGTCTGTGGGCAAAATATTTGCTACCATGTTGCTGGATACTTGAGCATGAGCATTTTTGGAGGCTTTTGCGTAAATGCTATAAGTACCGAATTCGGACCCATACATGTATTTCAAATTGTTTTGAATATACATTCAACTCTATTAAAATCAAAGCCCACTATACCACAATTACCATATTTCCAGGCATTTATAATTTTCCTGACAAAATTTGAGGCAGTCCATGAGTTTATTATTAAAGGTTCTTATTGCTCAAAAGCATACTTTAGATACTCATGCTGACCTATCAAGTGGGGCTAAAGATCTTAGTTTTGGTTTGGGTCTTCATTTACTTTTCTACTTTGTGTGTGCGAGCAACTTACGCTCTGACAAGACTGCAGATATACAGGTAAGACTGACAGGGTTCGCACTGGCTTGAAAAGTCCTTGAACATACAGGACTGTCTTGAAAAGTACTTGAAAAACACTCAAAGGCCTTGAAAAGTCCTTGAATTTGGCCATTTACAGGAGGATTCAACAGTGTTTTTGGAGACCTAAATCAGTAACAATTTTTGGTGCCTTTATTTGGTGCAGCATATGCTGCACCAAATATAGGCACAACAATTTTATACTTACTTTCCAGTACTAATGTCTACATTATCTCAGTCTAGCATTTCTGAAGAAGAATTTTAACGCTTAGATCAGTATTTTTCATTAACATTAAGTCCTTGAAAACTGTTGGAAAGGCTCTTAGAAGTCCTTGAAAAGTCCTTGAATTTTACTCATACTTGCCTGTATGAACCCTGCAGATACACAGGTAAGACTGAGCAGACACTGGTCACTGTTGCCAAAAGTTCCTTAATTTGATAAGCTTGCTCATTTTAAGATGTTGCCACAAGGGGTTAAAATAGCTAATTTATAGTCACCAAAACATGTAGTACAGTAAATTTTCTAAAATTTTGAACACTTGTTTCTTGCCAAAAGGCATAGCCAAACAGGTCAGACCCAGATCAGACTGCTTCTTCAGAAGCAGTCTGATCAAGGTTTTCCCTGTTTGCTATTCAGTTAACCAACATTTTATTTGCCAACAGAAAAATAAAAGTGTTCGAAATTTTAGAACATTTACCGTAGATCATGTACGGCAGCATACCTGTAAACAAATGTAATTTTGCAAAACCTATTTGGCTGCAAAAACAGAATACACCTGTACACCGTAGTACTTGGGTTATCAGTAGCCATGATCAGTCATTACAATTTAGGCAGTTACATTGATATATTACAGGTGTTTATTTCAGGTGGGGTTGTACCCCACCCACCAACTTCTTAAGGCTTGATGCATATGAAATACCAAAAATAGTAAGTGAGTATGATCAGGAAATACCACAATCACAAACTGCAGACAACCCCATGGCACCGCGAGGAAGAGCGGCTCAACCATCACAAGACACCAGGAAGACAAATTAAGCAAAGCAATCAGCTCTCTCTTCCCCATCAAGATGATTGCAATACTAGAATGGACATAAAGTAACGTACATCAAAACATAGAACAATTACAGACTCCCTCAATGGGAGTAACAATAAACAAAAAGTCAACAACAACAGAACCACCGCCTTAGAACGGACAGCAGCCTAAGCCACCGGGGGGCTTGAATGCATTTTACTGGTACCAAATCTTCGACCTAGATTCTGCTGTTGTTGAAGTACAAGAAATGTTCAGCTCACATGGAGGCCATCTAACTAATGCAATGTATCATCATGGAAAAACTCTCTAATCAAATTACTACACCATGATGAAACAAAGAAAAGGGCTCATGACGCACAGATAGTCAGAGCTAAAGAAAACCTCAAGTTGAGCCACGGTGGGTCCAAGCCTTATTTGGTTAATTAAAGCAGCTGAAAAATTGAGAGAGAAAAAATAGTTGTCTGCTGCATGTTTCTGGTGGTGCTTTTATGGTTATGACAGCCTTATAGTATATATAACCTATTTCCTAAACACTACAAAGATTGTTTTGTCTTTGGCAGGTCCATTCCGAATGCGTAAGAAGATGAATAAAAATGACATGTTCTATATTCACTACCCATATAGACCAGATATGGAAAACAGTGTAAGTAAGATGTATACATGTTATAGGTCATATAACACTTTGCTTGGAGACTAACTGACTTTTTTATGTCCCCAACTTTGGAAAAGGTGAAGGGGGCATATTGAATTTGGCTAGTCCACACATCCTTCCATCACATTGTTTGCACTATTTATCACATGACATCGCATCTGGGAGTGATTTATTTAAAACCATGTAATAAAATCAATAAACCGTTAGTGGTTTACAGATTTCGTAACGCTACATAATGACGCCCATTATAGCATTGCGTTAAAGATGTTAAAATCCTGAATTTGTCGCAACAAAATGTAATTTTTAATTCATTTTAATGTCATGTGATAAATAGAATCTAACATTCGTGCTCCTGTATTATTGAATTTATTAAACTCATTGCAAAAAAGCGATAAAATGCTCTGCAAGCCATACATTTTATGGCTTTTCCCCAACTCGTTTATTAAATTCAATAAAACATGAGCACTCATGTGAGATCCTTTATATCTAAGAAACTATTTAACCTACAGCCTTGAAAGTTGGTGAGCTGGTAAGGCATGATGAGTAAAATTACCTGATCAACTTTTGTGAGAATTCATCATCATCATCATCATCATCATCATCATCATCATCATCATCATCATCATCATCATCATCACCATCACCATCACCATCATCATCATCATCATCATCATCATTTGCATGCAGGTGCTGTAGCATCATCATCATCAGTGGGCCCCTCTACAGGTAGCTGACTAGCTGCATGCATAACAATTGCACCTGGCCCCCTAGATTATAAAACTTTTTTGTGCTCAACTCAACTGAGCAAGGGATTTCAACTGCTTATAAAAACTAAAATGCTAATAAATGAATATTTTTCTTGCTCTAAAACTCCCAGATTTTGAATTTACAGGGTTCATACAGGCTAGAAAAGTACTTGAATGTAGAGGGCTTTCTTGAAAAGTCCTCAAATAAAATCTGCCTTGAAAAGTACTGGAAAATCACTCAAAAGCCTTGAAAAGTCCTTGAAATATACTATTTTCTGTAGGACTTAGCACTGTTGATAGAGACCTAAACCAGTATAAAAATTTTGTGCCTTTATTTCATGCAGCATTTGCTGCACCAAATATAGGCACAACAATTTTATACCAATTTTCCAGTACTAATGTCCTGGCATTTCTTAAGAAGACTTTAACACTTAGATCATTATTTTTCATTAACTTTAAGTCCTTGAAAACTTTTGGAGAGGCTTTTTAGAAGTTCTTGAAACGTCCTTGAATTTTGCTCATACTTGCCTGTACGAATCCTGATTTATCCTGCTTATAAATGTTAAAATGCCAACAATTGTTCGCATTTTAACATTTATGAGCATGTCAGAGGATGAAGGAAAACAGAATATTTATGAGCATGATAAATTTCATGCTCAGTTGAGTTTAGCATAAAAACTTTTATAATCTTGAGACCTGATATCCAGTTGTTCCTTTCTTGGGGGATGACTGTTGTGTGCTTCCGCTCACAGCAGATGTTCTCCCTCATTTTCTTCCATATCATTTTGGTTCTTTCTGGCCTGAGCATTCCAACAACCTGTATATCACATGTGGTTCTGACTGCACTGCTAGAGTGCTTTACATCTCCATACCAGTGAAGGAATTATGAAAAATATCACCCGAGTTGTTGTCCTTGTTTAAGAAAGAGCACCATCTTTATTGGGGCATAGTATTTCACAAGCACAAAAATTTCTAGTTAATGGTAAATTTTGTCAAGCCAGGACACAACAAAGAATACAAAATTAAAAAAGAAAAAATACAATGATATTAACAAAGTAAGCTCAGACTAAAAATCTTGTTGTAGGCCCATTAGGTAGCTGTGTAGTCAATTTTGAAAGACTTTTGGGTCATGGAATAAGTTTCATCATCACCATCATCGGGTTTTGATTAATATGCAAATGCAGGAGCATCTTCCACATCAGTGGGCCCTTCTTCAGGTAACTGGCTAGCTGCACACAGAGAAGATCTTACTTTAGGTAAGACTGCCATTTGTATATTCGTAGCAATGTTCTATGGCAGGATGCCCTTCCTTTCACCAACTCAGACACTTTCGGCAGTCCAAGAGCTTTGCATGTATCCTACTGACTTTGGCTGTGTGCTCCACCATTGGTACCATGAATTTGTAGTGCTTTTTGGCTGGACTACTGCTACAGCAACTGGGAAGTCAGTCTGTTGACTCCCGCTGTGAAGCTACTATCACCCAGGTTGTGACAGGCTTGTTTCTAGCATATGACACTTTTTAGTTTTGTGTAAAGGCCTAGAAAAACTCCTAGATGGGTGGCCCTACTGGGTTAATGAGCCCCATCTACCCACATGTTACAGATGGTACTGGCTTACATGGTTACCAGGAGCAAGGTCAATCTTGAGAAAAAGACCAATCTTGTCCTGACCGCAAGACCAATCTAGACCTGACACAGAAGTTTAACAATTATATTATGTATTGGCCAATTTACTTTGACTTAAGCAGGTACTTTGACAATCAGGATTTGTTTTATTGTGAGTTTTCTGCATTTAAATTTTCAGCCATTGAAGTACAAGATTGCAATCAGCCATGACAGTAAAGATTACTATGAGCAGTACAGATCACAGACACTGTTCGGTGATGATGTTCTACCAATTAAACTGGGCATGGAGGAAATGCCGACAATTGACTCGGAGTCAGAAGATAGGTCCCCAGAAGGTGGGTTATGAATCATTTTCCACATACAACCACGCAACTACCAGGTTAGCAAAGAGGTAGTTCATGAACTCAAATTTGGAGATATAGCTGATATGCAAATATAAACAATTTGCAGTAGAGTGACAGGAATTTTAACACTGATTGGCAGTTTGGGATGTTTAAAAGAGGTCAAGACAATGGACATGATACTTCTAAATAGTTTTCTTCCTTATTTTCAGTAACATATGTGGTAGGTGCTTCTATGAGGCAATTCCAATGTGTACCTACGACATGTCTTTTCAATATATTCATCATAAGCTTTTAATAAACAAATTCTCAATCAATTTCATTTATTCAAAGAAATGAGCATATAGAAATGAACAACTTTTCGTGTAGTTTGTCGTGCACCTGGATGACAATAATAGACTGTCTATTTTATGCTTCTGGCAGCTTATCTTGAGATGTTTCATGAGAGTATATTGCTAAATTGCTAGTTGTGTGGCTGTAATACGTGCAATCACACTTTGCACAATTTCCATTTTCAAAATTATATACCCTCATTTAAAAAAACACAGTGTAGTGCCAGATCAGCTGGCTTTTAATGAAACCAGCTGATCAGAATCAGAGGACAACAATTTTTACAATAATTTTCTCAATTTTCTTGAAAAATAAAGCTTAAAAATTTATGTGAATTATCTGCCTGCAGGATATTCTGGGAAAATAATGCTTGAAGTTTCATGTGAGTCATCTGCCAGCCTACAAACCACATGACTTGTGAAACCTCATTTGCTCTTCTGAAGCACAACACAATTGGAAAATGCCAAGTGCTGCAAATTTTAGAGTGCAAGTGTTAATATTTTGTAATTCGAATTTCTAAAGTTGAGGATATTTTCAAATTTTTTATCTTCTGTCCTTGTACTTTCCAGATATCATACAAATACCAATTACAACTGTAGCAGACAACAATTTTAGTGATAATTTTCTTGATTTTCAGGGAAAATAAGGCTTGAAATTTCATGTGAATCATCTGCCAGCAGATGATTCACGTGAAATATCAAACTTTATTTGCTCTGCTTAAGCAGCACAGTTTGAAAATTTCGTTTGCTGCAAATTTTATTCATACTGACTTATAATTTCCAGATATTATGAAAATACCAAAGCTATTACCAAGGAAGTTGACAAAGCCATCCTCCTCTGAGAACAATGATGATGAAGACGATCCTGACTCCGAGAAGGTTGACAGCTCTGAACCGCAAGAACCGACAGAGACACAGTCTGAAAATCAGCAAGAACCAGTCCAGAAGAGGGCTGATAACCAGGCTATTTTGAGGTTACTGGGTGAAGGTGAAAAGGTAGGGACATTTCCATATTGGTTTTTTGGTTTGGATGTTTTATGTCCCAATCAACAATTGTTCAGTCATGTGGGGAGGAGGTTCCATATTGGCATTGATAAGCAAAATGTTGGCTTTGAAATATTTTGTTATAGCAACAGATCTGCTTTGGAGTTTTTGGAGAAAGACACTTCAGCTGATTGACAGGATTTTTCAACAAAAAAAAACCCAAAAACTGTTGATTGAGCAGCAAGTACAGAATTTAACCCCTTCTGCTCTCTCATCTGAGAGCTTTATGTACTTTGGTGGCCTATTTTGCAGACACTATGGACCCAGATCAGACTGCTCCCTTAGGAGCAGTCTGATCAGGGTTCATAGTGTTTGTTCCCATGATTAATTGTTGGCTGAAGTGCATTTGAATATATGCAGCAGATGTAAAAAACAGATGATTTTTGAATGTCAAAAGTGAAAATCTGCTTTTCTCTTGGCGCAGGCATGAATATGTGTATTTTGGCCAGAACATGAGTTATTGATACAGTCAAACCTGCTGTTGCGGTCACCTCTATTAAGCGTGACCCTCCCTTAAGCGGCCACTTCAGGGTCCCCCCGAACGATTTTGAATGCAAATGCACCTCTATAAAGCGTCCACCTGTCCAACGTGGTCAGCGGTCACCGAAATTTGCCCCAAAACGCTGAAATTGTATCCGTAAGCGGCCACTTTCCATGGTTCGTTGCAGCCGCTTGATTAAATTTTATCGATAAACTTTTTTTGCACCGGTCAAATGCTTGGAGCAATTAAACTCCCCAGCAGTGGTGTCTCCTAAAAGAAATTCTATTACGGCCGCCGCCCTATGTTGAGGCTATGGGACGCAACAGTTGGGGTATTTGTGTGCCACTCGAGACACAATGGAACTGAAATTTTAAAAGTGGCTTAAAAGTTCGAGTGTTTATGCTAATCAAACACTACGACATGCTTCAAGAAACCTGCACATTTGGATTAAAAAATAGCGCCGTCCGTAACCTAAAACCTGAATACGCTAAACGAACACGACTTGTAGTTTTTGTGTATGCGGGTACCAGTGCAAAGCCAGTCAACCGTTAAATTGTCAACATCAAAGCGTTTACCGCTGCCAAAGTTCATTCATCCATACCGTGGCAGATTTTAACAGTAAATGTGTGAAAAACTAAATGCAAGTAGTAATACTCTTTGCTGGAGGCGTACTTACTACACAAAGATAAAATGTTTGCTGGGGGAAGAAAACAAGCAATAGCTTTTGAGAAAAAAAATGAGTAACAGAATCATTTTTTCCAAGTCTGAATAAATCTACAAATCAAACAACTTTCTCTTCACATTCAGTAGCACAATGTCCATTAAACATGCCTTTGCTTATCAAAAATCAAGGTTTAGCTTTAGAAAAAATTGGTATACCAGTGACAAGAAGCCTCTAAGTCCAAAGGCTAACTCTTTTGACAAACATTGATTTAAAAAAAAAAAAAAAAAACTTATGGAATTGCTTTTGTTTTAAAGTTACATATTTTGATATTTTTTTTATTTTATTTTTTTTATTTCTATGATGCAATAACTGAACCCTACACTGGCAGTGTAGACCCAAATCTTCATAATTTTAACTCAAATGGGAATATCCTCAATCATATGGCCATCTTACCTGAACCTCTATTAAGCAGCCACCTGTCTTAAGCAAGCGATTTTGGATTATCCCTTGGCCGCTTGCTTAAGACAGGTTTGACTGTACTTATCACAGCATCTAGCAATGCAGGCTATTAAAGATGAGCTTGCCAAACGTGCTAAACCACCACCCTCTCTGCTTCCATACACAAAGAATGGATGTAGATGAAGGCTCAGATTAAGATTTAGCTCTCTAGCCCCTGCTGGATATGTCAGCATGGGCGTTTAAAGGAGGCTTTTGAGGATATGCGATAAGTACCAAATCTAGGAAAATCCTGGACAACCACCCTCTCTCTTCCCATACACAAAGAATGGATGTAGATGAAGGCTCAGATTAAAATTTAGACCTCTAGTCCCGCTGGATATGTCGGCATGGGCGTTTAAAGGAGGCTTTTGAGCATAAAATTATACGATATTAAAGTACCAAATCTAGTATGTTCACCCATTTTATTTTTCACGGATCAGCTTGATCTTTATTTTTACGCTCTTTATTTTTGTAAAAAGTTAACTTAGCAACTATCAGGGCTAACCCTGGCTCAGAATTTGTTGTAGCCAAGACTTTAGCCAAACCAAAAAGGTTGGAGTCAAATGAAATTGACTTAAGCTAAGCATTAACTTTTAAAAGCTAGAAAGTAGTATCAACAATGTTGCTCTGTATCTAACTCTTTGCCCACTAGTGGTGACTTTTGTCATCTGCTGAAACCTCTGCAAACAGTTTGGACCCAAATCAGGCCGGACAAAATGTCGGGCTTGATCTGGATCAAAATTGTTTGATACCGTGATGGTATTGAAAAAATCCAGCATTCAAATAGTTAAATATGGCACAATAATAAAGCATGAAGGAATAATGAAAGCAATATTTTAAAATCCAAAAGCTGATCAAAATACACTTTGTCGCAAATATGTAATTTTTCAACCACCTTGAGTGTACTTTTAGCCAATGACTTATGTTTGTAGCCACTCTACATTTTTGTAGCAAATGGCTACAATGGCTAATGGCAGGGTGAGCCTGTACAAGATTCTATATACAAACTTTAACCCTTTTCAGAGCTTTTGTTTGCTGGTCTCTGGTCTGCTTATGTTCTTAGGTAGCCTATTTGAAAACAATATGGACCCAGAACAAACTGCAGCCTGATCAGGGTTCATAGTGTTTGCTTCCATGAAATCTAGCACTTGAATATGTGCAAGACTTAAAGAGCAGACAACCTTTTTCTAGGAAAAAAAATGGCGGAATAGCCTACTTTGGAGCTGCATTATACCAAACTTGTGTTTATACTTGTATGAATATTTCAGATCACCCACATGTTCCGCTGTGCTAGGTTACAGGGTCTGGACACTGCAGAGGGGCTGTTGCTGTTTGGTAGGGAACACTTCCATGTGATAGATGGCTATACCCTTCTTACAACCAAAGAAATCAAGGATATAGATAGTCTACCTGCGGAGTAAGTGATTCACAATTAATTCAGAAACATTCAGAAACAAAATACTCTACAAAGTTGTGAGCAAAAAGTGTAGAACCAGATCGGATAAGGGGCAGTGTGATCAGGGTCAACACTGTTTGCCACTACAGTAAAACTTGTCTTAAGCGGCCACTCAAAAATAGACAAAACAAAGGTCTTAAAGACAAGTGGAAGCTTAATGAAGGTCGAAAGTATTGCAGAATGCTCTCTCAGAGCATTCTGCAAAACTTTTGACCTGCATTAAGCAATAATAGTTTTGAAAAACAAATTTTGGTTTTCTTTTTGAGTAGCTGCTTTAGACAGGTTTTACTTTAGACAGGTTCTGTTGTTTTTGACTTTTTGTTTATTGTAACTCCCATTGTGGGAGTCTGTAATTGTTCTATGTTTTGTTGTACGTTACTTTATGTCCATTCTAGTATTGCAATCATCTTGATGGGGAAGAGAGAGCTGATTGCTTTGCTTAATTTGTCTTCCTGGTGTCTCGTGATGGTTGAGCGACTCTTCCTCGCGGTGCCACGGGGTGTTCTGCAGTTTGTGATTGTGGTATTTCCTGATCATACTCACTTACTATTTTTATTGTACATTACTATATTCTTACAACCAAAGAAATCAAGGACATAGATAGTCTACCTGCAGAGTAAGTAGAGACAAAAAAGTCCCGAGCAAAAAGACTGATAATGGGTCATGTGAGTGATACAGCTTTTTCGCTTGTCAAGTAGGAATTTCAATCAACCTTCTGTGTGTTTCACCATGGTCAGTTAAATAAAAAACAACATACAGACATAAAAAGACAGGTTACTTGTCTGATTATTAGCTGCATTTAATCAATATTTGGAGAAAAAAAATATCTGAACAAGATTAACTTATTAGAAAAGAATCACATGATTGATAAATAGATTATGATATGATAATTTTCATATCAAACCTCATGTCAATCCTTGACCCATTTTATTGGGCAGATATGGGTTTTTGTCACTTTTTCGCAGAGGTTACTTAGTAATTTTTTGGCTCGACTTCTACCAAAGCATATTATCACTAGTTATCTTGTGAATGAAACTCCTCCTACAATTTTACCTGGATCTTTTTGAAATTTTGCAGGTGTTTTTGTCATGGTCTGAAGATGTGCATGAGGTATGGCCGTAATCCTCAGGTTAATTTTGTCACTTTTTTCACAGAGTGAACTTAGTACGGTCAATTTTTGGCTCAACTTCTACCAAAGCATGTAGACACTTGGTATCTTGTGAACGCAGCTCCTCCTACAATTTTAGCCTGATCTTTTTGAAACTTTGCAGGTGTTTTTGTCAAGGTCTGTAGATATGCATGTGATTTGGATGTAATCCTAAGATTTTTTGTCATTTTTTTTTGACAGTTTGAACTTTAATAGTACTTTTTGTGTCTCTACCCAGTAGGTCCGTCTGTCTGTCTGTCTGACTATGTTTCAAAAAGTCCTGTCCATTCTAGAACTTGAAATCTATTTATATTTCTTGTGAGTTGGTTATGCCCCGCCATACATTTAGTGACATTTGGATCTTTCTGACACCAAAGGGAGGGGTGTGTGTATGTGGGGGGGGGGGGGGGGGGAGGCGTGGTGGGGGTAGACATAACTTGTTACATTTTGTGTCTCCCCCGTAAGGGTCGGGAGACAAATTGTTTTACCCAGTATGTCCGACTGCCTCTCTATGTGTCACAAATTCATGTCTGCTCTATAATCTTTTTTTGAGTCAGTTATGCCCCGCCATGCATTTAGTGACATTTGGATCTTTCTGACACCAAAAGGAGGGGGGTGGGGAGACATCTAGTTTTTGTAGAAAAAACAATTCTTGTTTCATATTTAATTCATATAACTCACCAAAGGCTTGTTTAATAAATTCCATATGAAATGATTACTCGTGGAAGATCCTCTATTTGTTTCATAAGGCCGCTCCAATAAATGAGAAAAACAAAATGTTATCCAATTGTTATTACAGGTTGCATGATCCAATCATTCCAAAGTCATCAAGTCGACCAGGGAGCCAGAAGAGAATGTAAGTTACCTTGTTATAGCTCTAGTTACAGTACAGTCCCTTTATGGCACACCTCATTATGGATTTGGATATAATACAGTCATGTTGTGGCTCCCATATTTTTTATCATGGAATTTTACATAGGAATTATAGAAAAATGACCATTTTATGGTCATTTTTCTATAATTCCTTTGTAAAATTGTCCCTTTATAACAGTAAACTTATAACCTGATCCATTCCTATGGACCCAAACCATAGCATTATAAAGGAACTGCGCTGTAAGACACTTTTGTCACAGCCCTTTTTCTCAAGCCTTTCTCAGTTGAACAATGTTCATATTTCTATTTAACCCATATAAGCTTAGTGTCCTTTTTTGGGATGTAGGCAAACAGTGCAGATCCAGATCAGATGCCGCAGAACGCTGTGTCTGAGTAGGGTCTCCACTGTTTGTTTACAGAATTTTCTATTATAATTTGAATAAAAATGAAACTAAAGTTCATTCGACTTAAATGGGTTAAGCTGTGGTGATCATGGGAAGTGTCTTGATGAGACTTAAACATTGAGTTGTTTTGAAGAGATTTATTCTGGCACTACCACCTTTTCAAGTGGGGCGGCTGTCTGTTAATGGAGATGTGTTGTGTACTCAGTATATTTGCTGATTATTTTAGCCTAATTTTGGATGACTAAAAAATCAAGACAAACTTAAGTGGGTTTATTAGATGGAAATAGACTGCCACTGCCTTCAAGGTGGAAAAGACAAGACTGCATCATTAATACCATGTCAGTCTTTTGTAAGAATTTCCAGCCCCCCCCTCCCCCCCCCCCCTCCCCCCCCCTTGAAGTCTGTAAATATTTTCAACTCGGATTAATTCCCTAATGCTTAATTTTGCATTGTATTATTTCATTTCAACCTTTGCAATCACGTGTTCCTCGGTCAGAGGCTACAAGGTGGCAAATGACTAGGGTACTGTATCTTTACACACTAACCTGCAACATTTGACATTCACTTGCAATTTAGCACAGGACGTTTGACAGACAGCAAAATGCAACCATTTGACCTTAAAATGCAATCTTTACTCTAGTATAATTATGCCGAGGACTGACACACCTATGTTTGAAAAATGGACCCTGTCTAAAATATATAATGGAATATTCCACCAGACTATAATAGATTAATGGAAGCTGGTATGTAATTGTATGGAATAAAAATGAATACCCTGAAAACCCCTGCACATTTAACTCTTTGCCTACTAGTGTTGTCTGCTAATAACCTTTGCAAACAGATTAGACACAGATCAGGCCCAACAGAAGGCAAAAGTTATTGCTACACATTTAATGCTGGCTTTCGAAGATATCTCACATTTTGGAGCCATTGTTGATTATGCCAGTTGAACTTGATATGGTGTTAAGATAAAAAGGCCACCAAATATACTATATGAGCCAGTGCATGAAATTTCCAACAATGTGGTATGTGCGACCAGCAAAGCCTCAGATCAGCCTGCACATATGCGTAGTCTCATCAGAGCCTTTGCTTGTCGCTAGAATGTCCTATGAGTGCTAAGCTAATGACTGAACACCATTTGAGATTTCTAAGCCTAAAAGGAGGCTGCACAGGCTTGTCTGAGTCTACACGTCTTGTCAAAATGCCACATTGTTGTAAATCACGTGTCACGGCTCTAATTATTATCCAAACTAACAAGTTACTCTTCTGATCAGCTCAGCTGGCTTCATCAGAAGCCAGCTTATCTTAATCTACACTGTTTACAAAAAAAGGGTATAGAATTTTGAAAAGGGTATTCACACATTGCACTTATAAGGGCAGGGATTTTTTTTTGAAATTTTTACACATAAAACAGTATATCTTATGAAACAATGGTCAATAATACAGTCTACTCTCGATACCTTGAATTTCAAGGGACTGGGCAAAATATGTCGAGTTATCAGTAATTCGAGGTAACCAAATCATGACGTATGCCTACCATTTTGGGGCAAAATAATTCACGTTCAACTCGTCCATTAATAGATCGTTATACGGAGCTATTTCATTAATAAACTACGGGATGAATTGACCCAAGAATCAATTGACATTTGAAATTGAAACATTAGAATTTCTTAGGTATCGCTACAGTCCTGACATTATGACTATTTTTTCACTTTCTACGACAAAATAAAATAAACATACCGTAGCGTTTTCAGTCGGCAACTGGTCCCGCTGTCGCAGGTTTTACCCTTCCGTAAGTCGTCATATTTTTACATGCGCGTTTTAATTTTCGTCAGCTTGATGTGCAAATGCCTTCCCAATCTATTTTTGTCATGACATGACCAATGTCCGAAAATAGCCTTAAACGCACAAGTCTGTTTTCAAAATAAATAAATTGGCCGAGAAACAATTAAATTATACTTTGGCCATCTATGCATCAGACAAGAATTGACCTACATACAAGGCAGCTCTCTGAGAAGCAAAATATTTAAATTTTGAAATTGCTATTATCTAAACAAAAAAAAAAAAAATGAAAAAAATACTTCACTCTCGATCTATTTATTCATGTTATTGTTATGTCCACGGCCAAGCCCGTGTCACTATGTAAATGTTTATATGATGTAATGACGATGAGCTTGTAAGCTTAAGTCTAAAATAAAATTTCTGTTCTGTTCTGTTCTTATTTAAAACGAGCAGTCACGGACAGAGATTGCTCAAATATGGCACCTTAGCTCATGTAGCCGCTTTGAAGTTGTGCCACAATAGATCAATAGAATTCGGCGACTGCGGTCAATTATGTAATTATACATATACAACACACTCATTTACAATTGCATGTGTCACACACGTGGACCAAGTGATCAAACAATTGGTGGTTTTAATGGGGATAATAAACGTTGAAAGCGGTAGATTAATTGGGGACACATTCAGATAAAAAGGTAATTTCTTATGAAATGGAATCGAGTTAGGCGTTGTAAAATACACTAAAATTGATCAGCGGGACCAGTTTTTCGTAACGAGTTATCAGTTTTATTGACTTAGCCGTTGTCGAGATAAACGTTGTGGAATTGCAATAATATACAGGGGAAAATACCGGGACCGGGCCGTCAGGTCGAGATAAGTGATAGTATTGAGTTATGCATAGTTGAGTTAACGAGAGTCGACTGTAGTATATAACCAGTTAACTGTTTGTATGCTGTGTATTTTTTTTCATTATTTTGTTGTCGTCTGCTGACTTTTTTCAAAATTAACTTTTTCAAAAAATTATTTTCAGGAACACTATCGAAGAGTCAAATGGTTTGGATCTAGATCAGGACCAACGGTCTGTCGGTCCTGATCTGGGTCCAAACTGTTTGCAAAGGTTATCATCAGAGGACAAAACTCGCCACTAGCAAGTTAAGACTTATGATGGGTTTAATGATTTTTTAAAGGTACAGCAAGTTTGCTTATGAAGATATCCGAGAAGTACACAAGAGAAGATACCTACTACAGCCAATAGCAATTGAAGTGTTCTCTTCTGATGGTAGAAACTACCTGCTAGCATTCCCTAGAAAAGTCAGAAATAAAGTCTACTCCAAGTAAGTTGAGCAGCTCACAAGTCGGATCCAGGATTTCTGGAAAGTGGGTTCATATGTATAAAGGTGTGGGGGGTACCTTCTACAGTCAATAGCAATTGAAGTGTTCTCCTCTGACGGTAGAAACTACCTACTAGCATTCCCTAGGAAAGTCAGAAATAAAGTCTACTCCAAGTAAGTTTAGCAACTCAGAGGTGGCTCTAGGATTTCTGGAAAGTGGGTTTATATGTATAAAGGTGTGGGGGGTACCTTCTACAGTCAATAGCAATTGAAGTGTTCTCCTCTGACGGTAGAAACTACCTACTAGCATTCCCTAGGAAAGTCAGAAATAAAGTCTACTCCAAGTAAGTTTAGCAGCTCAGAAGGGGATCCAGGATTTCGCCACGATTTCTGGAAAGGGGGTTCATGTGTATAAATGTGTGGGAGGCTGGCTTTGCTGGTTTTATCTCATTTTTCTTAAATATTCCATGAAAATGAAATTATTTGGTCTCACAGAGACAGTATATCCACAACACACTGTTGCATATGTTTTGAGATCATTAATTACATCACATTTGGTCTGATGGCCAAGTTTGCAACACTCCAATTTAAGACGGAAATAAGATTTTAACAGTAAACAAGCACAGAAATGCATTAGAATAGGGACAACCATGCTTCATTTGGGAAGTATTTATTCTGATAGATGGTTGAAGCAACTTGGAACTACACCTCATTCAATATCTATGATATCCATTTGAAACTGCTCAATATGTATATCATGTAATTTCATGAAGAAACATGATTCTTACCTTTTGTATACTGCAAACAGTGAAGACCCAGATGAAATGCCATAGGGAGCGCAGTGGCTCAGTGATAGAGTGCTTGACTCGAGACCAAAGGGCCGCAGGTTCGAGCCTCACCGGCGTCACTGCGTTGTGTCCTTGAGCATGACCCATTAATCCTAGCTTAGTACTGGTTCAATCCAGGAAGACCCGTCCCGACTTAACTGAAAGATTGTTGACTGGGACGTAAAGAATCAAAGCAAACAAACAAATCAAAGACTGAAGTACATCATCATTTGGAAATTCTTACCTGGTGCCCCTTAATGTCTACAATGAACCATACAGGCCTCCAGATAAACGTACGTAACTGAAAAGTATTTTTCTTATTTCTCAATCAAAACATATGTTGTGGGTACTTAAAAGAACCGTCTCAATGAGACGGTTCTTTTGAGCACCCAAAACATATGCTTAGATGATGCGTAAGAAAATAATTACAAGTTTACGCTCAAATATTTTAACTGGACCATTGATCATCCCAGGTTAATTGTATCAAACCAGATGGAAGAGTTCATCAGTATACAAAGGGTTAAAGAAGGAAAAGAATTACGAAAAATGAGAAAACCATGTACAATGCCTTTTGCTATATACAGTATTTTAATTTTCCAGGTTTCTGACTGTGGCTACAGCAATCACAGATAATGCACAACAATCAGTGTCTGGACAGAGACAGAATGTCAAGATAGAGGCCGGGTGAGTATATAAGAATCTATCATGAGGATGGGATAGAAAAATACATCCCGAGGATCAACATTTGGCATCACGAGGCTTGCCGAGTGATGACAAATGGTGATCCCGAGGGACGGATTTTTCTATCCTACCCTCACAAGAATAATGGATTCTTTTTCTTGCTCTTCATTTTTTTTACTTTAAAATAAGCTTCCAGAAGTCCCTGAATACGCTAAGGTGTAATTTCACATGATGAAGTCACTTTAACATAACAAAGACATCACTTGATGACCATGTGAGTGAGTTCCAATACAACCAATGTATTAAGCTCTCATGTGACAGCCTGGGTAAGATAGCATGGGTAAGATAAGATATTCTATCCCAGTTAAAAATCTCAGATGTCCCTTTTCGGTGAGCAAGAACAATATCTATTGTAATGACTGCATTTGGGGTAGTTTGCATGCTGTTTGATAGTTTGCAGATTTTGAAAACTCTTTGCATGCTGGGTTGTTTCTCATGCGTTTGATGTCATCTACTGCCTATTTCCGTTATTAACTTTTTCGAAAAATTCTTTCAGAAACAGTATCAGAGTGTCAAACAGTTTGGATCCAGATCAGGACCGACATAATTTCGGTCCTAGGACCGACATAATGTCGGTCCTGATCTGGGTCCAAATTGTTTTTAAAGGTCGAAGTCACCACTAGCAAGGAAAGAGTTAATTAACTTTTTCCAAAAAATCTTTAAGGAATACCATCAGAGTTTCAAACAGTTTGGATTAAGGTCAGGCCTGACAATTTGATCTGGCACCAAATTATTTTCAAAATTTGTCCATGGACAACAAAAGTCGCCACCTGGCAAGGAAAGATTTAGCCTTATTGAACTCCTTTTGACCAAAGATGTTGGATTGCTATATAGGGATCAAAGGTTACAGGGTAACATTTGTCAGTCCTAAGGGAGATGTTAAAGACCAATGCAAAGCCCTGAGGTTTTGGAGTCTCCCGAGTGACCTGGCAAATGTTAATGTATTAAAAAACAATATTTTAGTCTTATTTTTGCATAAATTAAATTATAAATTCACCTAAATTAAGGTATGTCATTATATTTTGTCGCTGTTTCACAGTCAACAGGTTCTTGGAAGTTTTCATTATTCGTGTACCAGGGCCAAGTGATATACATGTATATATAAGAGTGATAAATGGATCAGCTGTCATAAAAATGTAGTGGCCCTGAAAGAGTGTATTCAAAGTTTCAAATCAGTGCATTGAAAGCATGTGAATTGCCATGTTAATACATGGGTTTGTGCTGGTTGAAACATGGCATCACAAATCACCTTACTGGTAGCTTTTAACCCATCCCCATGCAAGGGCTGCTTGGGGCGGGCCAAAAAATGTGTGCTCTTGCATGCCCCAATATTGTAAGCAAGTCAACAAATTGATAGGATTTGGTTTTGAAGGGGATATCAGGATGGAAGCGATCACAATATCACTGACGCTTTTTAAAAAGCTTGCGGATAATTATCCTAGTTAAAGTATTAATATTTACATTTTCGAAGCTATCCTTTAATGAATCTTTAGATTGTTGCAACGGTTCATAGCCTCATGAATTACACAAATTTGATTGACAGCTGCCAAGCTCACTTGCCCGTGC
The DNA here is from genome assembly GCA_964019695.1 of Loripinus fragilis. Classification (NCBI taxonomy): domain Eukaryota; kingdom Metazoa; phylum Mollusca; class Bivalvia; order Lucinida; family Lucinidae; genus Loripinus; species Loripinus fragilis. The sequence continues at coordinate 47,430,575 of OZ026516.1, read as the reverse complement.
AATACGCTTCGAACATCGAGACTCATTCGCCAGAAGTTATACTGGTGTTGTGATTGACAGTGATCCACACCTGAGTCACATGTGCATAACAAGCCTCTTGTTTGCTCCATTGGCTGTCCTTGTTCAAGCTGGCTGTCCCGCTTTTCCATTTTACACTCGGACTAAACCATTAATATGATTATATTTTAAATACAAAACTGTTTTAATTCCTAAATTAAATATATTTTTATATTTTAGATATTTATAATAAAATGTAAATATAAGCAATGAATTCAATATTTAGAATGTTCATGGAATCATGAATACTTTGGGTCTCTTGCAAAGTAAGTGAACCCCTACTTACTTTGCAAGAGACCCAAAAGTATTCATGATTCCATGAACATTCCTCAAATTGAATTCATCTCTTAAATGATATTACTTTTCTTACAGCTCTGGACTAATCAGTACTTTGATAGGAGAGAGATCTGTCACTCAGAGATGGGAGGTAAGTTTATCATGTAGTATGTACAAGCACTGAATGCAATTTTAACTTTTAGTGTTCTATAAATGGGACATCTGCAAACAGTTATGACCTAGATCAGGCCCCAAGGTTATAAAACGTTTTTCATGCTCAACTCAGCTGAGCAGGAAATTTATCCTGCTCATAAATGTTGAAATGCCAACAGTTGTTGGCATTTTAACATTTATTAGCATGATAAATATAACATCTGAATAACTTAAGGAAACTTCTTCATTTGTCGGTATCTTAGTTTTTATGAGCAGTTGAAATTTCGTGCTCAGTTGAGTTAAGCATGAAAAAAGTTTTATAACCTCGAGGCCAGATGCAAGGTTTTCACCATTTGCTCTCATGTAAGCCATATTCAGTGACTGGAATAATTTGGAAATTTCGACCAGCAACTCCTGATATTGAATAATAAACCATTCCAGCATTTACCCTTTGTATACTACTGAATTCTTCCTACTGGTTTGATACAATAAACTTGGGATAGTCCATTGTACATATATCTAGGGGTGTCAGGTTATAAATCATATTGGTCTTCACTGTTTGTAAAAGTACCTGATTAGGGTTTCCTGTATACATAGAATTAAGCAAGTGTTAAGAATGGGAGGTTCTATTTGGAATTAATGCACTAAAGGTTATAGAATGTCAGTTAGAATTGAAATATTGGGTTGTGAAATGTCCGTTAAAATGGAAATGTAGAGGTTTTAGAATGTCTGTTAAAATGAAGAGGTTGTAAAATGTCAGCTAGAATGGAAATGTAGAGGTTGGAAAATGTCAGTTAGAATGGAAATGTAGAGGTTGGAAAATGTCAGTAATAAAGAAATGTTCTGTTGTTGAGTTGTAAAATGTCAGTTAGAATGTAGAGTTTGTAAAATGTCAGTCTAAAAAGAAATGTTCTGTTGTTGAGTTGTAAAATGTCAGTTAGAATGGAAATGTAGAGGTTGTAAAATGTCAGTTATAATGGAAATGTAGAGGTTGTAAAATGTCAGTTAGAAAAGAAATTTTGGGTTGTAAAAATGTCAGTTAGATTGGAAATGTAGAGGTAAATGTCAGTTAGAATAGAAATGTAAAAGTTGTAAATTGTCAGTTAGAATGGAAATGTTAGGCTGTAAAATGTCAGTTAGAAAAGAAATGTTGGGTTGTAACATGTCAGTCAGAATGGAAATGTTGGTTGGTAAAATGTCAGACTGAGTTAAAATGGAAATGAACAGGTTGTTGTCAGTTACAAGCGAAAGTATGTGCACAAATTACTGGTTAACCGCTTGCTCAAGCCTGCCCAGGAAAAAGTGTGGTTAAGTGAACTGACCATCCCGCAATGACCATAGCTGTTGACATGGGACGTAAAGCAACATCTGTTAAATTGAAAATGTAGATGTTGTAGAATGTCAGTTAGAATGGAAATGTAGAGGTTGTAAAATGTCAGTTTGAATGGAAATGTTTGGATGTAGAATATCAGTTAAAATGGAAATGTAGAGGTTTTAGAATGTCAGTTAAAATAAGGTTGTAAAATGTCAGTTAAAATGGAAATGCAGAGGTTGTAAAATGTCAGTTAAAATGGAAATATTTGGTTGTAAAATATCAGTTAAAATGAAAATGTAGAGGTTGTAAAATGTCAGTTAGAATGGAAATGTTGGGTTGTAGAATATCAGTTAAAATTAAATTTACTTATTTAACTCTTTCCCTGCTATCGGTTACTTTTGCCATCTACTGATACCATTTTGAGAAAGTTTATTTTGAAAAAAAGTCAGCAGATGATGACAAACGCATAAAAATGAACCAGCATGCAAAGAGTTAAAAATAGTGTTAAAACTTTTGTATTTCAGAGAGGTGAAATTAACAACTTCCAATACTTGATGCATCTAAATACCCTGGCGGGTCGGTCCTATAATGATCTCATGCAGTACCCTGTATTTCCATGGATATTAGCAGACTACGATTCTGAGGTAAGATAATCTTAAAACCCTGGCAAGCCGGTCCTATAATGATCTTATGCAGTATCCTGTGTTTCCATGGATATTAGCAGACTACGATTCTGAGGGAAGAGTCTTAATACCCTGGCAGGCCGGTCCTATAATGATTTCATGCAGTATTCTGTGTTTCCATGGATATTAGCAGACTACGATTCTGAGGTAAGATAATCTTAAAACCCTGGCAAGCCGGTCCTATAATGATCTCATGCAGTATCCTGTGTTTCCATGGATATTAGCAGACTACAATTCTGAGGTAATAGTCTAAATACCCTAGCAAGTCCATCCTATAATGATCTTATGCAGTATCCTGTGTTTCCATGGATATTAGCAGACTACAATTCTGAGGTAAGAGTCTTAATACCCTGGCAGGCCAGTCCTATAATGATCTCATGCAGCATTCTGTGTTTCCATGGACAGTGTTAGATTTAGGCTTGATTTCTATTGCGTCCCTGGGACCCAGGGCATCAACAAAACTTGAGTCTCATGTAAATTTTACTGAGTCCCGGAAAGTTTAGTTTCCAAACTGTTATTTTTTTTTATTCTGCAATGTTAAACACAAAGAAGTTAGCTTAAACTATCAATATACTTTATCATAAACACTTTCAGTTAACACTAAGTGATTAACGGTCAATTAAAAAAAAGCAAGAGAGAAGTATACTTAGCAGAGATGGAGTCTTTGACCATTAAATTTCATTGTTTTTAAAAAGTCTTTATTTGACGCTCTAGATCAAGATTATTTTATATGTGCCTGTTGAAAATCGCTAAACCTGTCTATGAACGCATTTTTGAACCGAGAAAACATCGAATTGCGATAGTATTGGCTTCAAAATTCACTGCATTAATTTATTTAAATGTTTCTAGTGTGATTCCTCAAGGCAAACGCCATTTTTACCCAGCAAATTGATTTTGGGAAAACCGTAGATCATTATTTATAGCAGAGCCTCGTTCTGATTTCAACCGTTGCTATGAACAACGGACCTCGGAGAACCACAACTGTATACTATTCAAAGCAGTCTCTTTATGATTTTGAAGTTTTGCAAAGTACAATAAACCGATATTCAAGGGTTTTAACTCTCTTTCCTTTTCAGCTGGCTTAAATTTGTTGAAAGTGGACTGCTTTTGATCTTGCGTCCCATGTACGCAGGCTACTTGTCTTTTTTGCGTACCAACAATTTTCATTGCCTATTTAGATATTATTCTGAGGTAAGAGTCTAAATACCCTAGCAAGTCCATCCTATAATGATCTTATGCAGTATCCTGTGTTTCCATGGATATTAGCAGCCTACGATTCTGAGGTAAGAGTCTTAATACCCTGGCAGGCCGGTCCTATAATGATTTCATGCAGTATTCTGTGTTTCCATGGATATTTGCTGACTAGGATTCTGAGGTAAGATAGTCTTAATACTCTGGCAGGCCGCTCCTATAATGATTTCATGCAGTATCCTGTGTTTCCATGGATATTAGCAGACTACGATTCTGAGGTAAGATGCTCTTTGGCTGTCTCCTTATGCTGCTGAATAAATTAAAATGCATCTGTTACTTCTGTTGTACTGCCTAGCATGATTCCAGATATGATAATGGGTTCATAATAGCACAGGTTTTGATAAACAAAAATTTTCAGCGTAAAATTGTAAAAATTTCCTTACCCATAATTTTTAGCATGTGTTTTGGGTGCCCAAAGAGCCGTCTCAATGAGACTATTCTTTTGAGTACCCATACCATATGTTTTGGTTGAGAACTAAGACAATTAAATTTTTGGTAGACACTCTTAACTAAAGCACTGTTATTGTCATATTCAGCAACCCAAATAATTCTGAAATTTCAACCAACAACCCTTTATGATGAGAAATAGGCCATTCCAACAAATAAAAAATAGTGTGTATGATCAGGAAATACCACAATCACAAACTGCAGACAAACCCATGGCAAGGCGAGGAAGAGCCACACAACAATTACCAGACACCAGGAAGACAAACTGTGCAAAGCAACCAGCTCTCTCTTCCCCATCAAGATGATTGCAAAACTAGAATGGACATAAAAGAACCTGCAAACATAACATAGAACAATCACAGACTCCCACAATGGGAGTAACAACAAACAACAAATCAACAACAACAGAACCACCACCTTAGAATGGACAGCAGCCTAAGCCGGGGGGGGGGGGGGGGGGGGGGGGGGGGGGGGGGCTTAAATGCATTTTACTGGATTAAGTGTCCTATTGGCCATAGATATGTTGAAAGAAGAACATTTGTTTTCAGGAGCTAGACCTGTGTAACCCAGCAACATTCCGAGATATGGCAAAGCCTATGGGAGCACAGACTCCAGACAGATTGAAGCACTTCAAGAAACGATTCCACGACTGGGACGATCCTCAAGGTAAGACTAAACAATGAAATGAACCAGCACATGAGGTTTAGGTACTCATCGCAAAGTTCAGGCAAGGAGTCTGTGCAGATAGGCAGTCTGGCCAGAGTCGACACTGCTCACATAAATTATGGATGTACGGTAAAACCTGTGTAAAACGGCCACTCAAAAATAGACAAAACAAAGATCTTAATGACAAATGGTAGCTTAATGTTGGTCAAAAGTATTGCAGAATGTTCACCTTGGAGCATTCTGCAATACTTTTGTCCTGCTTTAAGTAACAATCGGTCTTGAAAACCAATTTTTGGTCTTTTTAAAAGTGGCTGTTTTACACAGGTTTTACTGTAGGTGAAGAATCAGACCAATATTTAGACCTCTATTCCCACTGGATTTGCTGACATAAGATGAAATTTAGTTTTAGTAGGGTCATGAAAGAATGAGGGCTATGCGTTAATTTAACCCTTTACCTCATAGAGACACCTTTTAACGCTTTTGCAAACAGAGCAGACCTGGATCAGGGTTTTTTATGTTTGCTTATGGAAATATGATATATCTGATATCCTACATTAGTGGACCTGACAAGTAATTTCTTTGTTCTATGTACCAACATGAAAGTGTATTTATATAATTATTCATAGTGGGTGGAGCCTAGAAGGAAAGGGTTAAAAATGAATGTGCCACCCTTTGGATGTCACTCACTTTAATCTGAACCTTTGGTGTTCATCCCTCCAAATACCACTAAAAGCGGGCCATCATCAGCCTACCAGTGAAATGCAGTGGCATCTCGCTGGCCGGCTGATGATGGCCCAACATTGAATGCTAGCTTAGTAACTTTTTGATTTTTCAGGGGATCAGGGGGCCAGTATTGCTAAGAAACCCTATAGCTTTGTGATTTTGCAGGGGGTGGGGTCCAGACCCCTGACCCCCCTCTGGATCTTTGCAAAAGGGCAAATTTTAGACTGGCCTTTAAGTCTCCTCTCTCATTATCATGGATGTGCAGATTCAAATTTATTTTTGTCCCAAGCAATGTAGTTTTCATTTATTTGTCCCCTGAAAAATGTCATCTGCTGCAAGCTTTGGGTTATCTTTTGATGAAAATATGAGCCGCGACAGGATATTTCCAACAATGTGGTATGTGCGACCAGCAAAGCCTCAGATCAGCCTGTGCATACGCGCAGTCTGATCAGAGCCTTTGCTAGTCGCTTGACTATTCCATGAGTGTTAGGCTACTGACTGAACATCATTTGGAGCTTCTAAGCTTAAAAGGAGGCTGCATAGGCTCGTCTGAGTCTACACTTGTCAAAATGCCACATTGTTTGAAATGACATGTCTCGGCTCATAAACATTCTTTTCTTTATTATAGGAGAGACACCTCCCTACCACTATGGTACTCACTATTCCTCCGCCATGATTGTGGCCTCCTATCTTCTGAGAATGGAACCATTCACTCAGACATTCCTTAATCTTCAGGTAAAGAAACCTTCATTTTGGCCTCGACCTGTCTTCGGGGTTTCCAACAAAACATGACTCAAACCAGTCTCCTCACAACAGGGAGTAGCTTGAAAAATTAAATTTCACTTGCATCAAGTTTAGATATGTACTTTCCAAAGCGCGAATATCAAAGGCACTGATCAGACTGCGCAGATGTGCAGGCTGGTCTGCGCCTTTGTTGTTCGCAAACTTCCAAAGACAGGTCTTCTCGCGTTGAGGCCCATTTAAATCGGGTGCAAAGGTATCTTTATTTGGCTTAAGTAAGGCTTTAATAAATTAAAATTGTGTGTTTGCCATTTCCTACCTACCCAGAGAAAGACAACCTCAAGAAAATGAATTAGGCTGCTTAGGCAGATTTTCACCCTTAATGCGTCAATCACAACAAAAGTCGTCTGCTTTTCTCGTCTACTGAAAAGTTTAAGAAGCCTCTATGGCAAACAGTGTGGTCTCAGACCAGATTGCTCCTATAGGAGCAGTCTGTTCTTGTTCCACGCTGTTTGCTTCTATACTTAATTCGTCAGTAATGTTAGGCAATTCTTTGCAGCAGACAACTTCAGCAGACCACATTTTCAGATGCATTTTTTTTCTTGGCACTTTAAGGGTTAACTTGGGTGCAAAGGTATCTTTATTTGGCTTGAGTAAGGCGTAATATAAATAAAAATTGTGTGTTTGCCATTTCCTACCTACCCAGAGAAAGTCAGCCTCAAGATAATGAATTTGGGTGCTAATGCATATTTTAACCCTTAATGCGCTAATAGCAACAAAAGTTGTCTGCTTTTCTCGTCTGCTGAAATGTTTAAAAAGCCTCTATGGCAAACCGTGTGGACCCAGACCAGACTGCTCCTATAGGAGCAGTCTGTTCTGGGTCCACGCTATTTGCTTCTATACTTAATTCGTCAGTAATGTTAGGCAATTCTTTGCAGCAGACAACTTCAGCAGACGACATTTTCAGATGCATTTTTTTTTCTTGGCATGGGAGCGCAGTGGTTCAGTGGTAGAGTGCTTGACTCGAGACCGAGGGGCCGCTGGTGCGAGCCACACCGGCGTCACTGCGTTCTGGTCCTTGAGCAAGACACATTTATCCTAGCTTAGTACTGGTTCAACCCAGGAAGACCCGCCCCTGTTTAACTGAAAGATTGTTGATGGGACGTAAAGAATCAAACAAACAAATTTTTCTTGGCACTTTAAGGGTTAACTTGGGTGCAAAGGTATTTTTATTTGGCTTGAGTAAAACATAAAATAAATAAAAATTGTCTGTTTGCCATTTCTACCTACCCAGAGAAAGTCAGCCTCAAGATAATGAATGAGGCAGATTTTAATAGCTTCTGGAATTTATTTACATATTCACCAAAGACAAATGACCATTTAAACTTGAAACTTTTATTTTATAGGCATGCTTATAGTTTTAGATTTGAATTTCTTATGTTTAGAAACTTTCGCACTACTGCAATCAAATGATCAAAACTATTGAGTTCAGACCGCTTGAGTGCTTTACGATTAACCGACTAACTGCTTGTTATAAAAGGGCCACACGGCAAGAAAACCTCTCTTCTGGGTCTGGGACATATTATAGCTCAATCCAGCCTGCTCAGCTACAGAGACTAGCTAGAATATTGGAATTTTTCATATAAAACTTTCAAGAGATCAAACAACAAAGGCGCTGATCAGCCTGTGTAGATGTGCAGGCTGATCTGCGCCTTTGTTGTTCACATACATGTACAAAGGGTTAGCACAGGCTTGAAAAGTACTTGAATATACAGGACTGTCTTGAAAAGCCCTTGAAAATTAAATTTGCCTTGAAAAGTACTTGAAAAACACTCAAAGGCCTTTAAGAGTCCTTGAATTTTACCATTTATAGAAGGATTCAACAGTGTTTTTGGAGACCTAAATCAGTATAAAATCGTGGTACCTTTATTTGGTGCAGCATATGCTGCACCAAATAAATGCGCCACAATTTTATACTAATTTTCTTAAACTAATATTTTTAGTAATGGTCTCTAGCATTTCAGAAGTAGAATTTTAACATTTGAATCAGTATTTTTCTTAAGTTTTCAGTCCTTGAAAACAGTAGGAAAGTCTTAGAAGTCCTTGAAACGTCTTTGAATTAACCCTGTGTACAACAAAACCATATTTTCTGGTGACAAAGCCCATATCTTTTTATCTACCTTTTCAGGGTGGTCATTTTGACCTAGCTGACCGTATGTTCCACAGTGTGAAAGAAAACTGGCTATCAGCTTCCAAGAACAATATGGCAGATGTGAAGGAACTCATTCCAGAATTCTTCTACCTTCCAGAATTCCTTACCAATGCCAACAATTTTGATCTGGGTAATTGACCTTACAAGAATCATATGAACCTGTAAGCGCAGTGGCTCAGTGGTAGAGTGCTAGAGACCGACGGGCCGCGGGTTTGAGCCTCACCGGCATCACTGAGTTGTGTGCGTGAGCAAGACACATTAAACCTAGCTTAGTACTGGTTCAACCCAGGAAGATCCGTCCCTACATAACTGAAAGATTGTTGATGGGGCATAAAGAATCAAACAAACAAACAAAACAGCACATAAGATTTTGGTACTGATGAGCCTGCACATCCAGATGTTCTCCCCAATGCATCTTTTGTCACCAAAAAATGGGCATAGATTAAGGCTCGGTTCAAAATTAAGGTCTATAGTCCCACTAGATAGCTGTGCCTGCACATTCTAACTCTTTACCTCAGAGAGATGCCTTTTAACGCTTTTGCAAACAGAGCAGACCTAGATCAGGCAGCTCTTGTAAGAGCTGCCTGATCAGGGTCTACTCTGTTTGCTTACAGAAATAGGATTAGATATGATACTACACCAGTGGATCTGACAGGTAATTTCTTTGTTCTACATACCAACGTGAAAGTTTATTTATATGATTATTCATAGTGGGTGGAGCCTAGCATGAATATTCATGAAAGAAAGGATTAAGAGTGGCCTTATAAACTCGCTCATATATACAAATACAACATGCAAATATGTAAAATTGCCCCAAACAAGCAACAAAATGGTAGGCAAAGTCAGAGATATACTGCCTTTTTCTGAGAGGAATCTATGAAATACATTAGGGCTCTAGAGAAAATGGGTAACTACCATATGGATATTGTCTGTTTTACCTCCACATGATGAATCCATATTAATGACATTGCACCAATGGAAATCCTAAGTTCGAAAGTTCATATGGGCCTCGCCGCAAGAAAACCTGCTTCAAGGGTTTGGGAACAACAAAGCCAAAGACCAGCCTGATCAGCACATTTGTTGTTCACTTATGATTAGTATCATATCAAAACTTGCTGCAAGCAAAATTTCACTATTCTAGCTAGTCTCTGTAGCTGAAGAGACTGGTATGAGTCTCACTTTGTTGGAAACCCAGAAGACCCATATAGAGTAAACAACCCATTAAGTGCTCTGACAGGCTGAATGCGGTAATTGATGACTTGCCTTTTTTTCTTGCGTATTGAATGAAAATGTGTAAATATTTCAGGAAGCAAGCAAAGTGGGGTACAACTAGATGATGCTGTTTTACCACCTTGGGCCAAGAATGATCCCAGAGAATTCATTAGAGCTCATAGAGAGGTAGGGTTTTACTCCTTATATATCATACAGCAGGCCTTTAGTTAAAGGAGTGTAACAGAAAATTATTTTTCTTTTTTCTCACCAAAACATATGTTGTGGATACTCAAAAGAACTGTCTCAATGAGACGGCTCTTTTCAGCACCCAAAACGTACGTTAAAACTGATGGGTAAGAAAATATTGACAGTTTTATGCTCAAATACTTTTTTATCTAAACCTGTGATACAAGAATTTGAGGATATTCAGTTTTGAAATGAATTTGACATTTTACATAGAGTGAAGTTAAAAATCTATATTTCATGATATACATCTGTTCACTTCACTTATATTGTCTCCAAATTTTTTTTATTACATACTATTTAAAAATTTAAAAATGTAAATTGGTTTGTACTTTTCATGTCACACATGACATGGGCCTCAACGCGAGAAAAGCTGTCTTCATTATTTGAGATCAACAAAGGCGCAGACCAGCCTATGCATCAGGGCAGTCTGATCAGTGCCTTTGTTATTCCCTTATTGGACAGTATCGTATCTAAACTTGCTACAAGCGAATTTTCAATTTTCTAGCTTAGGAGGCTGGTTTTATTCTCGCGTTGTCAGAAACCCCAAAGACAGGTTTTGTCGCATCAAGAAGGCCCACATCATATAAGTTTGATGATATTGCCAAGTGTTTTTCCCCCAGTTTCTCAAGTGCTGGCATACAATATTGGACCTAATAAGCACTCTTTAAGGGTATTTTTTTTCTCAATTCTTAATACCCTCTTTTGAAAACAGTGTAAATCTAGATATGAAGAGCTAACCAGGATCCACTTTTTCCATCCACAAGGTGAATTCATATTCTTGCATAGATATCTATTCGTTAAGCTGTTTACACCCATTGTCAAATGAACGAAAATCCATGTTCAAATCAGGAGATTCACGTGCTGTTTGAACATGGGTCAGAACTTGAAAATACTTAAATGAGCCCTGCATTATTTGCATGACGTTATACGGAAAGCGCTGCGGACCAGACCGATCATTTATCCGATGTTTTTGTTCGCGATAAGGTTGCGCACGGTTATGACGTCATGATGTTCGAAAGTACACAGCCGACGTCATTTTGTTTAGAGAAATCCAGTGTAAGAAAATGGACAATTTAATGTTTTAGCAGCGTTTTCAATGCGAATTGGGCTGGAATAATGTAAAATATGCAAGAATAACGATCACACATGTTTGTTTCATTGCATTAACATTTGCCGGGTCCCTCGGATGATGCTGAACACTCGGCCTATCGGCCTCGTGTTCAAACAGCATCCTCGGGATCCGGCAAATGTTAATGCATGAAAAAACATGTGTGATCCCTATATTAACCTTGGGAGACAATAAATGCCTAAACGGGAACTTTGGCAAATAGTATATACCCAGATGAAATGCCGCATGATGCGGCATTTCATCAGAGTCAGCACTGTTTGCTAAGACAAAATCATTCTTCAAAGAAAGAAATACAATAATTTTTGGAAATTATAATCTGTAACACCCCAAAATATACAATGAACTTTCCTCACTTTTTTATGTAGTTTTATGGAATATTCCATTTGTCTGAAAAGGATCAATAATGAAATTACACTGGAAATACATTGTGTGTCTTTTATAAAGTATAAACAGCCCCATGAAGTTCTCTTTATGCTTTAATATAAGAGCATTTGTTAAATCCAATATGGTATCTGTTTTAGGCCCTGGAATGTGACTATGTAAGTGCTCACCTTCATGAATGGATTGATCTGATCTTTGGATGCAAGCAGCAGGGCCAGGCAGCTGTTGATGCTGTCAATGTGTTCCACCATCTCTTCTATGAGGGTAACGTTGATATCTACACTATAGACGACCCACTCAAGAAAAATGCCACCATTGGCTTTATCAACAACTTCGGTCAAATTCCAAAACAGGTGAGATTGTTTAACTCTTTCCTTGCTAGCGACAACTTTGTTGTCTGCTACTATTAGTCCTGATCTGGGTCCAAACCGTTTGACACTCTGATAGTGTTCCTGAAAGATTTTCGTTTTAAAAGTCAGTAGGGGCAACAAAAGAGCATGAAAAATTACCCAGCATGCAAAAAGTGAAGCCAATTTGAGTGTCGTTTTATTGATGAAAACAAAGTGAATTCGTTTTGCATTTTTCATGCCCACTTGTATAAAAGATTCAGGGCAAATTGCTTTTGGTCTGTTTCTGCATGCAACAATTTTTAATGTTGGCTATAACTTTTGAACTACTGAAATCTAGAGTTTTGATATTTCATATTGTGGGAAGGGCTTTTACAACTACAGTAAATGTTCTAAATATTTTAACACTGGTTGCCTGCCAAAACAGCTTTAAAGACAAACAGTGTAGACCCAGATCAGACTGCTTCCTCATAGTCTAATCAGGGTCTTTTCTGTTTGCTATTCTGACAAGCATTTTGTGAATTCCAGTCTTGATAACCAACATTTTATTTTAGAACAGAAAGAGAAAAGTGTTCAAAATTTTAGAACATTTACCATACACTGAAATAGATGACCTTATAACTTACTTTTGAAAATGAATATATCATAGCCATAATGTTTTAGTTAGCCATTTTCTTTTAGCTGAATATATAGCTATATATTAGTTCAATATAGCTATACTGTGATTTGCACCTATAAATGTATGTAAATTGCATCATGTAAATGATCAAGTCCAAGGTACTACTTGGCTGGGAAAGAACATGTAGCCTCCCAGTCAAGTTTAGTATAGCTGTACAGTGAATTGTATCTGTCTGGTGGCTTAGTGTTTCATAAACACGTCATATAAATGACCTAGCAGGGATTGAACATGTAATTTGCCCGTCTTGGAGAAGATGGTCTACTGTCTCCTGTTTCTTCTCAAGCTCGTCCCAATGATAATCACAGGTTAAAATTGTAAATATTTTCTTACCCATACTTTTTAGCATATGTTTTGGGTGCTCAAAAGAACCGTCTCCTTGAGACGGTTCTTTTGAGTACCCACAACATATGTTTTGGTTGAGAAATAAGAAAATTAAGTTTTCGTTACGCACTCTTAACTAAAGTCCTGTAGTGCACATTGAAAACTCGGGTTCTGTGGACAGTTTATCAATTTGGCTGGATAAAGGTGTCTTATCTAAATCTATGACATGACCCCTGCAATATACTCTCATATGGAGGTTTGACTTTAATTTTATTTATTTTTCAGATCTTCCGCAAGCCCCATCCGCAGAAGAGACTAAATATCCGTGGCATTGACATAATGTCTGGTACCCTACCACCTGCAGATAGACTATTCTTCCATAATGTTGATAATCTCAAACCATGTATGCAGCCACTCAAGGGTAAGTGCAATGAACTGTTGATAACTCAAATTATATGGTTAACTTAAGGTAATAGTAGAATCTATCATGCGTGTGAGGGCGGATAGAAAAATCTGTCCTCATGATCACAGTTTGGCATCACGAGGCTTGCTGAGTGACGACAAGCAGTGGTCACAAGGGATGGATTAAAAGAATCTATCAAGAGTATGAGGGTAGGATAGAAAAATCCATCCCAAGGATCGCCGTTTGGCATCACGAGGCTTGTCGGGTGATGACAAACAGTGATCCTGAGGGACGGATTTTTCTATCCTACCCTCACACGAATAATGGATTCTTTTTCTTGCTCACCACTGTTTTTATTTATTTATTTTGAAATAAACTTCCAGAAGTCCCTGAATACGATAAGATGCAATTTCACATGACGACTTTACTTGACATCCTGGGTAAGATAGCATGGGTAAAGCTACTGTATTTTTGCTATGATAAATGGTCTGAAATTTAAACTCAAGTTACCTAACAGAAAGACCAGAAGTTAGCAGTCTGCTTAATAGTGCAGACGCAGATCAGAGTGCTCATTGAGGAGTCTGATCAGGGTCTTCACTGCATGTTTGAAATATTAGTTTTAGTATAATCCTTCTCCGGATTCATGGGATGGGACTAGTACTTTAACCCTTTACTCCACACAAGCGCCTTTGGACACCTTTGAAATGTAAAATTTTGGAAAATATTATGAAAAATGGAGCATTTGCCCCTGAGGAGCGAATGTTCCATTTTCCATAATACATTCGAACTTCGATGGCTCGAACTCGTCGGGACCGTCAGTGCGTGTTCGACCCATCCATGTGTTCAAGCGAAACCTAGCCTGACAATTTTCAAGTCGGTTCATGTGTACTTTATGTCATCACGGAGACCACATTTTTTTTACCAAACTTGCAAAGCGCACGTGACACCTGTCACTGATCAATAACCCTTTGCACGCTAGAGTTAAAATGATAAGACACATGTGTTAGCATATGAACCTTTTTTAAAGTAAATACATTTGTCAGCATGCGCATATGCGCGGGCTGATCTATGCATTTGCAATCGAGTAAGCTGTACCATTTGTCTTCTTTTGGGTGAATGCTCTTGTTTATGTGTCACAACAGTTTATGTTTGGTTGTTTATCCTTTCCTTTAGAACAATAAAAGAAAAAAACAAGTTTGTTTCTTATTATTTATTCACAGTCAATGTGCAAGTTTCAATTAATAACAACGAATAAAAACATGAAAAAATGACAAACTCCCTAGGATTTTTACAACAAAGACGCTGATCTGACTGTACCGCCGCACAATCTGATGCCTGCCTTTATCCAGCATGGCATGTTTTACTCATTTTGACGTGCAAATTCTTGATTACAAAACATGTCATTAATTGTCCTTAATCATTTTTGGCCGCCCTACTAAATGGTGACAAGTGAGAACTTACTCAAATCTTTGATCTTCACACGTTCCCCTCGTCTGTTAGGTAACCCAAGGGTAAATTCATCATTGTCACGGAGCGCCTATGAAAATAATAATGAACTTAAATCAACCGTGTGACTGATTCATGTAAAGAAATATTTGGTTCGAGCCACCATAGCTTTTATATATGAAAAAAACGCACTGCGGACCGTGTTTTGAGATCGAGCCATCGCTGTTCGAGCCTGGGGTGTATTTTAACATTAAATGTATAGGGAAATTGCCAGGACAGACGAAAGAGTTCGAGCGATCCCTGGTGTTCGACACAGGCGAGTTCGAGCGACCAAAGTTCGACTGTATTTGCAAAACTATTGAATTGCAAAAAATATTTTTTGGAAAATATTTGAAAATTTGGATTATTTATAGAAAGTGATGCAATATTCTAAATATAGCATATGGGGTAAAGGGTTAAATTAATCCATACAGCCATGAGTCTGTTTAGATGTTTGCACTATACTATTTCTTATCTCCATACACTAATTCAATTAAGGCAAAATGATTAACCCATATAAGCCTAGCGTCCTTTTAGTGGGACATAGGCAAACAGTGCAGACCCAGATCAGATGCCGCATTGTATGGTGTCTGAACGTCTGATCAGGGTCTCCACTATTTGCTTACAGAATGTTCTATTGGAATTTGAATAAAAATGTAAAATACCACACAAAAACCCTTTCGTGCGAAATTCCATTTGGCTTAAATGGGTTAATTATATAATTTTTTTTGTCATTATCTCAATTATCTAGTATTTGAGAATGTAAGTGTGTATTTCTAATCACATAGAAGAGTCCCTTTAATAGAGGTCCTTAAAAAGTCCTTCCAAGGGTTTTACATTTGAGGCAGTGCATGAGATTTCCAACAATGTGGTATGTTTGACCAGCAAAGCCTCAGGTCAGCCTGCGCATACACACAGTCAGATCAGAGTCTTTGCTAGTCGCTAGAGTATTCTATGATTATTAAGCTACTGACTGAACACCATTTGGAGTTTCTAAGCTTAAAAGGAGGCTGCATAAGCTCGCCTTAGTCTACACTTGTCAAAATGCTACATTGTTGGAAATCTCATGCCACAGCTCATTTTGAATGAACACCATGATTTATGATGATTAATTTTGTAGAGTTGAAGAGTGCGGTAGGACAGATACACCATGGAGACAAGTATGTGTTGGCTGTAGAGCAGAACAAAGTTCTTATACCACCTAGTTATAACAAGTACCTGGCTTGGGGATACTCAGATCTTAGTGTTAGGATAGGAAACTACGAGTCAGAAAAGGTAAAATTCCTTTTTACCCATCCATACTGATACATTCCCCTATACATAATGATAAAATGTGGGATTTCCAGGCCCTACAATATGGATGGGATCTTCCAGGCCCTGTAACACAATTGGTAGCGAGTCTGATTGCTGATCCAAGGGTTGTGAGTTCAATCCCAGCCAGGCGTCATACTTCCATGGAGATTGATCATGAAATATTTTCTGAGGTCATTCTCCTCCTTTGGCTGATGTCAGTTTCAGTACTGGTTGATGGCTTAGTCTAAGCTTGCCCAGGGAAAAATGGTTAGATTAACTGACCATGCCGACATGACCATAGACGTTGCTATGTAGTCACTTTACTTTAGAAACATTAACAGGTAGCAAGATGCTTTTGTTAAAGTATTTTGTAATGAGGGACCTGTCTGTAGGCGGTGTATTACTGATTTATTTCTATCTACCTGTATTTGTTTTCTGCCATTTTTATTTGGCCTAACTCAAATCCAGTTGACATTGAGTGAACACGAATTGACTATTCATCTGTCTTACAGGCTACAGCAGTGTTTGAGGGGTTGGACAATGGTGAGATACTGTGTGCTGCCTGTCCTAATACCAAGGTGTTCATTACTGGAGGAATAAGTTGTGTAAGTCTAGTAAATAATTGACTATTCATCTGTCTTACAGGCTACAGCAGTGTTTGAGGGGTTGGACAATGGTGAGATACTGTGTGCTGCCTGTCCTAATACCAAGGTGTTCATTACTGGAGGAATAAGTTGTGTAAGTCTAGTAAATAATTGACTATTCATCTGTCTTACAGGCTACAGCAGTGTTTGAGGGGTTGGACAATGGTGAGATACTGTGTGCTGCCTGTCCTAATACCAAGGTGTTCATTACTGGAGGAATAAGTTGTGTAAGTCTAGTAAATAATTGACTATTCATCTGTCTTACAGGCTACAGCAGTGTTTGAGGGGTTGGACAATGGTGAGATACTGTGTGCTGCCTGTCCTAATACCAAGGTGTTCATTACTGGAGGAATAAGTTGTGTAAGTCTAGTAAATAATTGACTATTCATCTGTCTTACAGGCTACAGCAGTGTTTGAGGGGTTGGACAATGGTGAGATACTGTGTGCTGCCTGTCCTAATACCAAGGTGTTCATTACTGGAGGAATAAGTTGTGTAAGTCTAGTAAATAATTGACTATTCATCTGTCTTACAGGCTACAGCAGTGTTTGAGGGGTTGGACAATGGTGAGATACTGTGTGCTGCCTGTCCTAATACCAAGGTGTTCATTACTGGAGGAATAAGTTGTGTAAGTCTAGTAAATAATTGACTATTCATCTGTCTTACAGGCTACAGCAGTGTTTGAGGGGTTGGACAATGGAGAGATACTGTGTGCTGCCTGTCCTAATACCAAGGTGTTCATTACTGGAGGAATAAGTTGTGTAAGTCTAGTAAATAATTGACTATTCATCTGTCTTACAGGCTACAGCAGTGTTTGAGGGGTTGGACAATGGAGAGATACTGTGTGCTGCCTGTCCTAATACCAAGGTGTTCATTACTGGAGGAATAAGTTGTGTAAGTCTAGTAAATAATTGACTATTCATCTGTCTTACAGGCTACAGCAGTGTTTGAGGGGTTGGACAATGGTGAGATACTGTGTGCTGCCTGTCCTAATACCAAGGTGTTCATCACTGGAGGAATAAGTTGTGTAAGTCTAGTAAATAATTGACTATTCATCTGTCTTACAGGCTACAGCAGTGTTTGAGGGGTTGGACAATGGAGAGATACTGTGTGCTGCCTGTCCTAATACCAAGGTGTTCATTACTGGAGGAATAAGTTGTGTAAGTCTAGTAAATAATTGACTATTCATCTGTCTTACAGGCTACAGCAGTGTTTGAGGGGTTGGACAATGGAGAGATACTGTGTGCTGCCTGTCCTAATACCAAGGTGTTCATTACTGGAGGAATAAGTTGTGTAAGTCTAGTAAATAATTGACAATTCATCTGTCTTACAGGCTACAGCAGTGTTTGAGGGGTTGGACAATGGAGAGATACTGTGTGCTGCCTGTCCTAATACCAAGGTGTTCATTACTGGAGGAATAAGTTGTGTAAGTCTAGTAAATAATTGACTATTCATCTGTCTTACAGGCTACAGCAGTGTTTGAGGGGTTGGACAATGGTGAGATACTGTGTGCTGCCTGTCCTAATACCAAGGTGTTCATTACTGGAGGAATAAGTTGTGTAAGTCTAGTAAATAATTGACTATTCATCTGTCTTACAGGCTACAGCAGTGTTTGAGGGGTTGGACAATGGTGAGATACTGTGTGCTGCCTGTCCTAATACCAAGGTGTTCATTACTGGAGGAATAAGTTGTGTAAGTCTAGTAAATAATTGACTATTCATCTGTCTTACAGGCTACAGCAGTGTTTGAGGGGTTGGACAATGGTGAGATACTGTGTGCTGCCTGTCCTAATACCAAGGTGTTCATTACTGGAGGAATAAGTTGTGTAAGTCTAGTAAATAATTGACTATTCATCTGTCTTACAGGCTACAGCAGTGTTTGAGGGGTTGGACAATGGTGAGATACTGTGTGCTGCCTGTCCTAATACCAAGGTGTTCATTACTGGAGGAATAAGTTGTGTAAGTCTAGTAAATAATTGACTATTCATCTGTCTTACAGGCTACAGCAGTGTTTGAGGGGTTGGACAATGGAGAGATACTGTGTGCTGCCTGTCCTAATACCAAGGTGTTCATTACTGGAGGAATAAGTTGTGTAAGTCTAGTAAATAATTGACTATTCATCTGTCTTACAGGCTACAGCAGTGTTTGAGGGGTTGGACAATGGTGAGATACTGTGTGCTGCCTGTCCTAATACCAAGGTGTTCATTACTGGAGGAATAAGTTGTGTAAGTCTAGTAAATAATTGACTATTCATCTGTCTTACAGGCTACAGCAGTGTTTGAGGGGTTGGACAATGGTGAGATACTGTGTGCTGCCTGTCCTAATACCAAGGTGTTCATTACTGGAGGAATAAGTTGTGTAAGTCTAGTAAATAATTGACTATTCATCTGTCTTACAGGCTACAGCAGTGTTTGAGGGGTTGGACAATGGTGAGATACTGTGTGCTGCCTGTCCTAATACCAAGGTGTTCATTACTGGAGGAATAAGTTGTGTAAGTCTAGTAAATAATTGACTATTCATCTGTCTTACAGGCTACAGCAGTGTTTGAGGGGTTGGACAATGGTGAGATACTGTGTGCTGCCTGTCCTAATACCAAGGTGTTCATTACTGGAGGAATAAGTTGTGTAAGTCTAGTAAATAATTGACTATTCATCTGTCTTACAGGCTACAGCAGTGTTTGAGGGGTTGGACAATGGAGAGATACTGTGTGCTGCCTGTCCTAATACCAAGGTGTTCATTACTGGAGGAATAAGTTGTGTAAGTCTAGTAAATAATTGACTATTCATCTGTGTTACAGGCTACAGCAGTGTTTGAGGGGTTGGACAATGGTGAGATACTGTGTGCTGCCTGTCCTAATACCAAGGTGTTCATTACTGGAGGAATAAGTTGTGTAAGTCTAGTAAATAATTGACTATTCATCTGTCTTACAGGCTACAGCAGTGTTTGAGGGGTTGGACAATGGTGAGATACTGTGTGCTGCCTGTCCTAATACCAAGGTGTTCATTACTGGAGGAATAAGTTGTGTAAGTCTAGTAAATAATTGACTATTCATCTGTCTTACAGGCTACAGCAGTGTTTGAGGGGTTGGACAATGGTGAGATACTGTGTGCTGCCTGTCCTAATACCAAGGTGTTCATTACTGGAGGAATAAGTTGTGTAAGTCTAGTAAATAATTGACTATTCATCTGTCTTACAGGCTACAGCAGTGTTTGAGGGGTTGGACAATGGTGAGATACTGTGTGCTGCCTGTCCTAATACCAAGGTGTTCATTACTGGAGGAATAAGTTGTGTAAGTCTAGTAAATAATTGACTATTCATCTGTCTTACAGGCTACAGCAGTGTTTGAGGGGTTGGACAATGGTGAGATACTGTGTGCTGCCTGTCCTAATACCAAGGTGTTCATTACTGGAGGAATAAGTTGTGTAAGTCTAGTAAATAATTGACTATTCATCTGTCTTACAGGCTACAGCAGTGTTTGAGGGGTTGGACAATGGTGAGATACTGTGTGCTGCCTGTCCTAATACCAAGGTGTTCATTACTGGAGGAATAAGTTGTGTAAGTCTAGTAAATAATTGACTATTCATCTGTCTTACAGGCTACAGCAGTGTTTGAGGGGTTGGACAATGGTGAGATACTGTGTGCTGCCTGTCCTAATACCAAGGTGTTCATTACTGGAGGAATAAGTTGTGTAAGTCTAGTAAATAATTGACTATTCATCTGTCTTACAGGCTACAGCAGTGTTTGAGGGGTTGGACAATGGTGAGATACTGTGTGCTGCCTGTCCTAATACCAAGGTGTTCATTACTGGAGGAATAAGTTGTGTAAGTCTAGTAAATAATTGACTATTCATCTGTCTTACAGGCTACAGCAGTGTTTGAGGGGTTGGACAATGGTGAGATACTGTGTGCTGCCTGTCCTAATACCAAGGTGTTCATTACTGGAGGAATAAGTTGTGTAAGTCTAGTAAATAATTGACTATTCATCTGTCTTACAGGCTACAGCAGTGTTTGAGGGGTTGGACAAAGGTGAGATACTGTGTGCTGCCTGTCCTAATACCAAGGTGTTCATTACTGGAGGAATAAGTTGTGTAAGTCTAGTAAATAATTGACTATTCATCTGTCTTACAGGCTACAGCAGTGTTTGAGGGGTTGGACAATGGTGAGATACTGTGTGCTGCCTGTCCTAATACCAAGGTGTTCATTACTGGAGGAATAAGTTGTGTAAGTCTAGTAAATAATTGACTATTCATCTGTCTTACAGGCTACAGCAGTGTTTGAGGGGTTGGACAATGGTGAGATACTGTGTGCTGCCTGTCCTAATACCAAGGTGTTCATTACTGGAGGAATAAGTTGTGTAAGTCTAGTAAATAATTGACTATTCATCTGTCTTACAGGCTACAGCAGTGTTTGAGGGGTTGGACAATGGTGAGATACTGTGTGCTGCCTGTCCTAATACCAAGGTGTTCATCACTGGAGGAATAAGTTGTGTAAGTCTAGTAAATAATTGACTATTCATCTGTCTTACAGGCTACAGCAGTGTTTGAGGGGTTGGACAATGGTGAGATACTGTGTGCTGCCTGTCCTAATACCAAGGTGTTCATTACTGGAGGAATAAGTTGTGTAAGTCTAGTAAATAATTGACTATTCATCTGTCTTACAGGCTACAGCAGTGTTTGAGGGGTTGGACAATGGTGAGATACTGTGTGCTGCCTGTCCTAATACCAAGGTGTTCATTACTGGAGGAATAAGTTGTGTAAGTCTAGTAAATAATTGACTATTCATCTGTCTTACAGGCTACAGCAGTGTTTGAGGGGTTGGACAATGGTGAGATACTGTGTGCTGCCTGTCCTAATACCAAGGTGTTCATCACTGGAGGAATAAGTTGTGTAAGTCTAGTAAAAGCTTTAGTTCAAAAGTTCAGACAAGCAAACTTTTTAAGCATATAATTTAGTGATTTCTCTCTTATCCAACAGCAGGGCTCAGTTAGTAAAGTGTTAGACCCTGACAAGATTGCACAAATGCACATGCTCTCCTGAGCCTCCGCTGATCACATCTGTCATAAGTACCAGCAGGCTTTTTACTAAAGACCCTGGTACCAGCTCATTTGGGGTACCGCGCAAGTTGATTTCATGCTCGGGTCCAAGCTGCACAAGCATAGAAGTGCCCTCCATGTCTCAGGCGGCTTGGGTGTTCCCGATTCGAGAAGATATGACAAAGAAACAAAAAGTAACAGTCCATTCTAAGGACACTTCGCATGCACGCACGGCAGTATAGTTGATTTTTGTAATGGCCGTACAGAATATCTTCGAGGATTTGATGGCATTGTTGACATAGGCATGTAAATATGCATCCACATGAAGTTCATTGAACCTCAGGCCCAATATAACTGGGTCCGAGATTGAACCTAGCGTTTTCAGAAAAAAATCTTAATGTAATTAACATGCGACATTAAAGCTGGATTTACATTAGCGACCTAAGATTGACAGGCGAAAAGATCTGTTTGGGGTACTCACGCAAAAGTTCACATGAAAGTATTGTAGACAGCTTTACTGATTAATAATCAAGCACCAATGAAGAAAAAAACATTGTGTCAGAACTAATAAAAATTATAAAACAGAAAAATGACCACTCTACAAACTATCAAACACATGACATTTTGATCTGACTGATGGTGTACGAACTATTGGAGTGTACAAACTAATACATGTACACAATTTACCATAACAGCTGCAAATATTCAAAATGCACTCCAGAATATTTTTGCCCTGGCAGCAGACATTATGAACCCTGACCAGATTACTCCCTTAGGAGCAGTCTGATCTGGATCCATACTGTTTGCAATATAGGCTACCTAATTATGTGCACAGATAAGAGAGCAGATTACATTTGTTGTGAATGGCGGTAGAAAAATGAAATCTTTATCTCCTAATGTCGTCTGCTGATTACTTTTGCAAACAGTTTGGACCCAGATCAGGCCTGACAAAATGTCGGGCCTGATCTGGATCCAATCTGTTTGATACTCAGATGGTATTCCTGAAAGAATTTTTCGAAAAAATTAAATTTGAAAAAAAAATCAGCAGGCAACAAAAAAGCATGAAAAATTTTCCAGGGGCAAAGAGTTAGGGGTTAACCCTTTAAGCGCCAATCACAACTGCAGCAGACGAAAAATTTTGAGACATCTTTCCCAATTTTCAACAAAAATAAGGTATGATATTACATGAGAATTGTCTGCCAGCAGACGATTCTCATGAAATATCATGCCTTATTTGTTATTTTTGAAAGAGCGACAAAATTTTTAATTGTCGTCTGTTGCAAATTATAGGCGGCGCTTTATGGGTTAATTTTTTTTTTTCAGGTTGTAAATGTGTGGGAACATAATCTCAAAGACAAGAAAGTGGACCTGAAGCAGCCATTGTATGGTCACACAGAGCCGGTAACCTGTGTTGCTGCCTCCTCGGCCTATCATATCATTGTGAGCGGGTCACGTGACAGGACTTGTATTCTCTGGGACTTGAGTAGACTGGTATATGTCAGACAACTGAGAGGGCATACAGCACCAGTGGCGGCTGTCTGTGTGAATGAATTGACAGTAAGTGGCTTAATTGAAAATACAGTAAAACCTTTCTTAAGCGGTCACTCAAAAAAGACCAAAACAATAGGTTTTCAAGACCAATAATCATTTAATGCAGGTCAAAAGTATTGCAGAATGCCCCTGTGGAGCATTCTGCAGTACTCTTGACCTGCATTAAGCTACTACATGGCTTTAAGACCTTTGTTTTGTCTATTTTTAAGTGGCCACTTAAGACAGGTTTATCTGTATATGGATCACCCATTCACATCTGGAAAGTGCATTACATAAATCAGAGCTCGCACAGGCTTGAAAAGTACTTGATTATAGAGGGCTTTCTTACAAAGTCCTTGAAAGGACCTCTGACACTTTGATAGGGTATCTGCCTATTTTTTAGATGCCTCCCAAAACTTCCCTATGCATAAGATATGACTGATATCCTTTTGAATAGGGCGCTTGATGTATTAGGACTGAATTAAGGTTATAATTAGACAGGTCGACCCCTACGACAAAACAGGAGACTTTACCAAAGGGGGTAGGGGTTGCAAAATTTGACCTCACCAAAACATTAAGAAATCAATTATTTTTACGTGTAAGGGTATTATATCCCCAATACTCAATTAAAAATCACAGTGAAAGTATTTTGAAGTCCAAAACCATAAGCATTTAAATGATTATTTTTGTTGTTTTTTTTTTCTATCTGATTTCTTAAGAAATATTTTGAAGCGCAACTGTAGTCCATATTCAACCTTGATGACAATGTATTTACCTGGTGCAATATTATGCAGCAATGTACTATAACCATTCATCCATGTGTTAAGTACACCAAGCCAAGAGCCATGTAGTCTATGTGTATTGGAGAGATACAGTTTATGTGCAAAATAATCTACCAAGGGGATTTTAGTAAAAGGACAATTTTCATAATCTAAAGAAAAATATGCCAAAAGCGTTGTAATATTTCATGAGTAATGGGTTATGAAAAGGAAGCTTACTTGTACTAATTATTTCATTATACTGGAAAAAAGATATTCAAGAGAGCACACCAAAAATTAAAATGCTTATGTTCGGGCTCGCCCAGACGTCACATTTTGGGCTGTGGGATATCTTTCCACCCCGAGTTCCAGCTAGCTTTTCACATATATTATGTAAAATATGAGAACACACTTACATGCAAAAGGATTAGTTGGAACTCAGGGGGGAATGATGTTTTAAAAATATTTTTCTATTTCCTATATGTATAATACAAAAAGTGACCATTTTAGCCCCAAAATAAAGCTGTTCATTCATGGAAATAGGAAATCAAATGCAAAATAATAAAATAGAGACCAACAGCGAGCTTATATATGAAGATGGAATCATTTGATCGACTTTAATTTTTATCAAAATTATAGGCAGCGATACACTGTGATTCCCATTACCACCGTCAGAGGTCCTTTAAATCTGCCTTAAAAAGTATTGGCGAATCACAGTTAGGCTTTGACAATTTTTTTAATTTTACTATTTTCTGTATTCTTTTAATGGAGATCTACATCAGTATAAAATTGTGACTTTATAGGATTATGAATTTAACAATGCTAATTTGTTTGTTATTTCTGTCTAGCATTTGCAAAGTAGAATTTTAATATATAAATTAGTATTTTTCATAACTCTGTTGTCATTGAATACCATAGGAGAGTCTTCAAGAAATCCTTGAAAATTGTTTGAATTTTACACAAACTTCTTGCCTGTATGAACCCTGTAAACAATTGCACCTACCTAACTGAGCTTCACATTGCCCAGCACATGAGACTATGCTCTGACAGCAGTTGTTTGAAAATTGTGGTTGTTACGAAACAAAAAAAGAGAAAAGCCACATTTTACCTAAGCAGATCAAGTTTTTGATCTAATTTTAAAGACTGCCAGGTTACTTTCTAGGATAAAAATCGCATTTGGAGGTGAGCTAAAACCCTTTAAAACAAACCACTCTTTGCAAAAAATGATAACTGTATTCCTACGTTTTGCCTAGTAAATCCTAGTTTATTTCTACATGCAGAACTCAGTAAATCCTTTTTATTCTTAAGTTTGCTTCAGTTCTACTTTTTTCTACAGTTTTGCTTAGACTCACTTGTAAGCCTAAGCCAAATGGATCAATCGGAACTGCCTCGGCAAATTCCGTGGAATCAGACCACGAATGTACATCGAGGATCTTCTTTGATAACGCGGGGGTAACGTGACGCTGACATCACAGAAACCATGTATACATAATAACAAGTGTGATTGCAGCAAAACAAACGGTTGTAAATGAAGTTTATGTTTTTTCAATAAAATATCGCTATAGCGATATTTTATTGAAAAATACATAAACTTCATTTATTATGCTGATTAAACTTTTCAGATAATCAGAATGATAAATTTTAATAGAGCTGAACCCATAAGCTACAGAACTAATTTTTCATAAGCCAGTTCCTCCGGTGACAAAATGGAGCTTTTTAGTACATAGAACTACACGTCATGCTGAGCCATGATTCGATTCTCGAATTGCGACAGACTTTCCCGAATGACAAATGGATATGGTAATTAGAATGATTTTGATTTTAGGGTGATATAGCCTCCTGTGCTGGCACATATCTACATGTCTGGTCCATCAATGGGGAAGAGATAGCTTGTGTGAATACAGCTTCATTGAGACATCATCAGATTCTCTGTGTGGCCATGTCACAGGTAAGGAAATACAACAAAAAATCAGACATTGTAAAACCTGTCTAAAACGGCCACTCTCAGAAAGACTAAAATCGGTTTTCAAGACCAATTATCACTTAATGCAGGTCAAAACTATTGTAAAATGCTCCCATGGATTTTTATTTTTATCAATTTGCTAAAAATAGCAAGTGATCATATTTCTTACTTTCTAAAGTTGATAATCAACTTGCTTAAAGAGACTAAGTCTGCAACTATGAACATTTTTCGAAATTTTTTATTTTCCTTTTAAATCATTTGTAAAAGTAGAATTAAGTTATGTTTTCACAATAAATCTGTTCACTATAGCTGAAAACTGCACGGAAAAGTGAATTATCTTACCAAAACAGGTGTGTTGGTAATTATTTGAGTCCCTCCAATAATTATAGACAGTTAATTTCAACGTAAATGCTGTTGTTTTGATACTGATAATTTGTTAAGGTTTACGAAATTGGAAAAATGTATACCTGAATTTTAGTTTTTTTACTGTCTTCTTGAAAAATAGTAACATTAGTTCAAAAATTAAAAGATCAAAAGTTACAGACTATGCAGCTTTAATATTCACTCCATATATCGCTAAATTAGAAAATATAACAAATTCAATTAGCATTATGTGTTGACAAGATTATGTTGTTGTTTTTTAAAATATTATTGCCTTTCTGAAATCACATTTTGTTTACCTTGCAAACAGTGTAGATCCAGATCAGCCAGCTTCTGAAGAAGCTGACTGATCTGGATCTACAGTGTTTTTCAAGCAATTTGAAAATTAATTCATGTGAGAGCTTCTTGTATTCATTTGCTAAAAGTAGCAAGTGATGGTAATTTCAACTTGTTTTTTTGGCAAAACATAAGCATTTAGCAAGCTAGCAAGTGCTAAATTTGATCCCTGGCCATGTTACACAGGTTTTACTGTATTGAGACGATTCTCCTATGTCGTTTATGTGTTGGGTCAGGGTCCATTTCCAGGTACCAAACCATCAGATCAAAATTGAAGTGAATAAGTTTTCTTCAGCCTCTGACAGGGGCCAATCTAGGATTTCTGGAAAGGGCGTCCATATATATAAATGTGTGGGGGTTCGCTTTGCTGATTTTATCTCATTTTCCCTAAATATCCCATGAAAACGAAATAATTTTCATAGGATATTTAAAAACAGGGGGTGGGGAGGGGGGGTTTCAGTGAAACCCTTGAACCCCCTCTGGATACGCCACTGCTCTGAGCAAAAAAAAAAAGTATATTTTTTCCTACCAATGTCAAGTGCACAAGGGCAAAAGAAAAATATGAATCACCAACTGACTGCAAGTCCAACAAGTTGCCATAAGAGCAAGAATTGAAGGTTTTGGTATGTTTTTTGTCAGTTATTGGATTGTTCATCAACTTCAGATAGTTTTTTTTGTCATATATCAATTGATTACCAGTAAGATTTTTGTTATAATTTATCAACATACATGTAAACATGATAAGAGAAGAAAAGTTAATGGAATTTTGATGGATGAGTTTTGAAAAAAAAAATTCAATGTCTACATTTTAAACTCAAGAGGTAAAACAGTTGAAATATAAAAAATGACTTGTCTGACCTTACAAAATAAGGTCCTAAGAAACAAGACTGCATTAAGTAATTTTAATGTCATGTGATGAATAGAATCTAACATTCATGCTCCTGTATTATTGAATTTATTAAACTCGTTGAGGAAAAAGAGATAAAATGCTCTGCAAGCTTGTTTAATATATTCAATAAAACATGAGCACTCATAGAAGATCGTCTATATGTATATGCACCAATCACTGTGTTTCTGTTAACAGATATTTGAGTGGGACAACAGGAATGTGATATTAACAGGTGGAAGTGATGGTGTTGTGAGGGTAAGTTAACCACAAAGACTCCTTGATAAGAGGGTGTAATTAAAAATTTCTTATTTCTCAACCAAAATATATGCTGTTGGTACTCAAAAGAAAAGTCTTATTAGCACCCATATGTTAAAACTGATTGGTAAGAAAATATTACAATTTTACGCTCAAAAATATTGTTCGTTTGTTTGTTTGATTGATTCTTTACGTCCCATCAACAATCTTTCAGTTATAAAGGGACAGGTCTTCCTGGGTTGAACCAGTATTAAGCTAGGATTAATGTTCTTGCTCAAGAACACAACGCAGTGACGCGGTGAGGCTCGAACCCGCTGCCCTTTGGTCTCAAGTCAAGCACTCTACCACTGAGCCACTGCGCTCCCTCAAAAAAAAATCTTGACCTATATTACCATAACCAGGGATTTTTTTTGGCGATTTAGGGAAGGGCCCCTAGGGCCTTTCAGATTGGGAATATTAACGTGGTAAACCCCTAAATTGGGAAATTTGTTATGGTGCACAATTATGTGACATAATGTTATTTTTGGTCAATAACAAAACAAATTAGCTATTACACAAATTTTGCCATAAAAAATTGGAGAAATATGAATCAATGGTAGTAGATTGTCACTATGTAACTTGTGTGTGTGGTGTCTGAATGGAAATCCAAATCTTCCAAAAAAAAAAAAAATTGAAGATTGGGATTTTTTTCCAAATTGGGAAAAAGTCACCTAAATTCCATTGGGAACAGGGCCGAATTTCAGCCCCTGAGAATACCAAAAAAATCCCTGATAACCTTTTTGAGATGTAAACTAAAGGTGAGCAGAGCTAATTTACTGTGCAGTTGTTGAGAGGAATCACAATGTCCAAGGCTATATATGAAATCCTTGCTTTGTGGTTTACAACCATCTTACAGTAAAACCTGTCTTAAGTGGCCACTCAAAAAGAACACCAAAAATTAGTTTTCAAGCCAGATTATGGCTTAAAGCAGGTCAAAATCGCTGCTCACTAAAATTTAGACCCAAAAATAGCTAACCAGTAAAATTTAGGCCCCAAAAATTGCTAATGAGTAAAATTTTGGCCCAAAATTTTGTAATCAGTAAAATTTAGGCCTAAAAATCAGTAATTGTGCAAAAATTAGCCCCCAAGATCAGTAATCAGTAACTGTTTACTGTAAAACGGAGTGGAATAACTTTTTTCCATCAAATTCGCTAACCTTTTAAACGTGTCATTCCTCTACAGTCAAACCTGTCTTAAGCAAGTGGTCAAGGGATTATCCAAAATTGCTTGCTTAAGACAGGTGGCTGACAATAGAGGTTCAGCTAAGATGGCCATATGATTGAGTACTGGAAAGAATATTGGCTTTGAGTTGAGGATACCCATATAATAGTGAGTTGAAAAGTATAAAGAATAAGGTCTACACTGCTGCAAGTATTGCATTTCTTCATAAAATATATATTAAAAAAAAACCACAACATAACAAAATATGAAATAAACAAAATCATATGTCCATTCAGTCTAAAGATTCCCGTGTATGTCAAAAGAGTAGAGATAGCACTGCTAACATAATTTTTCTAGAAGCTAAAACTTCGTTTTTTGATAAGCAAATGCATGTTTATTGGCCATCGTACTACTGAACATGAAGAGAATGTTGTTATAATTGTAAATTCATTCAGGTGAAAAAGAATCGGAAAATGGTTCAAATTTTGTTACTCAAAAATAATTTATTTTTTTCTCAAAAGCTATTGCTTGTTGACTTTTAGCAAAGTTTGCACTCTTGTGTAGAAAGTATATGCCTCCAGCAAAGAGTATTACTTTGCATTTAGATTTTCACACATTTACTGTTAAACATCTGTCACGGTATGGATGAATGAACTTTGGCAGCGACAAAATGCTTTGATGTCGACAATTTTATCAGCTGACTGGCTTTACAACTGGTTACCCGCTTGCAATAATGGTTACCCGCTTACAAAAAAAAAATAACAAGTGGTGTTCATTTAGCGTATTCAGGTTTTCGAATACTGTCGACGCCGTTTTTAATCCATATGTGCTGGTTTCCTGAACCATGTCGTAGTGTTTGATTAGTGTAAACACTTCCAAATAGTTGGGCCCAATAACCTCGACATAGGGTAGCGGCCGTTGAAGAATTTATTCTGGGAGACACCACTGCTGAGGAGTTTGATTGCACCAAGCATATGACAGGTGCAAAAAAGATAATCGATGAAATTTAATCGAAACTGGCCGCATCAACACATAGAAATTGGCCGTTTGAAGACACGTTTTCAGTGTTTTGGGGCGAATTTCACCGACCGCTGACCGCGTTGGACAGGTGCATGCTTGATAAAGGTGCATTTGCATTAAAAATCGTTCAGGGGTCTCTAAAATGGCTGCTTAAGGGAGGGTCACGCTTAATAGAGGTGGCCGCAACAGCAGGTTTGACTGTATTTGGTATTTGTTTTTGCCCAAAACTCGCTTCTGAAGAAGCAATCTGATCAGGGTCTTCCCTCAATGCTATTCTGACAAGCATTTCGTGACTTCCAGCCCTGATAACCATTTTATTTGTGAACAGAAAAAAGTTCGAAATTCTAGAACATTTACCGGTATATGCAATACAGTAAAACCTGTGTAAAACGGCCACTCAAAAGTAGACAAAACAAAGGTCTTAATGACAAATGGGAGCTTAATGCAGGTCAAAAGTATTGCAGACTGCTCCAAGGGGAGCATTCTGCAATACTTTTGACCTGCATTAAGCAATAATTGGTTTTGAAAACCAATTCTTGGCCTTCTTGAGAGTGGCCTTTTTACACAGGTTTTACTGTACATAAACATTTTTCAGATGTGGAGTGTTGAATATGTCCAAGTTCCAGATGAAAGCCAACAGAAGACTAATGAAACTACACACACCAAAGACACTATATCACAAGCAGCTAACAAACTAGTGAAAGAAACTTCTCAACCAGTCGAAATTGTTTCGAGAAGAAGGTCATCTTGTAACAGCTACGGCGACGACGTTCAGACCGCCGTAGATAGACTTAAAGACTTCAAAGATCCTGATTATATCGCTTCTAAACAAGTTGAATTGGGATCTTCGTATGATAGTAATAGTATTTTTATGTCAAACATAGAAGAGACGATAGGAAGTTGTGATAAAGGGCATAATGAAGGGACAGGTGCAATAGAGAGAGAAGATAGCAACATGAGTCAGACTAGTAGTTTAAGTGATCTTGGCAATCCAGAGGAAGTTGGCATGCATGATTTGGATCTAAATCAAGTTCACGATCTCGATGGGGAAGTTGTTAGTCAAAAGTCTGAGGTATCCGTAGCTTCGGCAATGGATGCTCTTGAAATGCCGGAAAACTTTGTCTCCGATAAAGGAGGCGCTAGTCAATCTGTTGTAGCGGAAGCGGGTAAAAGTGTTGATGATGTTAAGACTAAGATAAGTGAGACTGATGGAGATTTAAAATCTCCGAGCTCAGAGTTTGAGGTAATCAGTGAGGCAGAGATTAAGAACACGAGTAATCAGACAGCTGAGGATGTTGTGAGGAAATATAGGAGAAAAACAAAGAACACGCTTAGGGAGGGTAAGTAATCAGGCCTCCAGATAAGGGTGTGTCATTGAAAATTATTTTTCTTATTTCTCAACCAAGACATATGTTGTGGGTACTCAAAAGAACTTTTGGGCACCTATAACATATGTTTAAACCGAAGGGTAAGAAAAAAAATGCAAATTTGCGCTTAAATTTTCTGAACTTGACCCATGGTACTAGAAATGATTACAATTTTACCCTTAAATTTTCCTTATATTAGCCATATTCAACCTAATAAGGGGATATGCTCCTTGAAATAAATGTGTAAATGAAAATTATTATTATTATTATTTCTCAACCAAAACATATGTTGTGGGTACTCAAAAGAACCGTCTCATTGAGCACTGATAACATATGTTTAAAAGGATGGGTAAGAAAAAAAATTATGCTCAATTTTTTTTCTTAACTTGACCCATGGTACTTGTATTTTATACTAACCATATTCCACCTGATAAGGGCATATGCTCCTTGAAATTCACACTGAGTACTTTATCAGACCCAGCTGATCTGATTTGTTTTTCATGGTTGGCAAAACTTGTGGTAACTGTGGTAAAGGAAATAGTATAAGTCATTGTCTGCTGATGATCTTTGCAGACAGCTTGGACCCAGATCAGGCTGGACATAAACTTGAACAAACTTGGTAGGCCCCACATCCCTAATGTTACATACCAAGCCTAAAGGGTTGACGGATGGACGATGGACGGACGAATGATATTCAAATGATGATCCTAGGTTGATCTTGACATACTTTACGTTAAGGTAGAATTTTCTTCCTAATGCATTTAAATGGGAAATCTTTGATAAGTTGCTTTTTTAAAAACTATTGAAGCCAAAGTCATTATTCTCACTTGATATGTTTAACCTAATGTGATAATGGCTATAAATAAGTTCCAAAAGTCAAGGTTGACCTTTGACCTTTCAACCAAGATCGCTCATATTGGAGTCCCATCAATATATTAAAACATATTTTTCTCAGAAACCATTAGTCCAATTAAACTGAACTTTCATATGAAGGCTTCTTACGACAAGCTAGCCAAAAATTACAAACTGTTCTGGTCACATGATCAAGATGGCAGACATGCCCAAATATGGTAAACACCCTTTAAAAATCTTCTTCTCCAGAACCAGAAAGCTGATGGCCTTGGGACTTGGTATGTAGAATTGGAGATGAGGGGCCTACCAAGTTTGTTCAAATGATGATCCTAGGTTGACCTTGACCTACTTAACATCAAGGTCAAATTTGCTTCCTCATGCATTTATTGAAAAAGTGGTGTTTTGAATACTGTTGAAGCCAAAGTCATTATTCTCACTTGATATGTTAAACCTAATAAGACAATGGCTATACATAAGTACCTAAGGTCAAGGTTGACCTTTCGGGTCCTCTAGTTTAAAAAAAATCTTGGATGGTAGCTGAAACTTTGAAAGCAGTTACTTGGTAGGGGTCTAATGTATTACATGTGATTCTCCAGTTACTTGTTGTTTCAGGATTCAGATGGCAGAGACAGTTAATGTTCCGCAGTAAATTAACCATGCATACAGCATTTGAGAGGAAAGACAACAAAGATCCTGCAGCAGTAACAGCCATTGCTTTATCAAAGTAAGTTTTTCATGCCATGTAATTGAGCCACCTCATATATAGTGACAAAACCAGTAAAGTGACATCAGTGCCCTGTGGAGACTCTAGATAAGACGGCCATTCACTTGTCTTATCAGAGGTCATGTAATAGTTATACCATGGGGTGTTCACCTGTACGTGAAGATAATCCACGAGCTTTAGCGAGTGTATTGTCTTACATACAGGTGGACAAACATGGTATAACTATTTTATACCACCTACATCTGACAGTGTAGACCTTGCACATCAGGAGATATTTCGTGCTAAAGTAGGTAAGGGTGGTATAAAAAAATCTTCATGCCCAGCTTGAATGGAGCATGTATTTTCACGTCAGATTGGAAAACAGTGTGGATCCTGATCAGATAGCTTCGCCAGATGCAGGCTGATCTGGAGATACAGTATGATTTAAAAAAAAACACAAAAAGAAAAAAACAACATAAGTCCTAGCTCAGTAGAACAAGGGTTAAAATATGCCCTCCAGTTGTTACTGAGCAGGCTGAGATAAAGATAATACTAGGTGAGTGTCTTTTGATGTCATGTTTACTAGGCAAGGCTTTGAGAATGCTTGTTGACATCACGAAGCTTGCCAAGCAATTCAACATGCGTTCTCAAAGCCGAGCCTGGTAACCTTGATACCAAAAGACGCTCACCTGGTATTATATTATCAGTTTTACCCCTTGCAGGCTTTCAAGTGGGCCCTACTTTTCCTACTTTTATTACTTTTTTGATCTGCTCCTACTTTTCCCTACTTTTTCATGAAAATGCCCTACTATCCCTACTTTTTCACTCTAAAATGTCATTTACGCGTAAAAATCCAGAAATTTTTCCTCGCTCGCTTCACTCGCTCGGA
The DNA here is from genome assembly GCA_964019695.1 of Loripinus fragilis. Taxonomy (NCBI): domain Eukaryota; kingdom Metazoa; phylum Mollusca; class Bivalvia; order Lucinida; family Lucinidae; genus Loripinus; species Loripinus fragilis. The sequence continues at coordinate 47,396,740 of OZ026516.1, read as the reverse complement.
ATTGTATAAATCAACCTCTACATGTATGTCCATTCAGGGACCTCGCTGCTTAACACCTCAATTTTTAATGTTTGACCTAAAAGTCTCTCTGTTTGGCTAGTACTATTGTCACAGATATTATCCTGCTCATTTAATCTTAAGTTCCTTATTTCAAACAGCTTGTTGTAATGAATTTTATATTTGGAAAAGCCCTACTATCCCTACTTTTTTTACACCGATAATCCCTACTTTTTCACTACTTTTTCCAAAATTTTATCCCTACTTTTTCCCTACTTTTCTGTTGATGGGCACTTAAAAGCCAGCCCTTGGTTCCACTCTTCAAAGTAGTGATTATGACGTAATTTTCTATTTTTGTGTTGTTCAGCGTCATTGCGACGTCATTCAAAAAGTGCAATGTCATCATAACTTGATAAAGGCACATGCCGTGAGAAAAATAACATTTATCAGGCAACGTGCAACAGTGCAGTTCATAAGAGAGGTAACAGATAAAAAATATAACACAGTGATGTCATATTAGCATTACAATGATGTCACTTATGCACCATGTACCTTTCAAGGATGTCATTTATATGATAAGTACCATACCATGTACCTGACATCGAATGCGACCAATGTATAGCCCATATGTGACAGCTTGGGTAAGATAGCATGGGTAAAAAGAATTTCTATACCATGTTGAAATATCAGATATCATTATCCATAACTGGCCCCGAGGTTATGAAACTTTTTTTCATGCTCAACTCAGCTAAGCAGGAGCCGCTGTGATAAGCCACTTGCCTTGCAAAACCAGGGGTTGCAGGTCTATCCCCAGCTTCACCAGTCTGTCAGATGAGACCTTAAGCCATGGCCCCGTCTCCATATGACCTTAGCTGTTGGTGGGATGTTAAAAACAAACACAACACAACAACAACTCAGCTGAGCACAAATTTTATCCTGCTCATAAATGTTAAAATGCCAACAATTGTTGGCATTTTAACATTTATGAGCATGATGAATACAACATCTGAGAGACTTAAAGCAAGAAACTTCTTTATTTGTCGTTATTTTTCTTTATATGAGCAGTTGAAATTTCATGCTCAGTTGAGTGGAGCATGAAAAAGGTTTTATAACCTTGGTGCCTGGTTTGCATCTACTTCAGGGACCACAAGACAGTGTATGTTGGCGATGCAAAGGGCCGTATCTTCAACTGGACTGTGACGGATCAGCCGGGCAAAGCTATAGCAGATCATTGGATGAAAGATGAGGGTGCGGAGAGTTGTAAGCAATGTGGTATAAGATTCTCCTTCGCTGAGAGAAAACACCATTGTAGGAATTGTGGCCAAGTATTTTGTTCAAGGTGAGAAGATTTTATTAATATTACTCCACCCACCCCCATCCCTTGTTTGGGGCATTGGCATAATATTGTTTTAACCCTTAGAGGGCCAATCACGACTGCAGCAGACATAAATTTTGATACAGCTTTTCCCAATTTTCGACAAAAATAAGATATGATATTACATGTCATGAAATGTCATGCCTTAATTGTTATTTTTGAAAAAGCAGCAAAGTTAGAAATTGTCATCTGCAGCAAATTACAGGTGGCACTTTAAGGGTTAATGTTGTCTGTACGATTCACATAAAATGTCAAGCCTTATTATGTAACTAACAATAGCCGCAAATTTTCAAATTGTCTTTGACTTCAGTAATTTCATCAACTATTTGGGTTCATTACAGATGCAGTAATTATTCTGTTATCAAAAATAGCAGCAAAATTTAAAACTGTGTTACTAAAAATAGCAACAAAATGTTGTCTGCTGCAATTTGTAAGTTGCCCTTTAACACTTAATGCACCAATCGCAACAAAAGTTGTCTGCTTTTCTCGTCTGCTGAAATCTTTAAGAAGCCTCTATGACAAACAGTGTGGACCCAGATCAGACTGCTTCTATAGGAGCAGTCTGTTCTGGGTCCGCGCTGTTTGCTTCTATATCCTGGCACAACCAGTTTTCAATCGCTTAAGATGTAATTTGTGTCGTTTTATTTACTTTCAAGCCCTATTGTTTTGGTCATTGCTTTATATTATCTATCAGTCCAAGAGCAACAAATATAGAGCCGTAAAATTTTGAGTTTCCTCTTGTAAGTCTGACAAGGCCTTTCATTTAGAAAGTGGTCAGTGGTAGCAAATTTAGGAATTTAACAACCTATTTCTGACCGCCTGGGGTAAATATTTTCTGTCAAAACCAAATAGCCCTGAATATGTTTTTGTTCTTGCAGTACAACCTTACTAAAGCAAAACACAAGCAAACTATTTTTAAATATGGTAATGTAGTCCAACACACCAGGAAAATATACACCATGTATGAAAATCTGAATGGACGGTTGAATTACTTGGGGTAGGGTTATGTTTTTGGGTATTTAACAATTTCTGTACTATCAGCAGAGACAAAGCACATGTATTTCAACACCAGAGAAATTATGCCTCACACCAGTATAAATAGTAACTGTTGTAGATGATGATGTGGTAATTTATTTGACATTTTCTGAGGCCTGAACTATTTTAAAAAGTAAAAAAAAGAAGAAAATTGTTATAAGCATGGTATATCAAAAGTTTACCTCAAAATGAATTTATTCTATAAGCTTTTCAATATTAACTGGCAACAATGGTCACAGGCAACAGAGTTCATCATGCAGATGTATAAAATATGAATTTTGTATAAAAAATTTAGAAACTGTAGCCAGGAAAACAAATAGGTAATTTGGTAATAAGAAAAAGCTAAAGAAAACAGGGTCCTCTAATATAATGTTTATTCATGGTTCACACTCAATTACCAAAGCTGAAAGTAATCCACTTGCCTATCTCTACTGTAAACAATGATACCATCACTGATGCAAAGTTCAGACTATTAAGATTTTTGTGAACCAAAGTATTAGGTGGTTGAAATTAGGCGGCGGTCGAAAATAGGTTGTGCCGGGATACTTAATTTGTCAGTTATGTTAGGCAATTATTTGCAGCAGACGACTTCAGCAGACAACATTTTCAGATGCATTTTTTTCTTGGCGCTTTAAGGGTTAAGAGTTAACTTCAGTAATTTTATCAAATATTTGGTTTCATTTCAGATGCAGTAAGCACGAAGCAGAGATTAGAAGGTTGAGGATCATCCGACCAGTCAGGGTGTGTCAGGCTTGTTACAATATCCTGAAGGCCCAACATGCCACAGACTCGATGAGACGATAGCAGACTGTGATTGGACTAATCTTATTATATTTGTTTTCTCTTATCTAAAAATATTAAACAGAGAATGGTCTTTCTGAGGGCCAGCAATTTTTTTTTAATAGCAGTCAGGGTGACTTTTATTGAAAGATCTACATGTTTCAGTATCACATGTCTAAAGCGATCAATCAAAAATAGACAAAACAAAAGCCTTAAAGACTGGTGGTAGCTTAGTGCAGGTTGAAAGTATTGCAGAATGCTCCACCCCTACGGTGGAGCATTCTGCAATACTTTGACCTGCATTAAGGGATTATCAGTCTTGAAATCATATATTTGGGTCTCCTTTTGAGTGACTGCTTAAGACAGGTTTTAGTGTACCTTCTTCAGGATAAAAATTATACAGTTGGAGCCCCTGAAGTAAGAACATACAGCTGTGTGTTTGTTGTGATCAAAATGTTGAAGTTTTCTAAAAATAGATGCTTTAAGCTAGCAAGTATAAACATTTTAATTAACTTTATAAGAAATATAATTAAGATGACATAAAAAATTCCTAGAATGTGTGAACATTCAGGTGTAGATAGGTTGCTCTTTGCAAAGGTCATGGCAAAAAATAGGGTAGGTCATTTAAAGTGTATATTGGCAAAGGGGAAACAAATACATTTATTTTTGGTCTAGAATGCGCATTTTGACATCCTGTGGTCTGGTTTCCATATCAGATGTGATGTCTTAGCTACAGATCCATGTTCATATCAGATGTGATGTCTTAGTTACGGTATCCATGTTAAGACAATGTTTTAGATATCACCTTAGAATTAGAAAAGGGATATTTGTTTGTATGATTTGATGCTTTATGTCCAGTCAACATTTTTTAGTTTGGCAGGATGTTTCCTTGGTTTCAAGGATAAAGTGTCTTGCTCCACAAGACACATCACAGTGCCTCGGTTGAGAATCAAACCAGCGATCTCTATCTCACCACTCTACCAATGAGCCACTGTATATCCTTCAGTGTCTCTATTTTTCATGCCTCTCAATGAAAATAATTATATAGATACCAGAGATTTTCCTACCTTTTGAAGTTGAGGCCATGGGCCTGTTGAATTTGGGGAAAAAAGCAATTGGACCGTCAAAATTGGGAAAACTTGATGCAGTCTAAAAGAACTGGACCGCCATTTTAAATGGATTAAAAACCATATAAGAAATTAGCAGTGTAAAGCTGTAAATTGCCCATCATCAAAACTCAGGAAAATTTGCATAAAAATGTGAATGAAAACATGTTTTCATTCATATTTTTATGCAAATTTTCATGCATCTGTAACTTTTGTACTTTTGTTTGGATTTTCATGAAATTGTCACCAAAATGTAGAACTAAGAAATTGGGAATGATATATACTATTTTGGGAAATTTTTGCTCATTATTTAATTGGGAATTAAATCAGGCCCCAAACCAGGCCTAGGAAAATCCCTGGATATTCATTGGAAGTGTCTTTAATGAGATGTATCTAAAGGGTATTTTAGTGCAATATCATAGAGATTCAGCTGTTAATACACATGGCTGAAAGTGTTTAGGATTATGCAAGAATTCAGATTTTTGAGGCTGACCTTCCGCTCTCTACCAATATGATACAAAAGGAGTCGACAACATTCCTAGAAAAGTGTTGTAGAAGTTGTAAATTGAGCTATGGCATGGGATTTCCAACAATGTGGTATGTGCAACCAGCAAAGCTGCAGATCAGCCTGCGCATAAGCGCAGTCTGATCAGATCCTTTGCTAGTCGTTTGAATATTCTATGAGTGTAAAGCTACTGACTGAACATCATTTGGAGTTTCTAAGCTTAACAGGAGATTGCCCAGGCTCGTCCGAGTCTACACTTGTCAAAATGCCACATTGTTGGAAATCACATGTCACTGCTCAATTGTTGTTGTCATAACCACAGGAAATGCACAACATATGAAATGTACATGCAAATTGCACAGGTTTCATATATTGTACATTTCCCACAATTGTAATGGGTAAATCCTGATTATCAGTTTCTATTGGTTACTCATTCTGTTGCTGCAGGAGATTTGTGTTAAATTTAATCATAGGTTTAGATAATCAAAATTTTTCAGCGTAAAATTGTTAATATTTTCTTACCTATATTTTTAACCATATGTTTTGGGTGATCAAAAGAACCCTCTCATCGAGACAGTTCTTTTGAGTACATACAACATAATATGTTTTGGTTGATAAGAAAATTATTTTTCTGGCACGCACTCTTAACTAAAGGCCTGATTTAATGCAGTTTCTTCAAAAACATTTGCAGGGCCGAGTTGTTCAAAGAATTGTTGACGTAGTAAATTACTAGTAATTGGTTTTATCAAACCTGTGTGACTTCTAAACGATCAATGACTTTTAAAAACCCTTTGCATACTTCTGGGTTCCTCCATCTATATATAAGCTGTGACATGAGATTTCCAACAATATGTGGTTTGTGCAACTAGCAAAGTCTCAGATCAGCATGCACATACAGGCAGTCTGATCAGAGCCTTTGCTAGTCGCTTGAATTTTCTATAACTCTTAGGCTACTGACCGAACATGATTTGGAGTTTCTAAGCTTAAAAGGAGGCTGCATAGGCTCGTCTGGGTCTACATTTGTCAAAATGCCACATTGTTGGAAATCATATGTTGCGGCTCATATATCAAGGGTCGGAGGTTAGAATTTCTAAATTAAGATGTATTTTGGTTCCTGAAGACTATTTTTATTTGAACAGACAGTGCAGACCCTGATGAAATGTCACACTCTGGGGCATTACATCTGGTTCTTCAATGTTTGTCCAAGTACCTACAGTAAAACCTGTGTAAAACAGCCACTCAAAAATAGACAAAAAAAGGTCTTTTAAATGACAACTGGTAGCTTAATGAAGGTCGAAAGTATTGCAGAATGCTCCCTTTGGAGCATTCTGCAGTAGTTATGACCTGCATTAAGCAATAATTGGTCTTGAAAACCAATTTTTTTGTCATTTTGAGAGTGGCTGTTTTACACAGGTTTTACCTTTTTACAAGTTTCCAGTCTACACAGGGTTAACAAAGGTATAAATTGTTTAGTTGAAGGTTTTTCTTGACAGGGTCAAAGCTATGAACAACTGGGCTGAGATTTTAACAGTGCAATCACTTTATAACACACCACCTTATAACAAGGATTTGGAAATGTTGTGGCTTCCATTTTTTTACCATGATTTTACAAAGGAATTAGTTGAAAATAACCATAAAATGGTCATTTTCCTATATAAATTGTCCCTTTCCTATAAAATTTCCTTTTAAAACACAATTCACTGATAATACAGTGCATTCCTATGGATACCAAAACTAGTGGTTTAAAGGGACTGCACTGTATATACTCATTACTGTGTGTGCCCTTAATATTTGCTCCGGTGGGTCTGGGAGCGCAGTGGTAGAGTGTTTGACTCGAGGCAGAGGGGCCGTTGGTTCGAACCTCACCGGTGTCACTGTGTTGTGGTCCTTGAGCAAGACACATTAATCCTTGCTTTGTACTGGTTCAACTAAGGAAGACATGTCCAGACATAACTGAAAGCTTGTTGACTTGGACATAAAGAATCAAATAAAACTAAACTTATGATACAGTGACTTCCTATGGAACCCAAACCTAGTGGTTTAAAGGGACTGCTTTGTATATACTCATTACTGTGTGTACCCTTAATATATGCTCTGATGGGTCTGGTCAAACATAATGAGCCCAGATCAGACTTCAGATTTTACCTATACTCTCTAATCACTATGTTGTTTAGTATGAAATACTTCAGGTGCAAATGGTAGAATATATTTATGATATTACACCAAAACTACTTTGAAATGGATTGTTTTGTGGTCTTGGGTTAAAGTTTTCAGGATTAATCGTGAATTCAGGATTTTGAGGCTGACTTTTCATAGAAAGTCAGCCTCAAAATCCTAAATGAAGCAGATTCTAAAAGCTTCTTTGATTTATTTTCAGTCTATCTAATGACAATTGACCATTAAAACTTGAAATTGTTGATATTTGTAGGCATACAGCAAGTTTGAAGATTTGATTTTTAAAAAGTTCAGGATTTTGGAAATTTTGAACTTTCACCCATGTGTGGTGAAAATGCTAAGATTTTGCAATAAACATGCGGCATTGTTATGATATAAGAGTTGATGTTTAACCAAACAGTTCACTGATGTAAAATTTGTGGCCAGTTTATGAAATGTTCAATTGCACCAGATAAAAGGCTTTCAGATTGCCATTTTATTAGTTGTTCAAAAAAAAAAAAAGGAAAGGGAAAATATTTATTAAGTATGGATTGTATCTTTAACATGTTGAATGTTGGGTAATTTTATATGCTTTTTTGTTGTCTGTGGATTTTTAGAAAAAAAACTTTCTCAAAATGATCTTTCAGAAAAGCAGAAGTGTCAAACAGTTTGTCAAACAGTTTGGATCCAGATCAGGCCCAGCATTTGGTAGAAAGACAGCCTCAAAATGCTGAAGACGGAAGATTACAATAGGTTCTCTGATTTATATTGGGTCTGTCTAAAGACAATTGACCATATAAACTTCAAATTGTGAATATTTAGTGGGCATACTGCAAGTTGAAGATCAGAGGTTCAAAAGTTAACGATTTTTTGAAAATTTGAACTTTCACCCATGTATAAGCCTAGCGTCCTCTATGTGGGACATATGTAAGCAGTGCAGACCCAGATCTGATGCTCCAGTTGGCAGCGTCTGTTCAGGGTCTCCCCTATTTGCTTACAGAATGTATTATTAAAATTGTTATAAAAATGAAAAATATCGCCCAACAACCCTTAAAACAAATGGACTAGTCCAATTGATGAGTGGCATAGATGAGTTAAATAAAATATAGAAAGATGAGTTAAATAAAATATGGAAAGCCTCTATCTTATGCTATAGAACTGAATTGTACAATATACATGTATGTGCTAAGTGTTGTTTCATGTGTAACTTGTTATATGCCATCATATTGGCACTGTTATATAGATGTAAATACAGATGTTTATTTAATTGCTATATATTGCTAATGTATATTATTCTAGGACTCAGACATTTTCAAATTTTGTCCCAGTTTTAAGAATCCGAACACATGAGTCATGCCATATGTGATTATAAGTGTGTGATGCTTTGCAGGTGTGGCTAAAAAAGGAACTTGCAGCTTGATAAATTTTTCAATGAAATGTTCCTCCCATGCAGGGTGCCCACCTTCAGGGGTCAAAAAATGCGGTCACCAGGGTATCTCAATCTTGTTTATTGATTGAACTAGGCCCAATCTGTAATTCTTCTGCAGCCGCATTTTGATTTAAGAGTTGTAAGGACCAAATTTTACTTAAAAAAGCTATCATGGAGGGCTTTGGTAAAGAAACATTTACAGGTCTGGTCCCTAAACATGCATGCAGTCTCATGGTACAAACACACAAAAGGAATGGAATGTGTTAAGACCAATTTTTGGCCTCTAGCCTCACTAGATAGCTGTGTTTGCATGTTTAACGAGTGACTACAGTAAAACCTGTGTAAAACAACCACTCTCATAAAAAAAATTGGTTTTCAAGACCGATTTTTGCTTAATGCAGGCCAAAAGTATTGCAGAATGCTTCAAGGGGAGCATTCTGCAATACTTTTGACCTTCATTAAGCTACCATTTGACATTAAGATCTTTGTTTTGTCTATTTTTGAGTGACCGTTTTACACAGGTTTTACTGTACATATATACATAGGAAATAAGGGACATTTCTTGAACAAGATATTATTTGTGCAATATTTATGTTGTTAGTGTTTATATATGTGTTTGTAGCTTGTCAGAGCAAACGTCAATGCATTAGTTTAGTTTAGCTGTACGGAAACAAATGCAATTCTAAAGCACTGAGGCAGTCCATGGTGGGACTTGATTTGACCTCTGATCTTCGGAATCCATGTAAGAAAATTTAGATCATATGGAACAGAATGTTCAGAACTGTTATACAGTTGTGGAAATTGGTCTTAAATTTCCACTACTTAATTTCTGACAAAAAGAACAAGGCAACTAATTGGAGACCCTGATAGTCTATCTTAAAAAGCAATGTAGACCCAGATCAACTGGCTGATGAAGCCATCTGATCAGGATTCTCACTATTTCTATACACAGGATGAACCTATACAGTAAAACCTGTGTAAAACAGCCACTCAAAAATAGACAAAACAAAGATCTTAATGACAAATGGTAGCTTAATGAAGATCAAAAGTATTGCAGAATGCTCCAAAGGGGAGCATTCTGCAATACTTTTGACCTCCATTAAGCAAGCGATTAAGCAATAATTGGTATTGAAAACCAATTTTCTTTTTGAGAGTGGCCATTTTACACAGGTTTTACTGTATAATTTATTAAAGATATTACACCTTTGGATTGATTGGAAATGTATAAAGTATAAACAACCCATGCCCTTAAAAGAGAAAGGGTCCTTATTGGGTTGAATATGGTGACCCTAATTTTGATGTGAACCTATAGGACCCTGTAGTTGATGTATTGTAGTATATTGTTCTTACTTTATTTGCTTTGTTTATAGCCCTTGATGAATGGGGTATGGTAGATGTCCTAATATTTCGAACGCTAGTTGCACGCCTAAAGGGCTAGACAAACAGTACAGACCCTGATCAGACTGATTCTGAAGAAGCAGTCTGATCAGAGTCTTCCCTGTTTGCCATTCTGACAAGCATTTTGTGAACTCTAACCCTGATAGCCAACATTTTCTTTGAGAACAGAAAGAGAAAAGTGTTCGAAATTTAGTAACATTTACGGTAATCAGAAGGGTCAGTAGGGAGCGCAGTGGCTCAGTGGTAGAGTGCTTGACTCAAGACCGAAGGGTAGCTGGTTCGAGCCTCACCGGCGTCACTGCGTTGTGGTCCTTGAGCAAGACACATTTATCCTAGCTTAGTACTGGTTAAACCCAGGAAGAACCGTCCCGCATAACTGAAAGATTGTTGAGTGGACGTAAAGAATCAAATCAAACAAAAGAAGGGTCAGTGATGAAACCCACATGGACGAAAGGACAGAAATGACAAACCTTAAAACAATGCATAAAATGACACAACAAGGAAATAAACACAAGAAAAAATATCAATCTAAAGAAAACATAATTTATTTTACCTAGAAAGTGAACAGTGTACATAATTTTTTCAATTTTCTATACCTGCTTATGAAAAATATGTAGATCCAATTAAAAATGTAATTAGAATCTATAACTAATTCCATCAACAAGAGGAATAGGTATTGTGAAAACACCACTGGATTAACTGGAAATCAGAAGTGCTAATAACTGGGCCCCATAGCGCAGTCGTAAGCGTGTCCCACTGCAGATCCAGGGGTCATGAGTTCGATCTCTGTCCGGTCCCATACTTTTGTGAAGATTGATCATGAAATAATTTCAACGGCCATTCTCCTTATTCCACTGACTCAAGAATGATTGTTGTCATTTACAAGCAAAAGTATGAGTACTAAGTACTGGTTAACCGCTTAGTCAAGCTTGCCCATGAAAAAGTGTGGTTAGGTCAAGTGACAGTCCCAACATGGCCATAGCTGTTGACTGAGACATAAAGAAACAAACAAAACAAACAAAAACGAGGTGCAAATATATTAGGGTAATCATCCCATAGTGTTCATAGTGTGTGTACAAGAGCATGAGCAATTATTAGGTCAAATATGGTAATGATTTATCCCTTATTATGGCCAGTAAATGATACAGCATTACTTTGTGGATAGGTGTTATGAGAGGTTATTATTGAGTCAGAATATTTGGGGTAGATATGGTACACCTATGGGAATAAACTTCTTATAATTACAAAAGACCTTGCACCCATTAAGTATGTGCATACTGAAAAATGTACATATTTGACGGCAATTACATATAGTAAAACCTGTCTTAAGCGGCCACTCAAAAAGAAGACCAAAATTGACTTTCAAGACCAATTATCGCTTAATGCAGGTCAAAAGTATTGCAGAATGCTCCAAAGGGGAGCATTCTGCAATACTTTCGACCTTCATTAAGCTACCATTTGTCATTAAGATCTTTGTCTTGTGTGGCCGCTTAAGACAGGTTTTACTGTAATGTCGAGATATTGCGTCCATGTACCATGAGGGGCTGCTCTCTTAAAAGGAAAAAAAATGCTGCTGGAGGAAGCAAATTCTTTCCTTAATGAGTGGTCCTCATTTTGAAAAGGAAGGCAATTGAACAATACTGTTCATTTCAGTAATCTCACTTTGATGTGCGTAAATATATGAGCTTTTTGGCTATGCCTTTTCCATATATGGCTTGTTCAAACATCAGCTGCTCATATATTGCATTTTGGGTTTGATCAAGACATTGCTCCTCATATTGATATGACCTGAAATATTGGTGAAAGTTAGAACACTTCCATATTCAGGTTCCACATAATATCGCAGTAGGTTCAATAAAATATTGGTATTATAATAAGAATTATTTAAAACAAGTATTTTGTAGACTTGAAAAGGGGCTATTGAGCCGCGTAGCGTAGTCGTAAACGTGTCTGACTGCAGATCCAGGGGTTGCGAGTTCGATCCAGGCCCCATACTTTTGTGGAGATTGATCATGAAATAATTTCTTCAGCCATTCTCCTCCCTTCCACTGATTCAAGAAGGACTGTTGTCACACTTACAAGCCAAAGTATGTGCACGAAGTACTGGTTAATGGCTTGGTCAAGCTTGCACAAGAAAAAGTGTGATTGGGTGAACTGACCGTCCTGACATGACCATAGATGTTGACTGGGATGTTAAGTATTAAACCAAACAAACCAAATTGAAAAGGGGCTAAAATATGATAAAGTACCCTGTCAAAAGCCGGCTTTCTGTGATTGTGCTTGGGCTTTACCTCACTTTCAACATTTTTCCAGTGTTATCACCGTTGTCAGTTATCATATTCCTCGGCATGCTGTTCTTAAGTGGTTTAACCACACTTAGTGTGTATGTATTCGTCAATCATTTACTGACGCACTATTCTTCTTGAATTGGCACCAGGGAAAGAATAACCTCTTTGAAAGTATGTGGCCAGACTGGGGTTCAAACTAACAATCTCTCTATTGCAGTCCAGTCAGATTACTTATCTGACTCACTACCAACAGTGCTATGCAGACTAGCTTTAGTCTTATGTAACCAGCAACTTTCAAAACAGTACAATACAGCCCATTTATAACACTAAGTTTGGAGTAACATTTTGGGAGCCACAGCATGACAGTGTTATTATCCAAATCAGTGTTATAATGAGGTGTGTTATAAAGGGCTTGCACTGTATTTTGAAATGAAATCTGAAATCTGCCAAAAATCTGAACAATATCACTCATTTATGCCAAATAAAAATGGTGATAATCTGGAAAAAAAAAACACCTTGTAAATGTTGTCAATGGGCTATTATTTATTACCAAATGAATATGTGTTGTTATGTTGTAGAGTTCTGTTTCATTCAAAGCATACATTGCTGTGATTATATAGCTTGTAACAAAGTCTAAAAAATCATTCATGGAATAAAAGCCTGGACTTCACATGTTGTTTTCATTTCTTGTACATGTAGCCAATATGTCAGTAATTTTAAACCAAGCCCCATGCATCTTAGGTCTGCTGTTTTATGTGCCCATTGTTTCCTTTATAGTCTATTAATACAAAAGTTTAAGGATATTTTTAAAAAATCTTTTTGCCAAATACTACGAGGCAGCTTGAATTATAGTTTGGCACAAAATTATCCTTGGATGACCATCTACCAATTGCATTCAAATTATTCTTTCAAAAACATGATGACCAGGGTAGGGCCAGTTTTTCTTTTACATGTACATATAAAATAATTGTAGACTGCATGATATCCCACCACAGATGAAATTTAATATAAAATTCTCATGTAGGAGGGTTAACCCTTTCCTTCATAAATATTTATGCTAGGCTCCACCCAATATGAATGAAAAAAGTCAATAAGCAATGCTTATTAGATACACCCCGCACAATAAGGGTCAGTGAAAAAACTTGGCAAGTGATAGTTCAAACCAGCAGACCCTAGTTTTGAAAAAAAAGATTTCAGTAGAATCTGTGAAAACAAGATTTAAGTAGAATCTGTGCAAATGATCTTAAAGCTTGCAATCTGGAACATTTGTTAAGATCAAAAACACAAAATTATTCACACCTGAAAGCTGTATATGTCAAAGCTTATACCAAAAAAAATAGTCTAAGTTCTCATAGATGTCATTTTATCAAAAATTATTTTTTTCCAAACCAAACTCCTTCATGCATATGTTCAATTTGTCTATATTGTAAAGGCAACATATCAAACTGCTCCATCAAAAACTGTGGAAGGAGTTGATCGGCCCATGAAGGCACCATCAATGCATATACAAAAGCCTTGTTAGGGGAAAATTGTCTAAGTTCTAACAGCTGTCATCTTGTCAGAAATTATTATTTCCAAATCAAACTCCTTCATGCATATGTTCAATATGTCTATATTGTAGTGGCAAAGCATCAAATTGCTCCATCAAAAGCTGTGGTAGGAGTTGATCAGCCCATAAAGGCACACTATCCATGCATATACAAAAGCCATGTAAGTGAAAAATTGTCTAAGTTCTCACAGCTGTCATTTTGTCAAAAATTATTTTTTCTGAACCAAACTCCTTCATGCATATGTTCAATGTGTCTATATTGAATGGGCAAAGTATCAAATTGCTCCATCAAAAGCTGTGGTAGAAGTTGATCGGCCCATGAAGGCACCATCTATGCATATACAAAAGCCTTGTTAGGGGAAAATTGTTTAAGTTCTCACAGCTGTCATTTTGTCAAAAATTATTTTTTCTGAACCAAACTCCTTCATGCATATGTTCAATGTGTTAACATTGTATAGGCAAAGTATCAAATTGTACCATCGAAACCTGTGGTAGGAGTTGATTGGCCCATGAAGGCACCATCTACGCATATACAAAAGCCCTATTAGGGAAAAATTGTCTAAGTTCTCACAGCTGTCGTTTTGTCAACAATTATTTTTTCTGAACCAAGCCAAACTCCTTCATGCATATGTTCAATGTGTTTACATTGTATAGGCAAAGTATAAAATTGTTCAAACAAAAGCTGTAGTAGAATTTTGATCGGCCCATGAAGGCACCATCTATGCATATACAAAAAACCCTTTTAGGGAAAATTTGTATAAGTTCTCAAAGCTGTCATTTTGTCAAAAATTATTTTTTCTGAACCAAACTCCTTCATGCATATATTCAATGTGTCAACATTGTATAGGCAAAGTATCAAATTGTTCCATTAAAAGCTGTGGTAGGAGTTGATCGGCCCATGAAGGCACCATCTACGCATATACAAAAGCCCTATTAGGGAAAATTTGTCTAAGTTCTCACAGCTGTCATTTTGTCAAAAATTATTTTTTCTGTACCAAACTCCTTCATGCACATGTTCAATGTGTTTACATTGTATAGGCAAAGTATCAAATTGTTTCATCAAAAGCTGTGGTAGGAGTTGATTGGCCCGTGTATGGCCCATAATAGCATTAGCACAAAACCCTATACAAAAAGCCATTTAGAACTACAAAGGGAAATAACTCTAATAGAATTGGCCCCTAGCCCTTACTTTTTTGTTTAAAGCATTTGTCTTGCATATATGAACATGTTTGCAAGGTTTGATGAAAATCCAGCCATGACTCTTCAAGATATTAAGGAAACAAAGCGTTACGGACGGAAGTACGGATGGACAGATGCACCAAAGGGAAATAACTCTAATAGAATTGGCCCCTAGCCCTTACTTTTTTGTTGAAAGTATTTGTCTTGCATATATGAACATGTTTGCAAGGTTTGATGAAAATCCAGCCATGACTCTTCAAGATATTAAGGAAACAGCGTTACGGACGGACGCACGGACGGACACACGGACGCACGCACCAAAGGGAAATAACTTTAATAGAATTGGCTCCTAGCCCTTACTTTTTTGTTTAAAGTATTTGTCTTCATATATGAACATGTTTACAAGGTTTGATGAAAATCCAGCCATGACTCTTCAAGATATTAAGGAAACAAAGCGTTACGGACGGACGGACTGACAATGTGAAAACAGTATACCCACCACAAAGTTTGCGGGGGGTATAATAATTATATAAATAAACTTTCATGTTGGTATTTAAAACAACAACATAGAAATTACTTGTCAGATTCACTAGCATAGGATCAGATATATTTCCATGCCTGATCTGGGTCTGCTCTGTTTGCAAATGCTTTAAAAGGCGTCTTTGAGGTAAAGGGTTAAATTAAAACCTATTTACACAAATTGAATGCGGTACTGTAGTATTTTTTTAAACTTTACATAGAAAAATATATGAGCTGTGACATGTGATTTCCAACAATATGGCATTTTGACAAGTATAGACTCCGATGAGCCTCTGTAGCCTCCTTTTAAGCTAAGAAACTCCAAATGATTTTCGGTCAGTAGCTTAACACTCATATAATATTCAAGCGAATAGCAAAGGCTCTGATCAGTCTGGGCATATGCACAGGCTGGTCTGAGCCTTTGCTGGTCGCACATACCACATTGTTGTAAATCTAGTCACGGCTCATATTTATTCACTAAATGACGATTTATTTAGAGCAATCAGCGAGATTTTTACGGGTTTTTTTTCATCATAGTGGTAGAAGAGAAAATGAGCATTGTTTGTTGGAAACCACATTAAAAAATTCCCATCCAGTCAATAGTTATGTGGATTTGTTTACGACATACCTTGATGGTCGAGTAATAAAAATTGCTATTCACCCAAAACCACTTTTTTTAATATCAAGGGATGTATCCTGTTATTGGGCGATCTATGTACAATCTCAAACCACTCAGAAAATCCATAAAAAATTACACATTAAGATCGGGAAAAAAAGTGGTCATGGACTGAAAGACACACAGGAGATGAATGGTGTAGCATAATGACCTGCCCTTGATTTAGACCCACGATTTAGAAGAGGCACTCATACTAGCAGTGCTTATCCATCGAAATTCATAGCAGGAAGTTTGGATGGAAAATACATTCCCCTGATCTTACAGTAATTCTCAGGTGAGCGACTCTGGACCTGATGTCCCTCTTATCAGGATGATATAACTCTACATAGTCTTCAACTTTTTCAAAGTCTAGCTGGTCAAGGACAGCAACCTAAGGCCTTGTTGCGAGGAACCTGATTTGGTTGCCAAAGAAAAAACAAAAGGCACAGACCAGCCTGTGCATCTTGCACAATGAGATCAGCACCTTTGCTTTTCTGGAAGGTATCACAGCTAAATCTTTTGAATGCAAAATTTAATTATTTTAGCTACATGTGGGTTCTGCAGCTCAGCATGCTGGATTGCACCTTATCTGGCCCCCAAGGTTATCAAAACATTTGTCATGCTCAACACAACTGAGCATGAAATTTCAAATTCTAATAGGAAGCAAGATACTGAAAAAAATCGTGTATAAAATACTCAGATGTTTTATTTTTGTATTTATCATGCTGATAAATGTTAAATGCCAACTATCGGCATTTTAACATTTTTAAGCATGATAAAATTTATGCTCAATTGTGGAAAGAATTTTATAACCTAGGGACCATGTCAGAACCAAAGATGATGGGTTTATCATTACCAAGCTTGCTTGATTGCGTATCTTGCATTAATAAGAAAAACTCAATTTGTAAATCACATGTATTATATTTCACTTTATACATCACTATATACAAGAAAATTTAAATGCTATATTTGACCTAATAAGCACACACATATTACTTAAAATTCTATACTTCGTTTTCTGATGAAGCCAGCTGATCAGGATCTACACTTCTTCATGTCAATGATGAAATTGCACCACTGCTGGCTGGAAACCAGAGTATGATCTAGCATACTTTGCATCTTTGTTGATTTTTTGAAAATTAACTTTTTTTAGGAACACTATCAGAGTGTCAAACGGTTTGGATTCAGATCAGGACCGACTTTGTCAGTCCTGATCTGAAAGTTGGTCCTGATCTGGGTCAAGCTGTTTGCAAAGGTTTTCAGCAGACCACAAAGTCAACAGTTAAAAGAACTAGATGTGCGCTTATATGAGCATAGGCACTTATTAGATAAAATACGACATTTTCCGTAAAACATGTTTTCATTCACATTTTATGCAAATTTTCATGCATCTGTAACTTTGGTATTTTTGCTCAGATTTTCATGGAATTTTCACCAAAATGTAGAACTAAGAAATTTAGAATGATATACACCATTTTGGGAAGTTTTTGCTCATTTTGGGATATTCCGCCCAAAATCCGGTGTCGGCAAATACCTGACAGTATGACTGTGTTATATCCAATCTGTGATATAACCAGGTGTGTTGTTAAGGTACTGCACCGTATATTAATTAAATTTGGTTAGCAAATGGTAGCAACATGTACATATAATCAACAATGACCATACGTCTTGGATTCTGCTGATCATTTATCACATGACCATTTTAAACTTGATTTTATCTCTAAAAGTAGCATCATTTCCATTGTTGACATCAATTTTACTATGAACTGTATATACACATTTTACAACATCAGTTTTATTCACATTTTTATATCTACCAGAGGTAAATGATTTAAATTTTTAACCCTTAAAGTGCCAAGAAAAAATAATGCATCTGAAAATGTTCTGCTAAAAATAATTGCCTAGCATTACTGACGAATTAAGTATAGAAGCAAACAGCGTGGACCCAGAACAGACTGCTTCTAGAGCAGTCTGATCTGAGTCCACACTGTTTGCCATAGAGGCTTCTTAAACATTTCAGCAGACAAAAAAAGCAGACGACTTTTGTTGCGATTGGCGTATTAAGGGTTAACACCAATCTTCTATTGTACATAAAATTATGGATATCAAATGCTTTTCAGTTACCCAAACAGTGCAAGCTCTGATCAGAAGCAGCCTCATCTAGGTCTGCACTGTTTTATAGGCCTTTTTTCTGGTCGTAAAATCTGTAAAATTTATAAAATTTTATCTTATAATCAGTTTCACTATCAGTTGATACATAAATACAAGCAAAGCAGGCATTATTTTTGAGAGATTTGCTCATTTTTCTGGCAAAAATCTCATTGAAATGGCTCAATGGGAGAAAAATCTCACAGCAAACATGTGATTTATCTTAGGATTTTGCTAAAATATCTCGAAGTACGGTAAATTATAATTTTTTCATTGTTTTTGGCTGAATGAGATATTTTTCCTCATCATGGTATTTTGAGTCAGAATTATCCCTGCGGGGACACCCCGTAATCAGCACAGAAATCTTATAAGGAGGCACTCCATTTAAAAGTTTTAAGAATAATACACACAGGTTGGTGAACATCAAGTACTCTGGCAACAGCACAGCTGGAGATAACAATGCGTAATTGCAAGTAATTTTCTTATGTCTCAACCAAAGCATATGTTTTGGATGCTCAAAAGAACCGTCTCAATGAGACGGTTCTTTTAGCATCCAAAACAAATGTTTAAACTGCTGGATTGAAATGATCACAATTTTACCCTCAATATTGCTTATCTGGACCTATGGGAGTAGATCTGGATATTCTTGAAAACTTTATTTTTCCAAGCTGGAAATCAAGCTGAAAATCAAGCATTGCAATTCAGTTTTTGAATGCTTTATCTGAGAGAACAATCTATTCTTGCTGAGGGCATGATTACCATGTGATGTAATATTTAATTTTGAAAATCCTTTCAAATTTTTGCCAGAATTTTTTTTTGTCACCATTACATTTTGCACTGGTCTCAATCTGGCACAGATGAATATCATTTATTTGATTTTCACGAAAATTTGACAAAAGACGATTGGCTTCTTAAATGTGGGATATCCGTGTATCAAATTTCGAGTATTACAACTTCCTTCTGTGAAAACTAACTTCATCTTAGTCCTTATACCACAAAAAAATTATCACATTTCCTGAATGAAGTGTAAAACATATTACTATCACGATCAACTCCCCCACCCCCCATCAACCTGAACAGCCTCTACATCCACAGTGTACACACTCCACAATCTTCCCCTGGAAAATAAAATCAAAGCTATAGGTGATTAACCCTGAAAAATCTGGATCCAAAATAAAAGTCTGAACAGTGTTTACTACTGTGCTTCCAGGTTTTAAGTGACCCCCATTATTTGCCGATTATTCTTTAATGATTTTGATTGAAAAAGAAATTACAGAAATGAGTTGAGATGTAGACTGTGTAATTGAATAGACTTTTTTAGGCTGGAATTTGATGGAATTTAAATTCTGTTCGCTAGAGTCTCGCAAACTCCCCAATTTACTTGAATTGTCCTCATTAACTCTTTCCTTACTAACGTCTTCTGCCGATAATCTTTGCAAACAGTTTGTACCCAGATCAGGACCGACAAAACATCAGCCAAGATCTGGATCCAAACTTTTTGACCCTCTGATGATATTCCTGAAAGTACATGTATTTTTCGAAAAAGTTGATTTTGAAAAAAAGTCAGCAGATGACAAAAACACGAAACATTACCAAGTAGGCAAAGAGTTAATAAATTGATATTTTTCATGCATAAAGCCCATTATTTGCCAGCTCCCCATTTGTACCGTCTGGTTAAAGATCATTTATGTGTTTGTGTATGTGTGCGTGCGCTCTTATGTATGTGTATGTGTCAAAATGATGGTGAGTGTATCTGAACGGTACAGATTTTTGGCTGAATCAGCAGATATAGATATTTCTGTAGGCTAGTTAATATGGTAATAGGAAATGCAACAATACCATGTGTGTCTATTGAGGTAATAATGGGCATATTTACAGGGAAAAACTAATTAAGTAATTCTATTTTTAGGGGCTTTGGGCTTTAGTTAAAAATAAGGGATTCCCCAAAAAATAAGTTTTAGTGACACAGTGTGCATTTACATCCACACGCTAAGTATCCTTTGTCTGAGTAAAGATTAAAGTTGTTGAAAAAAAGGAAAACAGGGGTCATTTAAAACCTGGTATCACAGTATAGCAGAAATATCTGGGTACAAAAGTGACCACAAATTTACACCTAAAGTATAGTAAAAAGGGCATGCATCATTTTGAAGACAACACTCAAATCTACCCTAATCCTGTCTGAGTATTGTGGCATCCTTGAGAAGCTCATTAGAATATCTTATAACAGTTAATGAGATAAATCACATCATCAAAATTATTCGCAATAATGGAATGGTTTATTTTCTGTTGAAAAACATCAAAGTTTTCATTGGCCCTGCAGCATGAGACCTCATAAATGAAAACAAATAGCCATCTAAAAAGTACTCTTGATTATACTCCGGGCTCAAGCAAGAGCTCTCCGATAGGGAGAAGTTTGGTCTAATTTTGTATTCCCTGGCATATAGATAAAAGTGCATAATTTAGGATTATTTTTCTTATTTCTGAATCAAAATATATCTTGTGCATACTGGAAAAAACCCCATCTCAATGATGTCTAAACAGATGATTTTAAAATATTTAAGACTTTACACTCATTTTTTTGTCTATCTGAACCTATGATCCTCCTATATTATAATCTATACATTAAAACTTTACCTCATATACAAATGTAGACGCTTTTTAACACTTTTGCAAACAGAGCAGACCCAGATCAGGCAGCTCTTGTAAGAGCTGCCTGATCAGGGTCTACTGTGTTTGCTTATGGAAATATAATATAGCTGATCATACACTAGTGGACCTGATAAGCAATTTCTTTGTTCTATGTACCAAACTATGAACATTGGACATTTATTTATAAAATAATTCATTGTGGGTGAAGCTTAGCATGTATATTCATGAGGGGAAGGATTAAAACTTCTCCCTCAGTTGAAAATAGAGAGAAGTGAACCAGAATCAAGAGACTATTACTCCCAAGTCTCCCCTTAGCTTGAGCACTGAGTGACTGAGTTTGTGTTTAAGGTCATATGAAGATGAGACCAGGGTTTAGTCTCATCCGACAGACTGGATGAGCCGAGGATCAAACTCGAGACCCATGATTACAAGGCAAGTGGTTTATCCACTACACCATGGCATCTCCTAGTTTGGGTACTGACTACAAACCCTAACAACAATACTTACTGCTTCCAATTTACTTTTAGGTACTCTACATATACAGTTTGTGCCAAAGTTAGTGTCTCTTGCTTGTATACATCGGAGACAGCATAGATTCTCATAACCCTGCTTCTTCCATTTAGCTATCAGGTTCTTGTCAGCTATATTTTCCTTTAGACAATACTCATATAATTCTGAAATCAGTCAAAATATTTTGAAAATAACACTGTTTTAATAATTAATTCATCTTTGAATAAAATTTTGGTCAGAGTCTTTAATTACAGTAAAACCTGTCCAAACCGCCACTCTCAAAAAGACAAAAAAAAATGGTTTTCAAGACAAATTATCGCTTAATGCAGGTCAAAAGCATTGCAGAATGCTCAAAGGGGAGCATTCTGCAATACTTTCGACCTTCATTAAGCTACTATTTGTCATTATCAATATTAAAGATCTTTGTTTTGTCTATTTTTGAATGGCCGCTTAAGACAGGTTTTAATGTACAATGTATGCTCATACTTTGAATATGCAAGCAGGAAAGGCCCCGTTGAGTCTGCACATTTGCACAGGCTTATCTTAGCCTTTGTTGCTCTAAGATGCGGTTAGTACCAAAATCTCATGATATGGCCCATATGCTTATGTTGCATGGTAAGAAGGAAAATCTCAAATTCATGTATAAATTTACCTTAACCATGTTTTTCAATTCCTCCACACCCTCTCCTAATACATATTTTAGTATAAAAGGTTCATGGAGTTCATTTGATTAATACAAATGTATTTATGGTATGAAGTTACTGTTACTCAGTGGATAACGTCATGTCATAAATAATGTTATGACCACACACATTACATAACACTTTCGGCGGGAACAAGTAACGTCATGACGACGTCCGTTACAACAACGCAAAGTTTCATTAAAATAAACAAGCTTTAAAGGAGATAAAATCAAAACAGTATCTTACGCTCATCATCATTTCATATTTACACTCGCCAAAGGGACGTTTAATAAATTATATATCCCCCCGTTCTCTTATTACCAGTGTATACTAATTACCGGTGTATTCTGTTTCCTCCAAATGACTGTCATGTGCGTTATTTTCATTTGGAATTTTCTACCCAACATTGTTTACAATACATTTTTCTCTCATTTTCAAATAAAGGAAGAAGAAATATTGTTTCTGATAGTAAGTGACTTACTTCTTGCTTGTGTAGTCCAAAATCAGAATGCGGCTTCCCTGTTATATTATTAGAAAATGATATTTTCATTGAAAATTAAGAGAGAAAATAGCCCTTGGAAAAGTGTGTCTGCTTGTTGTAGTGGGAGATTTTGACAGCCTGGTTACCTGCTTAAAAACTGAAAATGACGTCAACTTTGTCTCAGCACATAGATCACATTATGCCCAAATATGGATGAAAGGTGTAGACATAAAAAATCCCACTTCTGTTTTATCTTGTTTATCCTGTTTGTTTAGTGCACTCTCTGGTAGGGCATATCCCCAATATAGACTGTGTGATCTGCTTATGGTTATGAAACATAGTTGTGATGATATTAGTTACCATGAAGGAAAGACAACAAGTATTTTCTTTGTAAAAACATTGTCGAGTTGACTTATTTTTTTTTCAACTATATTAAAAAAAAGGGTATACCTTACAAAACAGGCAAAGAAAACATAACAAGCCTTCAAACAGGCCCTTTACTGCTATTATTTTGAAGGCCCCTAATCCTTTCTATATAGAAACCCATCACATGTAGAGTTTACTACCCAGATAATTTTCTAGAGCATTTGTTTATATATACACTGGTAATAAGTAACAACGGACATTCAAAATACCGGCTAGAGTAGCCCAATATAAATAATGTTTAGCAAGTTAAACTTTATTTTGAAGCATACATGTATATCCTTTGTTTCCATTGAAGGAATGAATAAATAGTCGAATAAGATGTAATTTATTGGTTTCTGTAAAAAAGTTTGTTTTATAGACTGTCTTAAACAGTTTAGTAGTACAGTGGTAGGGGGGAATGATATCCCACAGCCCAAAATGTGACTTCTAGGCGAGCCCGAACATTAGCATTTGGATTTTTGTTGTGCTATCTCGAAAATCTTTTTTTCCAGTAAAATGAAATAATTAGTACAAGGAAGCTTCCTTTTCATAACCCATTACTTGATTAGTCATGAAATATTACAACGTTTTAGCATATTTTTCCTTAGATTATGAAAATTGTCCTTTTACTAAATTCAGTTGGTAGATTATTTTGAATATATACTGCATCTATCCAATACACATAAACTACATGATCATTGACTAGCTGTACTTTACGCATGGATGAATGGTTATAGTACATTGCTTCATACTATTGCACCAGGTAAATACATTGTCATCAAGGTTGAATATGGACTACAGTTGCACTTCAAAATATTTCTTAACAAATCAGATAGAAAAAACAACAAAAATAATCATTAAAATGCTCATAATTTTGGACTTTAAAATACTTTCACTGTGATTTTTAATCGAGAATTGACGATATAATACCCTTACACGTGAAAATAATTGATTTCTAAATGTTTTGGTGAAGTCAAATTTTGCAACCCCTACCCCTTTTGGTAGCGTCTCCTGTTTTGTCGTAGGAATCTGCCAGTCTAATTATAACCTTAATTCGTTCCTAATACATCAAGTGACTCAAAAGGACACCAGTGATATCTTATGCATAGGGAAGTTTTGGGAAGCACCTGAAAAATAGGCATATACCCTATCAAAGTGTCAGAGGTCCTTAGTGATAATGACGTAATTTTCTATTGTTTGTGTTGATTCAGCGTCATTGGTGACATCACTCAAAAAGTACGTCATCAGGACCCGATAAAGGCACATGCCGTGAAATAGACAACGTTTATCAGGCAATGTGCGACAATGTAGCTAATATGAGAGGTAACTGATAAATATTAACCCATATGCTGATTCAGCGAATCCAATTGATTCTAAAATTATTCCATTGGATAGACTGGAAATCCGAAGTTCATATTGTTTAAATAATTCATTAAGACTTAGTACTCAGTGTGTGCTCATAAGAGAATACATGTATCAAATATATAGTAAATACACATGCCTATAGATACATGTAAGAGTGCATAATTAAAAATTAATTTTCTTATTTCTCAACCAAAACATATGTAGTGGCCTTGTGGGTACTCAAAAGAACTGTCTCATGGAGACAGTTCTTTTGAGCAACCAAAACACATGTTAAAACTGATGGATAAGGAAATATTCATAAATGTTGCTAAAAATGTGTGTTTATTTTTGTTTGTTTGTTTGATTTAATTCTTTACGTCCTTTCAACAATCTTTCATATTTGTAGGGACAGATCTTCCTGGGTTGAGCCAGTACTACATGTAAGTTAGGATTAATGTGTCTTGCTCAAGGACACAACGCACTCTACCACTGAGCCTCTGTGCTCCCCAAATGTGTGTTTACACGTATCTAAACCTATAAATATATGATAATGTGGCACTCTGGTGAACCATGATGTTTCTTAGTATTACCTCTGCTGATAGCTTTTCTTCTGTAGAACAAATCATAGATGTATCTTGAACGCTGGTGGTGCAGTCGGAACACTGGCCAAAGGGCCTCAACTTTTCTTTTACCATCATGGGGGTCTGTTTCCGCTGTACAATAGAAGCAAAACAAACATTACAGACCTAGAAAAAATAGCCGTCGATTTTCATTCTTATGAACTCTTTGCATACTGAGATATTTTGCATGCTTTCTTGTTATTTTCAGCAGGGGACAAAAATATTTCAAGATTGCACTTGTCCTGCAGGATGAGTGACTTACAATTGCAAACACATGCACTTGTCCTTTAAAAGCGTATGCAATAAAGAACATAAGGGAGTAATATGTAATATAACTCCCTGGAGTAATTCTTTCCAAAGCACTCATCCTCCAGGATGAGTGCTTTGGCAAGAATTACTTGCCCTTTCTAGATCTCACTCGTAATTACGAGTGGACAAGTGGAATTTTTGTCCCCTATGCAGATTTTCAAAAACAAATATTTAAGGAACATAGTGCAGCCCCTTAATAACACCTCATTATAACACTGATTTAGATTGATTTTGATTTTGTCACTGTTATGTTGTGCCTCTTAAACTTTTTTATCTGTCTCGACAAAAGAATTATAAGAAAATAAACATGATGGTATGTTTGACATTGTAAAATTGTGTCATTATAATGCGATTAATTTATAACATGGTCCATTCCTATGATCCAAAACATAGCCTTATAAAGGGACAGCACTGTGACTCTTTGTAAACTGGGTGTTTTTGCAGATTTTCAAAACAAATCTTCAAGGAATACCATCAGATTGTCAAACAAAGAAACAATTTGGATCAAGATAAGGACCAAACCAGTCTTTCCAAAACATCTTACATGTATTATACCACAAAAGATCACCTTAAGGCATAAACATTTCTAACTGTTTATTTAAAGTACCATTCCATAAACAAGTATTCCTAAGCTTAGTTATAAACTACTGTCCTGCAAGCCAAGAGTGACAGTGACGTCATGTTTTGTTTACAAAGTTATCATGGACTTATAATAGATAGATCACTTTTGCATTAATTCTATCCACAGGATAGGATTAATACACAAGTGATATATCGATTCGCGTTAGCTCAAGTCAGAGCTCTTGGAAACACAGAATTACCCGTATTGGTACGCACGTTTTTCCCCTGGGACGCATGATTTTCGCTAGGAGGGAGTTCCCGGTACGCATGTTTTTTTTAGTCGGCACGTGCTAAAAATCCAGTAGCTGAGAGATAGATCATCAGCCCTTTGATATTATCGATTGTGACACGCTTCCTGTCTCTATTGACCAATGGTATGACTCGGGCTGCTGTGTATCAATTCTGACAGGTGATCGACAGGATTACCGATGCGGGACAATGTGGTCATTACGAGGTGATTATTAAAGTAAATTAAGCAAGGATTATCAGATAATTGTTTGAAACAGATGCGCTACCGATTTAACGTTAATTAAAGGGAGAAAAACTAATAGGGTATTGTAAACAACATCGGACTACCGACCTTCGAATTCGACTGATTAGGGATGAAAGAGAAAACATATTTAATTACACTCGTTTGCGATTTGAGCATCATAAACATGGAGAAAAAACAATAAGTTTACGGATTTGCATTTCTTCATTCGTTCATTGTTATGGAAAACAAGAGTCTGAGAATTGTTGAAAAAAAACAATGGTACAGCGGTAAGCCGTATACGGTATCATCCGACTGACAAAAGTTCCAAATGAAGCTACACTACATACAAGCCGTGCGATGAATTATTATCATCGGTTCAAACAGAGTGTCTAGATGAATAAACACAATCACATGACTTTCAGCAAGTAAAATCATTAATTCTAAATCATGGAAGCCATGTTAAATGGCTAAGTAATGTCAGTCTTTTCATTGCAATTGCCGTAGACACCAGCGTGATGCGTTTTTTTAGAAGCACCAGCGTGATGCGTTTTTTTAGAAGAAAAAAGACTTCCATCTGCATATGATTATACAAAACAGAGGACTGCTGCCTGTCTGTCTGCCTGTCTGTCTTGTTAATGAATAAAACAAGTACCAACAGTTTAATCTTTTATTTTGATAAGGCCAAACAAAAAAATGTTTGTTCAGGTTAGTTACATGAAAAAATGTATCAAAATATTTTGTTTTGTTAAGTAGGAACAATCCATTAATGCATAAAAGGGTTAAAATCATTCGATCTAATAATTATTCAAATGTATCACTTCTGGCTAAAATTGAAAAGATATACGGTATGCACAAATTGGTGGGACTCCAACTTTTTTGGAGTGGGACTCCCACTTTTTCCAGTGGGACTCCTACTTTTTGCCAGATGGGAGTCCTGAACTCCTATTTTCAAAATCCTAGTGAGAGCTCTGTCAAGTGGAGCGTACAAGTTAATGTTCTACTTATTACAATTGTAAACAAAATATTACGTCACTGTCTCTCTTGGTTGGCATGACAGTAGATGGTCCTGGAGTTTTCAGAAGAAAACAAATGTCCCCCATCCATTCACAGAGTTTTAAGACCACCTTACCATGACCTTGAAAATTAGATCATGGTCACAAAAATCATATGATTTCTTAAATTCCTCCCAATAATGTATATGTGCCAAATTGGTCTAAATACATGTATGACGATTGGTTCATAAGATAGGGTGCAGACGACAAGGCTTTTTCATAGTTATACCCTGTGTAAATCAATGTCTGATGCTTATTCTACATATATCTAAATCAAAACCTAGAGCTAAAATATTGTTTAAGAAATATTTCTTCATCACGTTAATTTTGGCTCAGCTCAATGGACATTGTATGGTGCTGTCAGTTTTGTGCTAACCACGATAAAAAAATCAAGTGTTCAAAATCATTATCACATGGCCGATAAGCCTAGATGAAAACAATAACATTGCACTGGTCTATTGACTTTGATCAAAATGATGCTGAATTGTCTCAAAAAGTGTCGCCGAGTTGTCTAAAAAAGTGTCACTGAGTAAGATATCAACGGAATGGCCTGTCCTATCTGTCACAGTGCAAAGTCAATCATTTTTAATCCATATTTCTCCACTTAATATGCCTTGATTTACAAAGGTCTTTTATTTTTTAATAAATACTACATTAATGTTGTCAATTCGAGTGTTAGTTGACTTTAGTAAAGTCAAATATGTAAGAAATATTTATTCCAATGTTACGCATCGGCGGACATTTTGAAACTCTGACATTGATTTTCAGCTGACCTTGCAAGGGTACACTAATCTAAATATTAAAAAAAATTAATCCAATGAAACAACTGCAAAGATTTTTTTTCCGCGATCACAGAGGATATAGAAATGAGATCATGCAAAAATATTGGGTATTTTCGGCAGTTCATAAGGTCAAAACCTTGCTCAAAGATTGGCCAACTTTGAGATCATTTTTCTCTGGAAATCTAATAGAGTACCGAAAGGTACTGGTACCAGGCTTTGTTCAAGGGCTTCCCCAACAAGATAAAACTTAAATTTAGTATCCTAGACTTTAGCGCATCTTTGCGCAAACCATATTTAAAGCAGTACTATCACGAGGAACGTACATGTAAACTATACGGTAAAGCCTCTGAACCGCGGGAATGTGTATTGGAATTTGGACATTACACAATTGGGGTTTATCAGCTGATCGATTTTTGACAGAAAAAATATATCATTCACAAATGTTTAAACTAGTACAGCTTTTTTATTTCTTGATGGATTTTCATTATTTAAACATCATTTTCATTGACATTCATTCCACTTTTAGCCCATGTTTTCAGATTTGAAAAATTTCAACTAATACTAAAATCTATTTTTATCGCTACACTGAGTTGTCTCAAAAACTGTTTCGCCGAGTTGCCTTGATTCCAACAATAATGTAGTAGCAAAGGTACCCAGCATGAGCCCAACTACCAAGTCACCCCTGCTCCAATGCCTGGGTCATCCATCCAGCTACTTACCAAGCTCTTTGTTCTTTAACCTCGCAACATTGACCTGACACACTATGTGTCACTGTAAAAGCTAGCACATACAGGGAGGCTGTATGCGTGTCTTTTATATTTGTGGTACCCATTACCACTACACCACTCCCTCCTTTTTTCTTTAAGGAGTCAGACTTGTCCCTGCATGAGCTCATCAAACACTTCCGACACCATTGTAGTACTGATGGTACCCAGCATGAGCGCTACTACCCAGTCTCCCCTGCTCCAATGCCTGGGTCACCCATCCAGCTACCAACCGAGCTATGGGCTGCTTAACTTCGCAACATTGGCCTGACACACTACGCGTCGCTGTAAAAGCTAGCTCATACAGGGAGGCTGTATGTGTGGGGTCAGTCTGATTTCCGCAGGATCCCTTGATATGGGCGTTTTCAATGGAATTTACCATATTGTTACATGAAATAGGCATTTTATAATAAATAACAGTAAATATCTTCACTTGTTTCTGTTTCTGTTGGTAAGAATAGCCATGCGATAAACCAACTGATTAAAAAGACACCCTGTCATATTAGCCTAAGGATAACACAATTTTGTGTTATTATTTCAAATACTAAATTTTGACAAATTATATGATTATTTCTAATTTTATATTTGATATATTTTTGCGCAAATATTGCTCATTGACTGCATTCAATAAACATTTTATTCGAATCCCTAATTGCACCTTATTACCAATTATTATTATAAGGCACAGGACAATTAACTTTGAACAAAAGTGTCGACGAGTTGCCTCACTATATGTCGACGAGTTGTCTCAAAAAATGTGTCGACGAATTGTTCTGTCGACGAGCTGTCTTGATTCCATCAGACTGACCGGTATGTGTGTCTTTTATACCCGTGGTACCCATTACTAGAGCTGCAACGATTCACTGAAATTGTATCGTATCGGGATATGTTGTCTGACGATACGCGTATCGTATCGTGTGGTCAGTTCACGATACACTAACGATACAGCACTTAGTGTTATATATCAAAAATGAATTTTAAAAAAAATATATGTTTTTGTACATAAGGAATGTTACCATTTCCCCATTTAATTGTTCTGCTTTAATCAGTAAACCCTTTTCCATGCTCAACTTTTGATATATCCTGTTTTGAAACAGTGTAGAACAATATCAGTTGGCTTTTGAGAATCAAGCTGATCTAAATATACACAGTTTTTGGCTCTGCTTATAAATACATGCTAGTAATTAAAATATTTTAAAATGAGTTTGATGGGTCTCTCTAAAAAGCGTCAAGAAGTGACAAGAAGTGACACGAAGCGTCAAGAGGCTTTTAAACAATTTTTAATCCTTAGAATGAGTAAATAAGATTAAATTTGATAAATTTTGACATATAAAAGTATCTCAGCCCCAGTTATAAGCTCTTGCAATACATATAAGGCTCCCAAATTGATGTCATAATTTCTGGTTGCTCGCTAAATTAAGCGTCAAGAGGTTTGTCTTGTGCAACAAGAAGAATTAACAACATATTTCATTAGTGTTTTACAAATAATATTATACCTAATAAGAAAAGAAAGAAATATTTGTTGTTCATGTATCACTGTCTATATATCTATCATTTGGAAAGCCCACATATTTTAAAAATAGAGCTCCTGGCGATTGAGCTTGAGCGCTAGTCCAAGCGTCAAGAGAAATGTCATGAGTCAAAGCTATATGGTGTATTAACTATAATATACCTGAAAATGTTTAATTTATGTATATACCCCCTTTCCCATCGACCTTTTTGGATAAAACCCGCTAGGTATTTGAAACATAGCCACCCAAAAGGGAAGCGGCAAGTAAAATGTCTCATTTTTGAAGTGTCAAGAGAAGCGACAAGAAAATTGCGCCACATTTGAAGCGTCAAGAGAAATGTCATGAGACAAATCTATATGATGTATTAACTATAATATTTCTCAAAATGTTCAATTTATATATGCCCCCATTCTCCATGGACCTTGTAAATTGCATCCTATTTGAAGTGTCAAGAGAAGCGGCAAGTAAAATGTCTCACATTTGAAGTGTCAAGAGAAGCGACAAGAAAATTGCGCCACATTTGAAGCGTCAAGAGAAATGTCATGAGACAAATCTATATGATGTATTAACTAAAATATACCTGAAAATGTTCAATTTATATATGCCCCCTTTCTCCATGGACCTTGTAAATTGCGTCCTATTTGAAGTGTCAAGAGAAGCGGCAAGTAAAATGTCTCACATTTGAAGTGTCAAGAGAAGCGACAAGAAAATTGCGCCACATTTGAAGCGTCAAGAGAAATGTCATGAGATAAAGCTATATGGTGTATTAACTAAAATATACAACGATGATGATGTCTATGACCTCCCCGTAATCAGCCTGTGCAGTTTGTTTGGTTTCGTGAGCCTCCATGGGTTCAGGATCGTTACTATTAAAACCTGCAGTTTCGCCTTCGCTATTATCGTTTTTGTGCGAAGACTCAATTTGTATGTCGTTTTTATTGAGTTTTGCGTCTGATATGCAGCTTAAGATTTCTTGTTAAAGTTCTGCAAGTGTTTCCTCACCGTTGAGGACCATTTTTCTAGTATGAAATTGGCCGCTGTATTGACTGCTTGCGCAGTGAACCATTTCACATTTTAAGTGTCAAGAGAAGCGACAAGAAAAATGCTCCACATGTCAAGTGTCTAGAGAAGCGACAAGAAAAATTCACCACATTTGAAGCGTCAAGAAAAGCTTTTACATTTTAAGTGTCAAGAGAAGCGACAAGAAAAATGCTCCACATTTCAAGTGTCTAGAGAAGCGACAAGAAAAATGCACCACATTTGAAGCGTCAAGAAAAGCTTTTACATTTTAAGTGACAAGAGAAGCTACAAGAAAAATGCTCCACATTTGAAACGTCAAGAAAAGCGACAAGAAAGTGGCCTGAGAATTCTATAATATGGAATCTTCCAGTTAAAAAATATTAAAAACTAGCCTGCGCAATCCAGTCCGCGCCTTTGTTATTCGCTTATTGGAAAGTATCATAATACTCAAGCGACTATAGCAAAGGCTCTGATCAGACTGTGCGTATGCATATTTTTCATCCACAAGCCAACACGCACCACCCATTAAGGTAATTACTGTCACCCAGCTTTGAGTTGATACTGCTAATTAAGCACAACTCAAAGCTGGTCGTTTGGTTAATTGGGTAAGCCAACATTTCTCTTGATGCTAAATAGCGTAGCTTGGATGCTGATTTAGTGAACGATGTCGTTTCTGTCAGGTTTCTCTTTTTCAGTTTAGTTATATTTTGGAGTATACTCAAATGCTAAAAAAGTGTTTCTCACAATTTAACCGCATTTACAAGTGTGATAAATTCTTGTAGGCAAATTGTTGGATTATAACAACTCTTAGGATTGAGGTTGGCGCCGTTAAACCGGTTTAAGCCCTCCAGTAAAAGTATTTTTACTGACCGTTCCAAGGCGGTGCTTCTTTTGTGGATCGTTTTTGTTGGTTATGCTTCATGTTGGTGTGTGTTGTAATGTTGTGTCTGTACTTTGTAGCCTTGTTGTCATCTGCTGGGAAATGGCTGACCTCTTGGCTGTCGTGTGTATTGTGTTTTGTCACTCTCCCAAATGTGTCCTGGCTCACATCAGAATCAAGGGTGAGGTTGGCGCCGTAAAACTGGTTTAAGCCCTCCAGTAAAATATTTTACTGACCGTTCCAAGGCGGTACTTCTTTTGTGGATCTTTTATGTTTTTGTTCTGTCTTGTGTTTGCTATGTTTTGTGCGCGTCTGTTTATATGTGCTTCGTGGTCACCTGCTGGGAAAGGGCTGACCTCTTGGCTCTCGTTTGTGGTGTCTTCTGTCAGTTTGTCACTTTCCCATTGGTATCCTGGGTCAGGTGTGGTACTTGATTGTATCGATTCCTGATCTTTGCAACCTTACTTACTTTTACAAGGTAAGGGATGAAACAAGTTTGCACACCTAAAGCGACTAGCTATATTACATACAACATTAAATTCCAAAACTAAAGGTATTCAACCTGATTATATAAAAAACAAAGCTAATTTCCGTAACAACAATCTTATCATATTCTTTTCTAGTTCGTAACTTCTCTTGACACTTAGTCTATTTTCATCTTGTCGCTCGACGCGAGAAATACTGTCTTCGGGGGTTTGCGAACAGTAAAGGCGCAGACCAGTCTGTGCATCCCGCGCATTCTGATAAGCGCCTTTGTTATTCGCTTATTTTAAACTATCATAGCTTAACTTGCTACCAGCGAAATTTCAATTTTCTAGCTAGTCTCTGTAGCTTAGGAGACTAGTTTGGGTCATTTCTGCTGTATTAAATATCTCTTGTCTCTCAGGACTTTTTCTTGTCGCTTCAGATTAAGCTCTCGAGGTGGGCGCACGTTCCAATTTATAAGAGCTTATATTTCATCTGTTTTGAGATTATTATTATTATATAAATGATAAGCATCATTTTATAAATTAAAAAATTGGATAGGTTTTATGTTAAAATATTAAAAGGTCGTTAGAAGATCTGTACATGTACTTCTTGTGTCTCAAGAGATTTCTCGTGACGTTATTTTTTCTTGTCGCTTACTTTAGTCTTAGCGACTAAAGCAGCATTTCAGCGATATGTTAATCTTCAAATGTCTATGAATATATCTAAGAAATGGAGAGTGATGAGCAACTTCGTTTTAATATCTTGATTGATACATTACTTTGTAACTTATTGTAAATTATTCTTGTCGCTAAGGAGATATCTCTTGATGCTAAAAGTTTAGCGCACGGGCAAAACTTAAGAGGGTTAATTGATAGTTACTTGCAATGTAACTGCATTTACTTAAATATAAAAACTTGTACATGTAAAATAGGATAGATTTTGCTATGCAATAACATAAAATTGCATTATAATGCTTATAAAATCCTCTTGACGCTTCATGTCACTTCTTGACACTTCTTGTCGCTTTTTAGGGAGACCGGAGTTTGATAAAAACTGGGGAAGAGTGGAGTACATAAAAACATCAAGCATAACAGGTTAATATTTGAGTATTTACTTCTCCCTAATGTCATAAATCTATGCTATTTCTAAGGTTCTAATGTTGTCAAAAATGTATCGCGATACATAATGTATCGTGAGGCAAATATCAAGATACATATCGTATCCTGAGGTAACTGTATCTTTGCAGCCCTACCCATTAACAAAACAATAAGTACTTCCTGGTAATTGGGAATGCATGATTTAACACAGTGGTTAAGGATTATACAAACTTGGGTAAGGGGCAACCTTTAAGGTAAAAGCTGAAAAAGAGGAATTAAAGAATCCCGAATGACGAATACCAGTCTAGAACGATTTTAGGCACGTAGTAGTGGGTTTCTTACTGTTTACTGTTTCTGTAGGGAAATGAGGAGCCCTGGCGGCTCATGTTTCCCCCTCTGTAATCTTCTCAAAAACTCTGTGACTTCCGGTGTGATTTTAATAGTCAATATGAGTTTATTTGGATGCAAATTATTTTCTATATGTGTTAGTAGATCTCAAAAGTGTCGAAACGTTCATTCACATGGTGTTTATCTAATAATGTCTTGAAACTGGTAACTGTTTTAGCAGTAACAATTTCTTCTGTTAAGTTGTTCCAATGATCTACCACTCTATAACAAAAACTTTTCTGTCGCAATGATGTTAATGTTCTATGTTTAACCAATTTTTTACTGTGACCTCTTGTATTGTAGGTTCTGTCAGTATCGTTTCACTTTTTGCTACAAACCTTCTCTCATTTTTTGATCTAACTCATCGATAGTAGGTTCAATAAGTTCCCATCCTTCAGGTGGTGGTTTTCTGCTTCTTCGCACCTTCGGCATTATTGTTATTATTTAAGAAAATTGTCTTAAAGATAAATTTTGTTTTTGTTACGATCGACAGTGCTTGACTAGCCACACGATAGCCGTGTAAGAAATCCGTCGAATTTACAATCAAACGTCCCCAAGCCAAAACGTCCCACATTGTTACACTATCCACCACGGGTTCAAAAATAGCCAAAGTGCGATTTTTTTTTATCTTTCTAATAAGGAGCTTTCTTTCTTTCTACAATACTGGCCTCGCTCAAACTTGAGCATTACGCCAGGGAGAGCGAATTTTCGAATTTTGATAAAATAAAAAACAAAAACAACAACAACAACAACAACAAAAAAAACAACAAAAAAACAACAAAAAAACACTTTTGGCTGATTTTTTTGTTTAAATAAGGAGTGCCATAAACTCCTCTGTGGACTGGATACTGGCCACAGAAGGAGGCAGACTATTCCAATGTGGAATAGTTCGGGGAAAAAAAGAATTCTTCAGGGTATCACTGTATGTCTGGTGTCTGCGGTATTGAGCACTTTGTGATGACCTGATAGATTTTAAACTGTGAACAGGGGTCATATACTTGTCTTTTTCAATAGACACTGCTCCACAATGAATCTTGTGAAAGAGAAGCAATGAGGACTGGTCCCTCCGGGCCTCAAGAGATGGCCATTCAAGCTCATCAAGCATTTCGCCGACACTACTCTTGTTTCGCCATCTCCTGCAGGTCCAGCGGGCTGCTGTCCTCTGAACTAATCTGAAGTTTTGAGTGAGGGCTCTAAATGGGAGCTGCATACTCTAGTTTAGGCCGAACCAAAGTTTTGTATGCAACTTCCTTAGTACTCCTAGGTGCAAAGCCAAGTTCCTGCGAAGGAAACCAAGTGTCTTAGTTGCTTTGGAAGAGATTTCAGAGACATGCTGACCCCAATCCATATTATCAGTAATGTTGATACTAAGGTATTTTGCGGACTGAACATTTTCCAAAGTTTCATTATGTAGTGAGTAATCAAAGAGAATTTGTTTGTGATGCTGATGCCGAGTCACTCTCATTAAGTGACATTTGGCTACGTTAAATTTCATTTGCTTATCGGCTTCCCATTGTCCTAAACTGGTGAGGTCTTCTTGCAAGATCAAACAATCCTGAAATGAATGTATATTCCTATACAGGACACAGTCGTCTGCGAACAGGCGAACAGAAGACCTAATGTTATCCGGCAGATCATTTATGAAGATGAGGAACCGGACCGGATCTAGGACCGATCCCTGGGGCACACCGGATGGCACTGGGACTGGATCTGAGGCTTGGCCATCTAAAACAACTTGTTGAGTGCGCCCAGAGAGCCACGAGTTGATCCACTTGTGGGTGGATCCTCTATTCCCATAATATTCCAATTTGTGTAATAGCCTCCTGTGTGGAACCTTGTCAAAGGCCTAAGCAAAATCAGCTTTACTGAGACCAAAAAGCATCAATATGGGAGAATTATTGCCAAAATAGGAAGTTGAAAATGCTGTTAGGGTTTACAGAAAAAGGTCCCTCAGGAGATTGGGAGATTTCAGAACAGCCGGAAATCTCTGAAATTTTCTCACTTACTTGACGTCGACATCTTACTTTGGCTAGGAAACCTCTTTGGATGCTTCTCTAAGGTGTTTTCCCTGTCTGTCTTCATCTCCCACAAGAAAGCAGGCTGCTCTGAATTTGAAGGGATGGTCTTTCCAGAATCTGTTTAGTCTGCTTTTGAAGGCGTTTAAGGAGGGTGCTATTTCAAAATTTACTGGCAGTCCATTCAATTGATCGATCACAGGTTGTTAAAAGTAATTGCTCCTTTGATTTAGGCGACATCTCTTTTTGAATCAGTTCAGGGGATGTCCCCTTGTTGATATGTAAGGTGCCATTTGGAATAGTTTTCCCTGTCTGCTTTGTTAATATCATGAAGAATTTTGTAAACCTGAATCATGTTGGCACGTTCCCTGCGGTATTCCAAAGTTGGTAACCCTAGTGCTTTAAGTCTCTCAGAATATGATATGTGCTTAATGCATTTTACCAGACGAGTTGCTCTTATTTGAAAATTTTCTAAAGTTGTTTTGTCTTTCTTGTATTGAGGTGGCCATACCTGTGTTGCATATTCTATACAGGGCCTCACCATTGACTTGTAGAGGTTTAAGAACATCTCTTAGTCCATGTATGTAAAGCTTCTAAATATTATTCCTAGGTTTCTATTGACAATATTTACTTTCTTTGTTATGTGTTCACGAAAGTTAAGTTTCTTGTGAATAAATACTCCCAGATCCTTCTCTGATTCGACTCTTGACTGTACTTCTATTATCACCTGAGCCCATTTCATATTTACTGTTTTCTGTATTTTCACCTATATGAACATGATGACATTTGCCTGTGTTGTATAACATCTTACATTCACCACCCCAATATTTTGATTTACCAACATCATTTTGTAGAAGTTCAGCTGTGTCTGCTGATTCTATTGCTCGGTAGATCTTGGTGTCATCTGCGAAAAGTTTCACAAGTCCATCTATAGCTTCTGGTAAGTCATTTATGTAAACTAGAAACAGGGTAGTTCCTAGGACACTTAAATGAATATTTTGTCAGTGTGGCCAAAGATATTGGCAAGTCTTCTGACCATTGCAAAGAGGATTTCTATGATCATCCCAGTATAACCAAAATAACAAAGGTGTGCTCCAGATTAGAAATTTACATTTAAGCCAGTAGGTGAAAAATATGTATACAAGATCATATCAAACTTTCATGTGAAAAAGGCAACAGGTGCTGACAATATGTCAGCAAAAATACACAATTCATGTTCGTCTTCTATAAGCAGTACTTTATCAAATCTTGCGAACAAAACTTTTGAAACATGTAAATTTCCAACTTTTTATGAAAAAGGCTCAAGTTAACCTTTATTCAGGAAAAAAGATCCTATGAATAAGGAGAACTACAGGCCTGTTAGCATCTTACCAATAACATCTAAAATATTTGATCGCAGCATGCACAATCAGTTAACTTCTGTTATGGATGGATATTTTAAGCCAGTCCGTGCTGCTTTTAGGAAAGAGATTGGACGTCAGTCCACCCTGCTGAGACTTTTAGAAGATTGGCGAAAATCACTGGATAATCATGAATGTATTGTCGCAATACTGATGGATCTCTCCAAGGCGTTCGGCTACCTCCCCCATGGGCTCCCAATTGCAAAATTAAGGATCATCTTGATGGGGAAGAGAGAGCTGGTTGCTTTGCTTAATTTGTCTCCCTGGTGTCTTGTGATGGTTGAGCGGCTCTTCCTCACGGTGCTATGGGATTGTCTGCGGTTGGTGATTGTGATATTTCCAGATCATACTCACTTACTATTTTTAAGAGCCTATGGATTATCAGAGGAGACGGTTGAGTCACTGGAGAGTTACCTCAGTGATAGTTTTCAGCATGTTAGACTGGGTCCATGCACCAGTACGTGGGAAAAGTTATTAAAATGAGTACCTCAGGGATACATCTAGGGTCACTTACCTTTTAATGTTTTCTTGTTTTAAAGTCAACCATTTACAACTATGCTGATGACAACTCAGTATCTTTTATT
Organism: Loripinus fragilis; assembly: GCA_964019695.1. Lineage (NCBI taxonomy): Eukaryota > Metazoa > Mollusca > Bivalvia > Lucinida > Lucinidae > Loripinus > Loripinus fragilis. The sequence goes on along the minus strand of OZ026516.1, from coordinate 47,358,569 downwards.
CATAAAGATTTTAACTTTTTAAAATCCGTCTTAGAATCAGATAGTCTAAACCAAAATTCCTGGTTCGAAGAAAATTTCATGAAGGATAATCCTCATTCCTGACAAGTTTCAAGCCATATGCATTGGAAAGAAAACTTATTACAAGATTGAAACTTTCAGGGTCGATTATATTGACATTAAATGGTTAGTTTGTTCGGTATAAACATTGATTTTATGTTGAAATTTGATGACCATGTGACTGAAATATGTAAAAAAGGCCTCAAACAATTAGCTGTTTTAAAAATATTTGGTAGATTTTCAACTGGGGTAGTTGGTCATCTATAACACTTTTATATCATCAAATTTTAGTTATTGTCCTTAAGCTTGGTACTTTTGTAGTATTGCCAGTACAAATAAACTGGAAAAGGTTCAAGAGAGAGCGTTGAGATTCATAAACAATAATTACTGTCATATCTCAAGAAACTACTCAGCCAAACAAAAACTGAGCCCCTCGCCCCCTCCATGTCAAAAGGCTTGAAGTGTTCAAAATATTTAACAAACTCTCACCTGACCTGAATATATTCAAGGTAAGAAAGGGGGCAAAGATCAGGAATCGATACAATCAAGCACCACACCACACAAAACATGATAAATATTAAGACTTCTACATATAATTACAGGGGTGAGAGAAAGGCCAACATCCCAAGAATGTACACAACAAAGTTTGGTCTAAGGTCATTTAGGTCAGAGACTCCCCAGATCTGGATAATCTTCCGAATAATTTGCGGGTGGCAGAGTCATAACACAATATTGAAACTTTCAGAATCAGTGATATTGACATTAAATGTGAGAATAATGTTAGTTAGTTGGATATAAACATTGATTTTATGTTGAAATTCGTTTCTTTAATTTTGTTTGTCAAAGTAAAGGGCTGATCTCTTGGCTCTTGTTTGTGATGTTTATTGTGATTTTGTTAGTTTCCCATTCGGTATCCTTGGACAGGTTTGGTACTTGATCGATTCCTGATCCTTGCTGTCTTTCACTTTCATACTCACAGTTCCGAAGGGTGCTCCAGAGCTGGGATGGCCTTGGATGTGGGAATCCTATGTGCTGTGCCTAGCTTTGCTTCTTGGTTTTTGTTCCTGTGTTACTGCGCTTTGCTTTGCTGTTTTACTTTTCATGTTTAAATTTTATCCATTATCCCATTCTTTTTGCACTCTTGTGCCTATGAAAATTTCGCCTTCAAGACTTTCTGCTGGAGTAAAGTCCTGCTTTCGTATAAAAGGCACCTGCATATGAGTAGGATGAGATTACTCTGCAACATAAATACTGCCTCGCTGCTTTCTTCCCTTGATTTCTTTAATTCCAAGTTGGGCTTAAATCTCTCTTGCGCCAAGGACTTTCGGAACCTGAATTCTATGGTGACTTGGTGTATAAATTGAAGAAGATTGTTGGCTCTAATAATTTTTCAGCACAGTTCATTAAAATAATTTCCCAGTATAAAAAGATTGGCTATAACATTAATGTATTGCAACAGGTTGCATGCCTGGTGGTCAACCCCATCACGGCTAGCAAATTTTCTTTCCTCTTTAATTGCACGCCGGTGGGTCAGACTTCAGACTCTGTGACGGTTCCGTCTTAAAGACTTATCTATTGATGAGATGGTAGGGGCCCGATGTTTTGGCTGTTTGTTGGGCCCACCGGGGTTTACCTGTTGGAATTCTTTTGCTTCGGTATTCAGTTTTATTTACTGTTGAGTCATTATCTTTGCTTTATCTCCTTTTTATATCTTGATTTATATGTTCTAGGAGATGATGCATTAATAAGTCAGGGGTCTTTCATGCAAACCAAATATCTATGTGTCTTTATCCACATCTGAATTAAGGGCGAAGTTGGCACCGTGAAAACGGTTTAAGCCCTGCAGTAAAATATTTTACTGACCGTTCCAAGGTGGTGCTCCTTTTTATGGATCTTATGTTTCACTCTTTCAGATTTTTTTTATGATTACGCAACCAGACACTCTGATGCGTACCAATAACAATCTGAAAGAGCGGTATTTCTTGACGAAAACAAACCTCAAAATTGTTTATAACTGTATTTTAGTGCATTTCGGTCGCATATGATCATTCATATGATTTTATATTTGTGCAAAAATATTTTATTACAAATAGTTTGCTATTCAGCATTTTTTCAAGAACTTAAGAATTTGTAGCGCCAAGTTTAGGAATAGTATGTTGGTATGGGCCCATGTAAAGACTGAATGCGTTATCTTGACTATGGGGTGCAAAAAACGACGAATGATGCTATTAAATTTTCTTGTCATTTTTTTATCTGATGCTCAACCAGATTTTCTCGGGACTTTCCACCAAGATTTTTCGCATATTGCACAAGCTCAATGAAAATAACCATCTGAATTCCAGTTGCCGATCTCAGTCTTGATCAGGTCTGTATATATCACCTTCGAGCTTGTCAAAAATGAATTCACAGCCCAAAACAACACGAATTTCTACACGTTTATATCTGCTTCTTGTACACCTTCCTCATGCAAAAAGTAAATCTGACAAAAGGAGAAAATTCTCTGACCTCCTATTTAAACCATAAACGTAGGGACCCGTAAGAGGTTGCATGACATTCACCGATTTTTGATCCTCTTCCTAGGACAAGAAATATTAATTACAATGTACAGAACATGCAACATTTGTTTACCTTTTTAGCTCCTCGAAATCTCAACCGGACGACACTCGAATTGTTTTTCTCGCTCAACCAGCGGTTGAGCATCTGACCGTTTGGTAGGTGTGAAAATGTAATAACATTTCCCTCTCGAACAGCGAAAGCTCATTCGAGGCTGCACAATGTCATGTTTTTTTACTGCCTGCTGTATTGCCTCAGGTGAGCCTGCGCAGATTCATGGGAGCAAAGTAAGATGAAAATGGAGATTCAGAAGAAGATATGGACATCTAGATACGAAAAAAGGGGCGTTAACTGTGGTTTTTGTACATACATGCACATTGACAGCATGCGGAAATCCAGGAATTTTTATCGAGGAGTTATAATTAGGGAGGGGGGTCTAGGCCCGACGGCCAGAAAACAGCCTGGACAACTTTTTTTTCAGTCCTCAACTTATTTTACAGTTTACAGGAGGGGCTCCAATGGTTTTATTACAGAGAAAACTATACTTATCCAAGGATCCAGAGGGGGTCCAACATTTTCCAGGGGGTCCAGCTTCTTCCAGGGGGTCCAAATGCTTATTTCTATAGACCCAAATTAACCTGTGATTTTCCAGGGGGGGGGGTCTGGCTCTGGATCCGCACATGAACAGAGAGGCGGTTTAACTGATAGAAACAGGAGTTTGAATATGCGGACAGACTGATAAAGCCAACATACATGCCCATTTACAGACAGGCAGACTGAAAGACACATTTGTGCGCATGTTCAGACAGCAGACGGATAGAAACATAAATACACATGTCCTGACAAACAGGCAGGTGTGCGGACGGACAGACAGAAAGAAAACTATATCTGCGTTTTTTCCCAAAAGCATGACAAGGAATAAAATTTAACTGCAGGAGAACGAATGCAGTTTCCTTGCATTGGCCATTATTGCCAGACTTGTTAAAGTTTGTTATGGAACCATCGGCATCTTTATTGATCTTTTATGGCCCTCTTTTATTACACCAATGACACATTCTTAAGACATACTTGTAAAAAACATGAAGATAAGGCTTCTCTAATTGCGCCGCGGCTTGTAGTCCATTTATTCAGCAGAGAGTGATGAAAACGGATGTGTTAGGATAATAGCAACCGCGAAAAGGAAACATATAACATTGAATTATAGTTATTTCTTTTGGACAATTATACATAAGTCAACTGTTTTAGCCTATTTAAGCTACATTTTGGACTGTCAGCAATCACCGGATTTGAGATGATATGGCGGGTGCATGAGAGAGAGAGAGAGAGAGAGAGAGATAGAGAGAGAGAGAGAGAGAGAGACTGGCAGACAAGCAGGTGGATTCACTCTGTTAATCATATTATTGCATAAATAAACCAAAATCTTAAATGTTTAAAGTTTCTATAGGGTTTATTGTGAGAAAATATCAGCGTTCTGCTTGACACTTCTGGACTTCCAGCAGCCTCATGTTTTGCCTTTCAAATGAATAAACGTTTGTTTTTCAGAACCTTTATTTATTGGAAAGATGTATTTTTACTGAATATCAAAGGAAAACAAACACGTTTTGAAATGACAATGGCTACAAAACCCCATTTTTCTCATAACATTAACCCACATTCAACAAAGATTCAATGCGACTGGCTGATGCGTTGACGGCCAATGATATGCGCATGCGCGAGAATGACGTCATTTTGGGAATTCCTTAAAGCTCCTATATCTAATTCTAAAAAAATCAGTCTCCAAAAGCCTGAAATTTGGTCCAAAATGGTAATTTCTCTATTTTAAGCCTATTTTGGCGGCCCTTTTTGTTACCATAGCAATGGTAAACTTTAAATAAATGCCAAAATTAAACACTTCAGTTATTCTTATAATAAAAACCAATCAGAACAAATTGGTGAAAAGCAATTTTCAGGTTTTGGCTCCAGAGGCCGGGCCAAATTAGCCCCTTAACGCACATACCCCTTTGTTAACAAGACACAGGGAGTTATCTTCGTCAAGGCGGCAGCTACCGGAGCAGGTTGCATAAACAAATGAGCTCAAGTACAAAACGAAAGTAAAGCAGAAGTCTTCAAATTGTAGCGAGGCATGTGAAAATATAGCTGAGAACTACCTGAATTTTTGTACATACAGCACCTGTTTACACGTTTACGATCCTAGTAGTTGAGACATTTGGAATTTTCGACCCACACTATTTGTGTCAATTTTTGTCAATTTCACAGGATATCACAAACAAAGAAAGGATGAACAATAGTTGTTTTGAACTCAAATTACAGTCACTACAGAAAGAAAAGCAAACTTTTAAAAGATTTTTTGGGGGGTAGAAAATATTGATTTTTAAAATGACTCTATATCAGTGGCTTTGTCTTTCAATAAAAAACCTTTACAACAGAGTTTTGTCAAAGATATGACTTTGAGTTCCGTTTTGGGATTGAAAATCTAAAATCATGACTTTTACCCCAAAATTTCCTAAAAAGACCTTTTTTTGTAAAATTTCATTTCGCATGTGTTTTTCTTGACCTAGCAAATAAGAAAAGCAGCAAATTGTTTAGAATTTGCGAAATTGGAGGCTTTACTGGGATCTTAAATAAACTCATTTTCTTAAAAATCACCAGTGATTTTAAAAAATAGCTATTTCACATTTTCTCTCTTAATTGACGAGCTTTATGTGACAATTAAATGAAAGCCTATATCACACTCTTCCTCTTAATGTTTATCCGTGATTCAAATTTAAAACCAATTAAAGGAACTTCCGGTTTATAGAATAGCATTTAACAAGGCAATAAAATCGATATCATAGCGATTTTTTTCAATTTGATAATATGCAAATTTTCAGTCGTTCATGACATTTATTATGCATGGATTTTAATTCTTAATTCTACGAGCTGTAAATTTTAGAAGCTCTTTAAATTGTGTCCATTAACCAAAAAATTTATGGTACGTTACTTTTTATGGACAGTATACAATTGTTTTTTTGGACAATAGTATTCTAGAGAAAGTTATAACCGTTAGCATATGTGGCTGAGAGCGATATTATTCATTAGGACACTCGTTAATTCGTACTCGATAAAATGCTAGTTTGGCCATTCTTTGGCTATTCCTTGCCTATCTTCATATAATGTTTTTGGCGATGACTCCAACAGTGCCCATTTGTCTGAATGACTCGCAAACGTTGTCACGATATCCGACGGACATTTGAAAAATGATGAACAATCGTTCAAAAATGTGAAAGGGCAAACGACGTCTGTAAATTAAAGGATAGGAGGGCTGATCATCACATAAGTTGTGTTTGTGACTTTTTGTTTTATGGGTACCCTTGCATGATGAAAGAAAACATGTTGTGAAAATGCCAGAAACATAAAGGAATGCAATTTACCGACAATATACATAACAATCTAAGTATCCTGCAAGTTGAAAATGATTAGCTTTAAGAGGGATCTAGTTACCAAAGAGTATGCATAGTTTGCGCTTCTTTTTGTACAGACTGTATAATTCTTGGGTTCATGAATAACAAAGTAACAAAGTGAGTAATGCAGTTCCGAAATTTCGTCCAAAAACACTAAAAACATGTAGCCAAGTTTTCCATGTGATCCGACATTTCCGCACACATGCCCAAAAACAATAAAAAAACAACATCAAATCATTCAAAAATAATTAAGAAGACCCCAAGAAAAATCCCATGCAAAAAAGTCTGCCTGAGAAGGGCTTAAGAAAAACGTACTGCTGAATTTTGAAAATCCTTATTTTGAACAAATGGTAAATCTGGCCAGAGTTGCATAACGTGAGTGCTACAAAAAAGAGCTACGTAGCGCATTCTTAACATTATGTAACAACTATGTTAAAAATCGCTATTCTGCTGCAGTCCGTTGTGCAACGATAACATCCCTATTCATGGTATGCATAAACACAGAGCGCAACGTAGCGCTTTGCGTATGCAACATTTTGTTTTACAAAGTGCTTTCAGCGTGACTGCTCAAGATTAGTTATGTAGCGCTACGAAGCACTTTTTCTTAACATGCCATTGCATTGCAAAGCGCTACATAGCGCTTTGTAGTGCACGCGTTATGCAACGCACCCCTTGGATAAGATGAGAAATATATGAGAAACTATTGCACAAACTACATAATTCTGGAATAACTGGGCAAATCTACAAATGGATGAAAAACTTTTCGGCTGCACGAGACATTGTGTTATCATGAACAATTTGAGATCAAAATGAAAATATGTAACATCAGGAATCCCCCAGGGCAGTGTCCTAGGGCAAATTCTATTCCTGATTTACATCAATGACCTCTCTGAAGCAATGACAGCTTGCACGAAACTCTTTGCGGATGAGGTTAAAATCTTCGATAAAGTCAAAACACAAGAAACCAGGTGAAATGAGCAGGAAACTGGGCTGACATTAATGAGCCCCTGCATGAGATTTCCAACAATGTGGCATTTTGACATGAATAGACTCAGACGAGCCTGTGCAGCCTCCTTTTAAGCTTAAACACTCCAAATGATGTCCGGTCCAGTAGCATAATATTCATAGAATATTCAAGCAACTAGCAAAGGCTCTGATCAGACTGCGCATATGCGCAGGCTGGTCTGAGCCTTTGCTGGTCGCACATACCACAATGTTGGAAATTTCATGCTGTGGCTCATTTTTGATATGTTTTATAGCAAGGAAAATTTCACCATCTACACATAGGCAGTTACACACCTTTTGGTAGTTATACTATGATAGAAGACGGCAATCCAGTGTAAATAAAAAAGTGAACTATGAAAAAGACACTGGTATAATTGTTGACAAAAAACTTAACTTCAGAGATCATATAACATCAAAAGTAAAGTTAGCAAACAGGATTCTAGGAATTATATTTAAAACTTTCACATACATGAACCAAGAAATATTTTTAAATCTTTATAAAAGTATTATGCGAATTCATTTAGAGTATGGGACACAAATCTTGTCAACAGTCTACAAAAAGGTAAGCTTATCATAGAAAGCGTGCAACGTAGAAGAACACATCTTGTTAAAAGTCGGCAACATCTATCCTATGAAGAATGGCTGAAGACCCTGTTGTTGCTGACATTAGAATACAGGCGTGATAGGGCAGACTTGGTACAAATATGCAAACTCATAAATGGAATAGACAACGTGGATATAGATGCACTATTAACAGTTACTAGACAAAAATCAACTAGAGGTCATAGTCTCAAATTATTCAAACGCAGAGCCTGCTTAAAGGTCAGGAGTAACACCTTCAGCAACAGGATAGTCGATACATGGAACACCCTCCCAGAGACAGCAGTAAGGGCACCCTCACTGAACTCACTTAAAAGCCTCAGTCCTTTCTTTTAGTTTCGGCATCACATCACTGAGGAAGTGAAAACTAGTTGCTTTGGTTTGATTGTGGGTGTTTTCTGTTGTGTTGCTAATATTGTTGTGTGCCTCTGCATAAATAGACTAAATAGGCATTGGTAGGGCTAACCAAACAAGTTTGAAGCAAGATGCTACCTATACTAGCAGGTCCAAATATTAGAGTGGACAACAATCGAAATGCAACTGAAGAAGTCATAGGCTTACTATGATATCCACTACAGGTGAAAAACAAAGCAAAAAAATTGTGGACTTGTTAAAAACCTGATTCACTATAGTGTAGATTTTATTTTCTTGTCTTTTGGGAGTATGGATTTCATTGTGGAACTTTGAAACTACATGTATTAGAGGGTCACTGATATACGGATATACCTGATAAACCTATGTAGACATCTAATTAGGCCCATTGGCCTCTTCTGATGCATTCTGGTTCTGTGTCCTATCTCTGGTACGTTGTCCGGGTGAGTAGCAGGATGGGCTGAACTTGTGAGGGTGTCCTCGCCAGAACCAGTTTAGCCGGCTTTTTAACACGTTTAGGGAGGGTGCATTTACTATGTCCTCTGTCAAAGAGTTCCAACTGTCCACAACTCTATTTGAAAAGCTGTTTGCCCTAACTAATAAGCGCGACCTTTTTTGAACAATTACAATGAGTGACCATGCGTTGCCGAGTACCTATTCACTGTGAAGAACTTGTCTCTACCAAAAAGCTTAGCATCATCAGCGAAGAGTTTCATGCATGCTGTGATCACTTCTGGGAGGTCATTTATATATATAAGCAACAATACCGGGTCCATCACACTTCCCTGTGGGATTCCACTTGTTACTTTGGCTGAGTAGGAGCATTTTCCGTTTATCACTACTTTCTGTGAGCTGTTTTTTAAAAATTCCTTTATCAAGCTATATACTTTCCCTCGGATGCCATATCCCCAAAGTTTTTTTGAGTGAGCGTTTATGTGGTACATTATCGAAGGCTTTTTTGAAGTCAATGTAGATTATATCCACATTACCATTTGAATCTAGGGTTTCAGTTAATTCTTCCATTAGCTCAAGAAGCTGAGTGGAACATGATCTTCCAGTTATAAATCCATGCTGAGCTTTTGAGAACAGGTTATTTTCTTTCATGTGTTTTACTAATTTATCTCTAATTAACCTCTCAAGCAATTTTCCAGGTACCGATGTTAAAGATATGGGTCTATAATTTTCTGGTTTGGTTTTTTGTCCACTTTTAAAGATGGCTGTTACATTGCCCTGTTTCCAGATGCTTGGAAGTTGACTATTTTCCAATGATTTCTTGAAGATTATCTCTAGAGGCTTAATTAAAGAGTCTTTACATTCTTTTATAAGTTTTGGGTGAATCTGGTCTGGGCCCTGAGATTTTGATGCCTTCAATTTATCAATTGCTTTTGCGATATTTGTTCCATTTATATCTATATTGGTTACTGGCTCAGCAAAGTTTCTATCTTCAAATTCTGGTAATGCTTCTGGTCCCTCCACTGCAAAAACGCTTGCAAAGTAGCTGTTCAATATTTCTGCTTTCTCCTGGTTGTCATTTGTATAGCTACCATCAGGTAGCTCAAACTGGCCAATGTTTGATTTGGTCTCCATGAACTCCCTGGAAGTGTCCCTGATGAGGCCTAAACGGCCAAAACTAGCTAGTCTGGCCCAGAAAATATGAACACTCTAGTTTCAGTTCTTTGGTGCATTCTTTGCTTCCAAAGGATAACCTTTTAAGAACATATTTGTCCATAACGAATGGCATAGTTTCATAAAAAATTTGTGATAAATGGGATGATTTTTATTTTGAAATAATTAATTTACCATGTGTTGATGGAAATGTTCCTCGCTCCCCTTCCGATAGAATATATATTTCACAGCTTATTCATTTTCTTCTTCTTCTCGTTTCCACGGATGTATACTATCTGGATAGGAAAATTTATTTACAAAGGTTGAAACAAAGCAGTATTAGACCACCTCTTTTAATTGTGATTGACATATTGAAAGTAGCTAGCCTATTTAGGAAGGTAATTGCATCACTCAGTATTAGGTGACAAGTGCATGCAGTCGAAATATTTTGGATATATGTTCTGGACAAAGCATTTTCATATTTTATAACAATTTGGGATTGTTTTACATGCACTTATATTTCTCATTCATTATATTTAATTTGTTGCTGGATTTTTGTGGGATATTTTTATTGATAATTAGTTATGGATAACCCAGCATCTGGAAGTAGATCTACACAGGACGCCTCGCTTCTCACACAAGAGGACACTGTAAGCCTAGTTAAGAACATTATCACATCTGAATTCAGAGATTTTAGGAAGCAGCTTATTGACAAGCCTGCGCATTCCCTGAAGAGAAAAATAGAAGATGAAAAACAGGCCTCATTAAAGTATAACGGCAATCAAAAACAATTCGATTTTAATTGTTCTGTGATTCACAAACTTGCAGAGGTGAAAAACAGTTTAGATGCGTCAACAATTGAGGATATAGAATCAGAGATTGAAAACATAATCAGGGACATAAAAGGTCGGAATAAGCTGATAAAGATAGCTGACAGAACAGAAGGTGGGTGGAGTACAGTGGAGGAGTACGAGACGTGTGATTATGCAGATGATTCAGACGACGACAAGAAGATCAGACAGGCGAATGCCAGGGCACTACAGAAGAAACTTCGGTTACAGCCACGTAGACCAGCAATGGTTCTTCCTAGTAATATTGACAGGCCTCATCTTTTTCGTGGCCAACAAAGCAACAGGGTCGCAGGACCACTCGACATATGTTTCCGATGTGGGCTCAGGGGTCATTTCCGAAGGGACTGTCAGGCACAAATCAACAACAGAGTGCCCCAGGAATTTCCAGTCCAGCAGCAGTTGTTCCAGTATCCACAATCGATCAGCTGGGGCTCAGCAACGTTACCTACCACGCAGACAGGGAGTGCAAGAAAGGCTGGAAACTGAAGTTAAGTACAATTTAAATTCATATAGTGAGGCATGTTGCAAAGATTCAGTTGAAAAACTGGGTAGTGATGATAGTACTGGGCCAATCAGAAATGTGAAAGGCAGTTTACGTCGAAATATTGATTTCTGGAGGTCAATAAACGCTTATGAAAGCGTTTTAGATATGATTGAAAATGGATATAAAGTCCCTTTTATAGAAACTCCTTCCTCAAAGGTATTCAAAAATAATAAGTCTGCTTTAGACAATGCAGAATTCGTGCAGGAGACAATTTTAGATCTTTTAAAAACAGGGCGTATATTAGAAACATTTACTCCTTGCACAGTTATAAATCCACTTACAGTGTCAGTGAATGCTACTGGTAAGAAAAGATTGATTTTAGATTTAAGGTACATAAATCAGTTTGTTTGGAAGCAAACATTTAAATTAGATGGAGAGTCTTGTTTGAGTATGCACGTAAAGGGGATTTTATGTTTGTGTGGGACCTTTCAAGCGGGTACCATCATTTGGACCTATTTGTTGGGCACCAGCAGTATTTTGGTTTTTCCTTTGAGTTTCAAGGGCGGATCCGCTATTTTTTCTTTACAGTTCTGATGTTTGGTCTCAGCACAGGCCCATATATTTTTACTAAACTTTTGAGGCCTCTAGTGAAACACTGGCGGGAACAGGGAATTAAGACAGCAGTTTATTTGGACGACGGTGCTGGGGTTTGTGATACATTTGAGAAATGTGTCGATCAAGCAAAACAAGTTAAAACTGATTTGCAGTCCGCTGGATTTATTATAAACAATGATAAAAGTGTTTGGGTACCCTGTCAATGTTTAGTTTGGCTAGGATTGTTGTGAAATCTCATTAAAGGGGTGCTAGAAATTCCAGAAACTAGACTTCTTAAGGTGGAAAATGCCATATTGAACATTCTGAATAGTTTATATGGAGTATCAGCCCGCAAAATTGCGCATTTAACAGGTTTGTTAATTTCTCTTGCACCGTCTTTAGGTAATATAACTCAATTAATGACACGCCACTTGTATTTTTTGATAAATAACAGATTAACCTGGGACAAACCTCTAAATATTTCTGGCTGTTTTGGGTTAATTCAGGAGCTAAATTATTGGCGAACTCGTTTGAGAAAGTTAAATGGTTATCGTAAATTAGATAAGGAGTGCCGTATTTATCCAATTAAAGTGTATTCAGATAGCAGCAGTTATGCAGCTGCAGCATTTATAGAAAATCAGAACGAAATGGTATGTGATAGAATGTTTTCAGATTTTGAAAGAACGCAATCTTCCACAGCAAGAGAATTGATGGCTATAGATTTAGCTGTTAATTCATTTTGTAAAGAATTTACTAATAAGAAGATACAAATTTGTTCTGATTCTCAAAACGCTGTCAGCATCTTAAAAAAGGGTAGCAGAAAAGAGCATTTACATGAGTTCGCCATGAGCGTGTTTTCAGTATGTTTCGCACACAACATTCAGCTGCATTTAGAGTGGATTCCACGGGAAATGAATCAACAATCAGATATTCTTAGTAAAATAATAGATTATGGAGACTGGAGAATATCAGACGCATTTTTTCAATATCTACAGTCGTTATGGGGGCCATTCTCTGTTGATAGGTTTGCGAATTATCAGAACACTAAGTTGACCCGTTTCAACTCAAAATTTTGGAATCCTAATTCAGAAGCCGTTAATTGTTTTTCTGTTTCATGGACAGGAGAGAACAATTACTTAGTTCCTCCTGTTCATTTAGTGGCAAAGAGTTTGAGACATTTATTACAATGTAAGGCTGAGGGGACATTAATTACACCTACATGGCCTTCTGCAAGTTTTTGGCCATTTTTATTCCCAGAGGTTGGAAAACGGGCAGCTTTCATTGTGGAATTTAAGTTGATTCCAAATTTGGGCGGAATATTTGCTGGACGCCCTTTGAAGAGAAAATTGTTTAGCAGGGACAAAGTCAAGTCGGTGCTAATCGTTAAATTAGACGGTAGTAGAAAGGGCATGGTTGATTTGAAATATGAAATTTAGATTGTTGTCTGCTTAAGTCGTCTGCTGCATGCCATTATTTTGTCATTGTTGACCGATTTAGGTACAGAATCAAGCAATATGGATCCAGAGGACTGGAGTAGTCTGATCTGGATCTATACTGTGTGTCAAAGATGGTTAAGATTATAAAAATCAGCAGACGAAGAAGCAGACTATTGTGGTAATGGTTAGCACATTAGAGGTTTATTATTGTAATATGAGTGGAACTGACTCACAGTGAGAACATGTAGATTGGCGGAGGAGTGACAAGTTAATATGTCACAGGCTGAATGATTAGCCTATTATTAAACGGTTTAGTGCAACATGTGTTTTGATTACAAGGGTATTGTTTATATATCCTTGATATAGACAAGGGTAATAGAATGTGTAATTGGTTTGCTGGTGGGCTGTTAACAGTGTGAAATTGTTTTTTCATTGTAGGTGGCACGATGTCAACTTTGATGGGAAATGTTAGACGAAAATGTCAAGTCAACAGAACTCTAGAAAATTTGTGGAACCCACTTAACTCAGTTATGATGGCTAGTCGTCAACATTAAACAAAACGAGCTTATGATTGTGCTTTTAAAGCCTTCGTTAATTGGTGCAAGGTCACAAGTCAATCGCATATGCCGGCTTCAACAGAGACAATAGCTCTATACCTTGTAAGTTTGGTGCAAACTGGCTCATCTAAGTCGACATTAAATAAGGCATTTTATGCAATTAGTTGGTTTCATAAGCTAGAAGGTGTAGAGTATAATCCATGCGATAGCAGTGAATGGTTGAAGCTTTGTTTAGACGGTTGCTGTAGACTTGTGGCCAAGCCAGTTAGAAAAAAGGAGCCTATATCCATTGAAACTCTTAAGACTTTTGTATATACATATGCAGGAGCTAACTGTTTACTAGGTGATTTGCGTATAACGACATTGGTCATATTGTCTTTTGCTGGTTTTTTGAGAATTAATGAAGCACTAAAATTAAGGAGATCAGATATAAAATTTTATCCATCACATTGTTCTATTTCCATCAGAAATAGTAAAACTGACGTATATCGCCTAGGTAACAGTTTAGCTATTGCAAGGACTGGGACTTTGTGTTGTCCAGTTCATCTACTGGAGAGGTACCTTTTGGCAGCAAATATTACTGACAGTGAATCAGAGGAATATATTTTTCGTGCTATTATGTGTGAAAGTTCTTCGAAGCTACAAAAACTTAGACCTGATCGCAATAAGGCGTTGTCTTATTCCACTGTAAGAAGTATTTTTCTTCATAAATTGACAGAATTGGGTTTGAATGCGCGCGATTATGGTTTACATTCTTTGCGGTCTGCTGGTGCTACAATAAGTGCAAACAATGGTACTTTGGATAGATTATGGAAACGCCATGGTCGTTGGGTTTCTGAAAAGTCTAAGGACGGTTACGTGGCGGATGATTTGCAAAGAAGATTGTCAGTTACTTTGGGTCTGGGTCTGTGACTTTATATATATTGTATATAGATGCTCCATATAATCATTATGGTTGTTTTTTGGGATTAAGTTTATATATACCCCTGCATGTTTGCATGGTCCAGATCATAAATCTGAAATGTTCCCGTTCTTTGGGGCCTCATGATAAAATACTGAAACGTTACTGTCTTTTTTCTTAGTTTGTAAAGTATTTCTATGCGTTATGACTAAAAGGAATTTAGCATAGAAATTTATTTACAAAGGTTGAAACAAAGCAGTATTAGACCACCCCTTTTAATTGTGATTGACATATTGAAAGTAGCTAGCCTATTTAGGAAGGTAATTGCATCACTCAGTATTAGGTGACAAGTGCATGCAGTCGAAATACTTTGGATATATGTTCTGGACAAAGCATTTTCATATTTTATAACAATTTGGGATTGTTTTACATGCACTTATATCACCTATCTCATGATAAAATACTGAAACGTTACTGTCTTTTTTCTTAGTTTGTAAAGTATTTCTATGCGTTATGACTAAAAGGAATTTAGCATAGAACTGCTATAGATTTGCTAGTAATTGTTTCCCGATGATTGCCGCGTCGAAATACAGGTAAATCCGATAATTTGACTGACCACTTTACAAATATCGAGATCCATACGTGTTAGGATACTTTTTCCTAATGTTCCAGCAACATGGGGAAACGTTAGTTCAGTGAATTTAATGCCAATAAACTGTGAATTCTTCCAGCTACAATTTGATACTAAACAAGCTAGTGTTCTCGAGAAAAAATACCCAAGAAAAAAAATAACTCGCATCAGGCTTTCCTACACTATGCGGACATGGAAAACAAAGTAAGGAAGAAGGCAAAAACTCTTTTCATATAAGTCTAGCATCCTTTTTGTGAGACATAGGCAAACCGTGCAGACCCAGATCAGACACAGCAGAACACGGCGTCTGATCAGGGTATCCACTGTTTGCTTTCAGAATGTTCTATGAAAATTCGAAATAAAAATGAAAAATGCCACCTAACACCCCTTAAAACGAAAATGGACTGGTCCAATTGACTGGAGTGGGAAATTCTATTGTGCGTAAATGGGTTTAATAGTGTGATTTAAATAGAAATTTGGTATCTTTTGTTAAATTCTTGTGACATAAATCTGTTAATTGGCTATTTATTTATTGTCTCAATTAAAAATTAGACGGTTTGGTTGAAGAGATATTTTAACGCAGTTGCGGAAATAATTACTGCTCATAGACACCCTAGCAACTCCCTAGTTAATTGTTAAACAAACACTGAAGGGAATTAAATGAAGAGTATCTATTCACGCTTTTAAACTCTACCAAATTCTAGAGGCAATGTTTAGGTTTCTGACATTTCCGCCATTTTGATATGTGAAAATACGAAAAAAGGACGACTTTGACAGCATCTTAACTGCATGGTTTTATTTTGTTTTTGCTAAAAACTTCGATATTCCTGTTATGAAATATGTGCACTTCATGTACCAAGTGTCAAGTATATCCAAATTATTCACATTAATTAGCTTCAGAGACAGTAGAGAGCTTCAAACAAGCTCTCCCACAGTGCTACTAAGTCGCTCTCTCCCCGGTGTGTTATGCTGAACAAGCCCTACACCGTAACCATACAGATACAGACAGAACCGACAATTTCGGTGGTAAAATCGGATGTTTATCATTTTACCTCTTTTTCATATCATCTCTGCAACTTAAGTTCGCAATATAACGATATTCTACAAAGAACCAATTAAGGACAACTATATCAACGTTCAGGGACTGGGGGAGTTCAAGGACGTTGTGAGGCGCGCCTTTTCAAGAGAAGGATAAAATTGATAAAAACTGTCTCTGTTACGGCTTAAACAAGGCATAAACGGACAAAGAGGAGAGAGAAACATTCATTCTACCTGGTTCACGTCCATTTTTCCACAAGAGTGCATTCCTTGTCATTTTTTGAAGTTTTTTCCATCGGCCCAACACTGAGGCACAATGTAAACAAACCCACTTCCGGTTGTCATCTTCTGAAGAAAACCGCCATGGTTTACAAAAGCAAATCAACTTTAAAATCGACCGAACGATGCTTGTACTCTTGCAGGTCAGCAGACACACTGTTGTCTAACGCCACCGTTGGTGCTCTGATTCGAAACGTAGGCCCCAAAAGGAAGTATGATTAGACTGAGTTTCAAAATGGCGGATCCAACACCAACGCTTGATGCCAGCAGGTAATATTGAGCTTTTTAACCACTTATTTTTACCCTCAGCAGTAATTGCAGTTAGCAACATTAAGCTTAAATGTTTCTTACGTAAATATGGGATTTCCCAGTCAGATCTGCTCATCGTATGATTCACAGCCCTTCATAATTTACGTGCTCATTTGGACATAAATTTGTTGAATCGAGTCACGATGATTGAAAAATGCACTTTTGCATCTATGACACGATATACAGTGCGATAAAGTGCTTTAAATCACTTTGACATGATTATCTTAACAATCACCAAATTATGGGACCACACATATGGACTTTTCAAATGAATTTAAAGCATAGGCGAAATCGTCATAACTCGGATTGGTTTTGTGTTATTTAGGTTAAACTTCGGATTAGCTGAGCAAGGAGTACGGATTAGAAGGTGAAGGAAACGGAGTGGTTTAAGTTAAAAGGAGCAATTGTCCAGCATTAAAGTAAATTTGCATCAAAAATTTGGGTCGTTAATATTTGAGAGATCACTGAATTCACACCAGGTGCTACCAATCTCAACTTATGGGTCATTATGCCTATTAGTAGTCACATGATCAATGACTGCTTATTTAGATTGGCTCCCCTCGTTGATAAAGCTCCACTTCCGCTATGCATATTAGACTGGTTCTCTCCCTTTAATAGCTTGTCAGCATATTAAGACAGGTAACTACTAGCCGCCATTGCGCCTACGTATCGCATACACACTGACGTCATGAGTGACGAGGAAATTTGGAAAATACCCTTGACATAAAGTGCATTTTTTAAACAAGCCGTTTTATTAAGTATATTTTGTTCTGGGAGTTTATATTTTTTTCTTTTACTTAATTATCAAATTATAGTAACTGAAAAAATACTGAAGTTTGTGTTGAAAAATCTTTTCTCGAGCATGCGCAGTCGTATGAGTAGGATTCTCTACTTGTAAAAAATTACTAGTTACCAAACGTTATATGCGTAGCGGAAGTGGAGCTTTATCAACGAGGGGAACCAATCTACTATGCATATAACTTTTTTACAAGTAGAGAATCCTACTCATACGACTGCGCATGCTCTAGAAAAGATTTTTCAACACAAACTTCAGTATTTTTTTCAGTTACTATAATTTGATAATTAAGTAAAAGAAAAAATATAAACTCCCAGAACAAAATAAACTTAATAAAACGGCTTGTTGAAAAAATGCACTTTATGTCAAGGGTATTTTCCAATACCCCGTCACTCATGACGTCAGTGTGTATGCGATACGTAGGCGCAATGGCGGCTAGTAGTTACCTGTCTTAATATGCTGACAAGCTATTAAAGGGAGAGAACCAGTCTAGTTACGATTTCGATATTCGTGACGTCATATCTTTGTTCAGGACTCGTACACGTAGTCATTGATCTCAGTGACGTAGATTTGACAAAATAAATTCTTCATAGGAATAATTTTAATGTTCAAAATCGTTTTTATCCCCAGGGCTTTAAAAAAATGGTAAGAATTCTAGCCTATGTGTTTCCACAAGTAGTTCGTTGGCGCAATGCTAGACAACTGCTTCAACCCAGGAAGACCTGTCCTTACATACTGAAAGATTGTTTATGTGACGTAAAGAAGCAAATCAAACAAACAAACACAACAGACGACTCAAGAAGCAGGTTACCCTTAGTGCAATACTAAAAGGTAACCTGCTTCCAAATCAACTTATCACAGTCAACGATCTGCCAGATCGATCCTCTGTTAATGACGTTGCTCATACGCGGTAGCAACTATTTTTTTTATACTCGAGGCACATCTCAAATTTCACTTAAAAACACGGATGTATACTCGGTAGTATACATCCGTGTTAAAAAGGGGTAATAAGTTAGACATGAACTAAATCTCCTGCTAAAATTATTGATAATCATATTAACGCATGTTGATTAGTTTTTAAAGTTATATTGTGGCCAGAACTGCTACCTGCAAACTTGTACCATTTCAATCTTAAAAAAAACTAAGAATTCAATGCTATCTCGTAAGTCGGTGTGTGTACTCGTTTGAAAAAGGCGGTATTGAGGCTTGTATAGGGGTTTTAGGGATACAGGATATTTGCCAGTTTACTTCCAGGGATATAGGATACTATCCATTTTACTTCCAGGGATATGGGATACTTGGTTCAATATTTTCGTTACTTCCAGGGATATTGAAAATTTAGGAAAATTAATTATGGGGATATTTGCCGATTTATAAGGGATATTTGCCTCTTTACTTCAAGGGATATGGGATATTTGGTACCCCCCTATTCAAGCCTCGGTATTCCAGTACTGCCGGTACACTTGATGAAGGCCGCAAGTAAGTGCCAAATTATGCAGTTCTCCTTTGAATATATAAATAAGACATCTAAATTAAACCAGCAAACACGGTAAGCAAGTAAGAATTTTCGAAAAAAAATCTCCAAGTTTTTTCTCGCATCATCACAGTCCGTTATGCTATCAAATGAAATACGACCAAATTTGGTGTGTGAGTTACTCACATAAATAGGGTTTGCAACAGCTAAAAAAGTTTCGCCCCATCCCCCTAGGTCGGGGTCAAAAGGTCAATTATAAATAAATTTCAATAACAAAGTCAATTTCAAAGATTTTTATATGAATTTTTGTATGCATTCTTCCAAATACAAGATATGAAACATCATGCGCGGATCCAGAAAGTTTTGTCAGGGGGGGCCCAACTCTGATAAGTTTGTTTTTTGTTTGTTTGTTTTTTCGAGCGGAGCAAGGCTCCAAAAACCACCATAAGCGGGCAATTATCGGCCTACCAGCAAAACGCCATTGAAATGGCATTTCGCTGGCGTGCCGATAATGGCCCACATTGAATGCTGGCTTTGTAGCTTTGTAATTTTCAGGAGATCCAAACCAGTTATACTAGGACTATATTTTTGTGATTTACAGGGGGTCAGGAGCCCATGTCCCCCCTCTGGATCCGCACATGAACATATCGAACGTGATTTTTGTTCTGACGTTAGGTTTTTTTTTTTTTTTTTGTTTGATTTGATTCTTTACGTCCCATCAAAATTATTTCAGTTAAACAGGGACGGGTGTTCCTGGGTTCAACCAGTCCTAAGCTAGGATAAATGTGTCTTGCTCAAGGACCACAACGCAGTGACGCCGGTGAGGCTCGAGGCCCCTCAGTCTTAAATTCAAGCGCTCTACAACTCCGCTCTCTTTCTGACGCTAGGGTGGGGCTTGGGGCTCTGGGGTACCCAGGGGGGTCAATATTATTTTTTCCAACATGGTCATGTGGCATATCAAATGGACGGGGATAATGAGTAGAACAGAATACAGGTAAAATTTTCTCACTATGGTCAAACTGGTGTCCATGGGGTGAGGTCAAAAGGTCAAATATTATTAAATTTTAATTACAAAGAACTTTATACCAAATTTTTTGTGTGTTCTCACAAAAAAAGATATAAAACATATCGACCGGACTATTCATGTTAATTGTGACCAGCGTCATGCACAAGTGGTGTAACCTGGGGATGCTGGGGGTCACAACTTGGGCGTGGAGAATTGCGATGATGCCAAATCGACTGCACGTTCTAGTTATAATAATAATAATAATAATAATAATAATAATAATAATAATTATGATAATAATAATAATAATAATAATAATAATAATAATAATAATAATAATAATAATAATAACTAGAGTGCGCAGTCGATGGGGCGCCATCGCAAATCCCCACGCTAAAGTTTTTGACTCCCCTCAGCACCCACAAGTCCCACCCAGGGCATGACCCTGGCAACAAAATGAAAATTCTGTTCAATATGTTTTCTATCTTTTATTTGTGAGAACACACACAAAGTTTGGTATAAAAATCTTTGAAGTTAACATGGTAACCATAATTTAATGATATTTGACCTTTGACCTCACCCCAAGGTCACCAGTTTGACCCTAGGATGAAAATTTTACTTGCATTCTGTTCTGCTCGTCATCCTCGTCGATTTGATATGCCACATGACCATGTTTGAAAATTACTTTTTTTGACCACCTTGGCACCCCCAACGCCCCAAATTCCCACCCCTGGGGCATGACCCAGGCTACATAATCAAAATCCCGTCTGATATGTTTTGTATCTTTCATTTGCGAGAACACACACAAAGTTTGGAATAAAAATCTTTGAAATTGACTTTGTAATTGAAATTAAATGATATTTGACCTTTTGACCCCTCCCTATGGCCCCAGGGGGCGGGGCCAAAAATTTTTTTACGTTGCGCGCCCTATTCATGTGAGTAACTCACATACCAAATTTGGTTGAATTTCGTCCAATGGTTTAGGAGGAGATAGCATAACGGACAGACAGCAGGCTGGAATTTGATTTTGGCCCCTAAGTACCCCCAAGTCCCACCCCTAGGGCATGACCCAGGCGACAGAATAAAAAAACCCGCCTGATATGTTTTGTATCTTTTATTTGTGAGAACACACACAAAGTTTGGAATAAAAAATCTTTGAAATTGACTTTGTAATTTGAAATTAAATGATATTTGACCTTTTGGACCCTCCCTAGGGCCCCAGGGGGCGGGGCCAAAAATATTTTTTACGTTGCGCGCCCCATTCATGTGAGTAACTCACATACCAAATTTGGTTGAATTTCGTCCAATGGTTTAGGAGGAGATAGCATAACGAACAGACAGCAGGCTGGAATTTATTTTTTGGCCCCTAAGTACCCCCAAGACCCACCCCTAGGACATGACCCAGGCGTCAGAATAAAAAAAACCTGTCTGATATGTTTTGTATCAATTATTTGTGAGAACACACACAAAGTTTGGAATGAAAATCTTTGAAATTGACTTTGTAATTAAAATTAAATGATATTTGACCTTTTGGCCCCTCCCTAGGGCCCCAGGGGGTGGGGCAAAAAATATTTTTACGTTGCGCGCCCCATGCATGTGAGTAACTCACACACCAAATTTGGTTGAATTTCGTCCAAAGGTTTAGGAGGAGATAGCATAACGGACGGACGAACCGACGGACGGACAGACGGACGGAGGCGATAACAATATCCCCTTCGCTTTTTTAAAAAAGCGTGGGGATAATAATAATAATTATTATTATTATTATTATTATTATTATTATTATTATTATTATTATTATTATTATTATTACGTATAGTAGTGGCTTAGAAACAGATGTAGATCAACTCTATACTATTTTTGTTGTCAACGTAAACAGTCTGAAATTTCCTCTTACCCTTATACATACAAACTCCCTATGTTAGGAAGAGGAGCAGTCCAACTTCATCAAAAACACGTCAGATACAAAACATGGAATGGGAATTCCATGCCCCTACCCACATCCACTTCACCAAGACATATACAGTCATGTAAGCAGATTTTAGTCTATGTGCGATAAGTACCCTAATCTCTAACAGTGGACCAAATATTGCCACCCCCACCCCCACCCCCCCCCCCCCCACACACACACACGAATCTTCGCTGCATTGATTTCTTAATATGTGCTGGAAAGTCAACAAATGGACGGTATATGGTTTTGGTTGTTCCTCACAGTGCTCTGGATTTGGCTGCAGTTTGTCATTGTGGTATTTCCTGATTATGCTCACTTACCTTTTCAAAGAGAAATGTAATCAAAAGACATCTCTTGAAGAGCAACGTTGGTTCTGATATTTGCTTGGCCATAATGCAAACGCTGTATGGTCATTTATTAAATGTTCAAATGAGTTAGCAAACTTCACTAACAGTATCACTGGAGCATGCAGAGGAAATATGTTGGACTTTAAAATTGCATGTTTATTCTCTTCATAAAAATGGTTTTGAAAACAATTAAGGACGACTAATCCGCACTCTTTCCAGGGGAAACTCATTCCAATCCGATTTCTATAGAAAACCAATCCTTCCTCCACCAGTTGCTAATCCGGGCCTAATACAGCCAGGTTCACAACTTTTAAACTCCTTTGTTTGACCACAAAATACCAAAAGCAAACAAAGTTAATGGCATAAATAGCAAGGACTATCACTTATTGGCGAATTTCACATAGAAACAGAATACAGGTACAAAATACGAGCAAATATCAGTTACATTTTGAAGGATGCTGGCGGGTTCAAATTCATCGTTTTCCGTGAGCACAACTTTAGGGGTCAATATCTCGTTTTAAGGCATTGATATGCTGGAATCAACAAAAGACTCAACTTGATAAGTTGTTCAAAGAAATACAATTATGACATAAAAATGTAAACTTACGTAAATATGTTAAAACTCCTCGTTTCTGAACCATGTGTGCGACGCTGTCGCCATATTCAAACTCAATCTAATCATGCTCTCACTGGGGCCTACGTTTCGAATCAGAGCACCAACGGTGGCGTTAGACAACAGTGCACTGTTGTCTAACGCCACCGTTGGTGCTCTGATTCGAAACGTAGGCCCCAAAAGGAAGTATGATTAGACTGAGTTTCAAAATGGCGGATCCAACACCAACGCTTGATGCCAGCAGGTAATATTGAGCTTTTTAACCACTTATTTTTACCCTCAGCAGTAATTGCAGTTAGCAACATTAAGCTTAAATGTTTCTTACGTAAATATGGGATTTCCCAGTCAGATCTGCTCATCGTATGATTCACAGCCCTTCATAATTTACGTGCTCATTTGGACATAAATTTGTTGAATCGAGTCACGATGATTGAAAAATGCACTTTTGCATCTATGACACGATATACAGTGCGATAAAGTGCTTTAAATCACTTTGACATGATTATCTTAACAATCACCAAATTATGGGACCACACATATGGACTTTTCAAATGAATTTAAAGCATAGGCGAAATCGTCATAACTCGGATTGGTTTTGTGTTATTTAGGTTAAACTTCGGATTAGCTGAGCAAGGAGTACGGATTCGAAGGTGAAGGAAACGGAGTGGTTTAAGTTAAAAGGAGCAATTGTCCAGCATTAAAGTAACTTTGCATCAAAAATTTGGGTCGTTAATATTTGAGAGATCACTGAATTCACACCAGGTGCTACCAATCTCAACTTATGGGTCATTATGCCTATTAGTAGTCACATGATCAATGACTGCTTATTTAGATTGGCTCCCCTCGTTGATAAAGCTCCACTTCCGCTATGCATATTAGACTGGTTCTCTCCCTTTAATAGCTTGTCAGCATATTAAGACAGGTAACTACTAGCCGCCATTGCGCCTACGTATCGCATACACACTGACGTCATGAGTGACGAGGAAATTTGGAAAATACCCTTGACATAAAGTGCATTTTTTAAACAAGCCGTTTTATTAAGTATATTTTGTTCTGGGAGTTTATATTTTTTTCTTTTACTTAATTATCAAATTATAGTAACTGAAAAAATACTGAAGTTTGTGTTGAAAAATCTTTTCTCGAGCATGCGCAGTCGTATGAGTAGGATTCTCTACTTGTAAAAAATTACTAGTTACCAAACGTTATATGCGTAGCGGAAGTGGAGCTTTATCAACGAGGGGAACCAATCTACTATGCATATAACTTTTTTACAAGTAGAGAATCCTACTCATACGACTGCGCATGCTCTAGAAAAGATTTTTCAACACAAACTTCAGTATTTTTTTCAGTTACTATAATTTGATAATTAAGTAAAAGAAAAAATATAAACTCCCAGAACAAAATAAACTTAATAAAACGGCTTGTTGAAAAAATGCACTTTATGTCAAGGGTATTTTCCAATACCCCGTCACTCATGACGTCAGTGTGTATGCGATACGTAGGCGCAATGGCGGCTAGTAGTTACCTGTCTTAATATGCTGACAAGCTATTAAAGGGAGAGAACCAGTCTAGTTACGATTTCGATATTCGTGACGTCATATCTTTGTTCAGGACTCGTACACGTAGTCATTGATCTCAGTGACGTAGATTTGACAAAATAAATTCTTCATAGGAATAATTTTAATGTTCAAAATCGTTTTTATCCCCAGGGCTTTAAAAAAATGGTAAGAATTCTAGCCTATGTGTTTCCACAAGTAGTTCGTTGGCGCAATGCTAGACAACTGCTTCAACCCAGGAAGACCTGTCCTTACATACTGAAAGATTGTTTATGTGACGTAAAGAAGCAAATCAAACAAACAAACACAACAGACGACTCAAGAAGCAGGTTACCCTTAGTGCAATACTAAAAGGTAACCTGCTTCCAAATCAACTTATCACAGTCAACGATCTGCCAGATCGATCCTCTGTTAATGACGTTGCTCATACGCGGTAGCAACTATTTTTTTTATACTCGAGGCACATCTCAAATTTCACTTAAAAACACGGATGTATACTCGGTAGTATACATCCGTGTTAAAAAGGGGTAATAAGTTAGACATGAACTAAATCTCCTGCTAAAATTATTGATAATCATATTAACGCATGTTGATTAGTTTTTAAAGTTATATTGTGGCCAGAACTGCTACCTGCAAACTTGTACCATTTCAATCTTAAAAAAAACTAAGAATTCAATGCTATCTCGTAAGTCGGTGTGTGTACTCGTTTGAAAAAGGCGGTATTGAGGCTTGTATAGGGGTTTTAGGGATACAGGATATTTGCCAGTTTACTTCCAGGGATATAGGATACTATCCATTTTACTTCCAGGGATATGGGATACTTGGTTCAATATTTTCGTTACTTCCAGGGATATTGAAAATTTAGGAAAATTAATTATGGGGATATTTGCCGATTTATAAGGGATATTTGCCTCTTTACTTCAAGGGATATGGGATATTTGGTACCCCCCTATTCAAGCCTCGGTATTCCAGTACTGCCGGTACACTTGATGAAGGCCGCAAGTAAGTGCCAAATTATGCAGTTCTCCTTTGAATATATAAATAAGACATCTAAATTAAACCAGCAAACACGGTAAGCAAGTAAGAATTTTCGAAAAAAAATCTCCAAGTTTTTTCTCGCATCATCACAGTCCGTTATGCTATCAAATGAAATACGACCAAATTTGGTGTGTGAGTTACTCACATAAATAGGGTTTGCAACAGCTAAAAAAGTTTCGCCCCATCCCCCTAGGTCGGGGTCAAAAGGTCAATTATAAATAAATTTCAATAACAAAGTCAATTTCAAAGATTTTTATATGAATTTTTGTATGCATTCTTCCAAATACAAGATATGAAACATCATGCGCGGATCCAGAAAGTTTTGTCAGGGGGGGCCCAACTCTGATAAGTTTGTTTTTTGTTTGTTTGTTTTTTCGAGCGGAGCAAGGCTCCAAAAACCACCATAAGCGGGCAATTATCGGCCTACCAGCAAAACGCCATTGAAATGGCATTTCGCTGGCGTGCCGATAATGGCCCACATTGAATGCTGGCTTTGTAGCTTTGTAATTTTCAGGAGATCCAAACCAGTTATACTAGGACTATATTTTTGTGATTTACAGGGGGTCAGGAGCCCATGTCCCCCCTCTGGATCCGCACATGAACATATCGAACGTGATTTTTGTTCTGACGTTAGGTTTGTTGTTTTTTTTTTGTTTGATTTGATTCTTTACGTCCCATCAAAATTATTTCAGTTAAACAGGGACGGGTGTTCCTGGGTTCAACCAGTCCTAAGCTAGGATAAATGTGTCTTGCTCAAGGACCACAACGCAGTGACGCCGGTGAGGCTCGAGGCCCCTCAGTCTTAAATTCAAGCGCTCTACAACTCCGCTCTCTTTCTGACGCTAGGGTGGGGCTTGGGGCTCTGGGGTACCCAGGGGGGTCAATATTATTTTTTCCAACATGGTCATGTGGCATATCAAATGGACGGGGATAATGAGTAGAACAGAATACAGGTAAAATTTTCTCACTATGGTCAAACTGGTGTCCATGGGGTGAGGTCAAAAGGTCAAATATTATTAAATTTTAATTACAAAGAACTTTATACCAAATTTTTTGTGTGTTCTCACAAAAAAAGATATAAAACATATCGACCGGACTATTCATGTTAATTGTGACCAGCGTCATGCACAAGTGGTGTAACCTGGGGATGCTGGGGGTCACAACTTGGGCGTGGAGAATTGCGATGATGCCAAATCGACTGCACGTTCTAGTTATAATAATAATAATAATAATAATAATAATAATAATAATAATAATAATAATAATTATGATAATAATAATAATAATAATAATAATAATAATAATAACTAGAGTGCGCAGTCGATGGGGCGCCATCGCAAATCCCCACGCTAAAGTTTTTGACTCCCCTCAGCACCCACAAGTCCCACCCAGGGCATGACCCTGGCAACAAAATGAAAATTCTGTTCAATATGTTTTCTATCTTTTATTTGTGAGAACACACACAAAGTTTGGTATAAAAATCTTTGAAGTTAAAATGGTAACCATAATTTAATGATATTTGACCTTTGACCTCACCCCAAGGTCACCAGTTTGACCCTAGGATGAAAATTTTACTTGCATTCTGTTCTGCTCGTCATCCTCGTCGATTTGATATGCCACATGACCATGTTTGAAAATTACTTTTTTTGACCACCTTGGCACCCCCAACGCCCCAAATTCCCACCCCTGGGGCATGACCCAGGCTACATAATCAAAATCCCGTCTGATATGTTTTGTATCTTTCATTTGCGAGAACACACACAAAGTTTGGAATAAAAATCTTTGAAATTGACTTTGTAATTGAAATTAAATGATATTTGACCTTTTGACCCCTCCCTATGGCCCCAGGGGGCGGGGCCAAAAATTTTTTTACGTTGCGCGCCCTATTCATGTGAGTAACTCACATACCAAATTTGGTTGAATTTCGTCCAATGGTTTAGGAGGAGATAGCATAACGGACAGACAGCAGGCTGGAATTTGATTTTGGCCCCTAAGTACCCCCAAGTCCCACCCCTAGGGCATGACCCAGGCGACAGAATAAAAAAACCCGCCTGATATGTTTTGTATCTTTTATTTGTGAGAACACACACAAAGTTTGGAATAAAAA
Source organism: Loripinus fragilis (assembly GCA_964019695.1). Taxonomy (NCBI): domain Eukaryota; kingdom Metazoa; phylum Mollusca; class Bivalvia; order Lucinida; family Lucinidae; genus Loripinus; species Loripinus fragilis. Next base: position 47,330,969 of record OZ026516.1, on the reverse strand, counting down.
ATCTTTGAAATTGACTTTGTAATTTGAAATTAAATGATATTTGACCTTTTGGACCCTCCCTAGGGCCCCAGGGGGCGGGGCCAAAAATATTTTTTACGTTGCGCGCCCCATTCATGTGAGTAACTCACATACCAAATTTGGTTGAATTTCGTCCAATGGTTTAGGAGGAGATAGCATAACGAACAGACAGCAGGCTGGAATTTATTTTTTGGCCCCTAAGTACCCCCAAGACCCACACCTAGGACATGACCCAGGCGTCAGAATAAAAAAAACCTGTCTGATATGTTTTGTATCTATTATTTGTGAGAACACACACAAAGTTTGGAATGAAAATCTTTGAAATTGACTTTGTAATTAAAATTAAATGATATTTGACCTTTTGGCCCCTCCCTAGGGCCCCAGGGGGTGGGGCCAAAAAATATTTTTTACGTTGCGCGCCCCATGCATGTGAGTAACTCACACACCAAATTTGGTTGAATTTCGTCCAAAAATTTAGGAGGAGATAGCATAACGGACGGACGAACGGACGGACGGACAGACGGACGGAGGCGATAACAATATCCCCTTCGCTTTTTTAAAAAAGCGTGGGGATAATAATAATAATTATTATTATTATTATTATTATTATTATTATTATTATTATTACGTATAGTAGTGGCTTAGAAACAGATGTAGATCAACTCTATACTATTTTTGTTGTCAACGTAAACAGTCTGAAATTTCCTCTTACCCTTATACATACAAACTCCCTATGTTAGGAAGAGGAGCAGTCCAACTTCATCAAAAACACGTCAGATACAAAACATGGAATGGGAATTCCATGCCCCTACCCACATCCACTTCACCAAGACATATACAGTCATGTAAGCAGATTTTAGTCTATGTGCGATAAGTACCCTAATCTCTAACAGTGGACCAAATATTGCCACCCCCACCCCCACCCCCCCCCCCCCCCCCCCCACACACACACGAATCTTCGCTGCATTGATTTCTTAATATGTGCTGGAAAGTCAACAAATGGACGGTATATGGTTTTGGTTGTTCCTCACAGTGCTCTGGATTTGGCTGCAGTTTGTCATTGTGGTATTTCCTGATTATGCTCACTTACCTTTTCAAAGAGAAATGTAATCAAAAGACATCTCTTGAAGAGCAACGTTGGTTCTGATATTTGCTTGGCCATAATGCAAACGCTGTATGGTCATTTATTAAATGTTCAAATGAGTTAGCAAACTTCACTAACAGTATCACTGGAGCATGCAGAGGAAATATGTTGGACTTTAAAATTGCATGTTTATTCTCTTCATAAAAATGGTTTTGAAAACAATTAAGGACGACTAATCCGCACTCTTTCCAGGGGAAACTCATTCCAATCCGATTTCTATAGAAAACCAATCCTTCCTCCACCAGTTGCTAATCCGGGCCTAATACAGCCAGGTTCACAACTTTTAAACTCCTTTGTTTGACCACAAAATACCAAAAGCAAACAAAGTTAATGGCATAAATAGCAAGGACTATCACTTATTGGCGAATTTCACATAGAAACAGAATACAGGTACAAAATACGAGCAAATATCAGTTACATTTTGAAGGATGCTGGCGGGTTCAAATTCATCGTTTTCCGTGAGCACAACTTTAGGGGTCAATATCTCGTTTTAAGGCATTGATATGCTGGAATCAACAAAAGACTCAACTTGATAAGTTGTTCAAAGAAATACAATTATGACATAAAAATGTAAACTTACGTAAATATGTTAAAACTCCTCGTTTCTGAACCATGTGTGCGACGCTGTCGCCATATTGAAACTCAATCTAATCATGCTCTCACTGGGGCCTACGTTTCGAATCAGAGCACCAACGGTGGCGTTAGACAACAGTGAGACAATTAGCACAGTAACTACTCTAGAGGATGGTAAGCCCAAATCATTGCCTCCCAGCCCAGATTTTTCTGACATGTATTATTTACAGTGTCCTATCTATGTCCATAGGAGAATGTCCAGAGCATGTCACAAGCTTCAGGATTCTGCTCTCTGGAGATTGCCACCCTAATCCAGGGCCACCTGTCTACAAATTCCCATGCGGTGTCTGCAGCATGCCATGCAAATCAAACCAGAAAGCCATTGCCTGTGACTCGTGCGACACCTGGTACCACACAAAATGTATGAATATGCCAGATCCTGTGTACAGGGGGCATACCTCAAATGTTAGCTGGATCTGCTTTTCTTGTGGTATCCCCAATTTTTCCACTACGCTATTTGAAACCCACATGGCAGATTCAATAGCAACGTCGGTCAGGACCGAGAATTCATACAGTATCCTCTCTAGCAACGCAGACATACAGACTGAACCGTCAAATATCACAAGCCCGCTCAACCAGTCATCTGCCTTGTACAGTTTCAACTCACCGACCAGCTCAATAGGACCACCACAACATACTTCATCTCCACATAGTGCTCCACATCGACAAGATAATGTCCAAAGCATCAAGGCTAACACATTCAGAGTACTAACAGTGAATTTTCAAAGTATGAGAGCAAAGAAAACTGCATTTTGGCTTCTATTGACTGAGTCCAGCCCAGATATTATAATCGGCTCCGAAACATGGCTGTATCCCAGCATTTTTGAAAGGGAAGTGCTACCACACGGTTATAACATCATTGCTAGGAGGGATAGACAACAAGATCATCATGGTGGTGTCATTATTGCCGCTAAGGAAAATCTAGCGGGATGTGAGATTTACCTCAATACAACATCAGAGATTACTGCAGCCTCTTTCCAATGCATAGGCAAAGAGCCCCTGATCATCTGTGCCCTGTACAGACCACCAAGCAGTGATCAAGCATACATGGAGGAAGTTTGCTCTCAGATCAGAGGTCTACACTCACAGTTCCCAAGATCAGCTATCTGGATAGGCGGAGATGCAAACCTCCCGGATATCGAGTGGGACAGAAATGCTGTCAACGGTAATAATTACAAGCATGTAATTAACCAGCTATTCCTCGACACTGTCCTTGACACTAGCTCAGAACAGGTAGCAAGGTTCCCGACCCGTGGAGACAACACCCTGGACGTATTCATCACCAACAGACCATCTCTGATTTACAAGTGTAAACCGATTCCAGGCGTGAGTGATCATGACATTGTGTTTGTGGAAGCAAAGGTTCTTGCACCAAGGAAGAAACTACCACAGAGAAAGATTTACTTGTGGAAACAGGCGGATTTGGATGACATGAACTTGCAAGTCAAAGCCTTTTCTGACAGTTTCACCTCGGAATATACCGCAGACACAGACATAAACACACTTTGGAGCTCCTTCAAGACATTTTGTTCTGATGCTATAGACTCCTGTGTCCCGTCGAAGATGTCCTCATCACGTTTCCACCAACCCTGGATTAACAACAAGACCAAACGCCTATCAAGGAGGAAGAAAAGAGCATACCGTAGAGCAAAGAAGAGTGGCAGGCTGGAGGATGTCACACGGTTTAAACAGCTCCAGAAAGAAACTCAGTACCAATCCAAGAAGGCTTATAATAGCTACGTCAACAACATGGTTTCAGAAGGATCCAGCGCAAAGAGACTGTATTCTTTCATAAATGGGAAGAGGTGTGAGAATAGTGGCGTTTCGGTGCTCAAAAGAGATGGCATATCTCATAGTGACCCAAAAGAGAAGTCCACCATCCTTAATGAGCAGTTTGAGAGTGCCTTCACCAAAGAAGATCTAAATGCCATGCCCTCTATGTCAGGCAACCCATACCCTAAAATGAGGTCCTTCACCATCAACAACAAAGGAGTACTGAAGCTGCTTAAGGACTTGAACCCACACAAGGCTCAAGGACCGGATGCCATACCATCCCGCTTCTTGAAGGAGTGTGCAGAAGAAATAGCCCCAGCACTTACTCTGGTCTACCAAGCTTCAATACAGCAAGGAACCATACCAGATGACTGGAAAAAAGCCCTCGTCACACCGATATTTAAGAAAGGAGACAAGAGTGACCCGGCAAACTACAGGCCTATTTCCCTCACCTCGATATGCTGCAAGACAATGGAACACATCATCCATAGCCAAGTAATGCAGCACCTTGATACCCACAAGATTCTGTGTGACCAACAGCACGGCTTCCGTAAAAGACGTTCCTGTGATAGCCAACTTCTAGTAACGATCCAGGACATCTCAGCCAACCTAGATGAGGGAGAGCAGATAGATGCAATTCTGCTAGACTTCAGCAAGGCCTTTGACAAGGTGCCCCATCAACGCCTACTACTGAAGCTACGGCACTATGGCATCGGAGAGTCAACCCTGCAATGGATCCAGAGTTTTCTTTTAGACAGGAGCCAGCAAGTACTTGTCGAAGGTCAGGTATCAGAATCATCCCCCGTCACCTCAGGTGTCCCACAAGGAACGGTTCTAGGACCACTGCTATTCCTCCTCTACATTAATGACATGCCAATGAAGGTGTCGTCTACTGCTAGACTCTTCGCTGATGATAGCCTCTTGTATCGGAGGATCCGTTCAAGCCAAGATAGCATCAGTCTGCAGGAGGACCTTGATCGTCTTCAACAATGGGAGAAGGAATGGCAGATGTCATTTAACCCTGCCAAATGTGTTGTGGTGAGAATAACAAGGAAGCGCAATCCAATCAGTGCCACCTACAAAATCCACAATCATGACCTAGAAGTGGTGAAACAAGGAAAGTACCTAGGAGTTACACTGGCTGACAACCTGTCCTGGAACAAGCACGTGGACGAGACCACAAAAAAGGCAAACAACACCCTTGCTTTCTTGCGGAGAAATATCTCAAGATGCCCAAGCGAGATCAAGGCCCAGTGCTACACTTCTCTCGTCCGACCTGTGATTGAGTATGCAGCTACCGCCTGGGACCCCTACACTGCCAGAAACATCCAGCAGCTCGAAGCTGTCCAGCGTAGAGCAGCAAGATTTGTCACAGGCGACTACAAGACCACAAGCAGTACCAGCCAGATGATTACTAATCTCGGTTGGAGTTCCCTACAACAGAGAAGAATTGAAGCCAGGCTTGTGATGGTGTATCGCATCACCCATGATCTTGTAGACATACCAGCTGCACAGTACCTACACCCAGCTACAGTTATGCACATTAGAGGCCCTAGTCAACGCTACATGCTACCATTCTGCAGAACTGATGTGTACCGCCACTCATTCTTCCCCGCAGGAATCCGCCTTTGGAATCAACTGCCAGAGCATGTCGCCACCGCCCAGACCTTGGAATCCTTCAAGGCGGGCCTAGCCGACCTCTACTAGCTTCATACAGAGACAACTGATTTTAACCGTTTTTATCTGTTTTTAACTGCACCCGGTGCGCCTCACAGCACCCTTGTACATAGTTAATATGCGACGATGCTCCAGAGAGGGCCCTGCATATCACTAGGAAGAAGAAGAGGAATTTAAAGAATTACACTCATTGAACTCTTTACATTGTCACAATTAAAGTGACAAATGCCTCTGTAAAATTCTGATTTCCACCATTTTCAAGATGGCGGATTGGGGTGTGACTAAAACGCTGACTTTCACTGCAGAACTGCTGACTGTTGACCAAACCAAATGCTGACTTAAAGGCCAACATTGAGGCTCACCAGGACAGCTTTTAGCACCTATCAGTTATAATTGTTAATCCAATACCTTCCCATTGATACCATCTGATGATGATAAGATTAGACCAACATGTACAAAGAGCTGTGTTTGGAATGACCAAATGAAAAGACTGATAAGCTACCCAGAGAAATTCATATAAAGCAGTTGCTGATGGATTCTATGCCTAGCTTTCAATTTGACAGGCCAGTGACTGACAACTGCTCTATTTTAGTTTTGAAAAAAATGTACACAATTAAAAAATTGGACCCCCTCTGATAAAACATTCTCTGGATCCGCGCATGACTGTTGGACTGACTCATAGAACAGTTTGTTTGTTCAACTGATAGCTTAGTTCGCTGTTAGCGCTGAAAACAAGTATTTAGTCAAGGTACCGTTATATATGTACGTGTCCATGTATGTGACAGTAACACATTTTAAATAATTTGCCTAAGACTTAAAATGCTTGTTTTATCATTCAATTTTGACAATAAATTTAAGAAACAACAGTCATCTCATGAGAAAAAGTTGTTTGAAATTCGCTAATAACGAATCTACACATTAGTGCCGTCAGATCTAACTATGTAACTATTGAGAATGGTTTCAGTCATACCTGGCGGAAACACTCTAAAGACAAGTGTTCTCGCAAAGTTTAAAGTGCTCAGTTCAGGACCTTTCAGTGGATTTACAGGACATGCCGGATACACAAATTTACCCCTTTTTTCCACCAGTCTTACACTTTGATTCGCCTCTTAGATTAGTTATTTTCTAAGGTAGCATATATTGCAAAAGACCCCGATAAGATTGCTCCCTTATTATCAGCCTGATCCAGGTTCATAGTGATTGCTTCCACGATCAGGAGAAGTACTCTTGAATATCTGCAGCAGACGTTAAAAGCTGAAAAGGGGTTAACTGGGTAATTTTTCATACTTTTTTGTTTTCTTCTGTTGACTTTCTCAAAATTAACTTTATAAAAAGTAAGAGAAAACTTCAGGAACGCTATCTTAGTGTCAACCATTATGGATCAAGATCAACTCCGACCAAATGTTTTGGCATGTGAAGGATCAAACGTTGTCTCATATAGGAGCAGCTGTGGTGTAGTGGATAAACCGCTTGCCTTGTAAACCAGGGGTCGCAGGTTCGATTCCCGGCTTCACCAGTCTGTCGGATGAGACTTTAAGCCGTGGCCCCGTCTCCATATGACCTTAGCTGTTGGTGAGACGTTAAACACAAACACAACAACGTTGTCTCATATTTTCTAATCTTATGACTTTTGAACTTGAAATTCCGATGTTTTTCTATCTTATATTTTAATCTCTCAGGATCATTACAAAGTGTCAGCATCTAAAGGCTGACAGTCAGATAACGTCTCGAAATATATAAAAATAAGCCCTGCATCACAAAATGGATTGGCGATATATGGGGAAAAATGATTCTCACTAGAAATATCAAAATTTTTACTTGCTCTGCAGCCTGAAGCACACGTAAATACGAGCGGACGAGTGCTATTTTCGAGCCTTCATTTCGGTTTCGCCACTGTTCGCTCCCCTTGCATTTCAATTTCTAAACTCAAAATGTTGACTTTCTATATCAATGATTTGATTGAAACCAATTTTTAACAATAGACCAATACTTTGAGATGCTTACTTTGGACTGTATCATAATATATGCGCAACATAACCATAAAAAAAAACATATGCATAGCGGGACAAAAGTCAAACCGAATTGATGACCAGGGGGCTGGTCAGAGTCTCCAATCCATTAATCATGAATATTAATAATGTTGGTGTAATTTTTCACTGAAAGATAAGATAACAGAGAACATGTGTAATATGCCTGCACAGTAAACAGTTGGAGGTAAGGCAGTGGGCAGCCAATAATTATCATTAATTAGTGACCACTGTTACAATTATGGAGCAAAGCTGTGTTTCCCTGGGGAAACAATGTTGGCCTTTAAAGCTGACCAAAGTGACTAAAATGCTGACCAGAAACAGTGCTGACCAGACAAAACACCTGGTATCAAATCAGGTTTAATTGGTGATAATTGATGATAATATGTGATAATTGTTAGTAATGTACAAATATCATAAGTCATTATACACTTGTTCAGATTTCCTGGTAACCTTCACAAGGTGGGAAGGTCTCATACATAGCACAATGCGCTAAGTTTTAGCTTTTTTATACTTATGCCGGTTTGTCATCGCATATTAGTAGGTTTCGTGCCTTACCAGCTCAATGATTAGGTATGCGATCAGTATCTAACATCTAATCAACGTTGATATAACGTCGTGTCGCTTACATAACTCGACATGTTCTTTTCATAGATATACACTACATGTATGTTAAAGTTTCAAGTCAATTAGAAGTGCTTTAAACATCATGAAGAACATCGCTTGGAGGGGAGAAATATATACATGTATTCTTATTTCAGAAACAATATCTAAAGCGCGTTACTATGCCTATTAATCAGACGATATAAAGATATTTTACGTTTGTAGAAACGATGCACGTTGTGCCATGTATATGCAAAGTGGTTTTTTTCGTGTTTGAACATATTTTATTGTAAGCTTTTTTTTTTTAACAAACGCTTCATTTGGAGTAAAGAGACACACTCTCTACCATTCTTTTATACTAATGAAGATAACGCACGGACTTCCTTGACTATTTTTTTAGCAGATGTTTCTTTTACTCATTTTCTCATATTTCTTTAATGTGTAAATAAGCTTGCGAATGCGCAAGCATATCAAGCATATATAGCAATTGTACGTGCGTATAAACGCATATGCGTGCGTATAAACGCATATGCTGGTTTATAATATAAAGAATGACGTAAATAAATGAACTAAATACGTCCAACAACCGCCATATTGGCTAAAATCGGTGCATATTATGATCGTGTACTGCATTTTGTCATAGTGCAGCTGATTTTGGCAGAAAATGCGAATCATGTAAATTCTGAACAGTCTGTACATCTGTTCGAATATAGTGATTTTCAAGTACATAATACGTTAACGTTACGTGCGAATAGCAAACGCTTATCTAGTTATACACATGTCCATAATCTTTATTGGGTGCAGCTAAATACAATACAGTATAAATACAGCTAAATGTATGTTTTACTTTTTTATGCTTCTGTTTTTGTGCATAATGAAGAAGAATATGCGTATTTAAAACGGTAAAATATTTCCATATATAGAAGTAGAAAGCAAAATTTGATAAGCTTGTGCAAACATACTGCTATGGAAGTATAGCGCAGATTACTGCTGTCAAATTTTATTTTAATGATGTGGTTGTACATCGGGTTATGTTTAGAAATATCCGCACAACTGATCAAGAGTTGGCCACATTTAGTGTCATGGGTGCGCACGATTAGATAGATGCTAGTAAAGCATGCTGGCTAAAGTGGCTCTAAATCGTTTTATTATGCGTGTGAATAGGAAAAACAGTGCCCATTGATTCAGTAAGAACTTTTTTCAAATATAAACGGACTTATACCAGATAAAGAGCTAAATAATCTGGAAAAACCGATCCTTCAGAAATAGAGATAACCTACAAAATTAGAAAACTGCAGACTCGGTTTTATTGAGTCTGTTCACGGGAACTAACGGACACTGCAACAATTCTCACGACCCCTAGCACTAGTATTCTCCTTTTTGCCAGAACCCAATATTCTCGAAGGACTGGAATATGAAAAACTATCAACACTATATCGATGCACGGGGAGACGTTTTACCAACTCCACACAGAAACAACGACAGCTATTGTGACCTCTAAATAATCTTGAAAAAACAGATCTAGTCTTATTTGTATCCCTGTGCGCGCCTATATAGGTGTAATTGTGACGAGTTTAATATTATTTCAGTGTCAGGGTTTATTCCAGACTGTAGTGCTTCTGAAATTCGCATGGTTGATACCTGACTAGAAGTGTATATTTTAAATATTTTGAGGCAAGCAGGATTCATACCCAACTTTAGTGCTTCTGAAACACGCAGGGCTCATAGAGTGCTTCTTTGCATTTTTTAATCTGGGCCCGGAATTACAATGCCTCCTTAAAGTTAAGGAAGATTTAAGTTAAGTATTGATTTTTCAGGATGCGAAAAATAACGTTTCAAACTAATTAAAATCAAAATAGTTTCATTTTTTCTGTAGATCACAATGGTATCTTTGACCAGAAGTACTGCATCGATCCAGACAATTTAGCATAGCATGTAGAAATATCAATATTTAACTTAAGTCTTCCTTAACTTTAAGGAGGCATTGTAATTCCGTGCCCTGGTTGTTACGGTTGTGAGCGTAATTATACCATAGAACCAAGTTTGAGTATTTGTTTTTTGTCCTGAAAAGGACAGTTATAAATGATAATTTCAGTATGTAGAATATGTCTATGCTTTTCCAAGGTAGAACCACTAATGGCGGATTGTGGAGGACCGAATTGACCGCTGTGTATAGGTGACGATATCAAATTAGCCAATTACCAATCAAAGGGCTCATTTCTTTCAAGTGTACATCGCTAATTAATACCAACTGAGACCAATTTAGACTACTGAGAACTGCACTCTGTGCTATATTAGCACTCTTTGAGCTTAAAATTGTGGACAGACTGCGACATTCGTGTTGTAATTTCAAAGATATTGTGTTAAATTTTTGAAAAAGCGTTTTAAAATGAATAAATTCCCTTACTAAGGTGATCACAATGTGTGCAAATTAAATGTGGCTTCCAGTTTTGCAGTGCAATGCTAAATTGTCACTGATAATTCTCTGAACATATCATTTCAAGGCTCAAATTCCGCATTCTTTCGTTTTTTTGTAAGGAACTGACATCGACACATTGTCTTGATGGGACAATCCATTCGAAGTCGACACTGGTACCAGTTTATATGACCTGAATGAGTTTTTTTAGTTTGTTTATGCGCATTCATATCAAGACTGAGCCTTCAAAGAAAGTTTATGAATGCTTCATTAACTAGTTTATTTCAAGTTCGATATTCAATTTAAGAAGTTAGTTCGATTATCCTTTTTCAATTTTCGATATTCAATATCAGAAGTAAGTTCGATTTTCGTTTTTCGGTTTTCGATATTCAAGTTCAGAATTTAGTTTGATTTTCGATATTCTATTTCGATATTCGGAAATAAATGTGTTTTTTATTATTATAATCAAAAACCTACTATCATGGCATTCGGAATGTTAAGCCCCATTCTCACTGTGCCGGTGTAGCCACGGTTCATCCCGATGCAGGACAGCCGGTATACCGTGATGCACCGGGACACATTTCATAAAAAAGAAATTGCACTCTCACTTTGCCGACGTTACCCCGGTATAGCCCCGGTTCTCGAGACAGCAAGACGCCGGTTGATCCCCGGTTCACCACGGAGCACTTACGGTGCAGCACGGTGGAGCCACGGTTCGTGCCGGTATACCCCGGTGTTACCCAGGTTGTATACGGTGATGTCCCGGTAACTGCCGGTTGCGCCACGGTTACATGCCGGTAGGGCCACGGTTGCGTCCCGGTGCTACTCTACACTATAAAACCAGGATAAAAACGTGGAGTAACATCAGTTTTCTTCTGTCTCTATCGCATAACAGTTATGACACAAATTGGACTGCACAGCCATATATACGAGTTACTCGGCTAGAGGAATCATGATCTGTGTAGTGAAAGCAAAATCGCAGCTCATTTGCATGACAAATAAGCAGAAGCAGACCTGTTTTCTTACGACGAGGTTTAAATGTTGTTGATCTGGGCCCAGAATTACAATGCCTCCTTAAAGTTAAGGAATACTTAATTTAAGTCTTGATACTTCAACATGTACATTAAATGCTTAATAAATTGCCACCTATGGTCAAAGATATCATTGTGATCTACAGAAAAAATGAAACTATTTGGGTTTTAATCAGTTTGGAAACGTTATTTTTCGCATCCTGGAAATTCAATACTTAACTTAAGTACTCCTTAACTTTAAGGATACATTGTAATTCTAGGCCTAGATTGTCTCGCTTTTTCGTAAAAATATATAAACACTTTGAGCGGGGCATGTGATTTCCAACAATGTGATATTTTGAGAAGTGTAGACTCAGACAAGCCTGTGCAGTCCCAAATTAAGCTTTAAAGTTGTTCGGTCAGTAGCTTAAAAGTCATAGTCATAGTCATAGAATAATCAAGCGACTAGCAAAGGCTCTGATCAGACCGCGCCTAGGCGCAGGCTGATCTGAAGCTTTGCTTATGGCAACTACCACATTGTTGGAGATCTCATGTCGTGGCTCATATATGCTTGACTCTTCAGTAACTATAAGTGCATTTATTCATAAGCTTTGTAAATGGGCACATTTATACTGCTGACAATTTAACCAACTTGTGACGAATGGACTTTTCCATCCTTATCATTTGGATGAATCCACTTTCATTTTAGGTGCAGCAGGAGTGACTTTTCATTTTTATTTTGCATTTTATTACATATACATAGGCAGTGGAACGGCACGGTTTATCACGGTGGAGACAGGGATGTTCCCGGATTACGCCGGTATCGCCCCGACGCCGTCCCGGTGGAGACACGGTTGGTCCCGGCGTCTTCCCGGTTTATCACGGTATTTGACAGCCTTCCCGGTTATTCCCGGTTAATCCCGGTTGTTGTAAACATTTTAAAACAACCGGGGACATGAGCCGGTTTAACACGGTTCAACACGGTTCATCCCGGATCTCCAAGGTTGTCCACAGTGCCGCAACGGTTGTGACACGGTTCATCCCGGATCATCAAACCGGGGTGAACCGGCACCTTAAACCGGGACAGTGAGAACGGGGCTTTACCGAATATCATGTTTTCAATATCAAAACTCACCTTCTGCAATATCAAATTTTATAACCAATCTGAGTGTTTCCACAATAACAAATCAAATGAACCAGAAAATGCAAGATGCCAACATGCATAAATTGTGGTCGAAATTCTGTATTAATGTTAATCCGAAGTTGTTCGGTGCGTACCTTCTATTTTCAAAACATAGCCCGTGAGTTTGGCTACAAAAAACTGCCATCAACCAGAAACTGTCAAACTATCTGATTATTATCTGAAAGAGATGTATGGCCTGCTCGTGTTTATTATGACAATAATAACATAATATTACAGATTTACTGAAGTAATGTGTTTTATGTTTTATATATAATGTATTATAGAAACATAACAAATCTGTTTTCTGCTTAAACATTACAAGATCCACTCAAGTTTACCCATGGAATAAACTTTTAATCACATACATGGTATTAAATCTTTTAAAACGCATTATATAAATATCTGATCTCAGTTCTATAATGAACACTCAGGAAGTCCATCATAAATAATTAAAGACATAGATCACTGTCCAATAGAGATCATTAAAGGATTACCTGAAAAGGGACAGTTTCAGTATCTCACAAAATTGATGGGGCCTCAAGAGGGGACTTACCTGTATACAACTCAATTTCATTCACTAAGATAAAGATCAATATTTTATCATAAATTACCTAATCCCTTTATGGGACCACTTTATTGCCCCAGTAAGGAAGTTTTAATCACCTCATTATGACTGTTCTTTTGATCTGACCAGAATGACCCCTGGAGTGAGTCATAATGAGTGGTACCAGTATTATTGCTCAAATATGTATCCCTTTAAGAGGCAATTAAAACAGCAGGCGGATTTCTATTTTATGTTAATTGACTCCCTCCTTATTTTGATGCACACGATTAATTGCTATTACTATTGGCCAGTCTAAGATGTTTGGGTAGTTTCACTTTTTACCGTGCCTCAGACAAGTATGCGCATATGCACCAGCTCGCCAGAGCCTTTCATGCTCGCATACACGAAGTGTTGGTGTAGGTGAAGATGCAGGCCAAAAGTCATACCTCTAGCTTTACCATATATATACGTTTATAAGAGACATTGGCGCATATGATTGTGGGATAAGTATCCAAATCTCGTTTGCTGTATTATGTATATACTGACCCACACTTCTAACGCAAACTTAAAGAGACTAAGTCTGCATCTATGAACATTTTTCGAAAAAAAAAAATTCTTTTTAAATCATTTGTAAAAGTAGAATTAAGTTACGTTTTTACAATAAATCTGTTCATCATAGCTGAAAACTGCATGGAAAAGTGAATTATCTTATAAAAACAGGTGCTTTTCTCTTGTTGGTAATTATTTGCGTCCCTCCAATATTTAAAGACAGTTAATATTTAGCATAAATGCTGTTGTTTTGATACTGATAAGTTGTTAAGATTTACGAAATCGGTCAAATATATACCTGAACTTTAGTTTTTTGCTGTGTTCTTGAAAAATGGAAACATTATTTCTAAAATAAAAAGATCAAAAGTTGCAGACTATGCAGCTTTAAGTGAACCGTAGATATTTCACAGAAATGATTTTTATGAAAAGCAGAACACTCATTTGTGAAAATAAAAGCAGTACACGGCCAGTCCTTTTTAACCATCCTACCTGATTGATTGACGTCTGTCATAGCATTAACGGTACAATAACATCGCCAATATCTGTTTACTTCTTATAATTATACGCATTAAACATTTTGCCTTGGAAGTGTGAGTCAGTATTATTAAGAATATATAAGTATCCCCTATCAACATTGTATTATATATATATACACATATAAACATTATATAAGTATTACCCATCAAGAGCTGGACATGAACTGCTCTTTAAGCATTCAAGAACAGCTCAAGTACATTTTATGAACGTAAAAAAGGACAAATTTTTCAAGAACAATTGTTCTTAAAAACTGTTCTTGAAAAGGTCGAGAAAGTACTGTTCTTGAAAAAGTTCAAAAATGTACTGTTTTTATACACGTAAAATTTGACAAATTTTTAAGAATCGCTGAATTGTTCTTGAAAGCTCAAAAATGTACTGTTCTTACACTGTTCTTGAAAGCGTAAAATTGGACAATTTTAAGAACAATTGTTCTTAAAAACTGTTCTTGATTGGAAACACAAAAACTTGGAACCGGATTCTTGGAAATCACCAGAATGAAACTTCTGTTTAAAGAAAAAGCAAAAAAAAAAAAAAAAATGAAAAATGAAAAAATAAAAACATCACATCCATTATTGACCCATGTGCCTCACACACCCACTTATCATTCAGGGTCACCTATCCCGCTACTAACAATGTTCTTGTTGCCTAACATCAGCTTGATCCACTTTCTTATCTTTCTTTCGCTTATTATTGCTCAAAATTTGTAAACAAGTGCCTATATCATTGTCAGAGTGAATGATGTCCATTGATCAGGTCAAATGTTTAGATATCACAGCTTAGGTGCAATAAATTTACTAGACACATTGATGTTCAATAAAAGCCTTTGAAATAACCAAGATCAAATCTAGGAACAGTTCAAGAACACATTATGTTCATGAAATGTCTCTGAAATAATCAAAAAACAAATGTAAGAACAGTTCAAGAACACATTATGTTCAAGAAAAGTCTTTGAAATAATCAAGAACAAATTTAAGCACAGTTAAAGAACACATTAAGTTCTAGAACAGTCTTTGAAATAATCAAGAACAAATTTAAGAACAGTTCAAGAACACACCATGTTCATGAAAAGTCTTTGAAATAACCAAAAATATATTAAGCAGAGTTCAAGAACATATTAAGTTCAAGAACAATCTTTGAATTAGCCAAGAGCAAATTTAAGAACAATTCAATAACACAATGTCATCATGTTCATTAAAAGCCTTTGAAATAAACATGAACACATTTAAACACAGTTCAAGAACATTTTAAGTTCAAGAACAATCTTTGAAATAGTCAAGAACACATTTAAGAACAGTTCAAGAACACATGCTGTTCATGAAAAGTCTGAAATAATCAAGAGCACATTTAAGAACAGTTCAAGAACACCAGAGTCAACAAATAATTCAAGAAAAGTCATTAAAATATTCAAGAACTGTTTATGAAAAATTCAAGAACATCACAAATTCTTAAAAAGCTCGTGAACTGTTCCTATTTTTGTTCTTGAACAGTTCAGGTATAATTGCTCTTGAACTGTTCAAGAATTTTTGATAAATTTCAAGAACTGTTCTCGAACTGCCCTTGAGTTAAGAACTCTCGTTCGCAGGGGTAATTAGATAAAGCCTTAGGAATCAAATTTGACCGTGTCATAAAAGAGGTCAATGTCACCTAGGACCAGTCAGTCGAAATATTGAGATAGAAAGTCAACATTAAATTGAAATGGTCGCGAAAACAATTCAGAAATGTTTGCCTTTAGATGCCGATTCTTTGTACTGAGAGGTTGAAATACAAGGTAAAACTCGTCTGAATTTCAAGTTCAAAAGTCATGATATTGGAAATTATGAGATAACCCTTGATCCTAAACATGACGCAACCCTTAACTTTAAGTTCAACTTTTGTATCTTTCTGAATTGTCTCTTTACTCAGAATTCAGACAGTTGAACTCGATGTGAATTTTCATTATGTTATGCATTGCCATTTAAATATTGGAACCACAAGCTAACTTATGTTTTGTGGCCCTAATACAACATGTCACATTTCAATATAAATGAGCCAGAGATCTAGGTATATATCGCATATGCGAACAGCGCTTGCACTTCTACGTAGTCTCGCAAATATTTCTGCTGCCCACTAAAAGCAGGGCTGTCGATGAGAACAAAATCTAGCCTCACTAGATGCCGTGCATTCACGTTTCAAGAGTTTTGTTGCAAACAGTTTGGACTCAGATAAGGCCCTATATTTCGTCGAGCCTGATCTGGATCCAAACTGGTTGACACTTAGATAGAGGTACTGAATGATTTTAGCAAACTTTAATGACATTTGGAAACATTTTGGACCCAGATCGTTCCGTCGGGCCTGATCTGGACCCGAACTGGTTGACACTTAGAATGAATTTTTATTTTTGTTTTGTTTGAAAAAGTCAGCAGACGACAACAAAAGCATGATAAATTACCCAACATGCAATAAGTTAATCCATATTCTGACAAATTGTTTTGTCCTAAAATTCACTTACGTCTGCTGCATATATTCAAGTGTACTTCAGACTAGATTTTATCATGGAAGCAAACACTATGAACCCTGATCAGACTGATGCAAAGAAAGCAGTTAAATCTAGGGTCATACTGTTGCAATATATTCTATCTAAGAGTATAAGTAGATGCTGGGGGACGACAAAAGCAGTGGGTTAGATTTGTATTTCTAGCATGTCCTGTAAATCCGCGCAAAGGCCTTGCGCTGAGTACTTACAATGTAGGTATTTTGCGAGAGCATTTGTCGTCAGGTATTACTCAAATCAGTCTAAAACAACATGTACAAAACCGGAGGCTGGAAAGGCAGCGCCGATGCATAGACTAAGTGTTGTGCATCTTCGTTAAATGTATAAGCATATAAATTTAAAAAGCTTTTTCTCATGAGGTCGCTCTTGATTCTGAAATTTGTCAAAATTTGAAAGATGAAACAAGCCTTTTTAAGGCATAGGCAAATTAAAAAATGTGTTCGCATACATGTACGTGCGGGAACGATACCTTGACTAAATACTTTTATTCTGCACTAAAGTAAAACTAAGCCACTGATTGACAACAGGGCCATACAAGGATCATTCCTGCCAAGTTTGGTAAAAATCTAACCAGTAGTTTAGGGGATGTCATTTAAGTCAATTGTAAACGGACGTCGGACGAAGACCGATCACAAATGCTCACCTTGTCACTATGTGACAGGTGAGCTTAAAAAGGCTTGAGCTCAAAATGATCTGTGAATCAGTCCAACAGTCTGATCCATTTTCACTCTGTAAATCACAATTGCAGACCCTTGTAACATTATTTTATAGTGTTCATTTTATTCATAGCCAAAATGGAGCAGTTGTCAGTCATCAGTGAAAATGCAATAAGATTTACTTATCATCATCAAATGCTCCTGCTTCATATTGATTCCTGTGGATAGCATATCAGTGTATGTATTTATAATTCCAACACAGCTCTGTACGTGTACATGCTGGTCTAATCTGGTATCAATGGGAATTAATGGTATAAAAATTATAACTGATAGGTGCTAATAAGGTATCATGTTGGCCTTTAACAAGACGAATAATTTTCATAAAATTGTTATTACACTATTAATTATCAGCAGTTATCACCAATTAAACCTGATTAAGAACCAAATGATTTGTCTGGTCAGCACTGCCTCTGGTCAGCATTTTAGTCACTTTGGTCAGTTTTTGGTCAGCTTTTGGCTTGGTCAGCGGTCAGCAGTTCTGCAGTGAAAGTCAGCGTTTTAGCTAGACCCGGCGGATTGTACCCGATTTACGCGTAGGCATTAATATTGGAGAAAAACGATATGTGCCCAATCAAGGTAGTATACATCCGTGTCGTTTCAGATCATCCCTTGGCTTATGGGGTATTATCGAACTGTCAATTTATTTAAACGAGGTGGTCAATATCATTTTTACTTTGATCTATGACGAAATAAAAAATCAAATCATTCAATCAACCGTTTTGTTGCTAAGAAAATTTGATTTGGTACTGTAAAGGGCGGTTAGACTTGGGGACGTTTGAAAAAAGACATTTGACACGACTGTCATACAAACAGTAGGCATTTGGGGAGGGTATGACTAATCGGAGTAATCAAGTTGATTTCGCGAAATCAACTTTTTATTTCGAAATCAGCCTATAAAACCGATTTTTTGGGGCAGGTGCATAATTTCTTTCTATCATATGATTCAATATGTGTTTCTGCAGTAGTATGCGAAAATTCATGCAAAAATATTAAATTTTAGGGTTGATTTTGTCTATTGTTTCACTTTGGGTACAGATCTTTTTAACTCCGTACTATCGTGGTATCAAATTTCTCTGCCGAAATCAGCCTATAATAGCCATTCAAAAGAAAGAAAGTGATTTTTTTCTTTACCATATGATTAAACTTATGTTTTTACATTAGCATGCAAAAATTCACGCATAAATATTAAAGTTAAAGCTTGATTTTGTCCAATATATCCCTTCTGGTACCAATAGAACTCCGTAATATCGCGGTATCAAATGTCTTCGCCGAAATCAGGCTATAAAAACCAAGTTTTTGTTGTAAACTGATACTTTGCTTTATCATATGAATTGATGTGTATGTATTTAGTATTTTAACAATTATCAATAATATAATATTAAGTTTGGGGTTGATTTTGATCCCTTCAGATACGGATATTACCTTGTAATATGCCTACTGCAAAATCAATTTCTGTTAAGAAGATGGAATTAACTAAACAAATATTTTTGGTGAGGGGTTTCATTATTACTTTACCGCATATCTAAATACCTATGTTTCCCAATTTTCATGGAAATTAGAATTCTTTTGGACCAATTTTTCGATGATGGAGAGAAGTTTAGGCTAAGATCCGTTTCCGCAAAATCATCATGTTTCTCTGAAGAAATTAGCCTATCGAAACCAATTTGAGCGATATAAACACAATTCCTTTTACAGAAGTGTATATTTGTGTACTCAAAATTTTATTATAAAATATTAGAATTGAAGGGTGACACTTACAACAAGAATTTCCTTATGAAGCAGTAAACCGCGCAATCGACGCTAAGACGAAATCAGAGTATATAACAAAAATTGCGAGCATCGATGGTAAAATGCCATTCTCCGTAATGAATTTAATACTTTAGTTTTTGTAGAACATTTCTGTAGAATAATGGATTTCGGCTAAAGACCCATTTGCAACATTTTCCATGATCAAACGTGTTTGTTTTTTCCGTGCTCCTTGGAACTGAGTATAAAATTGTAAATTTTATTATGATGTTAATGAATGAATGAATGAATGAATGAATGAATGAATGAATGAAAAGACGGACGGACGGGTGGGCGGATGGATGGGCGGACGGACGGACGGACGGATGGATGGATGGATGGATGGAATTGTTCGCGGCGGTAAGGCATTAAAGACAACCGATAATCCATTGATCCTTGATTAGGCAATATGATTACTACCGACACTCGGCGACACGGTCACCAGGTGTGATGACTATTATCTTCTTTAATTGATAGGTGCGAATTGCCACCGTTGTCGGTAAACGGTTTAAATGAACACAGAATACCCAACCTCTGATCTCCAATTCAAGTACTCTTTCCTGATTAAGAGACATGTTTGACCCCTGAGTGCTGAATTCTGGATATTTTAATAGGCTTTCTTACTGATCTCCGCATTACGTAATTACCCCCATCCCCCTAACCTTTGGGACTCAGATCAGTCTCAGAAAAATCCTGAACTTTAGAAAATCAATTCAATTTTAAATCGTAATTAATAAATATATGTAAGAAGCTGTTTCAAACATTTTGGATCTAGACCACAACCGCCATTTGGTATGACCTGATCTGGAATCAAACTGTTTGGAAAGGTTACTAGATAATGACACAATAAGCATCTACATTTGTGTAAGTTTTCAGGAGTTTGCTTATTTATCTACGCATAACGATATAACCCAATCCCCCTAACCCCTGGGACTCTGATCAGTCTGCGCATCTGCAATGTCGTAAGTTTTCAGGAATATTCCTGAATTCAGGACTTTGAGGCTGACTTTCCTGGGAAAGTCAGTCTTTGAATGCTGAATAAGGGTAGATTTTAATAGAGTTTGCTTATTTATCTACGTATAACGATATTACCCAATCCCCCATACTTCTGAGACTCAGATCAGTCTTCGAAAAATCCTGAACTTGAGAAAATTCAATTCAATTTTAATTCGGAATTTGGATCCATACCACGCCCGCCATTTGGTCGAACTGATCTGGAATCAAACTGTTTGTTTGCAAAGGTTATCCTTCTGGGTTAAAACAATAAATGCATGGAGCGCATGTCATAAAAATCACTCAAGAAGCAAAGAGTGAATTATTTTTGTTTTTACAATTATCAAGCTTTAAATTGGCTTGGCAACGCGCATTAATTAGACAGAGCAGTAGTCACACTGATTTGACACAAGAGTAGTCATTCACGGTATTGCAAGTTTTCCAATTTAAATGCGACATAAAATAAAAAAGCAAATAATAAAAAAAATCTATATTCACATTTTTTACTTCAGGATTTTTAAAAAAATACATACCCAAGAGGGGCACACGCTTAAAGGCAAAGTTTAACACCTTTTTAAATTAGCAAATTATAAACGGCGCGTGTCTTGCTGTATATTGTACGACACGCGCCATCATAATTGAGATAAGTGTAAATGCATGCCTAGCTAAGGTAGAACCTAATCTACAGTATATGCTTATCTCCCCACCGCATAGCCGAAATTGCATGGCAATTATTCGCATTTTGTGTCTTACGGTGCACGACTTTTCTCCGAAAATCCTTTCGACGAATACGGCGGATTGGTATGGTAAGTATTTTTTCTCGTATAAATTAATACTATACTTTAGGTATAACACTTAGTTGATGAGGGAGAAGAGAGGATCCAAATACCACTTAAAGTGGGCCATCATCGGCGCACCAGCGAAACGCTATTTAAATGGCGTTTCGCTGGCGGGCCGATGTTGGCCCAACATTGAATGCTTGTTTGGTACATTTGTAGCTTCGTGATTTTTCACGGGATCTGGACTAAATAATCCAAATATTTTTATTAGTTTCGAGGGGGTCCCCAGTGGCGTGCCTGAGGACGAATTGAAAGTACGCAGGGGGTGTATGGGAGTGGGTACCCCCCTCCCATACGTTAGAAAAAAAATCAAGATATGAACTAAATGGTGGCTTCTCCTGCATTTTCTGAACCTAAACACCGACTTAACAGTCAAAATGATGTGCAAAGACTGGACGTAAATAGATTATTCATATAATTCTCGCCAACAAATTCTGAATTTTTTCTTTATTTAAAGTCCTAACCCGGGTGGGGCATGTTTTTATTGCATTTTTCGTGATTTAAGACGTTTTTATTTTTTGGACATTCAAAAATTAAAGTACGCATCTGCGTACTTTGCGTATACGCAGGCACGCCCCTGGTCCCCTCTGAATCCGCCCATGAATTTATGAGCTGATTTCGTAAAAAAAGTAGATTTCGTGGCAATACGGACTTAAAAACATCCGTCAATTATTCTTCAAAATCATCCAACAATTTCAATATTTATCCATAAAAACACACTAAGTATAGACGCACATTTAATCAAATGTAAAAAATTAAAATATTCATTTGCACAATTGTTTTGGTTTTATGGGCTATTTTCTTCACAAATGGGTTGGTTTCGAGGGAATAGAAATTATATATATATGTCAATTATTCGACAAAATCAACCCCCAAAATTATTTTTCTTGCATGATATTTTGTTTACTATTGTATAAATACATATTTAATCGTATGTTAAAGAATACGAATCAATTTACAGCAAAATTATAGCCTTTATAGCTTGATTTCGGTGTAGCTTTCCGCAAAGAAATTTGATACCGCGGTATTACGGAGTACATTTTTACCCCGAGCAAAATATGACAAAATCAAGCCTCAACTATTTTTTTTGCGGGATCTTTTTGCATACTCCTGCAAAAACACATATTTAATCATATGGTAAAGGACAGTCTCATTTTGTAACGAAAAATTTGGTTTTATAGCCTGATTTCGGCAGAGAAGTTAGATACCACGATAATACGGAGTTATACATCTGTACCCCAAGCGAAACAATATACAAAATCAACCCTAAAAATTAATATTTTTGCATGAATTTTTCTTTACTACTGCAAAAACACATATTGAATCATATGATAGAAAGAAATTATGCACTTGCCCCCCAAAAAACGGTTTTATAGGCTGATTTCGAAATAAAAAGTTGATTTCGCGAGGTTGGCGCCGTAAAACTGGTTTAAGCCCTCCAGTAAAATATTTTACTGACCGTTCCAAGGCGGTACTTCTTTTGTGGATCTTTTATGTTTTTGTTCTGTCTTGTGTTTGCTATGTCTGTGCGCGTCTGTTTATATGTGCTTTTTGGTCACCTGCTGGGAAAGGGCTGACCTCTTGGCTCTCGTTTGTGGTGTCTTCTGTGAGTTTGTCACTTTCCCATTGGTATCCTGGGTCAGCTGTGGAACTTGATTGTATCGATTCCTGATCTTTGTACCTTTACTTACTTTGATTACTCCGATTAGTCATACCGATTTGGGGATCTATTATTTTTCCTGAAACATATTACTTTTTTCTCGATTTACTCTACATTTTATATTCGAAACAAGTGCTTATAAAATCAACTTAAATTAATTCAAAATTTGATTGATGTTTAATTTCGTTATGATAAATATATTTAAATTAGACTAGATTCAATTTATCGAACGGTCCCGCTCAAATTCTGCCAGCTTTCTCGTGGTGCAATACTTTCCTCCAAATTTATATATTTCAACCATGCCTAGAGGTAAATTACTTGATTTATTTTGTAATATTATTATGTTTGTTTGCAAAGAAATCAAATTTATTCCAGAATAAATCGTCGTTGCTATGAATACACTCAAATATGCTTTTAAATGTACCCATTTTCGTACAGAACATTCATCCGTGCCATTGTTCAACTTCAAAGATACTCGTCTACGCCAATGGTTGACATTGGGGGAGATTAGGGTAATCTCGGACAGGTTTTCGCTTGGCTGGTTGTCAGGCGGTCACACTCCTTTCCAAGGCGGCTGTGTGCTAATAGCATATTATTGTATATGTAGCAGGGTACCAAACGCGCAGTTACCGCTTGAGAATAGACTGGTTTCGTGCCATAAACTGTTTATTAAGAAGTATTAAAGTCAATCTGTATGCTATTAGGCCAGTCATAATAGCTTTTGGGGTACCACTAATTGCTACAGAAACTTTTTTGTGCCTGAGCGAAAGTTTCTTATGTCATCTACAACATACTAAAAGTCCTCACAAAATATCTGAAGGGAAACGATATTGTAATACTTTAATCTACTCCTCATACAACACTTTCTGCGGCGGCCCTGTAAGTCCACCGTAGATTGTACTTTCTCTCCCTAGGAAACGCTTCCGGTTGTATAGACGACTCGAATAAAATCTTTGTCGCAGTTTTCCTCTGACACATGTAATTATCTTTGAGTAGCTCTTTTGTCGATCAACTTATGTTTGATCATCCACCCAAGGCAACTGACGCTCCAGTGCGTTTGTAAGAGAAAACTAAGCTCAATATTCCCTGGTGTCACATATTTTCGTGGCTATAATTCTCACACCACTTTTATTGTTATTCTATTTTATATCACATAGAAATCGTCAAGAATCATAGCAATCAGAAAGAAAATATGAAATATATATTAAATTGCAGGAAAATAAATTTTATTATTCATATTATTAAAATATGTTACGCTCGAATTTGAAAAGTACGGAAGCACATTAGTGTCATGAAATTGAATATACTTGTACAAAGCCTTTTTGGGCGATTTTCGAAGAATTTCTTCGAAAAATATGGGTATAAACAATACTGAACTATATCAGACGGTCAGAAAAGGAGGCTATGTTAGAATATCAGTGTAGAAGACTTTGTTTTTCACTTCATTGTGAACGATACAAGAAACTGGGACTTATACCAAATCGTAAAAGAAGAAAGTTATAAGACTATCCACTGATTGACCCAGCTGGCTTGGCTTAAAGATGTTTTTAGAATTTTTATAGTCATACCAAGAGACTTTAAGCTTTTAAATGTATATATGGTGCTGGATTTATAAACTTTTTAAAAACTGTTCATAAACTGTACAAAAAGGGTGATGGATACTACATCTTTTTAAATTGTGATTTATACTACTCTGAGAAGAGATGTTCCGATATCGGAAGAATCTATACAACAACAACAACAACAACATGGCAAGGATCAGGTTTACAGCTTGATCTCACATCTGAAGAAGGTTTTTAATTAAAAAAAGATTCGTTTTTCATCTTGAAAATAGAAAGAATCAGTTGTTAGATGTCTCTAATAAGTTATTAGACGGCATTACTGTTCTGTATAAAACTACCTCCGTGGTGGGAACAGTGGCCATTACTGCTTTGTATAAAGCTACCTCCCTCTGGGGAACAGTGGTCAGTACTGCCCTGTATAAAACTACCTCCCTGATGGGAACAGTGGCCATTACTGCCCTATATAAAGCTACCTCCATGGTGGGAACAGCGCCCATTACTGCTCTGTATAAAACTGCCTCCGTGGTTGGAACAGTGGACATTACTGCTCTGTATAAATCTACCTCCGTCATGGGAACAGTAGTCAATACATCCCTCTACAAAAATAGTAAGTATGATCAGGAAATACCACAATCACAAACCACAGACAACCCCATGGCACGGCGAGGAAGAGCCACTCAACCATCAGGAGACACCAGGAAGACAAATTAAGCAAAGCAACCAGCTCTCTCTTCCCCAGTAAGATGATAGCAATACTGGAATGGACATAAAGTAATGTACAACAAAACATAGAACAATTACAGACTCCCACAATGGGAGTAACAATAAACAAAAAGTCAACAGCAACAGAACCAGCACCTTAGAACAGACAGCAGCCTAAGCCAAGGGTGGGGGGGGGGGGGGGGTGGCTTAAATTCATTTTACTGGTATCAAATCTTCGCCCTAGATTCTGCTGTTGTTGAAGTACAAGAAATGTTCAGCTCGCATGGAGGCCTTCTAACTAATACAATGTATCACACCATGATGAAACAAAGAAAAAGGCTCATGACTCACGGATAGTGAGAGCTAAAGAAAACCAAGTTGAGCCACGGTGGGTCCAGCTACAGATAAGCATCAGGCACCAACCCACCGATTAAAGCTTTACGTCAGAGCCGTCATAGAGTCTGAGGCCTGACCCACCGTCGTGCAATTAAAGAGGAAACCATAGCTATAAACTGTGATTGGGTTTAAAACCAGGCATGCAGACTGTCGCATGATATTCAAGTTATATCCAACCCTTATGATAACGTTTTGCAATCTTTTTTAATTGATCACTGAAATTAGATTTTCCAACAATTCTTTTGAATTTATAAACTAAATCACCATAAATATAGGTTTTAATATGCCTTGTTGCAGAAGAGTTTTTAACCCAATGTTGTATTTAACAATTAAATCTGAGTGTCTGTGGTAGAATTTAGAAAATGCTTTTCGAATTTTATGATATCTATAACCTTGTTTTAATAACTTAGCAGTTAAAAATAAGTTTCTTTTGTTGAAGTCATCAACATTAGAACACACTCTAGCAAAACGAATAAGCTGAGAAATATATACACCATAGGAAGGGGAGCGAGGATGATTTCCATCAAGAAATGAGAAATTTACTATTTCAAAATTAAAATCATCCCTTTATCATAAATTTTAGAAGAAGCTATGCACTTTGTTGTTGACAAGTTCAAGTCCAAAACGGAGCTTTAGTATCAGAAGAATTAGCCTTTTTTAACTGAAGTTCAGTGGGATATATCTGACCTACCATTTGTTCAAAGTAAGGATTATCAATATTAAGTAAGTCATCTAAATATCTGGAGGTGGAGTTAAAAGCTTCAATAATATCAGTTTGATTATTGTCTGATAGAGACAACATAAAGTCTCTCTCATAACAAAACAAAAACAAATCTTCAACAAGAGCACAATTAGCACCAAAGTTTTGAATATTGGGAATGTTGGTCACTAGTGCCCTGTATACAATTTTCGTCGTTGATGAACTGTTGTGCATATTGCCTTATCTAATGTTGGTGACCACTATGCCAATTGGTAGAGGGAAATGCTTATCTGGCCTGTCCTATCTATCATACAATCCCATTTTTAAGTCTGCTAAATGCAACACTAATGATGTATACCATCAGGATACCTTTATTAACATCTTAAGGTGTTCATTATTATACTTTTTGAACAGAGCCACATGTGATCTTTCTAAAAGGAACCTGTCAAAAGTACAGCCCCATGGCTAAGACAACGGTTTTGCCAAAGACAGGGGGAAGTCTTTATAGTTGCTATCTCTGTAACTACTGGCACTTGGTTGTCGTGCGAAAAATCGAGAAAAGAATATGATGTAATCACACTTCAGATGTTAATTACCAGAAATTATGACAAATGAACCTGGACAACCTGGAGAGGACAGAAAAAACACAATAAAAAACAACAACAAAAAACATACAGTGTGCAAGAAAACATACGATAATATAGGCCTAAACTTCAGCTAGCCATTTTTTTAAGGCTATGACTTGGTAAACATAAAAACAGATTACGCTACCATACGAAACCACACTGAATGTTACTACATTCCCATGGTGAGGAAACTGAGAACTGGCGAAGTAGGTGCCCACGAAGGAAGGCCGGTGTAACGTAGAAAAGGTGGACGTGTGGAAAAGGTAGACATAGCGGCCACTGCGCATGCGCAATCATATTTGCTCCGCCCAGCTAAGTAAAGACTATTCTGCATGCTTCGTGTATTAAAACTAATTCGCTGTTGCTGCAAATGTCGTGTATATGGACATCAATCCATTACATGGGAAAACGGATCATAATAGATTTTGCAAACGACATATTGGGGTTTGATGTTGATTACCATTGATCAAGAGCCAAAATTGAAATGTCAGAGAATAATGATTTCCTAAAAATGAAAGATTAAATCTATTATAAAATGAATAACAGAAAATAATAAACACTAGGCTATTTTGGAAGATCCTGTCCCCATCTCTATAGCTCCGCACATAACCTATAGCGTCATAATTAAGGACATGGCCAAACAGTGCAGAGTTTGATCAGACGCTGAAGAGCTCTCCATCGCTCGGCGTCTGATCAAGGTTTCATTGTTTGCTCACTGGAATGATAAATGATAGAAATAAGACGTAAGCCTTACAATTGGGAATTGGCTTGGCCAACGAACACGGCAGTAGTTCGTCAAAAAGGTTTTGTTTTAAATAATATCGATGGTTCTTGTTAAAGTACTGCCGCATAAACAAGAAACACGAAAAATCTACTTTAAGTACACATGTTCAAGTTATTTTCTCTTGAATTTTTCGATATGCGGAAAGAAAAAGCTGCAGCATTTTTTGACAAAATTTTCGACCTGGTGTTTTTGCTGTATTTTTCTGTAATTAGGTGGAATTTGGCATAGTTTTGGTTCTTTTCAATGGGGGAGAATAACTGTTGGTAGAATGGACATAAACTGACCCAGTTACTGCACAACTGATCTGCGGCTTTGTTTTTGCATATGCAAAAATCCGGTTTTCTCATATCGCTGCTCATATAGTATAACTGGGGTTTACACGGGTATACATTTTCTCTTATTTTTGCTCTAGAACATAGATTGTGGGTACTTATTAGAACCGCCTCAGAGTGTACCCACAATCTATGTTTTGCGCAAAAATAAGAAAAATATCTGAAAATTATCATTTTCACAGACGTAAAATATTGCAGTATATCGCACAGACATGTTTGCGTAATCTTTGTCTGGCTCATTTAGATAGATGAAGTTTCTTTTTTCAAAATGATTGTGGCTTCATATCCATAGCAGTAATGTTATATATAAATTTATTCTTCATTGTAAATAGCTAGAGTTTCCAATCATACAAATCTGAAGTTGGTTGATTACAGTACCATTGAAATGAGTGGGTGGGGTAATCCTACCCACCCGCTGATATTTGGTTAGCCACTTTTATAGAAGATATGATACACCACATAAAATAAGCCTTTTTGAAGTTCTTGTATTCTGTTGTTCATGAACTGCATATTGCTAGGTACTGTTGTGTCTTGTATATATCAACTAAGTTTATTTACCAATAGTAACACACATTTTTGCGGATTTTAGGTGTCTGACTCATGTCAAAAAAAAAAAAATTCCCATCATGCAACATTTGAGGACTTTTTTTCTGAGATGCATAAAGGATTATATATTTCAAAAATGCACTTTTCGTTTCTGTAGCAATTAGTGGTAGGTTTGACCCAAATATTGGCTAAAATGACTGGCCTATATGGCTAAACTCGGACAGTGTTAGGGCAACCTCGGACACTCGATGATTTTTTGAAAAATATTGATAGATAACGCAAAAACCTATAATTGAACAATGCATTTTGGTTATTGTTTTGAGGAACAATGCATTTCATGATGTTTTAGATACAAGCATCAAAAAGTTTTTGTTAAAAAACCTAAGAGTCAAGCACACATACATTGTTTCTACGATAATAATTGCCGTTATTGCTGTTGTCATCATCATGTCACCAAATCGGCGGGTACCCTTTAAATTGTGAAATACAGCAATTAAGGAATATTATTCAGAGCTCTCACTAGGATTTTGAAAACAGGAGTTCAGGACTCCCATCTGGCAAAAAGTAGGAGTCCCACTGGAAAAAGTGGGAGTCCCACTCCAAAAAAGTTGGAGTCCCACCTCTTTGTGCATACCGTATATCTTTTCCATTTTAGCCGGAAGTGATACATTTTGAATAGTTTTTAGATCAACTGAATTCAACCCTTAAAGCATTAATGGATTGTTCCTACTCAACAAAACAAACTATTTTGGTATATTTTTTATGTAACCTGAACACACATTTTTTTTGTTTGGCCTTATCAAAATAAAAGATTAAACTGTTGGTACTTGTTTTATTCACTAACAAGACAGACAGGCAGGCAGACAGACAGACAGACAGACAGACAGACAGACAGACAGCAGTCCTCTGTTTTGTATAATCTTATGCAGATGGAAGTCTCTTTTCTTCTAAAAAAACGCATCTCGGTAGTGTCTACGGCGATTGCAATGAATAGACTGACATTACTTAGCCATTTAACATGGCTTCCATGATTTAGGATAAACGATTTTACTTGCGGAAAAAGATTTGTTTGTGTTCGCTCAGCTTGAATCGATGATACATTTCATCGCACGGCTTGTAGTGTAGCTTCATTTGGAACTTTTGTCAGTCGGACGGTACCGTATACGGCTTACCGCTGTACCATTTTTTTCTTCTTCAACAATTCTCAGACTCTTTTGGTTGCCGTAGCAATGTACGAATGAAGAAATGCAAATCCGTACACTTATTGCTTTTTTCTCCATGTTTATGTTGCTCAAATCGCAAACGAATGCAATTAAATACGTTTTCTCTTTCATCCCTAATCAGTCGAATTCGGAATTCGGTAGTTCGATGTTGTTTACAATAGTTTTTCTCCCTTTAATTAACGGTAAATCGGTAGTGCATCTGTTCAGTGACCTATATAAGAGTGACTGGAAACTCCAAGGAAATACCAATACTCAACTCATATTGCTCTGTCGTGCTTCTTACACAGGTAAATGAGGGGGAATCGATGTCATTTATCTACACGATTTGCCTTTATCACGGTTTTGCAATACACAGCGTAATTTCTCTATTGTTTACCAAAACTTTTAACACATTTACAAACACCGAAATAGTATAATTACCATGAATTATGAATCATAAGGCATCTTAGTTTATGAAAACTGTTAAATAGAGGCACAGACATAGCCGTGTTTAAAGCTTTATTCGTCGCAGTGAAACAGGTATTTTTGAAGTCATTTTTGACAAATTCCGCAAAATTCATAAAATCAGCCGATGTTTACACGGTCATAACTCCATAGGATTAGTCGAAACATTGCAGAAACATATCATTTATAAATATTTCATATATCTTTTTTCGATTGCTGTAAACAAAATGTAGCAATAAGCGATATTTATTACGAAGTATGCTCTTCAATGTACCTATAATTGCAGTGGTTTCTCAAGCTGCGTCGCCATTTTGTGTGTATACGATGAAAGGCGCGCCAGGTGTAAGTCACGTGATTTCAGCCCCGACATACCTAAGTGGCTGAAAAATGGAGTGTCTAGTCACTCTTATATAGGTCACTGATCTGTTTCAAACAATTATCCGATAATCCTTGCTTAATTACTTTAATAATCATCTCGTAATATTCACACTGTCCCGCATCGGTAATCCTGTCAATCACCTGTCAGAATTGCTACACTGCAGTCCGAGCCATACGATTGGTCAACAGAGACAGGACAATAATCTCGTCTCCCGCGGCTCGAAAAAACGTGTCGCGATCGATAATATCAAAGGGCTTTTGATCTCTCGGTGTGTTTTTATCTATCAGCTACTGGAATTTTAGCGCGTGCCGACTAAAAAAACATGCGTACGCGGGACTCTCGCCTAGCGAAAATCATGCGTCCCAGGGAAAAAACATGCGTACCAATACGCGTAATTCTGCGTTTCCGAGAGCTCTGATTATTTTAAGTTGTTTGGAACATATTTTACATGTAACCTAGTGTCGATTCTTGCTTTGGAGGCGCAACAACATATGCTTAAAAAGGTGAACAATGCTTGTCTGAGTTTACCCTTTACCCATATTAAGGCCATGGTAAATTCGGACACAACTGATTTTTAGGTTTATTGAGATTTTTTTTTACTTTTTGGCGAAAATAAAACATTCTGCATGTGTAAAAAAGCAACTCTGTATGCGCTGGCTGTTTTTTGTTGTCATAAGATCATTGGGAATCTCACGATGGCTATATGCAGAAGTGGCTCATTTTAAACTTGCCTGCGTTGGTAACTTGGCTTTCAAAGGAGACCAGTCTAGAAACGTCATCTGGCAATGGTCACATGGCACTCATCTCGAGATAAATAAGCATAACGATCCGGTAATAGGATGGGTGCAAAATAAAGAAAGGGATAACAACACAACGATGCGTTTTATTGATTTATTTAACGAAACCTGATAATGTCCGAGTTTACCGCCATGTCCGAGATTACCCGAATGTCCCCTAATTGAAGAGGGTTAAAACCAAACAATCAACGTGTATAGCAAAGCACAGATGACAGGGGTTCAGCTGGGCGTCTGCCCTCAGACATAGTTAAAAAATATTCAGACTAAGGTACGAGTTGACTAGAAACCCCTCAGGGATTATTTTGCCTACTCAAGCATCACTGACGTGATAGGGAAACTTGGATGGCGTACCCTTGAGCAGCTGTGTACTGATTCTTTACTGGTCCTTTTCTATAAGATCGTCTATGGCCTCTCCCTTCATATGTATATCCCTGTACACCTAAACCTCCAAGGAGGATGTATGTTGGTGCTCCGTTATAAACCAGATGGCTGAAGGGGGTTAATTGAAATTAATAACAAAGAAAAAGTTGGTGACTGGTGAGAAGTTTTATCAGTGTGATTGAGAGTGTAAGTATAGTTTAATGATAAAAAATTTAAGAAATTGAGTGGATTACCTGGCAGACAGCTGTACTAAACTGTGCCAGGGTAGGCAGGACATGGGTTTTGGCCCGTTTTGGCGACCAAAATTCGGTCGTGTTCCCAATAGCAAAAAGTATGTTTTTCTCCTAATTTCAAGAAAAATTCCCAATTCAAAGAACAAAAAATAACGGGGTGAAAAATGATAAATTATCACCATTTCACGGCATGTTTTTGTTCAGTAAAGGAGCGAGTCTGATTGATACAATTTCAGTGACTAAGTGAACAATCTAAAATTTAACAACCATATTAACTCAATTTATAAAAAAACTTCATCTACCTTTGGATTTTAGAAAAAGAACCTGAAATACTGTCCACCAAAAGTGATAGAGAGAGGTGACTTCTCCCTCCAAGAAAATTAGGGAGAAGTGATACTAGTAGTCAGATAGAGAGAGATTATAGCGCAAAATTACAGCATTTTCTTACATTAGCCTTTGCACATACTATTGCCATTAAATAGAAGGAGAAATAAGATGCTCTGGTAGTAGATTGTGACTGAATGAAAATTGTAATATTTTTTTTAGAGAGACGCCCACTTCTCCCTGATATTTCAGCCCCTAAGGGCTCCTTTTCGCCCTATTCAGCCCCTAGGGCTCTATTTCGCCCTAGTCGCCCCCTAGCTTATTCCCTCTTCTTGAATGCGGCAAAAAAACTAAAATGTGTCCAGACAAATTTCCAAATGCAGGTAGTAAAATTCTAACTGGACAGTGAACACTTTTCACAATTTTTTGGTTGTCATAAAAGGGTCAGCAGGTATTTTTGTCCAAAATGAAATTAAAGCTTATTAGCTTCAAACAGCAAGAGATAAGTGTTTTTCAAAAAAGATCATTAGATGTAGAATTTTAGCCTTTCATCTATTTTACAGGAGGTGGAAGAGCCCCTAAGAAAAACTACAAGGGTAGAAGTCGACATTTCACTGATGAAGAAAGCTTGAGAGAACAGCTGGAGAAAGAGAAAAGAGAAAAACAGTGGCGGGTAAGTATAAGGCACTTAATCTATAAAATAGATCTCAACGCCAGAAACAGGGTTCGCACAGGCTTGAAAAGTACTTGAATATAGAAGGATTCAATTGAAAATCTTTGAAAATTAAATCTGCCTTGAAAAGTACTAGAAGTTTGCAAATGTTATCAGCATATGGCAAAGTCACCATAAGGCATAAGCACTGATAGTGTTAAGCTTTTCATGTGGAGTTAACCTGGTAAATGTAATTCATTTTAAAGTACATTAAGATTTCTGGCCAAAAACTGCTGACCAGCTTAGAAAATAATTTAACACAGATGGTTCCTCTGAGAGGCTCCCTTCAAAAATCAGCTAATACTTTATAAAGGGGAAACCCCTAAACAGGTACTTTTACAAACAGTGAAGGCCAAGATGAAGCGGCATTTCATCAGGGTCTACACTGTTTGTTATGATAAAAAAAGATCATCAGACCAACAGATATGTACAATGGACTATCCCAAGTTTATTGTATCAGCATTGCCTAGAGGGCTAGCTCAATTTCAAAATCATTTCCTATATTGCCATCTCCTTCAACCAAAATTGCACAAATCATTCTGCTTTACTTAAAAAATATTAATCAGTACTAAAGGAGACACAGTTTTGCCATCTTAGGTCATCATGCTCCTCTTATTTAAGTTCTTTTCAGGGCCAAGAAAAGATGTATGCGAAATGTTCTAGAATTCTGAACAAAACACAACTTTTAGTTTTATGTTATTTTTTCCAGAAAACACGGGAAGGTAGTGATGATGAAGATGGAGCCACAGGAGGTGGGAAAGGTAGTGATTCAGATAGCAGCAGCTCAAGTGATGAGGATGTAAGTAGAAATGCAGAGTACTACACTTCTAAAACTACTCTATACTAAACCTTATCCTTGTCCCAAAAAAAAAGGAGCACAGTGGGTTAGTTGGTAGTGCGTTAGACTTGGGATCAAATTGTCGCTAGTTACTGTGTTTTGTCCTTAATCAAGACACTTTATTTTCTGCTTAGTATTGGTTTAACCCAGGTAGAAAGGAAAACCTCCTATGACTGAAAAATTGTTGACTGTGAGGTATAGCATCAAAACAATTAAAATTGTCCTGAAAATGTCTGCTTTTACATCTGCTGCATTGATTCAAGTGCTCTTCAGACTAGAATTTTTTCATGGAAGCCAACATTATGAACCCTGGGTCCAATAGACTACCTAAGGACAAAAGCAGATGTGAGAACAGATGGCAAAAGTCATGACTCGCTGGCTAAAGGCTAAAAGATACAAATGCATACAATGTAATTACATGTATATAGTTTCTTATCAGGCTATATGTAGTGGTAAATTTGCTATTAGCAAGGTGGTAAACTAATTTGCAATTTATGCATGTGTGGGGACATGTTCTCCCTGTCCTGGTTAATCTAAAAATTAATGCTGAAAAGATATCAGCTGTGGACCACATTTCCTGCCAAATTGTTGAATTTTCTATAACAGTTTTAAAATAGGAAAGCTCCCAAGGGGCCCTTTGAAGGATTATAAATTTTTACATAGCCTATATATTACTGATTTACAGAAGAAAACTATGGAAGATTTCCTTAGTTATCCTTGAAAAGACCTTAAGTTTTTACATATAGCCTATAATACTGTATTACAGAAGAAACATAGCCTATATTACTGTAATTACTCTATCGCAAAGAAACTTTTTAAAACTAATTCAACCAAGGAAGGGAAGACAGGAAATTGTCCCAAGATGACTGAAAAAATTGTTGACTGGGACATAAAGTATCAAAACAAATAAAAGCCAAAAAAGGAAATAACCTTAGTGGTCTTTGAAAAGGCCTTGAAACTTTACACACTCAATTACTATAGTACAGGAGAAACTGTTGAAAATTGTTGGAGATTCTTAGTGGTTTTTGAAAAGACCGTGACGTTTTTACACAGTCTCTGTTGCTGTATTACAAAGAAACTCTTTGAAGTTGTAGATTTCTTGTGGGTCCTTGAATAATTCTTGAATTTTTACAAAAATCTTTCAGGGTTCGCACAGGGTTGAATTAGAGGGCTTTTTTGAAGTCCTTGAAAATTCAATATGCCTTGAAAATAATTGGAAAATCACTCAAATGCCTTGAAAAGTCCTTGAATTCTTCTCTTTTCTGAAGGACTTACCCTGTAGATAGAGATCTAAATCAGCATAAAATTGCTGTGCCTTTATTTGGTGCAGCAAATGCTGCACCAAATAAAGGCGCAACAATTTTATAGTTTATACAAATTTTCTAGTACTTACTTTTCCATTTTCTCAGTCTAGCATTTCTGAAGTAGATTTTTAACACTTAAATCAGGATTTTTCATAAACTTTAATTCCTTGAAAAGTGTAGGATAGTCTTGAGAAGTCCTTGAAAAGTCCTTGAATTTTACTCATACTTGCCTGTATGAACCGTGTCATTATTATTGTCTTACAGGATAAACATAAAGGTGTTGAACATTTAATAGAAATAGAGAATCCAAACAGAGTTCTCAAAAAGAATAAGAAATTAAACGAAGTAGACACTCCCACAACAGGGACAGGTACTGGCTCCAGCCTCAGCAGAAGAGAAAAGTAGGTATCTTCATGTTCGTCGCCTTGGCGAAACACAGGTCTAGTAGTGGGTCCACTTTTTCTGTCAGTCCATCGGCAACACTTTTGGGGTGCCTAGTTTTTGTTATCTGTAACTCCAAAAGTTTTCATCCCTTTATGTCCAAACTTTGTATAATGATCGTTCACACATTGAAGATGTGCACCTCCTATTTTGTGCACATTTCATGGATATTTCTCATTTTTTGGGGGTGTTGAACTTAGATATTTTTTCCGCTTAGATGGTGTCTGGTTTGTTTAATCTGTAACTCCCAACAGTTTTCATTCTTTTATATTCAAATTTTACATAATGATTGTTCACACATTGAAGGTGTGCACCTCCTATTTAGTGTGTACATTAGATAAATATTCTCTCTTTTTTTGAAGGGTGTTGAACTTAGACATTTTCAAATTTTGCATAATGGTTGTTCCCACATTGAAATGTGCATCTTCTATTTTGTGTACATTTGATAAAATTTTCTCCTTTTTATGAGGGGTGTTGAACTTAGACATTTTTTCATCCAAAATGTTAAGGGATTCCTAGTTTGAGTAATCTGTGACTCCAACAGTTTTCATTCCTTTATATTCAAACTTTCCATGATGATTGTTCACACCTTGAAGATGTGCACCACCTATTTCGTGCAGGCAAGTTAAGATCAGTGTTCCATTACAAATTCTATATCATACTGGCACTGAAGATTTCACTTCAGTATTTTATAACTTTTTTCTCTGTCAGCTCCCAAATTGTGTGATAATGTCAACAAAAAATAAGCTGTTTATGAAGAAGTTGAAATTAGAGTAATAAGCTATTATTTTTGTTAATTTTATTGATGGGTAAGGCCTAAAATGAAAAATGTTTGCCTTTTCCTACCTACCCAGCTATTATACTCTGTACTCAGCTCCCGCCCCAAAATTTTTATTGCCTCAGAATGAGATTTTTTTTACCAAAATTACATGTCTGCCTGTTGAGAAGAAAGCATGTTGCTGTTGCATGATGTTACAAAAGATGATGTCATGGGTGAAAGTTTTCAGGATTATTCCTGAATTCAGGATTTTGAGGCTGACTTTCCACAGAAAGTCAGCCTCAAAATGCTGAATTAGGGAGATCATAATAGCTTCTTTGATTTATTTTCAGCCTTTCTAAGGACAATTGACCATTTTAACTTAAAATTGCGAATATTTAGTGGGCATACTGCAAGTTTTAAGATTGGAGTTTCAAAGTTTAGGATTTTGGAAATTTTTAACTTTCACCCATGTGATGTCAAACCTTCGTTGTGTCACAGAAAAAAGTGTTACACAATTTTGCAAAATCTGAAATCTATTTCTCATTTTTTTTTACATCTTACACTATCTAAAATTGTTACGACATAAAGCCGGTCAGGAAGGAAAAGAGGGGAAATCTTATTGGAAAATTCCTTTATGCGATGACAATGCTACCAGGGAAAAATAATGCACACAACTAGCAAAAACTTTTCAGTACTTTATGTACTAAGAAAACATCAACAACACATTAATATACAATGACACCACCTACGCTGTTATTTCTGGCTAATTGACCATCCTATACTAGGGCAAGTTGCCACTCCAAGATCATTTCAATTAGAATCAATCTTGGAGTGTCCTGCTCTAGATGTACGTCAACTAGACAGAAATAAAAGACGTACAGAATATGGTTAACATATAGTTCTCATAGGAAAAAAAATTGGGCCCTTTAATATTTCAGTTTTCGTATTGACGAGAAATCTCGAGATTATACGCGTCCCGCGAACACTATAACTGTTGATATTTCACGCGTCTCGCGAACACTATGTCTTCTTAGCCGCACGTTGTCTACTTCAGACCATCGGCGCTGAGGTGATCGAACCTGTACTTTGGTCGTCACTGGTTTCGCATAGTATTTCTTGCGCATAATACTGATCGTCGTTCTAGACGTCAGGATTAGTATAAGTGGTTCTTCCTGATCGTATCCCCACGTTGGGATGTCAGATTCACTTATAACAATTCAAGCCGGTTGGCTCCCAACTCGGGCTATTCTACGTGGTTTGATGTAACAATTGGGCCTGATCCACGCTGGTCGTGGCCTGAGGGGGACAGCTAATAAGTGCCCTCAGGTAACAAACATTTGGCTCACCAACATTCAGCCTCCAACGTAGGACGAGACACAAGAGACGATTCTGCAAAAAACAATCTATATTTAGAATCTCAGAATCACTCTGTTGCGTCAATAATGGAGTTGTTCGTTTGAAGTTCACAAAAATAGAAATAATTTCAGTGGTCTTACTCTTTTAAATTACAGCCTAACCCTATGAGCGCGCGATTAGCCCTCACCCGTGGGTGTATGGCTAACGGCTCCCATGCGGTTAGGATGGATCGGCTCTTCTAAATATCCACACTCAAAATCATATAATAGAGAAGTATTTTTTAGTGACTGGCCTATGTCAGCGCTAAACAATACCTCTTATGCCAAACGAACAAACCCATACGTAACAAAATTTCCTATACACTGTCGTAACATCAAGATCCCGTGGCCCTTTTTCCCTTCAAGGTCACGTTATCTAGATAGTTTGGAGGTTTACAAATACTGATACCAATTCTCTTAAAATTCCAGGAAAAGGTTGAACAGTGTGGTGCCGACGTAACGTTTGGACGTTTACGTCGGACATCACCCTGCCCACGCGCTAATTTCGTACATGTATAACGTATCAGTTGTAAACAACTAATTATGACCTCTTGGCAAACATATTTACATCAATATTGAGAGATTACATTCTGCTGTTTTATGTGTGTAAAACCGTACAATATTTTTTTACATTTATTTTGGTGTAACAAATATCTTTACATTTACTTAGGTGTAACAAATATTTTTACATTTACTTTGGTGTAACATTGCACCTACCTAATCTCAAAACATACATGTCAGCTATCACCTTATTTATGTAAGTGTGTTGTAGTGTATGCACCTAACCCTTATTCTTATATGCGTCAGATATAACTCGAGGTGACACATACAGGTCGCTACAGAAAGTCGACTATCACTGGCAGTTAAATCGTCTTTCCAACAACGCCATATAAAATCACAACAATTTAAAATCTAGCTGCTAAAATTGTTTTTCACCTATCGGTCCCTGGTAAATCTTTCAGCATACCATTATAGTTTTATGTGCAGGCCCGACATGGCCTGTGACTACTTTTGTCCGAAATAACCCGACGAGTCCATCCGGACAGCTTTTACTATAGCCGCAAGAATGGTCCCAGCAGATTTTTAGGCATTACCCATGTGCGTAGCTTCATACGCAAGTGCGTAACAATCGCTATTTTCACCAAAAAAACGGGACGTTATTGATAACACCCGAAAGAACTCATGCACGGAATGCTGGCCGATTCAACAGACGACAAAATAGAAAACGAGTGACTTATTATTTCAATACAATGTGACATGCTAGAGACATCGCGATTCAATGCAATAACACGAGTCGCCATCGCCCTGTCATGTACAATTTCAACACAGTAAAAATATATATAACTTCACGTACCTTTTATAATAATGAATAGCGTCTCTATATCGAACCTTTCAACGGTATGTTTAAAATGTCCCCTAACAAGAATGGGAAATTCCA
Organism: Loripinus fragilis; assembly: GCA_964019695.1. Lineage (NCBI taxonomy): Eukaryota > Metazoa > Mollusca > Bivalvia > Lucinida > Lucinidae > Loripinus > Loripinus fragilis. The sequence continues at coordinate 47,292,016 of OZ026516.1, read as the reverse complement.
TCCTTTATATATTGAAAAATGCACAAGATTTCTAAGATATTCAAGAAAAGTAAGGAAATTGTGCAAGCGTTGATAAATATAGACACAATGAATTCCATCTCAGACAACCGACCTTTTATTGGGACTATTAGTAGAAAAGGTACCGTATCATGGTTCGAATAGGTGACCAGGTGCATACCTAAACCTTTGCGTATTTGTGCGTATACGCAACCATCACTGATTCTGTTGTTCCATCTATTCTGCATCGTAACAAAAATAATACCAAGTATTTATAGCCATATAATAAAAGGGTTGTCACACTGATATTTAGAGATTATCTCACTACTTTTTGGGTATCGTCTGAAGTATCAACCGACCGAGAGCTTTAGCACAAGGGCTGATAATGGATGAGGGTTGATATTCGGGATGCTATTTGCTGATAATGGTCGAGGGTTGATACTGAGGGTTGATATTCGGGACACTATTTGCCGAGATGTCCCAAAGTCTGCATATGCTATAAGCTCTTTCCCGCCAACTGGTTATCAGCCCGCCGCGATGATAATTGGAAGTCACCCATTTTGAACGGAGAGAGGTTATCATATCCGGCACATGAAGTTGATCATTAGAATCCTATGTTTTACTTACATTTTTGTACGTCTTATGCGTTAACACAGTGAATTGGAATATGTGATAATGGTGAATATTGTCGCTCATTTGTATCTCTATGATTATCAGTCACTTCTCATACTGACTGCATTGTTACACCTTGACCTGATAAACATTGCCTATTTCATGCATGTGCCTTTATCAGGTCATCGTGACATTGCACTTTTTGAATGACGTCGCCAATGACATTGAATCGACATAAAACTCGAGAATGACATCATAATCACTTGTTTGAATAGTGAATCAACTAGTAAACTGATAAATAGAAAACCAGGTTTACGTCTTTTGATATCAAGTTTACCAGGCTTGGCTACGAGAACTCATGTTGAATCACTCGGCAAGCCCCGCGATGTCAACAAGCATTCTCTAAGCCTTGTCTGGTAAACTTGATTTCAAAAGACACTCACCTAGTATACTCTGCATGCTTGCAATATCCCAACTCAGGAAATATTCACCGATATACATGCGATAACTATAATATTATTGCCTTCCCACAGAGAAGAACTCCAGAAACAGCAAGCAAAAGAGAGATATGATAAGTTACATATGGAAGGTAAAACTGATGAGGCTAGGGCAGATTTAGCAAGATTAGCGCTTATACGAAAACAGAGGGAAGATGCTGCTAAAAAGAGAGAAGAAGAAAGAAAAGGTTTGTGTAAATTAGAAATACAGTGTGGGCCCGAGGATATAAAACTTTTTTCATGCTCAACTGAGCACGAAATTTCAACTGCTCGTAAAATCTAAAATACCAACAAATGAAGAAGTTTCTTGCTTTATGTCTCTCAGGTGTTGTATTTATCATGTTAATAAATGTTAAAATGCCAACAATTGTTGGCATTTTAACATTTATGAGCATGATAAATTTCGTGCTCAGCTGAGGTGAGCATGAAAAAAGTTTTATATTCTCACGGCCAAGTCTTGTTAGATTAATGTCCATGGGATCAAAATTTGTATGCTTCTCAAAGGGGCAGCATAAAGTTGCGTCCTTTTTTGTCTGTCCATCTGTCTGTACACATTGTTGGCTACATAGGTGGAGATCACCATCCTCAAACCATTGGGCCAATTAGGCAGAAAAAAAGCGTAAAATTGCGATTATTTTCTTATCCATCAGTTTAAACATGTGTTATGGGTGCTCAAAAGAACCGTCTCATCGAGACGGCTCTTTTGAGTACCCACAACATATGTTTCTGTTGAGAAATAAGAAAAATAATTATCAGTTAAGCACTCTTCTGGGGGCCTGTTAAACCATATCAATTATTTTTCATTTTGATAATCTATATTCAGTGACACCTACCTGGGTATGCCCCACCTTTTCCATTTTACATAAAGCTATTGTTTCTGTGACAATGAGCAGTTTGGGAAGCATAATCCTGTTCAACGGGCTCTGTTCTCTTTCAGTTCTCAATAGTATAAATTGAGTTAACCCTTAAAGCGCCAAGAAAAAAATGCATCTGAAAATGTGGTCTGCTGAATTTTCTGCTGCAAAAAATTGCCTAACATAACCGACGAATTAAGAATAGAAGCAAACAGGGTGGACCCGGAACAGACTGCTCCTATAGGAGCAGTCTGATCTGGGTCCACTCTGTTTGCCATAGAGGCTTCTTAAATATTTTAGCAGACGAGAAAAGCAGACGACTTTTGTTGCGATTGGCACATTAAGGGTTAAAAGCCTGTCCAGGGAAAGTGTGATAGTTAATCCAGTGTGATAGTTAATCCAGTGTGATAGTTAATCCAGTGTGATAGTTAATCCAGTGTGATAGTTAACCCAGTGTGATAGTTAATCCAGTGTGATAGTTAACCCAGTGTGATAGTTAATCCAGTGTGATAGTTAATCTAAATCACCAAAACAAGTGACCTCTGCTCTTTTTTGATCAGCAGTGGGAAGAGAAAAAGCTTTATCACATAACATTGTCTCTGGGAGTGATTTAAATTGCGTTGAAAACATGAATCAGTGTCTATCAACGCAATGCAAGATTCATGAATATTGATAAGCGTTGAGAGGCATTGATGCGTTAACCAATCAAATTGCTTTTTAAACTAGATATTGAAGTCGGTTGACTCTTTTGAAGAATATAAAAACCATATATTATCACATGTAAATCAATATTTTTTCATATATCTCAATATTTCACCTTGGTTAAAAATCAATTTTAAATGTATTTTATCACTTCTTTTTTGATTGTCTAGGCAGCAATGTGTTTTAACGCAGACCTGTGTTGAACTGCATTGATACACATTGATAATATTAGCTGAATTGATTGGTAGACAGGTAACTGTGTTACAGCACAATTCAACACGTTATTGTTAGCGAGTTTCGATTATCCATTCGGAATTGACGTTGAAAAACCAGTGCCTTTTACCTGTGTTTTCAACATGTTTCCAACGTGTTTTCAACACACATTGGATTTGTACAAACATGCAGTTGGAGGTGTATCAAACCATATGGGGGGGGGGAGGCATTATGACAAGTGTAGACTCATAATAGCCTGTGCAGCCTCCTTTTAAGCTTAGAAACTCCAAATAATGTTCAGTCAGTAACTTAACAATCATAGAATACTCAAGTGACTAGCAAAGGCTCTGATCACACTGTGCGTATGGGCAGGCTTTATCTGAGGCTTTGCTGGTCTCACATACAGCATTGTTGGAAATCTCATGCACTGCCTCACTTGTCATTAAGTCTTTGTTTTGTCTATTTCTGAGTGGCCGTTTTACACATGTTTTACTGTATGTATATTTTCAGCAAAAGAAGAAAAGGAGAAAAGCGGGAGATAATCTATAGTGTTCCTTAATGTCTTCTAGTATTTATCCACATCACCTTACTGCAATGTCATCGTCAATCATCAAAACTGTATAGACTGTTAATAGGTTAAGGTTGTTACTGTTACTAAATACTGAACATCAGCTACCGGGTATTCATAGACAAGTACAGCCTGTTTATTAGCTCACCTGAGCCGAGGCTCATGGGTGAGCTAATAGTATACCAGTCACTCCGTCATCCGCCTGTCCGTTAACATTTTCAAACATCTTCTCCTCTGAAACCACTGGGCCAATTAAACTGAAGTTTCATATGGAGACTCCTTAGGACTCAGGAACGAAAGTTTGTTCAAATGGTTGTGGTCACATGACAAGATGGCCGTCACGCCCATATATGGTAAAAACCCTTTAAAAATATTCTCCAGAACCAGAAGGCCGATGACCTTGGAACTTAGTATGTAGCATTAAGGATGTGGGGCCTACCAAGTTTGTTCAAATAATGATCTTAGGTACTAGGTACTAGCTACTTAATGTCAAGGTCAATTTTGCTTCCTAATGCATTTTAATGGGAATTTTTTGAAAAGTTGATGTTTTTAAAACTGTAGATTCTCACTTGATATGTTTAACGGAATGAGACAATGGATTAAAACATAGTTTTCTCACTAACCATTGGCCCAATTGAACTCAAATTTCATGTGAAGACTCCTTAGGCTAAGTTAGCCAAAATTTGTACAAAATATTATGGTCACATGACCAAGATGGCCACCATGCCCATATATGGTAAAAACGTTTTAAAAATCTTCTTCTCCAGAACCAGAAGGCAGGTGACCTTGGGACTTGGTATGTAGTATTGGGGATGTGGGGCCTTCCGAGTTTGTTGAAATGATGATCCTAATTTGACCTTGACCTTCTTAACATCAAGGTCAAATTTTCTTCATAATGCATTTAAATGGAATTATTTTTTGAAAATTTGATTTTTAGCTCACCTGAGCCGAAGGCTCCGAGGTGAGCTATTAGTATACCAGTGACTCCGGCGTCCGTCGTCCGTCGTCCGTCCGTCCGTCCGTCCGTCAACATTTTCAAACATCTTCTCCTCTGAAACCACTGGGCCAATTGAACTCAAATTTCATATGGAGACTCCTAAGGATGGGGGAACGAAAGTTTGTTCAAATGGTTCTGGTCACATGACCAAGATGGCCGCCATGCCCATATATGGTAAAAACCCTTTAAAAATCTTCTTCTCCAGAACCAGAAGACAGATGACCTTGGGACTTGGTATGTAGCATTGGGGATGTGGGGCCTACCAAGTTTGTTCAAATGATGATCCTAGGTTGACCTTGACCTACTTAACGTCAAGGTCAAATTTGCTTCCTAATGCATTTAAATGGGGAAATTTTTGAAAAGTTGATTTTTTTAAAACTACTGAAGCCAATGTCATTATTCTCACTTGGTATATTTAATCTAATGTGACAATGGCTAAAAACAAGTTCCAAAGGTCAAGGTTGACCTTTGACCTTTCAGCCAAGCCGCTCATATTGGAGTCCCATTAATATATTTAAACATAGTTTTCTCAGAAACCATTGGGCCAACTGAACACAAATTTCATATGAAAACTCCTTACAAAAAGTTAGCCAAGATTTAAACAAATCGTTTAGGTCACTAGACCAAGATGGCCGACATGCCCATATATGGTAAAAACCCTTTAAAAATCTTCTTCTCCAGAACCAGAAGGCTGATGACCTTGGGACTTAGTATGTAATATTTTGGATGTTGGGCCTACCAAGTTTGTTCAAATGATGATCCTAGGTTGACCTTCCTACTTAACATCAAGGTCAAATTTGCTTCCGATTGCATTTAAATGTGAAATTTTTGGAAAAGTTGATTTTTTGAATATTGTTGAAGCCAAAGTCATTATTCTCACTTGATATGTGAAACCTAATGAGACAATGGCTATAAATAAGTTTCAAGGTCAAGGCCACCGCACCCATATATGTTAAAAACCCTTTAAATATCTTATTCTCTGGAACAAAAGGCCAATGGCCTTGGTATATAGCATTGGGGATGTGGTCTCTACCAGGTTTGCACAAATGATGAATTTAGCTTGACCTACTTTATGGCAAGGTCAAATTTGATTCCTAATGTATTTATATGGGAATAATCTTGAAATGTTCATTTTCTATGACTGTTTAAGCCACAATCATAATACTTTCGAGAAATGTTTAACCCGATGAGACAATGGCTTTATATAAGTACCAAATGTCAAGCTAACCTGTGATCTTTTATCCGATGCCACTCATTTGGACTGCCACATACCTATATAAACATTGGTTTCTCAGATATCACCGGGCTGTTTGATGGAGTATTCATTAGATTGTTTTTAGTCACTTGACCAAAATGGCTGCAACCCCCATATATGGTAAAACAAAATATGTTTTATTATAAGCTGTAGTTGACTTTGACCTATTTTAACATAATTAAAGATGTCAGGTGAGCGCCTCAGGACCTTCAGGTCCTCTAGTTTGAATACTGTTATAGCCAAAGCCATTATTCTCACTTGATATATTAAACCTAATGAGACAATGTCTATAAATAAGTTCCAAAGGTCAAGGTTGATTTTAACTTTTCAGCCAAGGTCGCTCATATTGGAGTCCCATCAACACATTAAAACATAGTTTCCTCAGAAACCACTTGGCCAATTGAACTCAAATTTCGTATGAAGACTCCTTATGATAGGTTAGCCAAAATTTATACCAATTGTACTGGTCACATGACCAAGATGGCCACCAGGCCCATATATGGTAAAAACCATATAAATATCTTCTTCTCTGGAACCAAAAGGCCAATGGCCTTGGGACTTGGTATGTAGCATTGGGGATGTGGGCCCTACCAGATTTGCACATATGATGAATCTATGTTGACCTTGACCTACTTCAAGGTCAAATTCGATTCCTATATGCATTTATATGGGAAAATTTTTTCTGTAACTGTTTAGGCCGAAATCATAATACTTGCAAGAAATGTTTAACCTAATGAGACAACGATTTTATATAAGTACCAAATGTCAAGCTGACCTGTGACCTTTTATCCAAGGCCATTCATTTGGACTGCAACATACCTATCCAAACATCTTTTCCTCAGAAATCACTGGGCTGTTTGATGGAGTATTCATTAGATTGTTTTAGGTCACTTGACCAAAATGGCCGCAACCCCCATAAAACAAAAAAAAAATATGTTTCATTATAAGCCCTAGTTGATCTTAACCTATTTTAACATTATTAAGGAGATCAGGTGAGCGCTTTAGGACCGTCAAATCCTCTAGTTTTCAATAAAACTTACATGTTTTGCAATAAGAGTTTGTATTTGAAAATCATTTTTCTTATTCCTCAACTGAAACATGTTGTGGGTACTCAAAAGAACCGTCTCATCGAGACGGTTCTTTTGAGCACCCAAAACAAATGTTAAAATTTATGGAAAGGAAAATATTTGCAATTGTAACTTGAAAAAATTTAACACTATCACTTTAACTAAATGCTAAACACCAGCAACTCATAAACAAGTGCTCATTGTCTGAAATCTCTTCACGCAAGTTGATTTTTTTTTATCGAATTCAATATATAATTAAAGCGCACATGTTCTTTTAGGGTGCTCTGACTTCTTTACTGTTGTTTAACCCATTTCATCCTGATGAATTATCCCATACATTTGCAATGCAATAAGTATAAAATTGTCTATTTTGTATTTTAAGGGTGTACTGGTCAAACTTTTTATAAGGCCAAAGGAAAAAATATGTGCGGTTCAGGTTACACCCTGAAAAAAATTAGGGTAGGTAGGTAGGATACTACATGTATTTTTTTTTTTTGAAAACTATTTTTTCTTGGAATATTCAGACCTGCTTGGAAATTTATTAAATAAGGCAAAACTGATATAAAAGGGTCTATTTTTGAAGATATAATCTTGTTACTTCCAACACCAAAGAATTTAGATGATTTCCTTTTCAGATGGTCATTTTGATATGTATTTTCTCTCCAAATTCTGAAGTTGGAAGAGAATAGCAGAACAAAATTATTTTGTTCTGCTATTCTCTTCCAACTTCAGAATTTGGAGAAAAAATTTTAGGGTAAGGAGTAAAAATTTCTTGTAGGTCGGGTAACCTGAACCACACATATTTTTCTTTCTTTGCCTAAGGTGTTATTTTTCTGTCTTTGAAGATTTTTTTCTTTAGCGAACAGTGCAGACCCTGATGAAATGCTGCTTTATACTTATACCTAAGTGCATGTTTATCAGTATCCAGATTGAAGAAGGTTAAAATTTACACTATTATATGATTAATATAGATCCATAAGTTGGATGAAAAACAGTTTGAATCCTGATCAGCTGGCTAACCATCTAACATTTCAAACAATTATGTGTGCTTATTGGTGCAAATATCATGAGTTTAGGTTGTCACTATGCTAAATACCACTGATAGACATGAGGTCTGTGCCTGCAAGAATTTTTTTATCAACCCTTTGACCTGCCAAATACAGGACTTTAGTTAAAAAGGCTTAACAGAAAAAATATTTTTCTTATTTCTCAACTAAAGCATATGTTGTGGGTACTCAAAAGAACAGTCTCAATGAGGCGGTTCTTTTGAGCACCTAAAACATATGCTAAAAATTATGGGTATGAAAATATTTACAATCTTACACTGAACATTTTTGTTTATCTAAATCTGCCTTATCTACTTCTGATTTGCAGCCAGTTAGATTATTATAACCATTTCACATATGGCAGGGAATACTGCATGCATCCTGATCCAGGCCTTTAGTTAAGAGTGCTTAACAGAAAAATAATTTTCTTATTTCTCAACCAAAAAATATATTGTGGGTACTCAAAAGAATTGTCTCAATGAGACTGAGGCGGTTCTTTTGAGCACCCAAAATATATGCTAAAAATTATGGGTATGCAAATATTTAAATTTTATGCTCAAAAAGTGTGTTATCTAAACCTATGCTGATCTGGACCTATACTGAGGATTATCAGGGTTCAGCAAGACAAGGGGGTAATACAATAGAGAACTGTAGTCAGTTTGGATATTTACTTGTTTTGACAGTTACAATGGATACAAACTTGATACATTTTAAACCCTTATCCTGCTGAACCTGGATTTTGTTTTTGAAAACACTGTAGATCCAGATCATCACTGTTTTCCATTCTGATTGAAAATACAAGCCTACCTTTGAAACGCTGCAGGTTTACTGCATAAAAAATTTGGAGGAGTGTAGTGCATAAAAAAAAAGTCTGCATGAAAGGCTTGAAATATAAATTGAATGGGTGCTGGTTTTTTCATGCTTTTGTCGTCTGCTGACTTTTTTTTCAAAATTGACTTTTTCAAAAAAGTATTTCAGGAACACTATAAATGTGTCAAACAGTTTGGATCCAGATCAGGACCGACAGAAGGTCGGTCCCGATCGGGGTCCAAACTGTTTGCAAAGGATATCAGCAGCCGACAAAAGTCAGCGCTAGCAAGTAGAGTAAAATTTTCATGCACAGCTACCCAGTGGGGCTAGAAGTCTACTTTTTGCTATGAGCCTTAATCTGTTTCTCTCACTTTATGTATATGACCAGTCTCTAGCAAGACTGCATGGATACGCAGGGCTGCAGGCTAGTCTGAGCCTTTATTGCTCACCAATGAAATAAATACCGGTCTCATTTTCTTGCTAAAGTACAATCTACAGGTCTCAAGATAAGAGTGGGTAAGTGAAATTTTTCATTTGGTTATTTTTCAACCTAAACATGTGTTGTGGGTTCTCAAAAGAAGTGTCTAAATGTGACAGTTTTTTGTGCACCCAAAACACATGTTTAAACTCTGTTTATACTCTCCGACTTTTAATAAAATTTGTCTTTGTAACTGATAAGAAAACGATTATAATTTTCTGCTTGGAAAATTTGCTGATCAGGACTGATCTAGATGTAGAATTATTTTAAAACTTCAGAATGGCAGTGTACCTTTCAGATTACTTCTGGTGATAGGTATACTCATTAGTGAAACTTTTCAGAATTATTCCTGAATTCAGGATTTTTCATTGAAAGTCAGCCTCAAAATACTGAATCAGGCAGATTATGTTAGCTTCTCTGGCTTATTTACAGTTTATCTGAAGATAATTGACCCTTTAAACTTGAAGATGTGTACTGCAGGTTTTAAGATTTGAATTTCTAAAGTTCAGGATTTTGGAAGTTTTGAACTTTCCCCCATATAATATAAAGTGCTGAGTACAACTTAACTCTTTCCTTCATGAATGTTCATGCTAGGCTCCATCCACCCACTATGAATGATTATATAAATAAATTTTCATGTTGGTACATAGAAAAAGAAATTACTTGTCAGGTCCACTAATGTAAGATATTAGATATATCATATTTCTATAAGCAAACAGTAGACCCTGATCAGGCAGCTCTTAGAAGAGCTGCCTGATCTGGGTCTGCTCTGTTTGCAAAAGTGTTAAAAGGCGTCTCTATGAGGTATAGGGTTTTAATTAAGGCATTAAATTGGTGCGTTGGTAGTCATTTTGACATTGTCTACGGCTTTCATCTATCATCTATATGGGCCGCAACGCGAGAAAAACTGTCTTCGGGGGTTTGCGAACAACACAGGCACAGACCAGCCTTCGCATCCGCGCAGTCTGATCAGCGCCTATGTTATTCGCTTTTTGGAAAGTATCAAATGTAAACTTGCTACAGGTGAAATTTCAATTTTCTAGCTAGTCTCTGTAGCTGAGGAGACTGGTTTGAAACTCGCTTTGTCGGAAACCCAGAAGACAGGTTTTCTCGCGACGAGGCCCATACTATCTATATCTCAATCAAATTAGGGTTAAAATTATGATGTGTTTTTGCATAGGCATGAATTAATTATTAATTTAGATGATTATGAAGGATAGTTTTTTTTACATTATTATGATAAACACTGTCTTCTGTCTACCCATTGGGAATCATGTTACTATCTCAATATTTATTTATCATATACAGTAAAACTTGTGTTAAACGACCACTCTCAAAAAGACCGAAAATTGGTTTTCAAGACCAATTATCGCTTAATGCAGGTCAAAAGTAATGCAGAGCTTTCTGCAATACTTTCGACCTTCATTAAGCTATCAATTGTAATTAAGGTCTTTGTTTCATCTATTTTTGAGTGGCAAAAGCTCATCAAAAAGTAAATGTGCCTAAAAAGTCAGGCATTTCCACACGAACGATTTTGTTGCAAACTTGATCAAAATTGGTTGACAAATGAGTTTTTGATGATTTTGAGTTTTCATACCAACCCATTTGCACCACCATTTAGAATATATGATGAGACACATAAAATGTGCATAGAATCTTTATTTCATTTTAACTCTTTGCATGCTGGGTAATTTTCCATGATTTTTTTTATTTCAAAAGATTATTTCAGGAACATTACCAGTGTCAAATGGTTTGGATCCAGATCGTGACCAACATTCTGTTGGTCCTAATCTGCAACATTCTGTTGGTCCTGATCTGGATCCAAACTATTTGCAAAGGTAATCAGCAGACGACAAAAGTGGCCGCTAGCAGGCAAAGAGTTAAGATATGCTGCATCTAGTTGCTAACATCACAAACTAATTTCAGCATACAGGCAAACAGTGTGGACCCTGATCAGACTGCTCCTCTCTTGGAGCAGTCTGATCTAGTCCCACACTGTTTGCTACAAAGAAGTTTTAAAACGACCAGCAGACGACACACAGCAGACGACATTTAGTTGCAAATTGAAGAAATCTGCAGACAACAAAAATATGCAAAATTACCCAGAGTGTAATGAATTTGGGGATACATGTATCAGATCAAACTTAGAAAAAATCTTGTTACCTGGCCTCGAAGTTATAAAATTTGAGTTTATGCTGAAACTCAAAATAAAACGCAATGATTGGCTGCTTGCGAACAGGTGTCTACAAGCAGCCAATCATTGTGCTTTATTTTGAGTTTGAGACTGTACTCAAGTTTCATAACCTCGAGGCCAGTAAATATGAGATGGGTTGGCTGGCTAATTCTATTTTCACTGCAAGTGAAGACTTCTTGTCTGCTGATAACCTTTGCAAACAGTTTGGACCCAGATCAGGACAGACTGAATGTCAGGTCTGATCTGGGTCCAAACTGTTTGAGACTTCTGAAAATGAATTATAGAACTATCTCTAGACAACAAACAATCATGCAAACACTTAACCCAAATAAGCCTAGCATCCTTTTAATGGGACATAGGCAAAGGGCAAACAGTGCAGACTCGGATCAAATGCCTGCAATATGATGCAGCATCTGATCAGGATCTTCACTGTTTGCTTACAGTATATTCTATTAATATGTGAAAAAGACAAATATACCACCCAACACCCCGAAAATTGGAAATACTGATAAGGGTTGGCTTAAATGGGTTAATCAGATGCACAGTTTTTCACCAATTTCAGTACTCTTACGCATCTATTTACTACATCATCAAAATAAGTTATTAAAATTGAAAAAAGAATACTTCGAGTTGTTTTTACACCATTTCTTTCTCACAAAAAAAAATGGGATTGAGCCTCACTGGCGTCACTGCGTTGTATCATTGAGCAAGACACATTAATCCTAGCTTAGTACTGGTTCAACCCAGGAAGACTCGTCCCTATATAATTGAAAGATTGTTGATGGGACATAAAGAATCAAATTAAAACATATATGAGTCAGCACACAAGATTTTAGTACTTACAATCAGGCAACCACCAATTTAGCATTTCATTCCAGGTAAACATCTAAAGATTAGCTCTCAATATTATAAAATTGGCTATCTATTATTGTCATCCAAGTGCACGTTAAACTACACATAAAATTGTTCATTTCTACATGCTCATTACACTGAAACATAAAGAATAGTTAAGAAATTTGAAAAACAGTCATTTATTGAGTTGACATATGTTGTAGGTGCACATTGGAATTGCCTCAACATATGTTGCTGAAATTAATGATAACTATTTTGAAATATACATTTATCGAGAAAAATGTCCATTAGCTTTGCCTCTTTTAACCTCTCAATCTGCCAATCAGTATTAAAATACTTGTCACTATATGGAAAATTGTTTATATTTATTACATGACAGCTAAAATTTCATGAACTATGCTTTTGCTAACCTGGTACTTGCGTGGTTGTATCAAATTTTCAAGCAACAAAGGCTCAGACAAACCTGCCCCAAAGTGTAGACTAGTCAGGGCTTTCACTGCTTGCATACACAAATATTGGATGTAGATGAAGACTCAGACCAAATTTTAGATCTGTAGCCTATATGCTAAAGTGGCCCAAATCTTATGTGGTTTTGGTCTCATTATGCACCATATCTACTGTCACCCCACAATGGGTAATGGGTAAAGGGGAATATATATATCTTTTATTTGGCTCTTCTGAGTGGAAGGATCAAGTAAGGTACTAGTATGGCAATGGTCTGTCGTCATCCATTCATATTTTCAAAGAACTATATCTCTAATGTCAGTTTGCAAATTGGCACATTTCATGTAAAGCATCACCAGGTTGGGAAAATGCTGCATAAGGTTTTTGGGCTGATTGGATTAGAATGCTGGTTACCATGGCAACATAAAGTACCCATAGACTTACAATGGGTAAAAAAAAAAAAAAAAAATCTTCTGAAACTAATGGGACCCACAGCTTATATATTTAGTACATAGCAATGGCAAGTTACACTACACAAGTACTGCCAACCATGCACCTGGGTCCAAACTGGCCACACGCTGAGGATTGATAGCTCACATAGACTTAAAATGGGATAAACTTCTAATGGAAAAAACTTTTAAACAATCTTCTGAAAACATGAGGCCCACAGCTTATATATTAACCCTTAGGCGCCAATCACAACTGCAGCAGAAGACAAATTTTGCGACATCTTTCCCAATTTTCGAAAAAAATAACATGATGTTTCATGAGAATCATCTGCCAGCAGACGATTCTAATGAAATACCATTCCTTATTTCTTATTTTTGAAAAAGCGGCAAAATTTGAAGTTGTCGTCTGCTGCAAATTATAGGTGGCGCTTTAAGGGTTCAGTATGTAACAATGGCTTGTGTAGGAGACCTGCAAGACCTACATAATTCATAAATCCTGTCAATCAAGCATCTGGAGTCCAAGCTGGCTCTGCCAAGGCTCCCATAGACTTATTATGGAGAACAACTTTAAAAAATCTTCTCATAAACCACCAGGCTGGCAGCTTCTATATTTAGTAAGTAGCAATGCATAGTGGTCCCTTACGTTATTGCTGCCAACCATGCCTTGGCAACATCCTGGGGGTTCATGGCTTTCATAGACTTGTAATTAAAACTATATCTCTAAAACCATGAAATCAAGACATCAACAACTTAGGTGAGTGTGATAGGCGAGGCTCTTGTTTAAATCATCATATTGTGACTATGTCAACATCAGGGTTGGTGAGACGTACATCCCAAGAAAAAGGACCTCGCTCAGTATACGTAAATGGGAATTTGCCCATGAAAATGGTAAAAAATAAATTGTAAGACCAACAGTTTATATGTGATATGGAAATAAAAGAATTTGATCAAGAGTTAATTAGATATGGAGCCAACAAAAATTCTGTACATGTGACCTTTGACCTTGAAGCAAGGTGTCCAAAACATTCTCATTGGGGTAAACATAAGAGTGAATTATAATCATAATCAGACTAGGGAATTTAACCCTGAAAGCGCCAAGAAAAAATGCACCTGAAAAAGTTGTCTGCCTTAGTCGTCTGCTGCAAATAATTGCCTAACATTACTGACAAATTAAGTATAGAAGCAAACAGCGTGGACCCAGAACAGACTGCTCCTATAGGAGCAGTCTGATCTGGGTCCACACTGTTTGCCATAGAGGCTTCTTAAACATTTCAGCAGACGACTTTTGTTGCGATTGGCGTATTAAGGGTTAATTCAAAATGTCATGGTCGGATACACGGGCACAAAGATTGATGGACAGAAGAAATGAAAACAGTAAACCTTACCTTGTGTGTGTGTGTGGGGGGGGGGAGGGTATAAAAATTTGATGCCATCAAGATGTTTAATTCATGACTTCTTACAACTTTTGCTAAATACAGCATTACCTCCCCTCATTTGAACGCTAACAGGAATTTTCGCAGTGAGATACAATGAAATGTGCAGATACATTCCTTGACCAGGGTTGTTTAACCATTTGTGGAATGGAAACCTCTCAACGGGTACTTTTGCTAACAGTGGAGACCCAGATGAAATGTCGTGTTGCTGCATAACACGGCATTTCATCAGGGTCTGCACTGTTTGCTATTAAGACAAAATCGATCTTCTTTATGGGGAAGAGAGAACTGATTGCTTTGCTTAATTTGTCTTCCTGGTGTCTCGTGATGGTTGAGCGGCTCTTCCTCGCGGTGCCACGGGGTTGTCTGCGGTTTGTGATTGTGGTATTTCTTGATCATACTCAGAGAAATGAATACAATATTGTTTTTACATAACCTGTGGCCCTTCAATACATACAATAGTCCATCCTGACTTTCTTGTTTGTAGCTTTATGGTAAATTCCATTGGTGTGAAAAAGGTTAAATATAATCAAATTGACACGGGTGAAAGTTTTCAGGATTAATCCTGAATTCAGGATTTTGAGGCTGACTTTCCATAGAAAGTCAGCCTCAAAATACTGAATTAAGGAGATTATAATAGATTCTTTGATAACGTCAGATTATCTAAACACAATCATTTTAACTTTAAATTATCCATTTTTGTAGGCATCCTGCAAGTTTTAAAATTTGAATTTCT
This sequence comes from Loripinus fragilis, assembly GCA_964019695.1. Taxonomy (NCBI): domain Eukaryota; kingdom Metazoa; phylum Mollusca; class Bivalvia; order Lucinida; family Lucinidae; genus Loripinus; species Loripinus fragilis. The sequence continues at coordinate 47,276,812 of OZ026516.1, read as the reverse complement.
AAAGTTCAGGATTTTGGAAGTTTTGAATTTTCACCCATGAATTGAATACCATCTGTAAGCTGAAAAAACAAACTGAACTCATAACAACATGTGTACAAATATAGGGATCACGCATGTTGTTTCATGCATCACCACTTGCGGGGTCCCTCTGGAGATGTTTGAGCAATCCGCATATCAACCTCGTGTTCAAACAGCTTCATCGGGACCCGGCAAGTTTTAATGCAATGAAAAAAACATGTGTGATCATTATTCATGCATATTTTACCTTATTCCAACCAAATTCGCACTGAAAACTGCAAAAACATTAAAATATCCCAAACTTTAGATTTCTCTAAACAAAATGTCATAGTCGTACGCAACGTATTGGCGAACAAAAGCATCAACAAATAACAGTTTGGTCCGCGACACTTACTGTAACTCGAGGGGGGGGGGTCATTTTAAGTATTTTCAAGGTTAAAACCATGTTCAAACAGCAGGTGAATCTCGTGATTTAAACATGGATTCTCGTTCATTTGACAATGGGTTGAAACAGCTATATGAATTGGTATCTATGCAGAGTATAGAGATCACACATGGGTTCATGCATTAATACTTGCCGGTCCCGCGGAAGCTGTTTGATCACGAGGCTAGGAGGGCGAGTGTTCAAGCATCTCCTGAGGGACTTGACAAGTGTATATACAATGAAACAAATGTGATCGTTCGAACGTCATAACGTCATCACAACGTCATACCCGTATGCAACACTTCGCAAACAAAAGCATCGGGCGATATGATCAGTCTGGTCTGCAAGGCTTCCGTATAACGGCAAGCAAATAACACTAAGTTCATTTTAAGTATTTTCAAGTTTGAACCCATGTTTAAACTACGTGAATTTCCTGATTTGAACTTGGGTTTTTGTTCATATGACAGTGGAAAAAACAGCTAAACGAATAGGTATCTATGCAAGAACATTGCCAATGTAGTCTTACATAAATGCGATTGTATTAGTATCTTCCAGTGAAGACTGAAATGTGACTAGGAGTGCAAATGTGATGTCTCAGAATTGAGGATGGATGGCTAAAATTGTCAAAAGCCCCATGTCCCATTCAAATACATACACATTTTAAACATTTTAATGGAAATTTGGATGGGCCCTTTAGAAAAAAGTGATGGTCTCAAGAATCCATAGTTACAACATCAGAATAAAAATAACATCAAATATATTAGATCCATCCTGAAATAAAGTCCAATTTAGCATAACATTGGTGTTTTTTACAATATGTTCCTGACCAATCCCAGAATTATCATTGAATCTAGCATGATTTCCATCACGCATCGCCTTCTAAGAACTTTAAATAACCATGAAGAAGTGTCATAATTAAATAAACACTGATAAAACGTTTCAAGCAGTATCTCGTAGACTTTATGGAATGGACTAGGAGCGACTACATGCGACCGCGGGCAAATAGTGTGACCTGAATTGATTGTATTTCTATTTAATTGATCGAATCTCGGAAATAACAAAAAAAAATAATGAAATTATTTGAGTACTTCTAGTTCAAACAGTATGTTTAATATTATTGCACTAGCTGGGAAGCAAGTGAATATGACCAGGCCTTGAGGTTATAAAACTTTTTTATGCTCGACTCCATTGAGCATGGAATTTATCATGCCCATGAATGTTAAAATGCCAGCAATTGTTGGCATTTTAACATTTATTAGCATGATAAATACAACATCTGAGAGTTTGAAAACAAAGAAGAATTTATTTTTCAGCATATTAGTTTTTATGAGCAGTTGAAATTACATGCTCAGTAGAGTGAACAGGAATCTTTTTAATAACCTTGGGACTAGGATCTGCTATAATCACGGTTTGCATGTACCTATGCACAGGTTGAAACCTATTGTGTTTTTACTTTCATTTTTTCTCTCCATGTTTTCTTATATACTTAAGCCATATAAGCATGTGGGCATTTTGCGGCGTCTGATTAGGATCTTCACTGTTTGCTTACAGAATGTTGAATTAAAAATTGAATAAAAATGAAAAATACCGTCCAAAACACTTAAAACAGAAATGGACTGCTTCAATTGATAAGAGTGGAGAAATTCATCCGCCTTAACACAAAAGTTTCAGACAAACATAATACATTTTGTTTTCATAAATATAACAAATGGCATGATTTCTTTATGTTTTACAAAATAAATTTCATTTTCTCATCATTAGAAATCAGTTAAAAAAATTGCATTTCATTTATTTAACTAACCATAAGGCATTGCCAAAACGGTCAACTCCAAATTCAACATTCACAAGCACTAACTACAAATAATTTGAAAATTTCAATAGCGGTTGTGGCCTCCCGTGGCCAAATTACTGATCATGAGATGTATACGGTGGTACTGGAAATGATCAGATGACTTTAAGTCCATGCGGCGACGATGCACATCCTTAATTCGTACCAGGAGGGGCCACAACTGTTACTGAAATGCTCGAATTAACTGTAGTTTGTGAATGTTTGAATTGAGTTGACCTGATTGCTAGTTAAATGAATGAAACGCAATTTTCTCTACTGATTTTTATAATGAGACAATGAAATTTATTTTTGTAAAAAGAATCATGCCAGTTGTTATATTTTTGAAAACTAGAAATGATATTTATGAAACACTTTGCCCCTATCCATTTGCTTGTCCATAAGGATGGTACTGTTGCTTAAGAAGAGTCATCTTATGTTTAAAACTTCTAGATATACTACTTATCATCCCCTATCAGCTGACCGAATTTGAAGCTCCTAGCTGTAATAATTTTGAGATATAATGATAACAAGTTTTCAATGCCCAAATTTGCAAAGGGCAATAGTTCAAAAATATTAATTAACTTTTTTTTTTATTTAATTTTACCACTCAGGTAATCTTCTCGTCATCCTCTATCAGCTGACCAAGTTTGAAGCTGCTAGCTATAAACTTTTTTTGAGATATCTTTATTACAAGTTTTCGATACCCAAATTTGCAAAGGGCAATAACTCGCAAATATAGATATATTTGATATATTTCCACAGGTCATCATCTATAAGCTGACCAGGTTTGAGGCTCCTAGCTGTAATAGTTTTTCGCGATATCTTGATTACAAAATTTCACCCTGACCCAAAAAAAAGGGATATAACGCCACAAAAGAAGATAATTCAGACTAAAAAATATAGGTGAGCTATTTTTTGATGAGGAATCTATTTATAAAATTTCAAAACCCAAGCTTAATTTTTTTGAATGGACGTACAAGCCCAAAGCAATATGCATATAATTTAACGTATTATACTCGTATGTTGTTGCGAAACTTTAGCGTTTAAGTATAACATTTGTTTGAATTTGTGTTGTCAGATACGTGTATGATCTAGTACAAGATTCTATCAGCATATGAAAATGATGGCTGAAGTATCAGTGATGCCCGAAAAACTACAAGCTGCAGTTTTTTGGCATCACTCATATATCAGTGGAAATTTCAAGATGATATAAACCGCCACATTGTATGACCACATCCCTGCAAACAAATTTAAGTTAAAAAATCTAAGAAAGTTGATAGCAAAATCACAATACGTTGAACCCCATGCTAAGGCCACCAAGAGAAAGAGGCACATACGGGAAATCTTGTATTAGTTCGTACAGTAAAAATAATTATTTTTCGCTGTGTACGAACTAATAAAAATATTTTTTTCTGAGAAACGGGACTGTACGAACTAATAAAATGAAATTCTGAAGATCGAAAAACGGGACCAAAAACCTGCGAAAATTGCCAAAGAGGGAGCAATTTCTGTTTATCCTTTTAGCCTAATTACAGGCTGAATGTCTGATCAGTATTTCAATTCTTAATAGCATGGTAAACAACCAAACATAAAAGTCCGGATTGCCGTTTCAACCGACTCACATGCAATGTGCGATATACCCGGCGATATCACCCGGTTACAGGCCAACTTTACATAGGCCTGCTTTGTTCTATGACGATTGTCTTGATTGGAATCATACTCGGACCCACTGGATCCGAGGAATCATAACAAAAAATACAACTTCTGTTCACTACCGACGGCTAGCTCTACAACGTAACAGAGCAATGTATATCGCAGCTTTCGTTTTTGGTCATGTGTAGATTCTTATTTTCTTAGAACCCTCGAAAATGCAGCATAGAAGTAGACAAGACAATACATGTACGTACATTCAGTCCTACAGGTTAGACGTACGCGTACACTCATTTATTTGGAATGAAAACTGAAAATGAAAATGGCGACTTCTAAATATGAAATTAAACAACTGGAACGCAGACCTCTCATGAATCAGAGTAGTACATTTCTCTGCCTTCATATTGTAAAAAGACCCACATCTTACGTTTTTGCGAATGCTTACTCCATTTAAAGGCTTTGTATGAACAACTATATTTCTGCATAGGTTGGTTGGTTCGAGTCTTCATCATACGTCGTATTCCTTGTGGCGACATGACATCCTCAGCTTGTTCGCCCACCCCCTTACGTGTTAGCTCGGACCTAATATAGCTCGGTGTAAGGCTTTTAGCATTCTAAGATTATGATAATGGCAATCAATGTAGAACCAGATTCCCGTACTTTGTCATCTTCGGTCGCTTGACCATGGAAAAGCCATTACATGAGAAAATCTGCCTTTCGTGATTTGAGTTTGACCGACTCTTTTACAGCCAGAAACAGGGTTGGATGCACATGCTAGTCTTTGCACTTCTATATGAACACCATGCTATCCCGTGTACACCTTGCTTCCCATGCGTGGATCCAGGATTTTTCGTCAGGGGGTGGGGGGGGGTCCGGGTAAATCTGACAAAAAAAAAAAACCCTGACAACGTTTTTTTAGTCCTCAGCTTATTTTACTGAAGTCAAATGGTTAATTTCGAAGAAAACTATCATTTTTCAAGGTTCCAGAGGGGGTCCAACATTTTCCAGGGGGGGGGGGGGTGGTTTCAACTTTTTCCAGGGGGGTCCAATTGCTTATACCCTAAAGAAACCCATATAACTTGTAATTTTCCAGAGGGGTCCGGACCCTCTGACCCCCCCTCTGGATCCGAACTTGCTATCTCGACCAGCAGGTGATAGCTTTTTTCCGTTTAGTCGTCGTTGGGTGGTATTTTTTCAGTTTTATTTAAATTTTGATAGACCATGATTCTGTATGCAAACAGTGGCGTCAGGCGACCCCACGTGCGGATCCAGAGGGGGTTAGGGGTCCCTCTGGAAAATCACAAGTTATATAGGTTTCTTTGGACACCCCCACCCCCTGGAAGAAGTTGGACCCCCTCCTCCACTCTGTAATAAAAACCATTGGATCCACACTGTAAACTGTAAAATAAGTTGATGACTAAAAAAAACATTGCCCAGACTGTTTTCTGGCCGGCGGGCCTCGACCCCCCTCCCCCCCCCCCCCCCCCCACGCCTGACAAAAAATCCTGGATCCGCGCATGAACCCTGTTCGACTTGTTCATAACGCCTGGGCCTCTGTTTAATGTGTAAATGTGTTATGTACATTTTCTTGCGTCAAGGCCATCATCACGTGCGACCCCAAACTTTAAAACAACACGTGGCCGGAATTGATGTGCGCGGTCTCTTTGATCTTAAAAAGGATCATGCTGTCTTTGCCCTTGGCGTCAGCTTATATAATTAGCAGACGTTTTGTGAATTGACCAGGCCCAGCAAAAATAAAAATAAAATGTGAATTCAAACTGTTTGAAACTCTGATATGGGCGGAGACAGAGGGGGCAGGGGGTCCGGACCTCCCCATGAAAATCATAAGTTGCCATTTGTTTCCTAGAAGAAAAACTGGTACGAACCTCCCTCGAGAAGCAATTCGACCCCCCCCCTCCCCGTTGGAATTGTCTGGATCCGCGCACGCATGTCTGACAGGAATTTTATTTTTTTTTGCATGTAGCAGGTTTAGCTATCATACTTTCTAGAGATAATTGGCTGATCTGCGCCTTTGGTGTTTGCATACAAAAAAGTTTCTCGCGGAATTGGGTAAAAAAGCTAAGTTGCAGATTTAAATATACACGGACGGTAAACGAGAGGCTTTTTCGACCATTTTTTTCTTATCTGAAAGCAAGCAATTTTTTGCGGTGCTAGTGGGACTATAAGCCTAACTTTAGACATGCACCTTCATCTACAATCCTTGTATGTGAGCATTTATGCCCCTGGCAAGACTGTGCGGGTGTGCAGGCTCGTCTGAGCCTTCGCTGGTTGCATATGCGAGAGGTACCATAATCTCATGAACTGGCTTGTTTCATAGACAGCCCAATGTAAAGCATGATGCAGAAGCATGCATTAATCACTTTTATCTTGGTTTGTGCGTCTGTGCGTACGTGTGATGATCCACAGGAATCATTTAATGTGTAAGACCCATAATACAATTTCATGAGGACGCCGCGCTAGGCTCATCAGTGTCGTCTTTGTTTGATAAAAAGTTCAATCGGATATACAATGTATATAGTTATTTTATTACGCTTATCGCGTGCGCGTTTTGGTGAAACTTAGAAATGAAATTGATGCACGCACATTTAAAGCACAGCTAATTAGTGGGAGTACGCAGGTGTCTAGATTCTTCATCCACTCAAAAGCTTTGAATAACCCGACGAGATTGCACAAAAGCACAGGCTCCCCTGAGCCTTCGCTGATAACATTTGTGATAAACACCAGCCGATATGGTTTCATCATGCTCGGATCCAGTGATTCAAAAAAAAAAAGACGCTTGGGCATATTTATGACACAGAAAGACCAGAAAGGCTCAATGATCACAGACACGTAGGACACTGTGTGCACGCGCGCGTGGTTGTGTACATGTGTTTGATTTTTGTCATGACTGGACAAAATATCTCCGCGATTTGCATCAGTCCGACGTTCATTGAACCTAGCGTTTATCATTGAATAAAAGTTTGGCATGCATCAATGCTGGATGCACGCGCATTAGCGACACTGACGATCGCACTGACAGGTGAAACGCTCCTGTTCCGCTGATATGTTTGTTAACTGACGTGCTCGACGAAAAACGAAAGCATCGTAGACAGACACACTGATTGACCAAATGAACGGAAAAAACGCTGTGTACGAATATTAAAATTACAAATAGAAAAAATGACCACTGTACGAACTAATACATGACAATTTGAGCTGACCGGTCATGAATAATTTATGGTGTACGAACTATTCAAGTGTACGAACTAATACAAGATTTACCGTATTTACATATTAAGCTTAAGTAACATTACAACGTCAAGTACATAATGACAAAATCTTTTAATATGCTTTCACGAAAAAATAGATTTCAAAGTAATTTTAACTTCACATATTCATTTGTGCTCCTGTTGATATTGAATGTATATTAAACTCGTTGCAAGCCTCGCATTTTAACCAACTCTAGATGTACTCATGTATATGAGGAAATCCAACCTGCGACATTGAGTCAGCTTATTTCATATTTTAACACAGATATTTTGTCATACAATATGACTTGTATCACATGTCACTTGGTAGCTATAAGGGTATCTTTAGAAGTAATACCTAAGTCATATGATTATGCTTGAACATATACAGTCAGACAAAAGTTAAGCATCACCCGAACATTATTTCAGAAACGTTAATCGTGTACAAATTTCTTCAGAAGAACAACCACTTTGTATTATTTTGTCACCCTTGTCTTCCTTTGGTCTGCTGAACAAATCAGAATGCCATTTGGTCACTTTGCTGAATTTCTATGGTGTCCTGTATACACCAACCCCTATTTTTGGGTGTACTCTTAAAAAGTGTCACAGCTAAACCCAAAGTGCTTACTTTCAATTCAAATAAACGCAGAAATAATCTAGACTTATTTTTCAAACTAGTGCCAAACTGATTCTGCCGAACTCAAGGTTTCGTGTCAGTTATAGAGGATCATGGAGATAGTTAATCGCGTGTTTATAATTTTTGCATTATCACTATATAACATGCCATTCTTTACAAATCCTTTATTCTTTTAGAGAAATGAACCTGGTTTTTTCAGACAGAACTTGTCTTTGATATTGTAATAACTTAACATGTCTAAGCGTTTTGAAAATACCATAATGGGCTAGAGAATAGGGACATTTTTAGGGTTACAGTGTGCACTTACCATGCCTGGTTGTTTATCTTTGTGTTAGTCGAATTGAAATTTGCTGTAAATTGTCACCACTTTTTTATTTTCATAAATAAAACAAGAAAATATTCATGACTGGAAAGCTTCCTTCGTTTTCTAGGAAACTATTTAGGCGATGCTTAACTTATGTCTGACTGTATATATGTTACAGTTGACACTTGCGGAGTACATGGCCGTACAAGCCTAGCGTCCTTTTTATGGGTCCAAACTGTTTGCAAAGGCTATCAGCAAACGACACTAGTAGGTAAACTCTGAAAGTGTTCCCGAAATATTTTTTTGAGAAAAAGTTTATTTTGAAAAAAGTTAGTAGATGACAACAAAATCAAGAAAAAATACCCAGCATGCAAAAAGTTAATACCGTTACCGTAACAAATTCTAAGGTTTTGCAGGTATTGTCCTGTCAGCCAAGAGTGACAGTGACGTAATATTTTGTTAACAACTGTTAAGTTAAACATTAACTAGAGCTAATGCAAATCGGCAGATCACTTGAGTATTAATCCTATCCGCATCTGCGGATGGGATTAATACACAAGTGGTCTTTCGATTCTAAGTCCCTGATAACAAAACATGACGTCACTGTCACTCTTAGCTGTCAGGACAGCACCTCACAGTTCTTATACATAGAAGGGCTTTTGGAAAACAGCGACCGTTTCTCTGTGAAGTAACGTATTACTAGATACTATAATCTGATCAGAGCTGTAATCATAGGCTATAGCCAGCGGATCTGGTGTTAGTCCATCAGTCGATGATAAAAGTATCTTATCAGATGACATGTCCTGTGACAGCATACATATCTCATTAGTTTTTGCGTAGCAAACATATATATTTCCATTGGCATCTGTTGTCACACATCGTGGCCCTTTCCCCTTTAAATGACGAACTGCTATAACAATTCCACTCTTTCCATCAAGAACTGTCACAGTTTCTGCCTCGTAGTCTGTCGCTACAACTCTGATATCTCCCTCTAAAACACTGCACGTCAAATGACAAATAGAGGTAAACAGTTTCTGACCTTGTTTGTTTTTATATACAGTCCAATCTGCTTTACCAGCTTTGTCAATCTTCTTCACAGATGGAGGACTAGTAGCTCGTGAAAGATATAGTTTCCCCTCACATTCTCTTACATCATAAACGGAATGTTTCAACTTTCGTTCATATCTTAGATACAGGGTATCACCAACGAGTTCAATAAAGTGTAGGTTTTTGTCTGTCGTGCAAACGAGTTCATTCTTTCCTACATATGCTAGTCCCCTTGGAGCGCCAGACAGGTCAAGCGTTGACTTCAATTTCATGTTTGAAGAAAACAGCTTAACTTTGTGATTGGAAAAATCTGTAAGTAGTTTTCTTCCTGTTTCAGTAATTACTATGTTGTTGATTAAGCAATTTTTTCTGTCACATTTTGTCTTTACAAAAGTATTCATGCGACATATGAACTTTGGTGAGGTAATTTGTGTCACTTTTGTTAAGGTGTTCTTATTTTCTGGCGTCCTTGAGTTAGCATGTGCTTTAGTTACAATAGTTGGCAACCCTTGCAGTATGTTACCTTCATACGCTGTCTCCTGATTAGCTTTCGTCACAATCGTTGGTAGGCCTTGCATTCCTTCAAAGAATTTCAGTGCGATTTCTGTGCTTGTTTGCTTAGAAGATGAGTCTGCTAATGTGGGATACGAAAAACTCTCCATGGTTTTCATTGCTTGACATTCCCTAAAGTTGATTCGTACCGAGTCAAAACCTGATTGGGAATCAAGGAATTCAGTTATTTCACTACCTGGGTCAAAGGACAGGTCAATAATCTTAGATGATTGCTGTAAAGCTTGCAGAAAAGGCGCATACCGTCTTGTGTGATTGACAGTTTCTTGTAACTTTAACAACACTGTTTCATTTGAAAAGTGTTTTTCTTTTAGCAAATTTAAATTGTCTAAGCATTTGTCTATACCTGATACTACTGAATCAATTCTAGTTTTTTGTTTGGAGAAAAAGAAGACATGCTCCTTACACACTTTGAAGATTTCTTCCATGTAATTACCATACAATTTATTTATTTTTCCTATTATTATATCATGAAATGCTCGTGCATCCTTTATCATATGTTTTCGTTTTGTTTGAACCTTGAATATATTATTTTCAGTTACTGATCTGTGGAAATCTACCTCCATTCTAAGGTTAGTCATTGCGTCGACATACTTGTCAATTTGGTTTCTCAGCATCGAAGCTACGTCGGATTCCAATGCAACACTACAGGGCTTGTGGGCTGCCCTGTGACACATTACACATATTCGCTGGTTATGGTGAAAACAGAAAAATCCCTTGTGATATTGGGGATGGACTTGGCAACTTTGATCCTGCGCGTGTTTCTGTTCTGGCAGATTGATATAATAACCAGCTGCTGCGTATGTGGCATCGCCATACAGAGCCATCCTACCAAAACAAGAAAGAAAAATTAAGCCAGTACATGGGATGTTGGTACTTATGAGAGTGGCAGATCCAGAGGGTGTTTAGGGGGTTCAAGCGAACCCCTTTTCCGCCTCTAATTTTTGAACATCATATGAAAATGAAATCAAATTATGTCGTTTTCATGGGATACAGTAAAACCTTTCTAAAGCGGCCACTAAAAAGAACACAAGATCGGTTTTCACATCTGAATGAAGGGTGAGGTTGGCGCCGTTAAACTGGTTTAAGCCCTCCAGTAAAATATTTTACTGACCGTTCCAAGGCGGTACTTCTTTTGTGGATCTTTTATGTTTTTTTTTCTGTCGTGTGTTTGCTGAGTCTTTGTGCGCGTCTGTTTATATGTGCTTTTTGGTCACCTGCTGAGAAAGGACTGACTTCTCTCTCTCTCTCTCTCTCTCGTTTGTGGTGTCTAACTGTGAGTTTGTCACTTTCATTTGATATCCTGGGTCAGGTGTGGTACTTGATTGTATCGATTCCTGATCTTTGCACCTTTACTTACTTTCAATACCAATTATCGCTTAATTCAGGTCAAAAGTGGGGCATTCACTGTTTGCCAAACCCCACAAAAAGGACGTTAGGCTAATATGGGTTAACAGATAACAGTCGTAGCCATAGTTTACTGGTAAAATCGTCGCCCTAGATCCTGTCGTGATTAGAACGCATAAATGGTTAATAGCGTTCACAGAGGCTTTGAAAGAAAACCATTCATGAATGTCGATTCAAGCTATCATCATGTACTAAAAATATCCCATAAATGCAGTGAACCAGTGCTACTTACATATATAGATAAACCACTTCTTGTGCCACCACTTATAATTTTCAAAAAAATAGTATAGGAATAAATTAAGTACTTTACCTCCAATTTTTTTAGACAAAAGATAGAAGAATCCTATTGTTATACAGTGGTATAGTTTAGCTTGATTAGTCATAATTTGAGAGGAAACTATCGGGATACCAGTCGTGTGGGTATTTATGGTGTTGTATTACATGTAACTTTGATCTGTGATTCAATCCAACATGCACGTCCAGTTAGTTAAATATCGTATCCTTAACGAATTTAAATGACCATGTTACGAGAAAACCACAGTAGAACAGTCGCGAAAGAAGACAATTAATGTCCAAATCTGCACGCTGGTTTCAAATTTTGTAGATTCTCTCTACATGTGTTTTAAAGAGACTAAGTCTGCAACTATGAACATTTTTCGAAAAAAAAAAAATTTCTTTTTAAATCATTTGTAAAAGCAGAATTAAGTTCAGTTTTCACAATAAATCTGTTAAGGGAGCGCAGTGGCTCAGTGGTAGAGTGCTTGACTCGAGACCAAAGGGTCGCGGGTTCGAGCCTCACCGGCGTCACTGCGTTGTGGTCCTTGAGCAAGACACATTTATCCTAGCTTAGTACTGGTTCAACCCAGGAAGACCCGTCCCTATATAACTGAAAGATTGTTGATGGGACGTAAAGAATTAAATCAAACAAACAAAACAATAAATCTGTTCACTATAGCTGAAAACTGCATGGAAAAGTAAATACTCTTATAAAAACAGGTGTTTTTCCTCTTGTTGGTAATTATTTGCGTCCCTCCAATAATTATAGACAGTCAAGTTTTAACATAAATGCTGTTGTTTTGATACTGATAATTTGTAAAGATTTACGAAATTGGTAGAATGTATACCTGAATTTTAGTTTTTTACTGTGTTCTTGAAAAATGGAAACATTATTTCAAAAAGTAAAAAATCAAAAGTTACAGACTATGCAGCTTTAAAGTACTTCCCTGTACGTACTTTGATATAATGGTGACATATGGGTTCGGTCATTTGAAACAGTGCTACAGTGGCATGAGTGGTTTCTCATTTCATGTTCTAACTCAAATAAACTAGGCCTGCAATTTTAAACTTTTTCCGTTGTTTCTTTTCCCAAAAGATTCGCTGTTTACCGTGTTAAAGATAAACAAGAAATATCGTTTTAAAAAAAGATATACTACGAAATGAAAGAAAACATGTTTGATATGAGTAATGTTCAAAATTAAACACCGACGACGCACTTTTAATATAGTATGTGAGTATGATCAGGAAATACCACAATGAAAAACTGCAGTCAAACCCATGGCAACGCGCGCGATGAAGAGCAACACAACAGCCACAAGACACATTAAGAGAAACTAACCAAAGCAACCAGCTCTTCCCTCCCATCAAGATGATTGACACAAAATAACACACAACAAAACACAGAACAACTACAGAACCCCACAACGAAAGCAGCCCATTTTTCGCTGTTTGTTGCAATTAGTGTAAAAACAATGGTTGTGTGCTACATTAATGGTTTATCATGTGATCTATAAATATGGACAAATCTTCTGACATTTCTTGCGTTCTAGCTATCATACTTTCAGCGTCAACGTAAAAATCATGTTTAAAACTAATGAAAAGGTGAAAAAAATAAATATTTCTTACAACTAAATCGCTTTAATAGCACAATAACCATTTTATGACATGTACTTTCTTTCATACAGAGATCAAGTCAGCTTTTCTAGGTCAACCATAAAATTATAAGACTTCGTCTAAAAATGACATGTTAGATTGTCACAGTATCGATTCACTGTGCGCCTGAAATGAGTGAAATCGACTGTATCGGTAGAATCGAGAGTTTTTGGCCTAAATTTGTGAGGGGGTGGCAAGTATTTTCGCATGTTTTCTTATAGTTTGATTTGTTCTTCCGCCGTGGATCTCATTATATTTCTTTGATATATGCATACATGTCATAATATCGTGCAAAAACAACGACAGTGTATCGTGGGAGCGCAAGAAACGCATTCTTTTAGAGGGATAGTTGCCAAAAAAAGCGAGAATCCACAGCTTTTTATCTTTCCGTTTCGAATGTAAACAACTTAGCTAAAAATGATCTTTACCAGAAGTTTGAGAGGCTTATGATCCTACAATACCAGAAATTTCAGACTGATCCGTTTTTTCAATTTTGAGATATTCAGCTATATATGACTGAACCCCCTAATAGACATTTTTACCCACAAAGCGAACTGCTGATAGCGGATAACTGACCGCGGAACATCTCAACATTCATTTTGATACCAACCATCGGACTGCGATTCAGGCTTTATTCAATGACGTACTGTTTATACACACTGGGTTTGCGGCAATCAAGAGCTCATTTTTTTTATAACAAAACTGTTTTCTATGCCCCCAAAGGAACTTTGGGAGGCGTATAGTAATCGCACTGCCCATCCCGCCGTCCGTCCATCAGTCCGTCCGGCCTGCTTCCTGTAAAGTGCACATCTCCTATATTCTTTGAGGTAGGAATTTCAAATTTGGTGTGTGGATGAATATTGAGATAGCAAAGTGTCTCGTAATGTTTTCAGGTCACTGTGACCTTGACCTTGATCTTGATTTTTAGAATAATCGTGTCCGGAGCATATCTTCTATATTATTTAAGGAAGGAATGCCAAATTTGGTATTTGGAGGAATCCCAAATTTGGTATTTGGATGCATCTTGAGATGACAAAGCGTCGCGCACCATCCTTGGGTCCCTGTGACATTGACCTTGACCTCTGACCTAGCTTCTCGAAACTGCTTTGAGTCTGGTGCATATCTCCTATATTCTTTGAGGTAGGAATTCCAAACTTGGTGGGTAAATGCATCTTGGGATGGCGGAGTGTCACGTACCATTTTTGAGTCACTGTGACCTTGACCTTGGCCTCTGACCTAGTTTTAAGAATTATTGTGTCTGGAGCACATCTCTTATATTCTTTGAGGTGGAAATTCCAAAGGTGTGTAAATGCATCTCTGGTGGCAATTTGGTGTGTGAATGCATCTTGGAATGACGGATTGTCCCGTTCCCTTTTTGGTCAATGTGACCTTAACCTCTGACCTAGTTTCTAGAATTTGCATCAAGTCTAGTGCATAACTTCTATATTCTTTGAGGAAGGAATTCCAAATTAGGTGTGTTTATGCATCTTGGGATGACAGAGTGTCGCGTACCACTTTTTGGGTCACTATGACCTTGACATCTGATCTAGTTTTAGAACAATTTAGTCCAGAGCATTTCACCTATATTATTTGAGCTAGGGATCCCAAATGTGGTGTGCATTTTCATCTGGGGATGGCAGAGTGTCATGTGGTAAATGTGTTTTAGGTTCGTATTTTTTCTTTATCACAAGTCAATCACCATCGAGGTAAGCTGGGCTGGCTAGGACCTTGCTTGTACGCCAGAAACAGTGGAAGGTAGTCTATTTATTGAAACTGTATTACCACTGCATTGGAGGTCAGCAATGCAATACATTGCGACAGTCAGTATGCCTGGTAGAAAACCAAATCACTGTTTAACTTTGATTGTCTCTTTAATTGCATCACGATGGGGCAGACCACAGTCTCAGATTCTTTCGTCTCTATGCTGGCACCTTATGCTTGTTTTCAGCTGGGCCCACCGTGGTTCAACTTGAGAGATACTCTTTAGTTCTAACTCTCTGTGAGCCATTTTCTTTGTTTCACCAAATCATTGATAGTTTGTTTCTCTGTGATAATGTTTTACACAAGTTAGAAATCCTCTGTTCGAGCTTAACACGTTTGTGTTTTAAAGAAACCCGCAGAATCCAGAGCACAGATCTGGCGCCATAACGCATCTAAGCCACCAGTAGCTTCCGCTGCTGTCCATTCTTTGGTGGTGGTTCTGTCGTTGTTGATTGCTCCTAACTTTATAACCAGATGGCATAGTTTGATCAAATTGTGTATACGTATACATGTCAACATTGTCCAAACACTGGCGTGCGTAACAGTTTCGTTTGACAGACAAGGTTTTGCCGAGCACCAGTCAGGCGGGTAATGGTCAGTTAGTATAAATGCTCATAAATCTTAAACCACATGGTGTATTTCGATCAAATTTTGGATACTTATTATTTATTCATTTTAACATTGTTCAGACGCTGGTATACAAAACGGTGACGACGCTTTGTCAAGCATCATTTTGGCCGGTCGAGGTATTTTAGTAAAAATGCTCATAACTTTGAACGGCATGTTATACATGTATTTTGATCAAAATTTTCATACTTATCCTTGACACTGGTATGATATAATTATTTTGAATCTTGAGAAATAGCTGAGAAGCTGATGTTGTGCTAAGTGGTGTTCTTATTTTAACTCTGGTAGTCATTTTGTTCAGCTGAACAGAACCGATTGAGAAATTTTACAAGATGACCTTATAATATACCTTCGTGTGATTTGTTTTTGAATTGGGAACAGTAGCTCGAGAGAATATGCCATTTAGAGATATTTCTTATCTACAGCTCTGGCAGCCAGCTTGTTTGGCGGAGCAAAGTTATTAACTTAAAGGCAATTTTGTTAGAGAGCATTATGAGGAACATTTCTGCGAAGTTATATTGCATTTGTACCAGTGCTGAGTTTCACCTTTCATTTCAACTTGAAGAAATACTCACCCTACAAGTCTCTTTAGCTGAAATTTACTCATTTATCATGATTTTAAACTCAAATATAATATTTTGGACCCCTATACTAGCATATCTTAAAACTATTTCACTCCCAAATTCAACACTATCCCTTTCTCGACCAGTCACAGGAAGATAGAAAACTAATTCGAATCTCAGGCGAATGTACATGTATGTGAACCGCAACTGCAATATATCCCCAATAATGCTCTCGCTTTCTTCAATCTCGGCATAGTCAGAGCAGTAAAAACTTATTCAACTTTAAAATGTTGTTTCTAAGATATACGTTCACCACGGGTCGTGCACATTAAGCTCAGTTTATTGTTGCTCTAATTTTGGGAGTTTTGTGTTTTGTGCTAGTTTTTCTATGCAGTACTTGCTATCAATTCTAGTTTTGCAATCATTCCGCTAGGGAAGAGAGAGCTGGATGATGTCTACTTGCAGTCATGCGACTGTAAGTGTTCCGTGTCTCTTCCTCACGGTGTGGTTGGTTGGTCTGCAGTATGCGATTGATTTTTTTCTGGACTCTTAGGTTTAAGAATTGCGCTCAGCATCGCCGCCTGCCCGATGTTATACCTCACATACATATGTATCGTGAACAGAATAGCCTCTAGAATAAAGAAAGATGGACTAAATATCGCTTTTAAATCTTGAACTGCGCTTACAAATATATTCCATGCTAAAATAGTTGACGCCACAATGACGTGCGTGCTATTTCATGAACACCACAGATCATCACATACTGTATATGACTGTGAATGTTTTCACATGCCGTGGAACAGTCATATAACTTCGAAAAGACCGTAGCTGAAGTTCAAAAGCACCTTAATCGGATTATCCACATTGTCTACAGTGTTGAAAACGGGATACTTCTAATTCAGTTAACGTATTTGCATGCTGGGTAATTTTGCATGCTTTTTTGAGGTCTGCTCATTTTCTCTAAATTGGTAATTTTAAAACATAATCCAGAATACCACAAGAATATCAAATTGATACAAAGTTCATGTTGTCTGTCTGATCTGGCTCTAAACTTTAGCCGAAGACACAACTCGCCACTAACGCGGAAAGAGTTAATCTCGTCAGTTACATTGGCAAGATAGAAGCATGTGTGGAATGGTGCAAAATCTTGAGGCATTTGAGGTCGCCATTTCTAAAAAAGTGAATTCAGCAGCTGTTCGGTACATGTACATGTAGGTTATTCCATATGCATCCGCCGAGGTACATGTACATGTAGGTTATTCCACATATTCTATATAAATCCGCTGAGGTACATGTACATGTAGGATATTCCACATAAGAGAGAAATCATCGGTGCAGCAGTCAATGTTTAAACTGCAGACGCATAGACCGTACCGATGCATGTAAAGTTATCCTGCGTATTCTGAGAAAATCCCCCAATATCTTAACCAGAGCGTGTAATATAGCGATTGTGTTTTTGTGGTCAATAACTCCTATTACCCCAAGATGTCTTGTTTGCTTGGAGGTTGTTATTTGTAGCCCAGGGAAGAGTGTTGTCCATATATATGAAGTTCTTTATTCGCTTAAAGCACATGAAAATAGTGGCTGAAATATTTGTAATTCCCAGAAAAATGTCATTTGAGTTTTGCGGTCATCACTCTTAATTCACATTAGGTTCAGTGACGATATATATATAGCAGAACATTCTATAGAAACAGCCTTTTCATAATGCACTAAAGCATATAAGATAACATAACTGCATAAAAGTTTGCTTGGTAAAAATTAAGAGGTTGACCGCAAATGCACAATACACTGCACCCATAAAGTCAGTGTAAGGTGTAAGCGTAAGGTGTCAGCCTGTGGGTAAAAATGTCTTTTAGCAGTGAATTAGAAACTGTAACGGTAGAATCGACGCACTGAACGTAGTAATACCGATACTCATAAGAGGTACTGTGCCAAGTGAAAAGGAACAATGAAGAGAGTTTCGTCTATTCTTGGCCAATTTCAAGCGCAAGTAGGACTAAAATATACGTAAACTTTGCGCATCAAACCCACAACCTTTGTGCGATAAAAATATAATAAAAGCTTGTCAAAAACTTCAGTTTTTAACAAATATACGCTTTGCACATTCTTAGAATTTTTGGATGAAAATACTTGTTCGTTTGCTTGATTTGATTCTTAACGTCCCAGTCAAAATGTTTTCAGTTATTTCGGGATGGTTCTTCATAGGCTGAACCAGTAGTAAGGAAGTATTAATGTGCTCAAAGACATAATGCAGTGACGACGATGATGATAGACCGAGGAGCTCATCCATCTCAAGTCAAGCATTGAACGACAAAGCCACTGTGCACCCTCAATGAAAATACTTTTGGCCTTTCTTCTTCTTCAGTCGATTTAAAAAGGTTGGCTGTCAGTAACTGGCAAAATATTAACAATTATGTACATGTAGCACGACAGTGTCTACTATTAGCTTGAATAGTAACAGTTTGGTTAGGATAATAAGTGGGCTCAATAGCTAATTTCATACAGAGTTTTCCCGACACGTTGCAATTAGCTCCAAGCTCTCCCGAATAGAAAAATATCTGGCCAATCAAAAAAAAAACTTCCCAACAACGTCACATATATTTAAATGAGCATTGCAGATACCCAATGTCGACAAGTGAAAACGTGCGAATTTATTTAGTTTTCGGTTATATTAGGAACTGCTATCGCTAGATTGACTTGATAGCTCGATGTCACATTGCCAATGATGTTTTTGACGAGTTTTTCAGTCATTCTTCAAATGATGAAATGTTTACATAAACACCGACTCAGTCAGTAACACCGGTGCTGTGACGTACTCAATAATGACGTCAGCCTGTTGACAACCACGGGTGCTGTTTGAAAAAACATAAAATTGGTTTTCGAGGTAAGAATAAACATACAAAGAGGCTCTAAGTGGCTCCTTACAACTAACCCTCACTTCGTATGCAACAAGCCTGTTTGCTTACAAAACAGAATTTCTTTTGTTGTTTTAATGCTGGCCTCGAGCACATGGCTGCTCGGTCTCGTGGTAATGGAACAAATTTTGATTGGCTGAGGTAGTCATGTGATATAAGTACAAGTGACTTGAGTCCTGATGAAAATCCGGAAAAGTACGAAAGGCCTGTGAAATCAGCTATATGTGCTGCGTCACGTTTCTTCAGGATTTCCAGCCACATCTTGCTAAAATCAGCCTGCTCGATAGAAGCTTGAAGCTTTGAATGGACCGAGTTTAGCTGCTTAGCTATAATACTTTCCAGGGAGCAAATAACAAAGGCACCTATCAGACTAGCCTGATGTGCAGACTGGTCTGTGCCTTTGTTGTTTACATGCGACAGAGTCAGGTTCTCTCGCGACAGAGGCCTAAGTATGATGTGAGATATGCGGAAGGGCTTTACAACCCTAACATGGTATACCAACAATAGATAATTCTTTGTAGTGGCGAGACCCCATGTAAATATTCGTTGCATTGTTGCCCCTTCGTCATATAAACGTACCCGCTCTTTGAGTTGCTGGTGACGCATGGTCTACACAAAGACATGTGTCCGTCGGCGTCGTAGGCGGCTGCGTCATCATAGTCCGCGTTGTCACACTTTTGGTTTGCAATCCATAACTTTTTAAGTGATTCATCAATTTAATACTTCATCAAACTTTGCAGAAGAGTAAAGCATCATGAATACAGATTAAGTTCGATAGTGGCGGTCATCTACAAAATTTTGACTGAGTGATTGCCCTTTTTTATTTAGATTTTGGCTAAATTGTGGTTTCCAATCAATTACTTTTAGAGGGATGTAACAATATCATTTAAATTTTTAACTGATAAAGCATTATAAAATAATGGTCAAGTTCGAATTCGGGGGTAATATGCAAACTTTTTGACTGAGTTTTGGCCCTTTTTTGACTTAGGATTAGGCTAATGCAAAGGCTATATTGACATTTTTGGTAGAATAAACTTCACATTTCTTCAAAACCATTATATCTTACAGCTTGTCACTATAAGCCATGATTACCCAGTGCCTGTAGAGAAGCATAACCGTGATTAAAAATGTACCACCCCCCCCCCCCCTGGTGGGGTCAAAGGTCTAATATGTAAATTTCGCAATAACTCAGTCAGATGACAATATTTTTACAGAAATTTTGCATGCAGACAGCGTTTCAATAAATAAGAAACACATCAAACGTGATTTTTGATTGAAGACCTGTGCCCGACCCCCTGGGTGGACTTAGGGAGTGGGGTCAAAACGTCAAAATTCAACTTTTTCAGAACATGTCAATTTTGCATATCAAATTTAAGGGAATCATGAATGCAGCACCATGGTAGCAAATATTTTGCCCGCAGAGCCCCGCTCATCCCTATCACCTGACCCTAGGGTCAAAAGGTCAAAATTCAACTTTTTAAGAACATGGTCAGATTGCATATCAAATTAAATCACGAATGCAGAAACGTGGTAGCAAATATTTTGCCGCCAGAACCCTCCAACCAAAAACAAACCCTGGGGGTGGGGTCAAATGTCAAAATTAACTTTTTCAAAACATGGTCATGTTGCATATCTTAAATGGAATCACGAATGCAGCCACATGGCAGCAAATATTTCCCCCGCAGACCCCCCTCCCCGGCCTTGGGGGTCAAAAGGTTAAAATATAAGTTTTTCAGAACATGACCATGCTGCATTCAGAGGGAATCGCAAATGCAGCAACATGGTAGCAAATGCAGATAGAGGTACAATAAATAAGAAATATATCAAAGCTGACTTTTGATCGAAGGCCTGTGCACCCAAGGGGCTCGGACCCATGCTTCAAACTAAAATCCCGTTTCATAAGCTTCATATCTATTGCTGCTCTGCCTGCATGCAAAATTTCAGCAAAACTATTGACAAAATGCCTAAGTTTTTGCGAAATTTAAATATTTTACCTTTGATCTCTTAGGTGGGGTCAAAGGGGGTGTGGTAGAACTTTGACACTGCCATGCTTATCTACAAACACGGGTAATCATGGTGTATAGTGAGAATTTGTTAAATATAATAGCTTTGAAGAAACGTGAAGATTATTACACAAAAAGCTAATATAAGTTTTGCATTATAATTGCTTACACTAGAACAAGGGCAATAACTAAAGTGTTAAGGGGTCAATTTTGACGAAACTTATAGGATATTGAGAGTCCATGGTATTTATCATTTGTACTGAGAAAGAATTAAATCTGACCTATAGGTACTGAGATATGGTTCGGGACAGACAAAAAATGTGGACGGATGGAGGGAATGGACGGACGGACACATGGACGACGCAAAAAATCTAACCCTCTGACTTCGTCTGGGGATAATTAAAGGGAATCAAGGGTGCAGCAGCATGTTAGCAAATATCATGCCCGCACACACCCTCCTCTTACCCTTGGAATCAAAATTCAACTTTTTTTTGAACATGGTCATGTTGCATATCAAAGGGAATTGGGAATGCAGCAACATGGTAGCAAATGCGGACAGAGGTACAATAAAAAAAGAAACATGTCAAACGTGACTTTTGACTGAAGGCCTGTGCTCGACCCGACCCCGGATGGACTTGAGGGTGGAGTCAAAAGGTCAAACTGAACTTTTTCAGAACATGGTCATGTTGCATATCAAATTATAGGGAATCACGGGTGCAGCAACATGGTAGCAAAAAAAAAAAAAAAAATGCCCGCATACCCCCTCCCCCCCACCGACCCTGGGGGTCAAAAGGTAAAAATTCAACTTTTTTTAGACAAAAACATGTTGCATATCAAATTAAAGTGAATCGCAAATGCAGCAATATGATATCAAATGCAGACAGGGGTACAATAAATGAAAAATATATTAAACCTGACTTTTGATTGAAAGTCTGTGTCTGACCCCCAGGTAGATTTAGGGGACGGGGTCAAAGGTCAAAATTCAACTTCTTCAAAACATGGTCATGTTGCATATTAAAATGGCAATCGCGCATGCAGTAACATATTAGCAAATATTTTGCGCGCAGCAACCCCCCCCCCCCCCCCACCGACTCTGGGGATCAAAAGGTCAAATTCAATTTTGCAGAACATGGTCATGTTGCATATCAAATTAAAGGGAATCGCGAATGCAGCCATATAGTAGCTTCTTATTAGTTTATTAGAGCAATAGCCAAAGTGTAAAGGTCTGGTATTGATTCGACTTTTACGGTTGCTATAGTAATAAAAAAGGCGCGCCAAAATAGGGTGATAATAGGAAAATGACCATTTTGGAGCAGCTTTGAGACATGTAACAGAGAAATCAATATAGAGCACAAGCAAATACCAAAAAATATTTTAATGGATGATAGGAATTATCACAGCACACAATAAATTAAAAGGTTTATTTTGGTATTTGCTTGTGCTGATATCTAATTCTTAAAAAATCGGTCTCCAAAAGACTCAAATTTGGCCTAAAATGGCAATTTCTCTATTTTAAGCCTACTTTGTTGGCCATTTTGGTTACCATAGCAACTGGTAAAAGTATAATAAATGCCAGAATTTTACACTTGAGCTATTTTTCTAACAGACCAATAAGATGAAATTGGTGATAAGCAACTTTTAGTGTTTGGCTCTAGAGGGGGCCAATATAGCCCCTTAATGCACGTATCTATTTGAATATGATCCAAAAGGACAAGAAAATAAGAAAATAAAAGTTTGAGTACGTTTTTTTTATCTGTCGAACGATAAGCAACATGGCCAAAAAATGGCAAACTTTTATTTTCTTATTTTCTTGTCCTTTTGGATCATGGGTTTCATTGTGGAATTTTGAAACTATTAGAGGGTCACTGATGAGGCCTAAATGGCCGAAACTAGCTAGTCTGGACAGGAAATTTGCACACTCTAGTTTCAGTTCTTTGGTGCATTCTTTGCTTCCAAAGGATAACATTTTTAAGAACATATTGAACGAGATAATAATTCCATAGGGAACAATGTTTTCTTTGCCAGCTGCTGTAATTATTCATAAACGGGTTGAACCTGGATTATGTCCGACAGAATTTCAGACCTGATCTGGGTCCATACTATTTATAAGTAAGTCCATACCCCAATTACTAGCTTTATTCATGCTCATCCCTGTTTCAATGTGCATGAATACTATGTATGCTTAAAAGATCAGGCGATTTGTTCCTGGGCTCCGAGTGTTGTGTTGTTATGCAAATAGGTACGAGAATGCAAATAGTTGTTTGTATTAGCATGATAGATTTCATGCCTGGTAATGGTGAGCATGAAACGGGTGTTTTTTGCCACTTTTACGGGAAATGTGGTGCGACGTCGTGGGGTTAAGTTCATGACGACGTGATATCACACATTACAAAATGGTTGAACAGATATTATGTAGTTGATATTTAAGTGCATGTTTTTCTTGATAAAGGCCTTTGTAAAATTATCAAATGTATTGAACTAGAGTTTGATGGAAGCAATCTGTATATGGAATTTGGAAGAAAACTGATTAAAATGACTTTAGTTAGTTAGAGTGACCTGTCCTGGACACTGATAGGCGGCAGCCATTTTTATGGCCTTCTTGCTTATCGTTCGACAGAGAGAAAAAAAATGTATTCAAACTTGAACGAGAGTTTGATGAAAGCAATCCATATTATGACATTTGGAAGAAATCCGATTAAAAATGACTAAGTTAACCCTGAATGCGTCAATCACAGTCGTCTGCTTTTCTTGTCTGCTGAAATGTTTAAGAAGCCTCTATGGCAAACAGTGTGGACCCAGATCAGACTGCTCCTATAGGAGCAGATAGGAGCAGTCTGTTTTGGATCCACGCTGTTTGCTTCTATACTTAATTCGTCAGTAATGCTAGGCAATTATTTGGAGCAGACGACTTCAGCAGACGACATTTTAGATACATTTTTTTAATACGAGTGATCACGACAACGGATGGACGAACTAGCCAAAAACAATCGAGATAATGATTTGTTCTCTAGTTTGTTGATAGGTTTGTCAGTTGATTTTTTGCGAGGATGGCACGTGCACGTGCGTGTGGTGTTTGTGCGCGTCTGTGCGTGCGTGTGTGAGTGTGCGCTTATGTGTTTGTTATTATAAAGATGTTTATAACAAAAAAAATCACTAACCTATCTTGTAAACATCCACCCAGTCATATAACAAAGCGATACATGTAGCACGAGCTGAACTTACCTGTATATTATACTACCTATTCAAAAGAGCATAACACCATGCAATTAGAAAGTATGGTCGATTACATGTAACCGCATGCGCGATTCCATGAATCTTTGCCAGGGGGTCTAGGCCTGACTGTCAGAAAACAGCTCTGACGTTTTGATTTTTTTTGTTTAGTCCTCAACCTATTTTGCAATTTTACAGAGGGTGCCCGATGGTTATTTCAAAGAAAAGTATAATTTTCCAAGGTTTCAGAGGGTCCAACATTTTCCAGGGGGGGGGGGGGGGGTCCAACTTTTTCCAGGGGGGGGGGTCCAAGTGCTAATTTCTATAGAAACCCATATAACTTGTGATTTTCCAGGGGAGGGGGTCCGGAACCCCTATCCCCCCTCTGGATCTACACATGATTGCCTGTAAATATAAACTTCTATGCAACAAATTACAAAAAACTGAAAGTGAGCCGCACACGGGAAGATGTATAAATTATATCATAAGAAAATCTGACTAATCGATGTAACCTGATTGCTCGCTGGGCGCAGAAGCCTTATTATGGTTTTGCCACAGTGGGTCTTATGAAATTTATTTTCCACTGCCATCTCATCTTACCATACAGCTGTTTAAAGCTGGATGAAAATATTAAAACGTAAGCCTACAAACCTACACACAGGCAACAGATGCAGACTGAAAAAAGCGATATAGATTGACGTATGAACTAGCTGAATTCTGCCTGCTGGTTATATACAATAAACCTGGGGTAGTACAATATATATATATATATATATATATTGCTGGTCAGAGGACTAAGTGCATTTCTTTCTCTGAACATCGTATTTGTATTAATAAACAGTGAAGACCCAGATGAAATGCTGCATTATATTTGGGTCTTCACTGTCTGCCAAAGTACACAATTAGAAGTCAATGGTATACACAGGGCGAAATAAATAACCAAATTTCCTGCTCTTAATTCGAAGATCTATGACCAACATTTGCTTTCACTTCGTGCAGTCGGTAGTTTTTACTTCGTACATTAAATAAATAGCAGTCAATTCTACCGATACAGTTTCTAGTTCACTTCTATTAGGGGGTTCAGTCATATATAGCTGAATATCTCACAATCGAAAAAACGGATCAGTCTGAGATTTCTGGTATTGTAGGATCATAAACCTCTCGAACTTCTGGTGAAGATCATTTTTAGGTAAGTTGTTTGAATTCGAAACGGGAAGATAAAAAGCTGTGGATTTTCGCTTTTTTGACAACTATCCCTCTAAAAGAATGCGTTTCTTGCGCTCCCACGATACACTGTCGTTGTTTTTGCGCGATATTATGACATGTATGCATATATCAAAGAAATATAATGAGATCCACCGCTGAAAAACAAATCTAACTATAAGAAAACATGCGAAAATACTTACCACCCCCTCACAAATTTAGGCCAAAAACTCTCGATTCTACCGATACAGTCGATTTCACTCATTTCAGGCGCACAGTGAATCGATACTGTGATTGTGGTCATAGACTGGTTCTCTCCCTTTAATAGCTTGTCAGCATATTAAGACAGGTAACTACTAGCCGCCATTGCGCCTACGTATCGCATACACACTGACGTCATGAGTGACGTGTATTGGAAAATACCCTTGACATAAAGTGCATTTTTTAAACAATCCGTTTTATGAAGTTTATTTTGTTCTGGGAGTTTATATTTTCTTCTTTTACTTAATTATCAAATTATAGTAACTGAAAAAATACTGAAGTTTGTGTTGAAAAATCATTTCTAGAGCATGCGCAGTCGGATGAGTAGGATTCTCTACTTGTAAAAAATTACTAGTTACCAAACGTAATATGCGTAGCGGAAGTGGAGCTTTATCAACGTGGGGAACCAATCTAATTGTGGTCACAGACCTGTAAATGTAAAAAGGGCAGTGATTGGCTCAAAAGGTGGGTGGAAGCTCAGCACAATATTTTTAAGTTGTAAGGTGTTTCATGATTGGTCAATAATAAAACTAGGAAATATATTGTATTTATTAGACGGGTCTATCTTTGCTGTACTTTTTCGAACAACCTCTCATTACTATTGTTGATTTAGTTTAGTGGTGTTGCTTAGAAAAAAGAAACTTGCGTTCTGATTTTTTTCAGTAGAATTTTCCTCTCATGTAGGGTGCCCACCTTCAGGGGCAAAAAAAGTGGCAAAACATGGTGGTCACCAGGGTATCTCATTCTTGGTTTTTGATTGAACTAGGTCCAATTTGTAACTCTATGGCAGCCTCATTGTGATTGAAGAGTTGTGAGGACCACAGCCTACTTAAAAGCTATAATGGAGGTCTATGGAAAAACAATTACAGGTCTGGGCCCTAAAGAAGAACATCAGGCCTGTTATGTAAAATACCTTGGCTGCTATTTATGTGACCT
Source organism: Loripinus fragilis (assembly GCA_964019695.1). Classification (NCBI taxonomy): domain Eukaryota; kingdom Metazoa; phylum Mollusca; class Bivalvia; order Lucinida; family Lucinidae; genus Loripinus; species Loripinus fragilis. The sequence goes on along the minus strand of OZ026516.1, from coordinate 47,250,268 downwards.
GTAATATGTTTTTGATGCATTGTTTTGATTTCAGCAAGTCCATAATGATTTGAGCTTTCAAAAAGTCCACTTTTTTTAAAACAAAAATCATTAAGGCTGCAGAAAAAAGAGCCTTATAAGTAGGTAGGGGTGATGGTTGGCTCAGTTTTGCAATACATATTGGACTTGAAGCATGTGAGTTGCATTTCTGCACTATGAGGCTATACTGTAAGCATACTTTCATTTATCGGAAACTCATTGGTTCCAAAATCAGAGCATTTGTGTTTTTTTATTGTTATGCTAGAGCATTTTTTGGAGTATGTGTTCTCGTGATTGTCAAAATATGGTAAAAAAGGCCCTTTCAAAGTTTGTGTAAACCGCAGTAGTGGTCACTTTATGGAGTTAAATGCAATTTAGTTGAAAAGTGTTACATGTGTTAAACCCATATTTACATGCCCATTTATTGTCATGTGCCTAAGTTAACCTCAGAGATAGCACAAGAGACTGTCATATTACCCAATATGACATTGACCTTTGACAGATTGACCTTTCAATTGAGCAACAGTGTAGAACAACTTGGAAACCTGTATGATATTGCACTCTCCACTTTGTAAAGTAGAACATTTGGGCCAGTTTGGGTTGATTTGCTGTCCAAATTGACCCTTGACCTTATTGATGACCTTGACCTTGATAAGAGGGGCCATTTCAGATAGATATATGTATGCGTATTAGTCCGTTTTAATCTATACTATTCAATCCGGCAACTTAAATGTTACTTTGAAAAAATGTCATAATGAAACCGCAACAGTATACCAGTTCACAGGCATGATTTTGCCAAACTTACAGCCTGTCATTTGTAAAATAAGTATTTTGGGCTAGTATTTTTTTTAAACCTTTTCAATAATATGATGTTTTCCTTGACCATTTGACCCATTTTACCTCAATTTAAGACAAATAGGTCATTAATTGTAGAAATTGTACCTTTTTGACCAATAAAATTGCAAAGTGACCTTGACCTTTGACCTCTATGACCCTGATAATTCCATTTCACTGACCTTGACCTTGCAGCATCCTGGCTGTAGTAGTATTTTTCTTCAGCTAGGTCTTTGGAAAAAATGTAAGCGGTCAAAATGCCATGTCGGTGAGCATAGCCCCTCTGCATGGAAACTAGTTTTGCTCTTCACCCCCTCTGGCTGTTACATAATATTAGCTTTTGTCACCTAAATTAGCAAAAATTGCTTTATTTTGCACAAATGAACCTTTTTATGTGATTAGAAGTTGATTTAATGTGTAAAGAAAGTATTATATGTCCCATATCTAGGAGCAAGTAATTTTGGCCTTGTTAATGGAGGTGGGTGGGGTAACTCCACATTTGACTCATGCTGGTAAAGCACATGCATCTTTTTGGTATAGTATATTGTAAAGTGGCGTTGTAAGCTTATATGAGTGAAATTTAAAGCATTTCTGATATATAATAAAAGAGATATAAGAAAATGAATATGTTCACTCTTCCTTTTCATTATTTTGCTGTACAATGAGTTTACCAGTAATATGTGTAGTGGGGTAGGGTTGTTTAAAGGGTTCTCTAGAACAGCTTTGGTGTAAATGATGCAAACAAACAATATAAATGTGCTTTAAAATGTTTATTGGTTTGAATTAGACTATTTTCTTGGTCCTTTGTCTGAAATGGGTTATGGCTTTATATCATTCGGGAGTACGGATGTGTCTGTCGTGCAAACATGTCCGGATAACGCGTAATTGTACATTCGCTGGTCTCAGAGGTGTGCCTACGTGTACGCAAATACGCATGTGCGTACAACTTGACGCTGCAAGTATAGAGGTTTAGTTACAGTAAAACCTGTCTTAAGCGACCACTCAAAAAATAGACAAAAACGATCTTAATGACAAATGGTAGCTTAATGAAGGTCGAATGTATTACAGAATGCTTCAAGGGGAGCATTCTGCAATGCTTTTGACCTGCATTAAGCGATAATCGGTCTTGAGAACCAATTTTGGTCTATTTTTTGAGTGGCACTCGTGGCTTTAAAAGACAGGTTTTTCTGTTACAGTAGTTAATTAGATTTTTGGAAGAAAAGTGCAACTAATAGTGTTGAGTTGTGTGTATTGAGAGCTTATTTTAGCCCTGTGAAATGCCCTTAAACCACAGGACGTCACCCCTGGCACCAAACAGGGGGAGGGGTTCCCCCATACCTCCTCAGGAGTGCGTACCCTATAAAATGCCCCAGGAACGCGTCTGCCCGTTATCTGCAATCGCTGGTAGATGCATGTCACAGAAAAATCAAACATGCATGTTTATTCATTTATCCCTTTATATACTGATTGGCACTTCCATTCAGACATATACAAGAGAACCTGGTTTTCCTCACACTATTTTGCCACCATCCATACCCTTATATAATCCAATTTGGATGCCCTATTTTACATTTTGAAGGGCCATAGAAGTGTTTTAATGCCCTTAATTTTACCAGGGTGCGTCATAGGAGTTCAAATTCTTGCTCGTCCGTCCGTCTTGAAGGGGCATAGAAGTGTGTTTGTTGCTCCTAATTTCATTTGACTTCAAATTCACGCTCACCCGTCAGTCTGTATGTCAACAATTTTCACTATAGTGCGTTTCTCTGCAGCAGCAATATTATAATTGTAACGCAAATAATGGATTTGATGATGGCTCAATCAAAAGTTAAGATCTCTTACCCCCATGCGTATTTATTTTTTGATTTGATTCTTTACGTCCCAGTCAACAAATTTTCAGTTATGTCGGGACGGGTCTTTCTGGGTTGAACCAGTACTAAGCAAGGATAAATGTGTCTTGCCAAAGGACACATCACAGTGACGCCGGTGAGGTTCGAACCCGCGGCCCTTCGATCTCGAATCAAGCACTCTACCACTGAGCTACTTTGCTCTCAGCAAGCATATTCAAACGGAATTTCCATAATATGAGCCGTGGCATGAGATTTCCATCAAGTTGGTATGTGCGACCAGCAAAGGCTCAGACCAGCCTGCGCATACGCGCAGTCTGATCAGAGCCTTTGCTAGTAGCTTGAGTATTCTATGATTGTTAAACTACTGACTGAACACCATTTGGAGTTTTTAAGATTAAAAGGAGGCTGCAGAGGCTCGTCCGACTCTACACATCTCAAAATGCCACATTGTTGGAAATCTCGTGCACAGGCTCATATAGTCTGATACAGTTAAGTCAAGATGGCCGATTGCATATATTAAGGGGTTACAGGTTATACTTTTAAAACAACATTATATTTTTTCTCTGAAGATCGAGTTTGTCTTGGCAAACAGTGCATACCCTGGGTCTTAACATTTTGTCATAACTAGTACCCGTCTATTAGGGGTTTCTAGCCCTCAAAGGGTTAGCGTATAGTTTAGCGCACATACGAAAAGTACCATCATTTTTTATGGACAAGGCGATTTGTTAGTATTGCTGGTACCCTACGGCGTGAGGACTGTTCTTCATGAAGAATAAGATTCGGCTTCGTTTCCCAAACTAGCTAGCTTCAAAAGTTTTTATAAAATATGGAAGGATTTCCCTTCCAAGGTATCTTTATTCATTTGGAAGGATTTTCCTTCCAAATTCTTAAACATGAAAATGGAAGGATATCCCTTCCAAATTCTTTGCTCATGGAATATGAAGGATTCGCTAAAAATCACATGACTGTATTAACCCTTGCCTACTGGGTAATTTTTCATGTTTTTGTCGTCTACTGATTGTTTTTCAAAATCAATTTTTGCTAACAATTCCGAGTGTCAAACAGTTTGGATCCAGATCAGGCCCGACGTTTTGTCGGTCCCTATCTGGGTCCAAGCTGTTTGCAAAAGATATCAGCAGACGACAGTGACACTAGCAGCAAATCAATTATAGCAGATTTTATTGCCCGTTCAAGGGATTTAAGACACCACATATTTACCACATATTGACCCAAGGGTGCGGAATTAGACCCCAGTCTTTTAAAATTGTCTAATCATGACCCATGGGTATCCCGCCGCTTCCGCTCTGGGAGAAAACAATGACAGGTGCATGTACTCCGGCAATCTTTTGCATTGTATTTTTGTCGTAGACTATCTAATGTTTGGTTGTTTTCTGGAAGGGAAACACCGGAAACAACATATGTATCACCGACATAAATTTTGAAGACACATCACCAACAGAATTGAAGTTAGTTCATCTACAGACAGTGTTCCGAGGTCTGTGAGCTGGAGCTACTTGTCTGTCTGTCTGTCTGTCTGTCTGTCTGTCTGTCTGTCACAAACCTACATTGCTCTTTATTCAAAAGAACACTTGTTCAGAATGATTAGCGTAGACCAAGCTTTTTTGATAAAGTTAATACTTGTATTGTTTACAAGTTCTTGTTCAGAGATTAAGGGAAGTAATACACGAAAGCTACTATACATAGAATACATGATTCTAATTAAAACGAATCTGAGTGTTTACTGGGATATCACAAAAAGTAATTACGCGTAACTAATAGCTAAACTATATGTTCATTCTGTATTAATTTGGTTTAGGTTAATATATCGAAATTCTTTCACCTTTTTCTTTTTAAAGTAAACTAACTATTGAAGTAAGATCAGAAACACCGTTTTATGACGGAATGCGGATAACCCAAATCCTATTATATATGCGGCCCCGCCGCAGTGCTTTTATATTTATTGACCTCTTTCTACGAGGTAATAGTAAATACAAATCAACAAACAAATATATATTTCCTATGAAGGTTATGTTTATACTCGAAGTAATTAAAGATATGTAAGATGAGTAAGATCAGCAATACCAACTCTACTAAATAGGATATAAAATTACTCGTGAACTATTGAATCTCGCTGATTCGGGTCCGTGTGGAGTTTTTACTAGGGAGACGTTTCTTTTACACATCCAAAGCATTTGTGTCTAATAGGCCATATTGTCTGAATCCAATGTGTCCAATATATTGAATATTTAGACCAATTTACGGTTTTACTGCATTTTATGGCCAGGGAACAAAAATAATGTTGATTACTAGATACATATGACCGAATATACGCTTAGAATACCTGTTTAGCTTATGAATTATTATATCGAACACATTTTGACTGGAACATTGCAAATGAAACAGCGAAACTTAATTTTCCGACTTACAACCGTGCAACTACCAGCTTAGCAAAAGCATAGTTCACGAAAATAGCTGGCATGTAAATATAAACAATTGGCCATATAGTGATAGGTACTTTAATACTGATTGGCAGTTTGAGATGTTTATAAGAGGAAAGCCAATGGGCATGCTACTTGTTAGATGTATATTTCAAAATAGGTTTCCTTAATTTCAGTAACATATGTTGTTGGTACACATTGGCAATTCAATTGTGCACCTACAACATATGTCCATTCAATAAATGAGTATTTTCACCATAAAACGAGGTTTTCGCATAACAAACTTCTCAACTACCTTTTATGTTTCAGTGTAATGAGCATATAGAAATGAACAAGTTTTTGTGCAGTTTGGCATGCACCTGAATGACAATAATAGATAGCCTATTTTATTCACGGCTTATCTTTAGATGTTTCATTGGACTTGGTAGTTGCAATTGAGAGAAAGATCCCCCATTAAAAGGCATTTCCTACGAGGGTCATCCAATAAGTTCTGACAATGACCCCATTAAACAAAACCTATTTCTCTAGGACGTGTTTCAATAATCTTTACATGTTATTTAGAATATAGGAAATTGAATCACCTGTTCAAATAGTTTCTATGTTGCAATCACAATGGTTGCTAGGCAACTAAAGAACACAAGGTAAAGGGCCATGGACTGGACGGTATACATGCTCAAATTTCTTAGAAATTACAAACTCCTTTAAAAAACTTTTTTATGTAGATAAATAAAGACATTATGCATGTTGATTCTGAACGTCATAGATAATGGTTAAGCTTGTGACTGTGGTGTTAGCAGGGTTTTGATTATGACATATCACTAATTTTGCAAGAAATATTTTACTTAAAAATGGGTTGTACTAATAGTGTATTATATTTGGTATATAGCATTTATTGAAAGTTCATATTTTATATGGGTTAACAAGACTATAGAACAGATTTATCGAAACATGTATCAATTAATACTCAAATTGATCGCAATGGCTTTAATTATGTGCCCAAAATGTATTTTTTTATAGTTAACGCTTAAAATGAGGCAAAAATGGAGTTTTTTGTTGTTGCCTAGCAACCAAGAACGTCCAAAGCAACTAGGTTAATGTCATTGTGGCATTTGCTTTTATGTGACAATTGTGTATTCAGACAACATCATCAACCACTAATATAACTTTCCAAAGAAACATGCAGCATCTTTATCTAACTCTACCCCCAGCAGAAATTAGATCAAAACGTGATTTTTCGTGGCCATGGACTCTCACAGTGTTGTCTACAAATTTGAGTAGAATACGATCAGGTCGTGACAAATTTCAAACATGAAAAGGCAACACCCAGGGCCACATGCAATGGGTAATATAATTCTGATTAGAGTAACAGTTTCTGAGATATAAGACCATTGTCAGAACTTATTGGATGACCCTCGTATATTAGAGGCTCAGGTGTGACACAAAAATGATATGGAATAAGCGTTATAAATTATGTTCATGTATACATGCACACTAGGTAGGTGGCGATCAAATATAATGTTATCGATCAACTGTTCAGCACAATGACGTACTTGACCAGAAAACCTAACCCCTCAAATTAATAGAAAATACACGAGTCTCCCAATATATAGCAGTTTTCCGACTTTTAAAGCGCCCGATACCCGTTTTCCGATTTTCCGACTTACATGTACATGTAGTCTCACCTCACAAATGACGACATAGGATACAGTACCAGATAAGGATTCATGTACACGTTAAAAACTAAGCTGGATAGCTGTGCATATGAATTTGCGCATGTGCGATCAGTACTATTTTCATATGGACTGGTCCAAACGACGCCAGGAATATTAATTTACGTGGCAGTGTAATGCTTTATTCTAGGCCATACTTCAATGCCTGGTGGGCTCTCCGTATAAATAATCATTCCATCTGAAAATTGACAATGCCTAATGGGCTTTAGATCATCAGAATAATAATTTATAGATGACATGAAGCACAATTCCCATAAAGCATGCCCTAAATACATGTTTGTAATACTGTTAAGAATTTTAACAGGCTTGAATTACTGAGTCGCAATGTTTTTTGCTTTCATGGTTATTATTTAATGATTATAAAGGGGTGGTCTCACCCTATGGGAAATTTACATAGGGTTCTGCCCACGCATAGATTTTCATAATATTATGCATAATGATTGCCTCGCATATAACTATTCTATTTGTGATATAGTTTCCCACTTACCTATTCGCATGGTCAAAAAATGAGATGTTATGTAATTGGGCATCTGATAAAGGGGGTACCTTCAGTTTAAGCCGCCCATAGCTCCATAACTCTTATAGTTTCATATATTGTGTTATATTTATTTTAAAACTATTTAAGATCATCACTGATTAGATATGCATAGAAAAAAAATCAGTTTCTGTAAAGTTAAATTCAGAAAAGTATGAATTTGTTTGGAATTATCCCCAAATTTCGGCTTCATAATATTTTTTTTAACTACTTTGTTTTTAAATTTAGGCATGTTACAGTTCTTGTCAACCTATGAATTTACTCTCAAATTAGGCTATACATATATAGATGATATGCTAAAATTTTCAAGAAAATCAAATGACCGGTAACATGTTGTCCTAGAACTTTGAATGTTGCAAATCCAAGTTCTCTGAAATGTAAAAAAATATGGTAGCTAACGAATAAGTGTTTGGTTAGTTTAAAATCAAGTTTTTGTGTTTGCTTTCTTTTATAAGCAAGATGGAATCTTAAATGCTGTTAAAACTATTATAACAACATGAATACTGACCACTTAGAAAGAACTTCACCTTGGCCAACTCCTCATAGAACAGTAAACTTTGATAATCTTCATAATACGGTTTCAATACCAGATTCACTTTAATAGAAAGTCATTCTTCATAATTCATTTGTTTCATTTCTGTCAGGAAATCGTTTGTTTTATCATTTCTTGAACACCAACATGATAAAATAAATATTTGATAAATATTACAACCTTATATAATCATATCCCACATTCTGCACAATTTCATAATTTAAAACATGTTGCATATTTTCCTGCGCGAGCAAGACAGAATCTTTAATGCTTTCGAAGCTGTCATCCTTATTCCAATACTGACCACATAGAGAGAATTTCACCCTGTCAAACTCCTCTTGAAGTAGTTGATTTCATTAATCTTCACATTATGGTTTTATTTTGCTATTCACTTTATGCCAAACTACAGTATTCACCCATTTGATGTAGCTGTGGGATCTTTTGCTTGATTATTTCTCTACCACAAAAATGCTGAAATATTTAAAGAATACATGTACCAAATTCTACAATCATAGGTGCTTACAATCATATTCCATAACCTGTAAAATGTCATAGTATCAAATGGGACAGACAAAAATAATGTCGACAATATCTTATTAGAGGACAATCTGATCGCTCAAAGGATAACTGATTCTCTGATTAAATTGCCATTTACTTGACTGATGAACCAGTTATGAAAATACATCATGGAAACTCCAGGAATTGTTAAGCATATAACTGCAAATACAAAACTTATTGAATATATAAACAAGCATAATTGCAAAAAAGGTCTGACCGTATAAGAAGAAGTCACAATGATCCGGAACTGAGGTAATCTGACCAAAGTCATGCCCTTGCAACGGAATTGGCAATCAATCAAAACAAGCCAATATTCAACCCAATACTAAAACTACAAATATACATAATACTTGGAGAACACAAGGAAAGCAGAACCCATGGGCAACTCTTTCCCAAAAGTAGTAAAATTGCAAACAGAGTTTAAAATATAGTCGGTACTTTCAGTTGATAACGTTGCATGTGCATCTTGGTATTCAATGAATTGACAAAATGATGAATTCAAAACAGACATTACATTTGCCAGGTATTTAATGTCTGTGCAACAGTCAGCCAATGGTACATAAGGAATCCCAACCAGTACCTGGTATTAAAATAAAAAGCTACACCCTAGGCTTTTCCAAACACATAGACATTTTAGGGGAAATCATGCATAACAACTTAATATCATATTAAATAAGGATAAAACAAGAATAATTAAAAAGGTTGGAGGCACATGCCATAGAATGAATGCCACGTACATATATGACATCGCATATAAGCTTACAAAAGGACAAAATAAGTGAAGTCAACGATCAAATGTCTTGCCTTATCTAGCCCTATTATAAGACTAAACCGTCAATTAAAACATTGGAATGCAAATATAAACCAAAATACATTTTAGAGTAAAGAAACATGTGGTGAAGAGATCATAGCACTGATTCCATTAACTAATGTGTTTCAACTTGATTTTGAGAAGTTTGAATGTTGCAGACTGTTTGTGTGTTACTCTAACTGATTGTTAAAGCTACACATGTCTTAGATTTGTTCCAATGTCAAATTAAATATGCATTTGTACATGAATAGCTTTTTATTATCGATGTTTATAATATTTTTAATAAAAAAATGAGAAATTACAAGTTTCCAGGACAAACTAGCCTCAAACATTAAATTATGATAAATGTCAAAAAATGACCTACATGCATATAATGTATTTTCCTGCACTGTTACCGGTTTCAAAAAATCTCGAAACTTTGCCAATATACAGAGGACATGAGAGTCAAACTTCATAGGCAGTATCATAGGTTGACAAGGACAGGAACATATAGAAATTGTAGACGCAATTTGGCATACACATGAATTTCACTTATATATTTTAGGAAAATTTTAACTTTAAAACTTCGTTAAAAAATTGTGTGCATGTTTGTATATGCCAAAATAGTATCAAAGCAATCCATATACACGGGTGGTAAACCTAGGAACTACCACGAAATTGTGTTAACGTAATTTTGTTCCCAAGCCACATCCGGGACAGGTCGTGGTAGTTTCCAGGCCGAAAATTGGATAAAGAAAGGTTGGTGTCACTTTTATTTTTGTTTTATTTTACAACTTAGAACAAACAATGGTGAAATCCGACAATGTGGTTCCGTGTAAGTATGTCTCAGCGTCCCCTCTAGCCCAAAAGTTTGTTTGAAAAGTTATTTTCTTTCTTTTGGTACGTGTTTCCCCACTGAGCATCGGACCAACTTTCCCTTAAGTTCGAAGGACTTTAGCCCATATCTGTCAAATTGAATGGAATTTGATATCATTTGACGATGGAAATGATAAAAAGACCCTGAATAAACATTCCTGCACAGAAAAAAAATCTGAGCATTTACTCGTAAACGATTCATGCCCCGTTCGTCCTGTGTGGTAGTTTCCAGCTCATCGTGGTAGTTAAAATGCTATCGTGGTAGTTTCCAAGACTTTATAGGATACGTTTCTGAAGTGTTACAAAAAATTATAGTGGTTGTTTGTTTCGCATGATAACCCTCGAACTCGTCAATTAATTACCACGGTAAACAAATAAACCACATTTCAACACCATGAGGAAGCTAAGCTGAGGACTCGAGATTCAATGTGATGCTTGACAGGTGGAGACCATGCCCTGGACTGCCAAACAACACCTCTGGAAATCTAAAGCAAAAGAAGGTCATCAGTTGAGCCGTGGTGGACCAAGCAACAGACAAAAAAAAATGATATAAAAAATTGCGTCACTCGCTACGTTGTTCCATGTTCAGTCAGCTTTAAGATAAAATGGCAGGCTAAGACTACTGGCCCAAAGTATTGTTAGTACTTGCGCTTCGGAAAAAAGGGAAATATCCTCGGGTTGGGACACTTTTTATATACACGCGAGTGTGACGATGAACGGGCATGTTATTTGATAATTAAAAAGCATGTTTATTCAAAAACAAAAAATGTGAATATCCCTTCTTTTCATTCTTCTCATTATTTCAATAGCCAACTAAAATTAAAATTCAGGCAGTCGTCATTTGTTATCTGACAAAAGGTTATTTGAAAAGGTCTTCGTATGAATAAGAGGAGTATTCAAGGTTCGGCCCGCACACCCTGTCTTTATAAAAATGAAGTAGCCCCTGAATAGTGGAAATCTGCTGATGCGAACTACTACTAAATTCCTACAAAGTCTTGGAAACTACCACGATAGCATTTTAACTACCACGATGAGCTGGAAACTACCACACAGGACGAATGGAGCATGAATCGTTTACGAGTAAATGCTCAGATTTTTTTTCTGTGTAGAAATGTTTATTCAGGGTCTTTTTATCATTTCCATCGTCAAATGATATCAAATTTCATTCAATTTGACAGAAATAGGCTAAAATCCTTCGAACTTTGGGGAAAGTTGGTCCGATGCTCAGTGGGGAAACACGTACCAAAAGTAAGAAAATAACTTTTCAAACAAAGTTTTGGGCTAGAGAGGACGCTGAGACATACTTACACGGAACCACATTGTCGGATTTCACCATTGTTTGTTCTAAGTTGTAAAATAAAACAAAAATGAAAGTGACACCAACCTTTCTTTATCGAATTTTCGGCCTGGAAACTACCACGCCGTGTCCCGGATGTGGCTTGGGAACAAAATTACGTTAACACAATTTCGTGGTAGTTCCTAGGTTTACCACCCGTGATATAGAGTCCTTTCACTATTCTAGCTTAAATTCGGTGATATCCAATAAAACTGATGTTTAAAAATTGACAAAATATTAGTCAGGTGTCATCGAAAAAATGGAGTAACACAAGGTGCTCTCCTGAGACCTAAAAGTCACTATTGAAACAAATAAATGCATTTTTATAGTTGATAGGTCATAGGTATTCACCATATAAAACTAGATGAAAATCCATGCGTGGGCGCATATGAGACCCCCCCTTTAAAAATGAACCAAAGTAAGTATATAAAAGCGCACCGCTTTCAGCTATAGACCGTGATCATGCAGAGAGTGGCCAGGCCCCGAGATTATAAAACTTTTTTCATGCTCAACTCAGCTGAGCATAAAATTTAGCATGCTCATAAATGTTAAAATGTCAACAATTTCAATAGCATTATAAATACAACGTGTGTAAGGTTGAAAGCAAGAAAAGAAATTATTTTTCAGCATTTTAATTTTTATGCTCAGTTTTATAACCTCGGGCCCAGTTCTGATTTTTTTTAAACAATCACCTGCACGAACCCATTCATTACCATGATTTCATTACCAATGTGGTATGTGCGACCAGCAAAGCATCAGAGCAGCCTGCGCATACGCACAGTCTGCTCAGAGCCTTTGCTAGTCGCTTAAATATTCTATGAGTGTTAAGCTACTGACTGAACATAATTTAGAGTGTCTACATGTACACTTGTCAAAATGCCACATTGTTGGAAATCACATGTCACATGATAGAAACCATAAGCCGGCTCATGAGATCTTGTTACTTATCACATTCGTGTGAAGTCATTATTTAAACATCAGGGCTTTTATATGCGCAAGAGCCTTCAGGGCTTTTTCCAGCAATTTATGGGAAAGGCCCCTGGCCAAAATTGGGAAAATGATCGACTTAACATCAAGTTTGGGAGAAATTAACGGCATAGAACATAACAAGGGGAGCAAAATATATATTAAAAATCAAGTTATTTTAGATTGTATGATGCCAAGCATACTACTTAAGCACAATTCTGATAGGGGTCATTGATTCTCATAAGTAGTAGTGGTCTCTAAAAAAGAAAAAAACCCATACTTTTCTTAATTGGGAAAAACAGACATGGTACAGTGTATTGGAAAAAGGTGGCTATTTTGGATTGGGAAATGGTCCGAAATTCGGCCCTAAAGCCCCTATCTCACTGGGCTGCGACTGTTTTTCGACAGCTGGCGACATACATCGCGAGTGGGTCGCAAAGCAGTCTCGAAACAGTCGCCAGTGATTCGTAATTTCCTCGCATGTGTCGCCAAGTGGCGCAAAGTAGTCGCGAAAATTTTGAATATGTTCAAAAATTTTATGCGACAAATTTCCTCGCAAAATAGTCGCAAAGTCATCGCGGGTGTCTCGAACCCGTCGCGAACTTGTCGCCGACCACTCGCAATTTAGTCGCAATCATTTTGGAGCACGACATATTTGCGAGATAAACAAGGCTGATAGTCAAGGAGCTAGGTTTTTAAAAAATTGACTTGGCACAATTGTCCAGCCAGAAAAGGTTTGACTCCAGAAATAGTTAGAACTACCCTTCTACAACATTTTTAGGCACGTCGTACAGTCAAATTGTGGTAGCAGTTTTCCAGGATGAGTCATTTTGTACACCTACCCCTTTTTTACTATAAAAAACAAAATGGCGACATTTGAATAAGAAATAGCATCCAGGTTGTATCCAGATGGTACATACGGTCGTTATTTACTGCCAAAACCTCGATAAGGACCTAAACAATTATGAAAATAAATTGTTTGCATCCAGAAGCACGACTTTTATGTTTAAACTGTCATTTACGTTATATCTTAAATTACGCCTTATAAAATCAATTAATTTTGGCCAAAGTTTAATTTTATAAGTTCTATAATGAGTATATACGTTTTTCATACAATTTTTGGAAAAGATAATTACCTGACTGTTTCAAAACTGCAAACATCTTGTTTCTATCATAATTACTTTAAGAATTATAAGCTGTTGAATATGATTACCCCCTAAAAATGGTGAATATGGTTAGAACCATTTCACTTTGCATGTTAGCATGCAATAGAATCTGCTGACGTTTTAAACCATAATTAGCATTCTATCGATACACGATAGTAGAAAGCTATATTTAACGTTTCTGGTGTAAAGATCCATAATTTAATGCGCGTAAGACAATATGTAACGTACATTACAAACATTCGGACTTCCTATATATATTGCTAAATACCTTATATTATATGTCATATGGTATTTTATTTAGTTTCAAGCCTGTTTTGTTTTAAATTTAAAACAAGGCAGCAGTTTGTTCTAAAATATTTATCAGTTTTTATTAAGTTGCTATATATATAAACATTTACATTTGCAATAAAGATTTTTTTAAGGTTTCATCTACACGAAATATCATTTTGATTTGTCCAAAGTTAAAGATTCTAAAACACTTAAACAAAGAAATAGGCAGCTCTTTAGTATTTCTAGAAATCATTCCATTTCTGTCAAATTTATCAAAGTAACATATATAACTATATCAAATATTATAAGGTCCTATGTTTGTCCTAAATGTTATCAAAGACAGTACACAATTGGGCCCTGAAAAGCTGAAATATTAAGGATATAGAATTTTGTAATATTTATCGCTGGAGAAAAACAACACAACTAAGTTTTATTAAATGAAGGTCCATCAGTCATTTGAAAGTATTTTATGTACCTAGTTTACTATTGTACACATTATGCAAAGAAAGTCAGTAACATAATATAAGTTAGCTCCTTGTATAATACCTAGGTTAATTTCCCATAGAAAAAATACAAATTACTAAATGTTTAGAGAGATGGTAATAAGATTATACTATTTGTATTCGCTTACGTTCCAGACAAAATCAATTACCTAAGAGTTGGTGGGATACAATTTATATATAGTACAAAAGAGGTTATGCATTATACGTGACTGTAATAAGTTATTTTTTTAAAGATAATCTCTAAAAATCAAATTGTATACTGGCATTTACATGCATATGCAGATGATGACACATTGCCTGTTACAGCTTTTAAAGAGATTTTAGTTTATTTTCAGCATACCTTTTATAGTTTATTTAATGAAACTTTTAGTACCTTTGATCATTTGCTAAACTAATATCACTTTATAAGGAGAGGTTTTATAAGATAAGATAAAGTTTATTTCAATGCAATAGGCCAATGGCCCTTAAGCATATACTACATATACAAAACCAACGTCGCAAAGTTTTATAGTATCAACTTTTTAACTAGATGAGTGAGTACGACTCTTTTCAAGGGAGGACCACCTAGTGCAACATGAAATACATATTCAAACGTAGCTTGTTATTTATGAGCAGAGCTGAGCTAGCATCTAGGGGCGTTTTTGCATCGCTTAGATGAAAACAGGAAGTGATCCATATAAAGTCCCTAGCTCACTTGAAAAGTCTCAACTCAAATATCTATAAAAGAGAACATTTACCTTATATATCAACAGCATCTGTAATCATATTGTTATTACTGCCTATCATTACATACATAAAGCCTTCAATCTGTATGTAGATGCTTGTTTAGAATACTTAAGGTATTGTGATTCAGCTTCAATAGAAACCAAAAGCCATATGCATATATCCATACATATTCATATAATATGTAGCCGTATGCATAAACATTTTAACTATATAGTATTGAAATGAAATCTAATACAGAGTAACATTTCTTAAAGTAAAGGCTTTATAAATGAAAATTGATAGGTCTGTTGCTTGCTTTTCTCTAGTAGTATTAAACAACTGCTGTAGCTTGAAATTATTTGGATGTTCATAAAAATAACAATCTAAATACTGTATTTGTAACTCGCCATACAAAGGACATTCAAACAGAAAGTGAAATTCATTTTCAACCACATCACATCTTTTACATTTTCTGTTTTCTACAGGAGTTCTAATAGGCTTATGCCATCTTTCAGCTTCAATTTCTAGTCTATGCGAAGAGCACCATAATCTAGCTATTGCCTGTCTATACTTTTTATATTGAAGAAACATTTCCAAAAAAAATTGGTAAAATCAGTTATAATGGATGACAACGATCCCATGTAATATGATCATATCCAAGGAACACATGTTAATTGCTGCTTAAGAAACTATTTTAACACATATGGCATTATCAGTCAAAAGTTATATCAGGCTGAATAAGACATTTTGACACTCAGGTAATGTAAAATAAACTTTAAAATGTTCTTTAAGATATTGGATGGAAAAATAAAACGTTTAAAAACATGCAGTCATGAGGTCGTACTCAGTTTTAGCAATCAATGCTTAAATAACTGATGATAATTTTCACTTTACAGAATGTGGCATGGCCAAAATATTACAGAAGTCTTGTAAATATAATTCTTGATAACAAAGCGCTATATGTATATAAACATAAGAATGAATAAGTGATTTAAAATAACATCAGCGCAGCTTTTTCTAAAAAAATCTTGCTTCTTCAGACAGAAAACAAATGCATTTAACATCAATACGAAATAATATTAAAGCACAAAACATGTTGAGGTTAGTGATTTATTGAGACATACAAAGAGTCAATTGTTTTTACAAACACTTTGTGCAGTGGTCTTTGCCATCAATGAAAGACTTAAATGCATGTCTAGAAAGGATGCATGAACGTATATATTAATATGCAAGTCATATTTACAATGCTTCCTTCCAAAAGAAATCATACTTCTATTACTTTAAAGGTAAGTACAAATCTTAGAGGTTGATAAAGTAGTGCCTCTATTGTTGTATATGTTATGTGATATAATATACAAGATTTTGAATATCTTATCTTCGATATGATCTTTGACAGCAGCACAAGTGTGAATTCCGATCTCATAAAATCAAAGAAAAATGCTGACCTCTCTTATGTAATTTATACATGCTCAATTGCAGATTTGAACCACAATATGTGATTTCGGTACCTACCTCACATGAGCAAATGCACCGTTTAATCCCCCTTGCTGTTGCAGTGGAGCTAGCGTTTGTCTTCATCTGCATATACAAGCAGCAAAAGGCTCTGATGTGTCTAATGACATATTTTACAGGCTCACACGAGCCTTCATTGCTGAGCTAAAATCAAATGTGCTAATTTGATATTTTATTTACGTTACTATTCATCATCCATTTAGTTTGATTTGGAACATACAAAGGATTAATGGGATGCCATTCTTGCATCAATGATTATGTCCTCATTTGACATGCTGAACATCGTAATGATTTTATATGAACAAGTTTCTTGTTAGACTAAGCCTAATTGATAGAAATAATGCAAAACAAAATTTCAAATCATTTATTTGAGTCCATTCATTTTGCAACAGCTACAATATTGCAAGAGAGTTGTTCTAAGTGATAATCATTGACCTCTAAAATGTATAACCATAAAGAACTTTGGAAAAATATCTTGTTTCAGTGCTCTATATGATTGCAGAACCAGTCAAAGCGTATGATAAATGTCACCATCTCCTTAACCTCTTTAAGTCGAATGATACTTCCCACTTTTATCAAATGGACCAATCCATTTTCGTCTTCAGGGTTGTTGGGTGTTGTTTTTCATTCTTATTCAAAATTTAAATAGAACATCGTAATGAATCAAACAGTAAATAATCTGATCAAACATTGCAGTCTGTGGCATCCAATCTTGGCATGTTCTATTTGTCTATGTCCCGCAAAAAGAACGCTATTCTAAAATGGGTTAAAAAGTTTTGTTGTATATGTTAATCACATCAGTTGCATTATTTCTTCATCAAACTGGATAATGATTGGATATAGAGCGGTTTTAACCATATGAATAGGCATGTTTTGTCATATGATGGACAGTAGTCATTACGATTAAAACAGTTTTTTACTATGGCAAGGATTAACATTTGCTTTAATGTTTCATTTCTCGATATCAACCAATATTGTAAATAAAAAAGGTAATTTTAGGAATTAAGTGTACGTTTTTTACCCCAAATCATAACTATCATTACAGTTATTATAGTCAATAGCTGACAAGCTATAATTGCATGTGTTTTGGTGGCTTACATAATTGGTGATATAGTGCTGTCATTTCATTAAATATTGTATTTAGCAGAAAAAAACATATATAACTGTAGTAACAGGTGCCAAAATTAGTTTAAAATCATATTGCTAGTAATTTTCTTTCAAATAAAAGTTCATATTAATACGTAAAAATAAAAAATAAATTGATATTAACACTATAGGAATTCCTATCATTTTAGGGTAACGTAGTGAATTTGGCTATTGCAGGGTAACGCCTTATCCGCTGAAAAGCTTACACACTTTATTATGTGGCTAATATGATTTGGTTTTAGAAATTTACAGTCTACAAACATAATTTTGTGGAGGTCGATTGGTAGTCAATATTCCAATGATATTACTGCATTAAATAGTAATTCGTTTGAAAGTAAGTAACGCATATAACTGTAATATCATGTTGTATAATGGTTAAATGCATACTGGCTGTTTGCTGCATTTCATTTAATGATTCTAAGGCTATCGTTATGTCCATATGTTAGAATTTTATATAAGTCACAGATACACTATATTGCAGCAGAGAATGTACACTGAAAATTGTGAAATACACGCATCCCTGAATTGTCTTTTCAGGTGGAAAGTTCTTTCTTTAATTTGTAACAAATGCAAAACATGACCAACATACTATAAGAATAATGTTTAAATATGATTATAAATATGCTATTTTACTTTATAAATTAAGAATTGGGGAAGATTTCATTTCTTTTTGAATTTGAATACATTATATTCAGGTGGGTGGGGTAAATCACCCCTTCCGTTGGTCATTATCACGTCTAATATACCATATATACAAATTTTTTATATTGCTTTACTGTCGTATGCCATTGCATACATGTAATGTATCAATTTAAAAGGAAATAAACTGATTAGGAAGCAATGGTTGAACGTGAGGCGTGTTTTTCTCTAAACTTACCTAGGCCTCATTTAGCGCAGGGTACGTTTAAAGATGATGTCATACAGCAAAACTGCTACCACAATTTAACTGTACGACGTACCTAGGAGTATTGCAGAAGACCCCAGGATTGCATTTCTGCAGTCAAACCCTTTCTGGCAGGTAAGTTGTGCCAAGTCAAAAACTAAGGCCTGTACAGAAATCAGCGCCTGGACTATGAACTGCGAACCAATTGCGACATAAATGAGACATTTCGCGACAACATTGCGAGTAAATTAAACTAAGCGATGTTCTGGCGAACGTCGTGAGACAGTCGCACGAACGTCTCACGACTATCGCGCGAGTATCTTAAATTACTCCCAATTATGTCGCCATAAGTTCGTTAAAAGAGCTCCTCCTATCTGAGATGATAGTTTTTTTTCTTAGTACGAGATCTTGGTTAGGCATATTAAGTATACAGTTTGGACTAATTCCAGTTATCAAGTATTCTTGCTATCTGAGAGGATAGTTTCATATAAATATGATGTATTGATTTGTCTTTCTTTACATGTATGCTGCTTGGAGTAATTTCAGTTATTAAAAATGATTCGGCATTCTGAGAGGATAATTTTGTTTAGTGTGAGCAGCCCTTCTGAGGTTTGAATTTGGCATACATAAAATAACATATTCTTTATTTCTCTCAGGTCATTACAATGACATATGAGGCATAGAATATATACAGTTTTTAGTATCTATAACAGTGTCAGGCGTTCAATATTTGTTTTGTTTTTAATAGAAATAGATGTAGGCCTAGGCTACTGGGAGTATCCAAACAATCATTCGGCAACGTACTAGCATCGCCATGCTGCTGCCACGATGCTAAGCATCTGCAAGGGGTGTGAGAAGGGAGCATCCTATATAAACAAATTATCACTGCAGCGGACAACTAAGATTCTGATTAGAAAGCGCATCCGTGCAGTCTGATATGTGCCTTTGTTGTGCGCATATCTGTATAAGATAGATTTTCGCAGGACAAGGCTCATCCAAACTCATTGCAATTTTGATTTAATTGGGCTCATCATACCATACGTATGGGCAATTAGAGCATGTGCGTTCTCGACTGACTTTCTTAAGCTGCTTGATGGGCCATAATAACTGTGCAGTTTAAACGAGTTAACTTTTTTCTAACTCAATATTTGCTACCATTCAACAGTCCAACACCACCCAGCAGCATGACACCTTCCAACAATTTAGCTCCTTCCTGCCCTCTAGTTCCTTCCAACAGCGTAGTACCTTTCTAGTCGGAAGTTTCAATGCTTGCTAGTATGTTTATTTGTCTTGGTTTATCATTTTTCGCAAAACCATCGTGCGACAGTCGCACGACCTTCGCGCGACAGTCGCACGACAGACGCACGACGTTCGAACGTCGTGAGGTGGTCGATGTTGATAAATGTTCGCAATTTCATCGGGCGAACATCGTGCGAGTGTCTCGCGAACGTCGCACGAATGTCATGAAACATTCGCCAATGATTCGTGCGACAATCGTACGACATTCGTGCGACTTAATCACCCATTCGGTGTGACCACAATGTGATTATGGTTGCAATGTCGTATTTCTGTCGCCAAAACGTGTCTCAAATTAGTCTCGAAATAGTCGCAAATTGCTCGCACCCCAGTGAGATACTAGCTTAAAGCCCCTATCTCACTGAACTGCGACTGTTTTGCGACAGCTGGCGACAGACATCGCGAGTGGCTCGCAAAGCAGTCTCGAAACAGTCGCCAGTGATTCGTAATATCCTCGCATGTGTCGCCAAGTGGCGCAAAGTAGTCGCGAAAATTTTGAACATGTTCAAAAATTCTATGCGACAAAATTCCTCGCAAAATAGTCGCAAAGTCGTCGCGGGTGTCTCGAACCCGTCGCGAACTTGTCGCCGACCCCTCGCAATTTAGTCGCAATCATTTTGGAACACGACATATTTGCGAGATAAATAAGACTACATTGCGAACCAATTGCGACCTTATTGAGACACTTCGCGACAACATTGCGAGTAAATTAAACTAAGCGATGTTCTGGCGAACGTCGTGAGACAGTCGCACGAACGTCTCACGACTATCGCGCGAGTATCTTAAATTTCTCGCAATTATGTCGCCAAAGGTTCGTTAAAAGAGTGCCTTCTGTCTGAGATGATAGTTCTTTCCTAGTACGAGATCTTGGTTAGGCATACTTAAGTACAAATGTATACAGTTTTGACTAATTCCAGATGTCAAGTATTCTTGCTATCTGAGAGGATAGTTTCATATAAGTATGGTACATGTATATTGATTAGTCTTACTTACATGTATACTGTTCAGAGTAATTTCACTTATTAAAATGGTTCTGCATTCTGAGAGGATAATTTTGTTAAGCATGTTTTATAAGGCCTACATAAATGTTTACTATTTCTATTACAGTATAAAGTTATAAGTATTGTATCTTGGTTAGACTACAACAGCCTGCTTAGTCTCAGCAGCCCCTCTAAGGTTTGAATTTGGCATTCAGAGCCCTATAAACAAATTATCACTGCAGCGGACAACTAAGATTCTGATTAGAATGCGTATCAGTGCAGTCTGATTTGTACCTTTGTTGTGCGCATAACTGTATAAAATAGATTCTCACAGGACGAGGCTCATCTGAACTCAATGCAATTTTGATTTGATTGGGCTTATCATACCATACGTATGGGCAATTAGAGCATGTGCGTTCTCGACTGACTTTCTTAAGCTGCTTGATGGGCCATCATAACTGTGCAGTTTAAACGAGTTAAATTTTTTCTAACTCAATATTTGCTACCATTCAACAGTCCAACACCACCCAGCAGCGTGACACCTTCCAACAATCTAGCTCCTTCCAGCCCTCTAAGTCCTTCTAACAGCGTAGTACCTTCCTAGTCTGAAGTTTCTGTGCTTGCTAGAATGTTTATTTTTCTTGGTTTATCATTACTCGTAAAACTATCGTGCGACAGTCGCACGACTTTCGCGCGACAGTCGCACGACGTTCGTGAGAACGTCGTGAGGCGGTCGATGGTATTAAATGTCCGCAATTTAATCGGGAATACATCGTGCGAGTGTCTCGCGAATGTCGCACGAATGTCGCGCGAATGTCGTGAAACATTCGCCAATGATTCGTGCGACAATCGTACGACATTCGTGCGACTGTCGCAAATATGTCTTAATCACCCTTTTGGTGTGACCGCAATGTGATTATGGTTGCAATGCCGTATTTCTGTCGCCAAAACGTGTCTCAAATTAGTCTCGAAATAGTCGCAAATTGCTCGCATCCCAGTGAGATACTAGCTTAAGTGAAGGGCAGATTATCCCCTGAACATGTGCGTGTAGCTATCAAGTGGTTCTACATGTTGGTCTTAACCTACTTTGTGTGTTTGAATAATGGATTCGGAGTGTACTACAAGGTTATTCACTATGCAAAGCAAGCTCCATATGAAATGTAGAATCCCTGGACTACAATTTTAGATATACCTTATTAACCCTTAAGGCGCCAATCGCAACAAAAATCGTCTGCCTTTCTCGCCTTCTTAAATGTTTAAGAAGCCTCTATGACAAACAGTGTGGATCCAGATCAGACTGCTCCTATAGGAGCAGTCTGTTCTGGGTCCACACTGTTTGCTTCTTTACTTAATTCGTCAGTAATGTTAGGCAATTATTTGCAGCAGACCACTTCAGCAGACAAAAATTTCAGGTGCATTTTTTTCTTGGCGCTTTAAGGGTTTAGTAAGTCCTTGTAAAATATCAAATATCTCTGCAATAATTTAATCAAGCAAGCAGGCAAGCAACAAAGAAAGGTATTTATTTATTAATATAGGATAAACGCATATGATAAAATTAATCTCCCATGTGTTAAAAGCATGAACATGTTAAAGACATAGAAAATTTAGCAATAATACTGGTACCACTCATTATGATTCTCTCCAGGGGTCATACTGGACAGATCAAAGGCTTATCTTTATTAGGTGATTATGACTTCCTTACAGGGGGCAATAAAGTGGTCCCATGAAGGGATTAGGTATTTTCTGATAAAATATTGATCTTTATCTTAGTGAAAGAAATCGTGTTGTATACAGGTAAGTCCCCTCTTGAGGACCCTTTAAGTTTGTGAGATACTGAAACTGTTCCTTATCAGTAAATTCACTAATGATTCCATATATCACAAAATATATGCCTTTAAATAATATTAGATGAAAGACTCGTTATGAAATATAGATGGGTAACCTGATATATAGTGAATATATACTAATATGCTACAAGATATTTTACATGTAAATAAAGTGTAAGTTAACACCAAAAGAGGTGGCAGATAAGCTGTCATCCCTTTTGGTGTAAACTTACACTTACTTTCCTACTAAAACAACTTAAGGCCAATATTTTCCAGTGATAAATATTAAACATTTCTACCTTTTAATTTTGTAGCTATTCTCTGGATTAATATAATCGAGCAGGACAGAGCTTTTAAAGCATTGAAAGGGTTACACTAAGACTGGTGGCAGCTGTACTGCCACCAGTCTTAGTGTAACTTTTTCACTGCTTTAATACAAAACTTGGTGTACAGGTGTAAAGTTACACTTATTTTTTTACAATGTACGGTGAAGGCTTCGTTTATCAGCCAACAGATTTTACAGTGAAAATTTTCAAAGATGTTTCAGTTTTAACTTTAAAGTGTTCAATATTGCAATTGGGGCCCCCAGGGGTTTTGGGGATCTGGGGAGAATGGCTACTTATTTTCAGGGAGCTGGGGAGCACTGGTAATTATTTTAGGGGAGCTAGGGAGCAAGCTCATAATTTTGGGGATCTAGTGAGCCTTGCCATAAAGCGAAAAAAAAAAATAAGGAAAAACCTCCATTTTGTTTGATTTTTTAAAAAAATTCTTCAGCTTCTGGGGGGCTAGCTTGAAATTAATAATATTTCATGCATTCCATGGCTTTTATATGACATGTATTCCATGGCAAAGACCTGTCTTTACATGTATAAGACAAAATATTAAGTGATCATTAAGTCATGCGCTCTTATATAGCTTCATAGTTTTTAAATATGTGATTTTAATTCTACGGAAAGATAAATACATTTTAACATTTTAGGGAGAATTGGCTTATATTTTTGGGGATTTGGGGAGAAGCTGAACTATTTTTAGGGATTTGGGGAGCCAAGGCAAAAACTTTTAGGGAGACGAGGACATTATTTGCAGGGAGACGGGGAGATCCTGGGGGGCTCGCAATTCGAAAGTATGATATTCTTTGTTTGAATACATTTGCTTTCAACAGTTTCACAAAGACCCTTCTAAATGTACCATTGACAATTCAGTGACCAAACGCATGACTCAAATTGAGTGCATATGTGTGCATGTCATGAGGTTTAAATCATGCACAATAGACCGTTTTTACATACTTAGGTTAAAACAGTTTGACCAGCCTTGAAACTGATACGCTATTTTGGAATATTTTAAATTCTGAAACCTAGTGTGCCAAGATACGATTACAAAAATATCCACATGTGAGTGTATCAGTTGATGTGGGCTGATCAACAACATGGTAGAAAACAGTCGTCATATGAAATCCTTTTACATATTAACATTAGAAGTAAATTATTACAATTAATAGACAAACAGATGCAAAAAGATTCACCAAGTGTCTGTTTTAGAAGCTACATTTTTTACAGTTGTACAATAATTGTTACTCGCAAGAGAAAATACTCACGTAAGAAAACATTTATCTGTCCACAAAATTTTTATATACAATGTGTTTGTGAAAAGAAATGTTTTATAGCGCCTTTTCAATCTGATGGCACCACGGGGAATGGAGTATTTGATGATAATCAATATTCAGTTAAGGAGCTACAAGCGATGATGACGCTTTTGCACATTTCAGGGTTAAAGGCTGTTTAAGAAAATTGTTTTGAAATCATTTATTAATTACTGTACTTAGAAATCGCTTTGATTTTAAAATACAGTTATGAATAATGTAAATGATTTGTTTATTTATAGCATCTAAAACTCTTGGTTGCCAAATAAGAGTATGTTGAGCGATGGCGGACTTATATGTGACAAATTATGTAGCATACTTTGTTGCAAAATCACATCTAGTGCACCCAAGTAAGTGTTATCTGCTATAAGTAGCGTCCACTAAAATGAACGCCACTGTCACATAAAGGGATTGCTACAATATTGTTAAGGTATGGATGATTTAGGGAGCTACATTGCATTCTTAGTCGTGTATAAAATATTTGGCCAAGACGCTTTCCCTCCTTAAAGTGTCTGTTATTCTTGGCAAGTTCTCCTTAATATAAATATAACTTTCAATATGATGTTTAGCGGCAATGAAAAAAATCAAGTAATGCCAAGATGCGGTACTCACTCTTTCTACTTCATAATTTCCAATCACTTTAACTGCTCTTTTGCCATTCGCAGTAACAATAATGATACACTTCAGTCGAATCAGTGGGTTTTATTTCGAATTATCAGTAGACTGAGTTCGGGTTTTAAGGAGGCAGACACAAACATACAGTCAAGAACCAAAAGCAATTCCACAAAATTAATTTTCCCTTGAGAGTATACATTTTCACGTTTACAAGAAACTTAAAAGGATCTCTTTAGTGTCTGGTATCAAGATTAAAAAACAATTACACTGTATTTTTGCAAAGCTTAATACATGTAATAAATGCATGAATGTACAACTTTTATAAAGGTCCGTTTTGCACTTTTCAAATACAACAGTTAAAACTTATATAAAGTATTTCCATTGATGTCAGTGGTGAAGTTGTCCAAAAATTGTCTAAAAATCTTGCAAATTGTTTAAATCTCGGCAGCTTTAAAATACATTGATGAACTTGAATGCAACTATAAAGAAATTACCATTTTTTAACTTTCAAAAACACCAAAACCCTAATATACACAGCGTCAAAAGTTAAGCATCTCTATGATGATCCGGTTTTACATTTATATGGATCACCTATTCCAGTTGTTGAGGAATCTAACTTCCTTGGCATTTTATTTGATAGAAAACTCAGTTTTATGTCCCATATTTAATATCTCAAAGCTAAATGTTTAAAAGCATTGAATCTTTTAAAAGTGCTCTCCCATACGTCTTGGGGTGCAGACCGAACTACACTTCTCAAGCTTTATCAGTCTCTAGTCCGGTCAAAATTAGACTATGGCTGTATTATATATGGCTCTGCACGAAAATCATATCTTCAAATGCTTGATCCTATACACAATCAAGGACTAAGGTTAGCTTTAGGAGCTTTTAGAACTTCTCCTGTTGCTAGTCTCTATGTGGAAGCAGATGAACCATCACTATACTCACGAAGAGAGAAACTCTCTTTACAATATGCTATAAGACTTGCTGCTAACCTGTCAAATCCTGCTCATGAAGTTACATTCCCACCAAATTATCTTGATTTATATGAACAAAAACCTAAAGCTATTAAATCATTTGGCATCAGAATTTCACCACTCTTAGAATCTGCCAATATCAAACCACAAAATATTGAAAAACATTTTACACCAAATATTCCAGCTTGGTGTATGAAACAGCCTGAAATACTTTTTGATTTACATTCCGGGAAAAGATCTGAATCAAATCTACACATATTAAAAGACGATTTCAGAAAAATGCAAAGTCGTCATAAGAATTACCAACAAATTTATACTGATGGGTCAAAGGAAGACTCAAAGGTTGGTTGTGCTGTTATATCAGACAACCATAGTAATATGCAACGTATACATGACGATTCATCAATTTTCACTGCTGAAGCCAAAGCTATTGATCTAGCTTTAGATTTCATTAGCACTTGTGATGCTAACAATAAATTTATAATATTTTCTGACTCGCTTTCTGTATTGAAAGCAATGAACCATTCCAGTTCAAAGCATCCACAGATTCAGAAACTTTTAGAAAAATGTCATGAGCTTTTAGCTTATAAAGAAATTGTTCTCTGTTGGATTCCTAGTCATATAGGTATCCAAGGGAATGAGATGGTAGATAAGCAAGCAAAAACATCGCTTTCATTAGAACCAACTTCTTTTAAGATTTCATTTTCTAATTTTAAGCAATCTATCAATAAATATATCTTGGAAGAATGGCAAACTTCATAGAATAACAGCATTGGAAATAAACTTCTTGACATCAAACCAACTATTGGTGCATATCAATCAGTTGTTCGAAACATTAGAAGAGAAGAAGTAGTTTTAGCTCGACTCCCGTTAGGTCATACAAGAGTCACTCATTCATACTTACTACAAGGTGAAGAGCAGCCACAATGTGTTGGTTGCGACGCACCATTCACTGTACGTCACTTCCTTTTGGAATGTGACGACTTTGCACAAGTAAGAAATAATTGCTTGCTTCCATGTTGATAACATGAAATAATTATTTCAAGATATAAATATTGATAGTATTATGACATTTTTAAGACAAATAAATCTTTTTAACAAAATCTAATTGCTATTTTTAAAATCATGTTTTGTTTTACATTTGTATCAGACCATAATACAGATTATATTATGTTGTATTCTGTTCAGTTAGAGAACATGTACAGTTATCTGAATAGCTCTTTGAAACTATAAGATATTGTACGTGGTCTCTCCTGTCAACAATCGTATTTCAACTTATTATCATTATACAAACTCATCATCATCATTCCTTTTATTTTATCATACAAATTTTTACTCTTTCCATCCACATGATGTATGTTTTGGGTACGTAAAAGAAACGTCTCAGGATAACGTTTCTCTTACGTATCCAAACATATGCTTTGCTTGTAGACAGTTATTACTATAATTCACCAATAGAACCTATTCTCTGAATCCAGTGCATCCTAAATTAAAATTGCGAGCATTTAGAACAATCGGAGTTCTATCTACTGTCATGCCAGCCAAGAGTGACAGTGGTGTAATACTTTGTTTAGAACTGCTAGGTAAAACACAAACGTGTACACTTCACTTGAGCTAACACGAATCGATATCGATTATATTGTAAACAAAACATGAAATCCATGTCACTCTTGGCTGGCGGGACAGTAGTTTTTACTGTAATAATAATAATAATAATAATAATAATAATAATAATAATAATAATAATAATAAAAAATATTTCAGCGATCCAAGACCTTTCATTACTGATAAAGAAGCAACAAAAACCGGGGACTTCAGTGAAGATCGAACCAAAGACTTCTCACTTGGGAAGCGAACACGCTAATGCTGGGGTATATTTTTAGGGTTTGATAAGAGGGCATTCTTTGAAATCCATTCAACAGTATCCATCCAGCATTCAATACGGACAAGAATATTACTGTGATAAGTAAAAATAGTATGACCCTTAAACATACTTATTAACCGACCCTCAGTCATTTTAAGGCAACACTTATGATATTAACAATTACTAAAACAATAAAAAGGAAAACAGATTATCCAGTGCAGAAGAAAATTATGCATCTAATAGGTAAAATCATTTTACTACTTACATGTAATTTACTATTTTTAATTAACCCTTGCCATGCTGAATATTTTATATGCACCATTCCTCCCCAGTATTCATCCTGTTAACCTGCAGCAATTCAGTTGCTTGCCTGTAGTTTCGATCTGAGTGGGAAACAGTGTGGATCCTGATCAGCTGGTTTTGTTAGAAGCCAGCTGATCTGGACCTACAGTGTTTATAAATGATAAATCCAGGCTCAGCACTACAATGGTTAACAGCGCAATGATGGTATGAAGACATTTTCAGATTGTGTAGATGTAGCTCTTATTTGAAACTCATTTCACTAGCTTTAAAGCTGCATAGTCTGTAACGTTTGATCTTTTAATTTTTGAAATAATGTTTCTTTTTTCAAGAACACAATAAAAAATCTAAAATTCAGGTATACATTTTACCAATTTCGTAAATCTTTACAAGTTATCAGTATCAAAACAACAGCATTTATGTTATAATTATTGGAGGGACGCAAATAATTACCAATAAGAGAAAATACACCTGTTTTTATAAGATAATTCACTTTTCCATGCATTTTTCAGCTATAGTTAACAGATTTATTGTAAAAACTTAACTTAATTCTGCATTTACAAATGATTTAAAAAGAAAAGATTTTTTTTCCAAAAATGTTCATAGTTCCAGACTTAGTCTCTTTAATTGTTCACCAGATATCATAATGACTGGACTCGGGCAAAATCTGACGAACAGAGTATATTCTGATAAGATTGTTTCTCCCGTTGACAATTATTGTCATTTAATATATCTAAGCAGGTATTCTTACACAGAATTCGTTGCGCGAAGCTGTTGGAAGCCGTTGTGAAATGAACAAAAATCCATGTTTAAATCATAATAATATCTGAGGTGATTTCGCAAAGTGAATTATGTTTACCATCCCACCACTGAATCAACAGTGGCTGTAATTGATGTCTGTTCTAAGGAAATACAGCATAACCTGTGTAAAACCGCCACTCACAAAGAGACCAAAAATTGGTATTCAAAACCAATTATCGCTTAATGCAGGTCAAAAGTATTGCAGAATGCTCCAAATGGAGGCATTCTGCAATACTTTCGACCTTCATTAAGCTACCATTTGTTATAAAGATCTTCGTTTTGTCTATTTGTGAGTATCAGTTTTACACAGGTTTTAATGTATTCTTTCCCCCCATAATTTCTCTTCTTTAATAACTTAAGAGTGGTCCTGAGTTTGCGTTGTGTCTTGCTAGTTTAACGGACTTCGTTCGTCTCCTTCTCTTGATGCCATAAGCTATGTGGTCATAGCATTTCAAATTTATTATCCTAGTCTTTATCTTACAAACTATCTATTCAGTCGAAGTGTGTGTTCAATGAACTTGTACATTCCTTACCAACTTTAGTACGAAATATCTCGTAATTTGCAATGTGTACAATGGTGGAATTAAATAGTTATACAATAATTGTCCACTTCTACAGGAGATAAATTCTCTCGCTAAACCTTGTGGATTCTCTCTACGTACAGTAAGACAGACAATGATATAACTATTACTCAGTGCGTAATCTCTGTTTTTCCTTTGCAGAAAGCATATCTATGCACAGATGGGCCTTACATATAAATTGCCAGGATCAAATCTAGAATTCGCAACACTGTCAATGGGCCCACAAATCACATAACCGTTCCTGGAATAAAATAGACAAAAACCATGCTAGAAAGCATTTTAAAGTTAAAAACTGAAATCGTTCCAATCGACGTGGACTGTAGCATCCATAATGGATGCTCTAATAACCTATTTTGTTTAGAGCACAGCGAAATCATCTGCGTAAAGTGCAAAAATAAATTACATGATACATGTTTGGTAATGTCAGTATGTGAATCGAAAGAGCAAGAGAATACCAATGTAGCTGAACTGTGTAAACTGAGAGATTCAATCAGCAAACTTGCAAAAGATGCTGACATTTTTAAATCATTAACAGAAGAAAACATTTTGAAGATTGAAACACAAAGAAGTGACATGCTTAGAGATGCACAAACATTTCTTGGAAAACTTATGCAAAAGATAAACTATTTTTATCATCAAATTATAGATGAAATATTTGCAGTGTGTGAGCAGCAGGTGGATCATTTGTCACAACAGAAAGCTAGACTCGATGTGGTGTTGTCTGATCTGACTGGTTGCAAAGGTATAATAGAATGTGTCAGTGAAAAAGAATTGAATGATATAAAGGAATTTGGTAGCATTCAGGAGGTTGTCAAAATGACAAAGAAGTATGATAAATTTCTGAATGATTTGGAGGAGTCTTCCACATTGGTTGATATTTCATTGAACCTTTGTCAAGACGCATCAGAAAGTTTGACTTCTTCATTTCTCTTTGGTTCAGTAGAAGCAAACTCATACAAATACAATCCTCTCAATAATATGCAAATGTTTAATCTCCCAATTGTAAAAGAAGAAGAAACTTTGCAAACGGAAGTCCAATTTGAAACGAGCTTCACTTCTCTCCCCAAAATTGTTGAAAATGAACAAACTATTTCAAGTTCAACTGAATCAATGTATGACATGAGCCCAAGAATAAACCTTCGTGACAGTGTCAATATTCGAACAGAATGTGACAATAAGTCATGTTTGATAACTGATATTGTTGTTACTGGTAATAGAAGGAGAATTATAGCTGATTCAAACAACTACAAAGTAAAACTCTATTCCTCAAACATGAAGTTACTATCCACATTGACTCTATCATCAGCTCCTTATAGTATAGCCAATGTAGATATGCACGAGATTGCTGTATCCTCTAAAGACAAAATACTTCACTTTATTGACATGTATGATGATAAACTGACCACTATTCAAAAGCTGAAAGTCAATTATACAGTTCATGACATAACTGCACATAAAGATCAACTCTTTTTTTCGTGTGGAACAAATCCTCCCTCTGTTAAGAAGATAGATAAGACAGGACATACTCTTTGGACAGCATGCAAGAACAATCTTGGACATAAACATTTTAAGTCAATTCCTCATATCACATGCAGCACTGTAAACGATGATGTTAGAATAGTAGCAACAGACGTGGAAGCTGAAACCGCAACAATCATCGACGGAGAGACAGGTAACGTGCTAGCAGTGAAACCGCTAGAAGGGAAGGGTCCTCGAAAGATAACAACAGATTCTTATGGTAACATCTATATTTGCTGTGTTAGGAGTAGTGAAATATGTATGATGACACGTGACTTGACTGATGATATTGCTATAGTTTCAATACAACATGGAATGCACCCGTATCCGTTAGCAATAGCATATGATTCTGACTCCGATCAGATTATAATTTCTAATAAGTTATATTTTCATAAGGGGACAGTTTCTGTGTTTCAGAAGTCGTTTTACATTTAAAAAGTTTTGGGGACCAGGAAACAATCATTTTAGGGTGTAAATACAACTTCATTTGGATATATGAGTACAACCTGTGACCCCTCAAACTACAATGTATATAAATGACATCAAAACAGTATTGTATCAAAAAAGGTGTAAGATTCCATAAGCCAAGACCAGGCCTCGAGGTTATAAAACTTGAGTTAATTTTAAACTCAAAATAATACGCAATGATTTGGTGCTTGCGGACACGTGTCCGCAAGCAGCCAATCGTTGCGCTTTATTTTGTGTTCGGGACTGCCTGGCCCCGAGGCTTTAAAGCTTTTTTCATGCACTACTCAACTGAGCTAGAACTTTCAACTGATCATAAAAACTAAAATGCCGACAAATAAAGAATTTTCTTGCTTTAAGTCTCCCAGATGTATTTATCATGCTAATAAATGTTGAAATGCCAATAATTGCTGGCATTTTAACATTCATGAGCAGGATAAAATCTGTGCTCAGCTGAGTTGAGTATGTTAAAAGTTTTATAACCTCGGGGCAAGGTATATATGAGTCAGCGCATTAAATGTAGTACTAAGAGCATTTCCAGCTCCTAGGTTATGGAATGCTCTTCCTCAGTGTGTTAGAGAGGCAGGTTCCCTGAATAGATTAAAAAAAAATCTCAAGAACAACCTATAGATTTTTATCCGATTATACCAGCATACAAAGCAATGTACACTGTATGTATGTCGTTTATATGTATGCATAACTAAGGCTTTTAAGCATTTTCCCTGACCAAACATCCTTTTCATACTGTGCCGGGCTAAGCCAGGTACAATATGACGGTTTTGCAGATGGCATTGTACCCGCCACAAGCTCCCTGTTCTACTGTACATTTAATTCTGAATGGATTTTCACGGTATGGATACATAGTTGTTTGTTGTATTTGCTGATTGTTAATACATGTATCCCCTATCAACGTTGAATAATCATAGTGTATGCGATACATATTTTAATTATACTTAAGGAAAAAAAGAAACGCAACAGACGGAAACATAATTTTTGCGTGTTTAAATTACGGTTTGGTGATATCTCTTTTGAAAATGTCTTATTGAGCATTTATAACATGTGATGAAATACCAAAACGTCGTCTTAACGCTAGATTTTACGCTACAAGATGAAAACATATGAAAACAAAATGTGACGTGAACGTCAGATCAAAGATATAGAAACCTCGTCATTTGCCTGCTTGGTTACACGGCGTCGACTCGACAATGTGAAATCAAACAAACGTCCAACATGTATCATTTTCGCAATACAGTCAAGTATTGCGTTAAAACAGACTACTTGAATAACAAGATATCCAATGGCAGAGAATAAGCATTAAACGTCACTTTAAGCCGTCGGGTTTAGGTCGCTGGTGCACATACGGGGTAAGATAAACCAAGAGACATTAGAACATCTCTTATAATTTCGGGTGGGGGTGTTCATATTTGGCACAATGATTACTTATGGCATGTAGATTACAACAGAGGTTTCAGATCACATATATGGTTTCAGATCACATATATGACCTTGGAGTCAATGGTATGTCAGACTATACTAAATATATGAGCCGTGGCATGCGATTTCCAACAACGTGGCATTTTGACAAGTGTAGAATCATACGAGCCTCTGCAGCCTCCCTTTAAGCTTAGAAACTCCAAATCATTTTCAGTCAGTAGGTTAACAGTCATTGAATATTCAAGCAACTTGCAAAGGCTCTGGTCAGACTGCGCGTATGCGCAGGCTGATCTGAGACTTAGCTGGTCGCACATACCACATTGTTGTAAATCTCATGCCCTGGCTCATATGTTGTAGACCTAGTAACGCAATGTCCTCTTTCAGTTTTTACATAGGGTAGTTTTTATTTGGTGTGTAGACTTCGATGAAGGTTTCAGATTACTGGTATGGCCTTGATTTCAAAGGTCAAGGTAACTTTAAAATCTGTCTTACGGCCTGTAACGGAAACTCCATTTTCATTTTTCTACTGAGGGTAAAATATACTCGGCATGATGATTGTCTAATAGAATGTTTTAGATCACCAATGTGACATTGGAGTCAAATGTAAAATATACATTTGCTTTCATCTACACACCATAGTCGTTGGGCCATCATTGTGCTAAATATGAACACCCTCCAGCAAGAAATTAAAGAGGATTTTAACGCTACTAGCCGTACGACAGCTTTTTGTATATTTGAAAGAATCACCTCTGGATAGTTTTATATTTAGCACACTGATTGCTTTTGGTGTGTAGATGAGAATGGAAAGTTTAGATCACCAATATGACCTTGGATCCGGAGTCAATGGTAAAAGTTCAACACGAGACCTGTTTCATGTTTATTTGAACAAAATTGAATTTCACTTTTTGCGGTTGCATATAAATAAAACAAACAAATTTTGCTTTATCACGCATAACGGACGTGTCCCTGGTATTGCCAAATAAACAATATGACAATTTAAAGCCTAGCCATAACACTGGGGCCCTTAATACAACCCCCCCCCCCTCCTTTAACTGATTTTAAGATCTAAAACTGGTGTATCTTCTAAGAAAGTATGTTTTTAAGTGTGAGATTTTCTTTTAAGTTTAGAGGAACACTCACTCTATTATTCAAATATGAAACAGCCTATGTGTGCCTGTTTTCGCTTGGAAACTGGGCTAAATAAGTTCTTCCATACAAGTGCCCATATGGGTAACTCATGTATATAATGTGTCTTGGAAGAATTTTGAAAAACAAATTCTCAAAACTCACAGCCGACTCAATTTCTCAGATATTTTAAGTATCTATTTCTGATAAAACTGATCACCAAATATTGCATTTGAGTATTTTGCATACAATTCAGTGTTGATATGGAAACTGTAAACCCTATAATTTGATGTTCAAGTCGCTTCCAAAAAGTAAATATCTAAGTGGAATGCTTTTCTAACAGAACACACTTTAATTATTTATGTACACTATATAAAAGGTTTCAAGAGGAAAGCTTCATATCTTTTAGAGAAAGTGTTCTAGAAAGATTTAGTACATTTCGTTTCAGACAGAATTTTTAAACGCTTAAAATTTGACTACTCATCTTCAGAGACTGCTTCAAACCAGAAAATAAAAATTAAGAACTGTTAACTTGATGACTGCGTATTTCTGGAGATCAGGCTAACCCATGGAAATCAATTATTATCAAATAGAACGAGAAATAAATGAGTAACGATATTTTCAAATTTGTTCAAATAAACATGAAACACCTCTTGTATACTTCAATTCAAATAAATCAAGTTTTAAGGCTTGTTGTGTGAATTACACTTTTTATGGAGGGTGTTCATATATAGCACAATGATTGTCTTAGATGTGAAGATTGCAATATGTACTTCTGATCGCCGACATGCTCTTGAGGTCAAAAGTCAAGGTCAGATATATTTATATATGCTCAGAACGTGAACTCTTTCATTCTTTGATGGAGAGTGCTTATATTTAGCACAATGGCTGTATATTGTGTGTAGATGTCAACGGAGGTTTCGGATCACCAATTAGTCAACGGTCAAGGTAAAACAAAATTCATATATCTCTGCAATGGCTTGAAACACGGATTTATTTATTTTTTTTGATGTTCATAAATAGCTGAATGACTGCCTATAATATATACTGCTCAACTAAAATTTAGCACGGATTTTAATATGATACCACTCTTTGAATGAACCAGAAATATTTTATTTGATTTTATCAACATGCATGGGGATCTTGAAGTTTACGTTTTACGTGTCCGCCAGACAAAAGGTAATCTGGTTAGGCGTCAGTGGATTGACGTTAAATTTGGTGTCATGGGCATGTAAAGGACACACGTCTACATTATTTAAAACTTTTGATTCTAGTGTAAAGCTAAATGTTCTGAGAGAACGTTAAAAACATCAAAGTTTAATACCCATATATGCCGCATTTAACCGTTCCATTATGACGTTAAAATGGTATTTTCCACTTCATGACTTTTCAGCAAACTGAATCAAGCGGCCAAGTAATCTTTTTGATGCTAGAGTGGCACAAGCACCCGGATAATTAATGTTAGTTGATCCTTTGAAAACGTCTTCTTTAGATAGCGTTACCGCCTACATTTAGCCTCAACTTCAGATTAACGTCACTTTTTTATGAATACCCAAGGACAAAATTTTACAAACGTGTCTTACCCTTAATTGTCTCTCTTTTGGTATCCTCTTAAACAGGTAAACTTTTTCAATTAAGCATCCCTACACAACGAAAACAGTATTTTTTTTGACTTGTAAACGTCATTATAACAACGACGTTAGTTGTTATCAAGACTCATCTTTTGCTTCAAATGCTAAATGAAGACGACTTATATTTTTTTCAGAATGTTTTATTCGACCAAGTTGGAAAACAAAGGATTTTATAAACCGATTGTGTATCAATTTTGTATTGCTAATAATGCAGTTGAAACACGTTTTTGACCCCTCTTTTGTTTAAAGTAATGAACGACGCAGTAGCAATCCAATTAAAGTACACCAATTGCTTTCCTCAACTTTATCACATATCAAACCATCATTTCAGCAGATATTTTATAACTTTAAGCCATTTGCTCAAATAAAAATCAATTATTATTTATCCGTGCTAAACTTTTGTTGAGCAGTATAGATGACAAAGAAGAATTCAGATCACTGATATGACCTTGCAGTAAAATGTCAAGGTCAAATATTCTTAAAATCTGGCTTACTGCAAGTAACGAGAACTTTATCTTTATTTTTTGATGGAGGGTGTTCATATTTAGCACAATGATTGCTTATGGTGTGTGAAAATATACTTAATGGGGCGGATATGTGAAAAAATCGTGCATTTTATGATAAAAGCATGAAACTTGGTAAAAAGCCAGATTAGTAATTATCAAAATTTTTGAGGGTCAGTGCCACGCCAGAAATGCACCTTGATGGCCGCCATCTTGAGTTTCAAAATGGCGACCTGTTTTCAAGTAAAGCCTGTGAAGCTGGATATTATTTTGCAATAAACTTATCTTTGAAGCTAGTGGAATTGTCTATTTTAACAATAAACATTTGTAATTATCTGATATCACATGAAGATGGGCATAGTATCCAAGATGGCCGCCGTTTTTTAAGATGGCCGCCGTTTTTATATATTAAACCAAGCTTGCTTATAAAAACAGCATATAATGAACTTATTTCAGATTATTGCATCAAATTCAAATTTTTCCAAATATAGAAAGACTCCAAATGTGACCTTGTTATTTTCAAACAGTTTATAAGAGAGCCTTGATACAATATGGCATCCAAGATGACTTCCAAAGAAGAAAGATTTTATTGTGGGTTTTTTCATACATTTACATAAATATATATCTGAATTTTTTATGAGTGAAATTTGTTTTAATTGTAATGAATGTTTGTTTCTTATAGACATAGACATAACTTTATTCACTTAGACCAATATAATATGTAATAATTTTGATATTTTCTCAACTGTGACTTCAAGCATGGTTTCCAAGATAGCCGCCAAATTGGAAAATCCTATTTATTGGTGATATTTTGCAGTTCTTTCTAAAAAATCATCGCTTTTTTGCTATTAGTCGTTTTTTACATCCCTGACGATGTATCATGCCAGTGAACTTTTCATAATCAAGGACGTACTGGATATATACACTCAACAAAAAAGTACTACCCGCCTCGAGTCAAAGGCAGCGGATGTTAGTTGATCAAAAGGTTAAGAGGTTTACGGAGCTTCTACTATTTACACTTGCAATGTATGACTGCAGGCAGCTCGAGGATGTCTCTAGCATAGAGAATGTCCATATGGTTACAGAAAATCTATATCAATTTTTTATCCAGTGCTTTCCTATCCATCTTCCACCATTAAGTAGTTTGTGCCACATGCATTTTGTGCACTTAAACTCAAGGGACCACTTTACATGACTTCATATTTTATGTTCACATGTTGACTCTTCTCCTTCCAATACTGCCATGCATCCAACTTCACCAGCAATTCCTCCATGTACTCAGCCTTGATCACCAGATCATCTTTGTAAAACAGCAAATATTGGACAGTCTGTTCTGAATTCCGTGAATAGAGACCCTAACATAGCAATTAAGAGCAGTGGAATCAGAACAGAGCTCTGATGAACATCAACACCAAAACTTCTCACTGCTACAATTGCCAACTATTGCCCTGCTTTTCATGTCCTTGATCTTGCAATGCATCAGTCGCACCGACTACACGTTGATTTAAAAGCGTGTACACTACCTACCTGCTGTCCTTCTCTATGTTAATGAAAGCGATGTAGAATGGCTTGTTAGAAGTCAGGAGCAACTGTAGCTGGCTTAAAAAGATTACAACTGTAGTGCCACCATGGCTTGACATAAATCTGCATTGCATCTCGTCAATCTCAACTCACTGCCTGATATGTCTCTCCAATATGCACCCAAACACCCTTATTAATTGCTTAATTAACCTCAAGCCTCTGTTCAGAGCACCCCATTTGCCTATGTACACACTGTCAATTTGCTCTCCTACCAGCTAGTTGTACTAACTCTCGAGATTATGTCGCCGATTCGGCCAAACACCTTGACTGTGCCAGTGTCCTAAATATGTGTAGAAAAAGCATCTCGATGACAATTTCTAATGATCTGTCTGCTTTGTAAGAACATATACTGCTAATTGCTTTTGTGATAAATCCTGTGCTGATTAGCTGGCTAGACCTTCAACTGGGATTTCCTCTGGCATGCCTTCTGCATTCCATGAGTTCGAATTTGAGTAACTTCATAATGCTCTTTCCACGCTTCTTTTTACGTTTCTTTACCTAGCGACTGTTGGCCTGCGTCATTCTGGACATGTTATTCCCATTTTGGCTTATATACTGGGTAAAATCAAAGCAATGACCAGGAACTAGTACAATCAGAGCTAACATTCTTTCTACAAAACCAAAATGGGGAAAACTAAATATACAGATAGATACTACACAGTGGTGATGTATAGCTCTTCACTAGAAGGTAGTCACTAGGCTACCTTAACACAACCAAAATCATTCACATACATGTATATAAAAGTATATGATAATAAAATTTACACCAATTACAATAAAATGAGAACCTAGCGGTAGATCCCTGGGCTGTAAAAGAACATCACTGTAAATGCAGAACGAAATAACATCATCATTTAAACCCCTACGTACCTAAATAGACAAAAAAGCTTTGGTTTCAACTAACTAGACTGGATAGGTTTTTGGACTGGGCTATCATGGAATCAAATGCCTGACTCACTAACGAGCAATTAGTGAGGGAAGCTTTGGCTAGAAAACTCAGATGCCTGCAACATTATGTATTGGCTTGACTTCAGAATAGTATAAACTTTGATTACTTTCAAGTAGATGTGATAGTGCTAAGCTACATCATTAACACAACCTAATAAGGTTGACTGCAGCAAATATGTCGTCTGTCAAGATCAAGTCGAAAAGTTGATGTTGTGTGTGAAAATGGAGGATTCTGGTCTAAATACAATTTTTTTTTTAAATCGTATACAAATTTAGGAGATTTATAGCTTTTTTAAGCCTATGGTAATTTGATGAAAAGGAGAAAAGTAAAAAAAAACCTTTGATATCTCTATTACAGACTTTATAGGATTTCTCACTAAAATCTGATGTAAATAAATAGTATTTTATTCAATGGCAATTCTACAAAGGACAGTTTTAGTTTGCTATAGATACAAACATTATTTGCATCTCATTTTGAACAGATTCATTTTATATAGAACACATTTTATACGAATATCTGTATAAGCGTCTAATAACAAACTTTGCATACATCGTGGACGTATCCTAATGCATATTCATAACTTCAAACAACCTCAAAATATTTTCTAACTGAAAATACAAATACCTTTCTTTTTTTCTGAAACTGATTACAAGGCCATCTTGAATACCATCTAATAATAAGTTAAAATAAAAAAATCTGATAAGTTCATCCCTGGTTTGTGTGAACTATTTCTACTTAATTGCATAAGGCTTTCGAATGAAAATTCATAATTTGTCAAGTAAGTATAACACCACTGTTGAAGATGCAAAATGTCACAGACACCTTAAGACTTTGTCCTAAATCTTGTGTTTTCTAAGCCCGAATGCCACTTTTTGAGGCAAATTAGTATGGTTCACTGCAAAATAAGTAAAAATAAATAAAGACAACATATTGGCTTGCACATGTATGAGTTTAAAATAATTCAGTTTAAAATAGACTGCAATTTTTGGAAAAACTAAGATGGCAGCCACTTTATAAATTGTGACCATATAACATTTCCACTTTGACAGCCATCTTGGATGTCATTTTGTATGTTCTTTGTTTTATCCAGAGCCATTATATTAAATTATTCTTGAAAATCGTTTGCATAAATTCAAACCACATTCTTCAAGCAAATATTATGTTATGATTTATACATTGGTAGCCATCTTTAATAACATGTTGGAACAATACACAACAATAAACAAGGTTGCCAATCACGTGGTCAGCATGATTGGGTTCACAGATATCCTGAACCAGTGAAATCATTTATAACTTTCGTAATACTAAGTCAAATTTCATGCGGTAAATTGAAAAAAAAACCCCTCATATTGTTCTGCACAAGACTGTGTCAAAGTTTCTCCTCGGTTTGCTGTAGTTTCCCAGATTACCTCGACCAACTGAAGAAAAAAAAACAGGAAATTTTTTCGCGATTGGGTACACATTTCAGTAGGATGAAGTAATCTGCAAAACTGCAGCAAAACCAGGAGAAACTTTTACACAGTTTTGTGCAGAAAAATATTAGGAAGCTTTTGCACTTTACCGCATAAAATTTGACTGATGATGCATTGATAAGTTAGGGGTCTTTCATGCAAACCAAATATCTATGTGTCTTGATCCACATCTGAATTAAGGGTGAGGTTGGCGCCGTTAAACCGGTTTAAGCCCTCCAGTAAAATATTTTACTGACCGTTCCAAGGCGGTACTTCTTTTGTGGATCTTTTATGTTTTTGTTCTGTCTTGTGTTTGCTATGTTTTGTGCGCGTCTGTTTATATGTGCTTCGTGGTCACCTGCTGGGAAAGGGCTGACCTCTTGGCTCTCGTTTGTGGTGTCTTCTGTGAGTTTGTCACTTTCTCATTGGTATCCTGGGTCAGGTGTGGTACTTGATTGTATCGATTCCTGATCTTTGCAACCTTACTTACTTAGTATAACGAAAGTTATGTACGATATTCCTTACCTGTGATGTCCAATTACTGGTTCATAAAGTCTGTGAACCTAATCAGGCACATCACGTGATTGGCCACCTTGATAAAGCTATGCTGATAAGTAAGTAACTTGTTTAATGGGACACTTTCTACTTGCTAGAAGTAATTTTCATCAAAATTTATACACGGGTGGGCATCAGCGGAACTACCGCGAAATCGCGTCAACGTAAATTTGTTCCTTCGTCACATACGGGACCTTTCGCGCTAGTGGCATCGCCAGGGAAAAGCAAAACAAAGGTAGGTACTCTCGCTTGTTTTCTTTTTTTGTGAAAGAATGAGCAAACTATGTAAAAATCCGGCAATGCTATTCCATGCAGATATGATTTACCTTGCTAAACAGGCCAAACTCGATGTTGAAAAAAGCTTTGCTTTGAGATGAGGACCGTAACCAAATCGAACACAGAACGGGATTTCTTCAATTTTATGTCAAAACGAAGAAAGTATGCAGATGTTTTGCCAGTTTTAGCTCCGAACAAGAGCATTTTGCACATGGCATGTTCATGACAGCCCTTATTAGTCCGTCGGACGTAAAAAAATCGAACCGATCATGTACTACGAAGGAATGCTGCCAAAGTTTTCAGGCGCTGTAGCGCCTACGCCATCGCTCTAGTTGTAACGTCACGCTCTAGTTCCTTCGAGTATACCATGTAAGTACATGCAGTGCACAAGCTAGCACACTTTACCCTGCTCCACTCCAAGTTCTCATCTCCAAGACCCCCACAACCTTAAGCTCAACCTTTCGCGCAGATGCGCTAAAGATGTAAGTATCTGCCCAAGTCAGTCATCTATCTACATGTATATATGTGTCAATACATGAGATTTCGTCACTTATAGCATGTGCCACGGCTCGGGATTCGAACACGCTATACTGCCAGACTTTTTGTTTCTGACGTTAGGTTAGTTTTTGGCAGGATCTTAAAGTTGGTACGCTTTGAAACTACCCCCCTTTGAATTAAAACAATTGTAAACTTGAAAGCTTTATCTCTGATAAAATTTATTTTTTTAATCAGTGATTTGTTTGGACCTATGCCAAGAGTATTTGACAAGATAATCTGATAAAATTCCAGTCGGTTTGGAAGAAAAAAGGCAGAGCATTTATAAAGGAAATTCAATTGAAAGTCCTATAAAGTTCACAAAAGGGTTTAGATGTAAAACACCACTCTAAATTGTTTTACTTTTAGGGTGATCTGGGAGGATTTGAACTTTAA
Organism: Loripinus fragilis; assembly: GCA_964019695.1. NCBI lineage: Eukaryota > Metazoa > Mollusca > Bivalvia > Lucinida > Lucinidae > Loripinus > Loripinus fragilis. The sequence goes on along the minus strand of OZ026516.1, from coordinate 47,208,329 downwards.
ACAACAATTTGATAGTATATCTTTCAGGCTGGGTCTTTCAACATTTAAATTAGCGATGCGTTTTGGAAACGTTTATTTTGCTCCCTTGCCTGATTCAAAACGAAGAAAACCATTATTTTCGACTGTCTCACGAATGCCTGATTGGCCTGTTATATATATATATATATATATATATATATATATATATATATATATATATATATATATATATATATATATATATATATATATATATATATATATATATATATATATATATATATATATATATATATATATATATATATATATAAACATTTAAAATACCCTTCACAAATACCCTTAAAATATATGCATCAACTCTGAAAAGTTACTTTTGGTTTTAAGTTTATCTTACTATGCGAACTTAACCTATATAAGCCACTTGTTTCCTTTTTATGGGACATAGGCAAACAGCGCAGACCCAGATCAAACGCCGCATAATGCGGCGTCTGGTCGGGTCTCTCCTTTTTGCTTGCAGTGGTCTTTTGAAATTTGATTGAAAAGGAAAACCAACGCCCGACAACCCTTAAAACGGAAACGGACAGGTCCAATTAGTATTAATGGGAAATCCCATCTGGCTTAAATGGGTAAAAGTGCAATGATTTGTTGAAGAGTCTAGTGCAAAGACACGAAACTTTACTAGGTCAAGTTCACATGTGTCGTATACTTCCAAGATGTATTGTGCGAGAGCAATTTTTTTATTCGCATAAATGATTATGGAAGGCCCAAGATATGTCACAATTAAATATTGCAGCCAACAAACGCTAAGCACCAGAAAGAGGAAAACGCTGTGAATTGAAACCACACAATTACGAGAAATCCGTATGAAAAATATCATGCATTCAAGCGAGGCATTCATTCTACATGTACTAAAGTTTAAGTTCCAATCATACAATACAATAGAAAATACAAATGTAACTACTGTCGTGCCAACCAAGAGTGACAGTGACACAATACTTTGTTTACAATTGCTAAGTAAAACACTAACGTGAACACCTCACTTGAGCTAACGCGAATCGATAGATCACTTGTGTATGTATCCTATCCTCAAGATAGGATTATTACACAAGTGATCTATAGACTAAGTCCCTGATAACTTTGTAAACAATACATGAAGTCACCGCCACTTTTGGCTGGCAGGACAGTAGGAATGTGGTCTATTTTCAATAACAGTTTTGTTTTGAAAACCCCATACGGAACGAACAATTAAAACCTTTCTCAGTCTATTGTGTACAAATAAGAATTATTTGGTGCTATTCTCATCTATCCGCAACCGGTTAAGAATCGGGGATATGGCGATAACTTAACCGACCGTCCGTTGGAATGCAGATGGAAGATTGTTCACTCCATACCTTTTAGAACATTCCAGATATTTTCATTATCTATCTCTATATACTGCCTCTCGCACTCGGGGAATAAACACTTCTTTATAACAATGAAAGTTGAGATTTTACTTTAATCATAGCGTGATTGGGTGAATGCCTTCACTTACCTCTGAACGGTTCAATGATTTCGGAAAGGCCTTGTAAACTGAAATATTTTGCGTTGAACGTGTGTGTCAGTGTATTTGGTACATGTAGGCAGGTCAGGAATTGTTGTTCCCCGTGATCGAATTTTTAAGGTACCCTTAATGTAAACAGGTCCTGTCCCAGGAGGGGTATACTCTGATATTTTCACACATACGTAGGCTCGGGTCATTTTATGGGGTTCAAATTCTTGAATTTCAATGAATATATTTTGGGGGTAGGGTGGGGGGGGGGGGGGGGGTAGAAAAACGAATATTTTGGGAGTTTGACGATTTGGTGGATATTTTTGGGTCAACTCGAATGGTTTTGGGGTCATTTCTGTGATTTTAAGTTTTTTTTATCATGAGGTTAATGTACAGAATGGGGATATTTATTTGGGTGACTAAAATTTCATAATTTTATTGGGGGCGGGTGGTTTGCCTGATATTCTAGATATTTTGTTTTCGGTAAACAGTAGATGCATGGTCCATGCCTACGTATGAAGATAAAGTGAGAGAACATGCCCCTTTGGTCGAGTCGTTCGTCAGTTGAGCGAAATGTTGCTCCATTATGAGTTACTCTCGCTTGTTTTGATTTTTTGTAAAAGAATGAGCTAACTATGTAAAAATCCAGCAATGCTATTCCATGTAGATATGATTTACCTTGCTAAACAGGCCAAACGCGATGTTGAAAAAAGCTTTGCTTTGAGATGAGGACCGTAACTAAATCGAACACAGAACGGGATTTCTTCAGTTTTATGTCAAAACAAAGAAAGTATGCATATGTTTTGTCAGTTATAGCTCGGAACAAGAGCATTTTACACATGACGTGTACATAGCAGCCCTCTATTCGTCCTTCGGACTTTAAAAACCGATCATGTTCTATGAAGAAATGATGCCAAAAATTTCAGGCGCAAGAGCGCCTTAGCCATCGCGGTGTTTGTAACGTCGCACTCTAGTTCTTTCGAGTATACCATGTCAATGCATGCAGGCGCGGAGAGAAATGTGTGTTATATTGTAGTATCTACTGAAACACCCCTAACCACCACCAATCCATCTCAAACGCTGCTCCACGTGTACAAACAAGCACATTTACCCCTACCCCACTTCAAGTCCTCACCTCCATGACCCCCCCCCCCCCCCCACAGCCTTTAGCTCAGCCTTTTGTGCAAATGCGCTACAGATGTAAGCATCAGGTCTTGTCCATCGGCCCAAATATACCTGAAGTGTATATCATTTATCTACATGCATATGTGTCAGGAGAGATTTTGTCACATATCGCATGTGCCACGACTCAGATTAGCTTGTGCATTTTTAAAGTTTGCCAGAACTTTCGCTGCTCATACACACAAAGTATGGATGTAGATAAAGACAAGACCAAATTTTAAATCCAGCTAGTGGTCTGAATTGTGGTCTTGTCTTTATCTACATTCATACTTTGCGTGTGCGAACAGCGAAAGTTCTGGTGAAACTTTAATAATGCACAAGCTAATCTGGCACATGCGATAAGCGACAGAATCTCATGTACTGAGACATATATACATGTAGATAAATGATATACACTTCAAGTATATTTAGGCCGGCGGACGAGACCTGATCCTTACATCTGTAGCGCATCTGCGCAAAAGGCTGAGCTAAATGCTGTTGGGGTCTTGGAGGTGAGGACTTTGAGTGGGGCAGGGGTAAGTTTGTACACGGGGAGCAGCGTTTGAGATGGATTGGTGGTGATTTGGGGTGTTTCAGTAGATACTACAATATATCACACATTTCTCTCCGCGGCTGCATGTACTGCATGTACTGACACGGTATACTCGAAGGAACTAGAGCGTGACGTTACAACTAGAGCGATGGCTAAGGCGCTATTGCGCCTGAAATTTTTGGCATCATTCCTTCATAGCACATGATCGGTTCGATTTTTTTACGTCCGAAGGACGGATAAGGGCTGTTATGTACATGTCATGTGAAAAATGCTCTTGTTCTGAGCTAAAACTCGCAAAACATTTGCATACTTTCTTCGTTTTGACATTAAACTGAAGAAATCCCGTTCTGAGTTCGATTTGGTTACGGTCCTCATCTCAAAGCAAAGCTTTTTTCAACATCGCGTTTGGCCTGTTTAGCAAGGTAAATCATATCTACATGGAATAGCATTGCCGGATTTTTACATAGTTAGCTCATTCTTTTACAAAAAATCAAAACAAGCGAGAGTACCTACCTTTGTTTGGCTTTTCCGTGACGATGCCACTAACGCGACAGGTCCCGTATGTGACGAAGGAACAAATTTACGTTGACGCGATTTCGCGGTAGTTCCGCTGATGCCCACCCGTGTTATAGCTTTGTAAAGATTTAATATACAACTGCACTTTTTAGATACAAAAGTGGCGGCCATCTTTAAAATACAGCCTCAATCTTGATTTCTTTTCAATTGAAAATTGATTTTAAGGTATTTAGATATTTCAAAAGGCTATTTAAGTAAAATTAAATGAAGAAAACATGATGTTTGCAAATAAATAATGACATTATAATGAATAAGTTAGAAAAGGCGGCCATTTTGGGAAAAAAACAAGATGGCGGCCATAAGAGGACATTTTCGGCGTGGCACTGACCTTTAATTATTTTGTATTGCTATCAACTAGATATGTACCATGTTTCATGCTTTTATCATAAAATGCACGATTCTTCTTAAAATTGTTACATATCTGCCCCACTAACTGAAACCAAGTTCAAATCGGTCAACTTGCAGTTTTACGCTAGTTCAGAAAGTGAAACATAGGGTATACACAATTCATGCTTTTTAAATGAAGCAATACTTTGCTGAGACTCTGCTAGTTATTTCATTTAGAAAGGACGTGTACTTCTTGCACGGACGAAGTTAGAGAAAAGGTACCCTCATTTCAAAAAGTCACACGTTTTCTACGATATACACCATAACACAGAGCCCTTATCAATTAACGGTTTTGTTTGTTTGAAGATGCTACTGGCTGCCGAGATATAAGAAGAATACATCTCAAAAGTTTGGTTTCCTTCGGACTCGTCGTTTTTGCTACTCAACAACATAAGACAAACACTTTAGCAGGTTAATCTTTAGCCTTTGACGTAAATGGTTAGGTGGCATTTTAAGATTTGGTATTGTATATGTCAATTGCTACGTCAAAACTTCACTCTAAGTAAGATACTTTATAAAATTTACAACAAAAGCAAAAGAATGGTAATTAAATCTTGATATCACATAATACACATGTATGCAGTTGTTTTGTAAACATGATATTTGATAAGAGTTTATGGGAAATTAATCGTGTTGAATTACTTTTGGTCCTTGAGTATATTTTGAAACTTATCCCTTAAGAACTCGTACTTTTGTTAAAACCTCGAGGTTAACGGCCACGTGTCCATATAACTAAAAGGTTCATTATAATGTCAAATTTCTAAAGAACCAGATGCATCGATGCCTTTTAAATACTGTCTTTCTGCTTTCCGGTATCCATCGAAGTTAGCTTGCAGCATGGCAATTTAATCAAAAGCTTGCATTGATTCCAATAATTGATGTTCGTTATCTCTTACCAGGAGGTGCTATTGGCGACTCTTGACGTCTGCTGATAGCTTTGAAAACTATTTAGATCCAGATCAGGCCCGACAAAACGTGGGGCCGGATCTGGATCCAAACTGTTTGACACTTTTATGGTATCCAGGAAAGAAGTTATTGAAAAGGTGAATGTTTAAACAAAAACAGCGGCAGACGACAAAAGCATGCCAAATTGCACAACCTGCCAAGGGTTAACTTGTTGCTATTGCTATATATCGCTTAGAATGTCTGGGTTGAGGAAGACAAAATAAGTTTATCGGTACATAAAATGCGATCAGCAAGGACGAAAGCAAATTCAACCATTTACATTTTAGTCTTATAGATAATTATGTTTTTATTAGTTCTTTACAAATGATTTACGGTAGGTCAATGGAATTTTTGTACTTATCGAATATGTAAGCAGCGAAGGCTCAGACGAGCCTGCAAAAACGCGCAGTCTTACCAGATCATTCACTGCTCGCACACCCAACGTTTGGCCAACTATGAAGGATCATTTCAAACTTAAGGCATCTGACATCACTAGGTAGCTGCGTACGTATGCTTGAAGGATGACAACGCATATGCGATGATTCCAAAAATAGAATGAGCTAATCCATATGAGCCACGACATGTGATTTCCAGCAATTTGGCATTTTGACAAGTGTAGACTCAGACTAGCCTGTGCAGCTTCTTGTTAAGCTTTGAAATTCCAAAAGCTGTTCGGTCAGTAGTTTAACAGTCATAGAATATTCAAACGACTAGCAAAGACTCTGATCAGTCTGTGCGTATGCGCAGGCTGGTCTGAGCCTTTGCTTGTCGCACATACCACACATGTCACGGCTCATATGGGGTTGGTACTCAATGAGCACGCGTCATATCGACATACATACAATGAGCACCTCAGTCTGTTTTAAAAGGAGGCATAAAATAACAATCTTCCTTTTGAAAAATTCATTTTACATTGAATTTTTACTGAAATTTTTAAAGATGTATAAACAACCTCGGGCAATGAACAAAATATGAAACCTGTGCAAACATTCACAGGTTTAATATTTAGTACGTCCCTGTAATTGTAACAGACATGATAGCACTTTAACTTTTAATTTAAGTAATATACACAGCGTCAAAAGTTAAGCACCACTAACTTCGTAGCTATTTTTTTCAGAGCAAGATTATGCGATACAAATAAACATAACTAAAGATAACTGCATCATATTGGGATAATATAATGAAACAATCATGCTGTTATGCCAATTAATGTGAGTTCAACAAAAAACACTTAGGGGTCAACTTACTTTCATTGCAACTTTGTATGCGTGAATAAAAATCCGGGATCATATTTTGTCAGCATTAAAAGATCACCCAAGCATCATAGAACAGGCTGGAATATGTCTTACTTTCCATAATAATTGGAATTGGGATTTTTAATCATTCCGTAGGCAACAGTTGAACAGGCATTAACAGCAAACTTGAATTAAATGTATGATTCTGTTGTTGTTTATTTTCTGATTGTTTGTCGCTGCTCACAGTATGTTTTTGTCCGTGTCCTTGGTGTGTGATACGGTTCTTGTTGTCCTTTCTATCTGGTTTCTTTACTTTCATAGTTAAGGCTGTCTCTGTTCTTCCTCACATTAAATAGAGAATACTAGGTGAGTGTCTTTTGATATCAAGTTTACCAGGCAAGGCTTTGAGAACGCATGTTGACATCGCGAGGCTTGCCGAGCGATTCAACGTGCGTTATCAAAGCCGAGCCTGGTAGACATGATTTCAAAAGACGCGAACCTGGTATTTTATTTATCAGTTTATCCATTGTTTTAATTTGAAATCTAGCGCTTATGACGTAACTTTCAATTTTTTTGTTGATTCAGCGTCATTAGCAACGTCATTCAAAAAGTGTAACGTCATCATGACCTGATAAAGGCACATGCCGTGAGATAGACAATATCAGGCATCGTGCGACAAATTAGTTAATATAAAAGGTACATGTAACTGATAAAACGTATTTAAGACCCCCCTGCAACCCCCGTGGCTTAGGCTGCAGTCCGTTCTAAGGCAGTGCTTCTGCTGTTGCTTTATTGTTAATCGTTGCTCCCATTGTTTGTTGGGGTTCTGTGTTTTGTTTCTTGTCTTGTTATGTCGTACTTAGTGTCCTTTCTAGTTTTGCAATCATCTTGACGGAGAAAAGAGAACTGCTTTGTGACTGTTAGTGTTCGGTGGTTCATCCTGACGGTGTTAGTGTGATTGTGGTATTTCCTGATCATACCTACTTGCAGTTTGTGATTGTGGCATTTCCTGGTCATACTAAACTCATGTTTTGAGACTTTTTTATACATACATATATGTATGTACAGCCTCTACGAACGCTGAATTTGACAGTATCTGATAGACTGTATTTAATTTGAGATACGTGTAAACACTACAAGCTCAACTAAGGATGCTCTAAGTAGAATTTAAGACGACAATGCCACAGCTGGAAAAGTCTATTATTGATGATTTTGTTTACAAAGTCTTGAAAATCAAAAATGATATATTTCCTTGACCTGAAAATAATGGGAAATCCGTACCAACGACGTGATCGCTCTGCAACATTGCCGCAAGTTCATTTGTACTCGGTTCCTTTTACCATTTCATTGTCAAAGTCGAGTAAGTAGTCCGCAGTGTCGTCTGCTGTGTTACTTTGAAAGCCAAAAATTGTAAACAGGTGTTGAACCTGACCAGACTGCTCCTTATGGAGCAGTCTGGTCAGGGTTCAAACCGTTTAATAACATTTTGTGAAAGGCAGCAGACGAGAAGTTCGGATCTTTTTTCTGACAGTGAAAGAGTTTAGTCGATTTTGATATCAGAACTGACTGCACACCAGACTTGCAGTAGTCAATCATGGGATTCAAAACGTACGAAAAGGGCTAAAGATGGTGTGCAAGCGAAGAGCTACCATCCTATTAACACAGACACAGGCTTTGGTTAGATAAAAAAATGTACCTATTTGACCAAAGACTGCCTAGTGCAGGATTATACTATTGTATGGATTCACAGACTGCTGGAAGATGTCAATCAACTAGATTATGCTTACATGTAGCCAAAGGGTCTTTTTGCAAGGCTTTCCCTATGATTCGATTTTATGACATAGAAAACAATCTTCCAGAAAACGAAAATTGCACAAAGAAAATAACATCCACTGATGAGTCAACTCTCAAAAGAGAATCAAGTGGAAAGTTCATTACACTGCACTTAAATGGCACTGTCTCAAGTCATTTAAATAGTCATACCACGATTACCAACTTTAGCACGGTCGTGATATGTACGGTCTACACTGATGTAGGTAGTATAGAATAGTTTTACCATGTTTGTCCACCTGTACGTAAGATAATTCACTCTCTAAAGCTCGTGGATTATTTCCACGTACAGGCGTACAACCAATGAGGCCTTCGAAGGGGGGTCCCAGTATCGCATATCCCTTTAATAATTTTGAAAAATATCCCATATCCCTAAAGTTAAAATGGCAAATATCCCCAAAATTCAGAAAACGAGGTATCCCCATATCCCTAAAATTGATCCAAGTATCCTGTATCCCTTTAAATATTTACAAAAATATCCCGTATCCCTTTAATTTTGGCCAGTATCCCTGTATCCCTAAAAAACCTTCCAGTGCCTCACCCATGGTATAACTATTACTAAGCACATGACCAACCTACTTCCTTTAGTTTTCAGCCAATCAATTGCATGAAAAGAGCCATATTTTCCATACCTCACATTTTTAGGTATTTCCCAATGCTTGAGGAGAGTAAAGTGCAGTCCAAAATGTTAGTTTCACCCAATGTATTTTTATTTTTGAACCCTAAAGAAAACTGTGATAAGACTATTGACGCAAAATGATATTAATTTCAAATTTTAGCTGTTTCACAAAAAAGTGACGATTGCAGAAAACACTGACCAGGCTCCTTATGTACACAGCCTGGTCAGAAATTACACTGCTTGTCCCAAAATGCTTTTTGATAAAGGTAGCATGACCAAGCGGCACATGCAGATACACGCTGATCTGAGTGTTCCATTGTTTGCGAATCAGGATAGTATGCACAAACGATGGGGACCGATCAGCCTATATATCTATAACGTGTGGTCAGTGAAATGATTCCAAGATAATTTAGAATAAAAACATCTAACAAAAATGCTGCTAATAAAATCCATTTGCCCCATGTGAACGCATCCATGGCTTAAAAAGAAAGGACAGACTCCTAAATGAAATGCAGAAAATGCTCCACAATGTTTATATTTCACGATTGGAAATCGGCCTGTCACTAACACAGGAAACAGCTGGGTCAGGGCTAAATAGGTTATACAACATATACTTAAACAAACAAGCCCTATAATGTATATTTTGGTACTAATAACATATGCTCAAAGGCCTCCTATATATACGACCTTGCGGGGTTAGAAGTCTAACAATTGGTCTGCGTCTTCATCTACATCAGTACTTTGTGTATGCGATCAGCGAATGGTCTGGCGAGTCTGCGCATTTGCGCAGACTCGCCTGAGCCTTCGTTGCTCAAAAGTGCGATAAGAACCAAACTCTCGTGTGCTGGCTTAACTCGTTCTTTAAGGATAGCTTTGCAACAGACAAACGTATCAGAGTAAGAGATACGAATTTCCGCAGAAATCCATCTCGCACCTGCATTTTATAAAATCGCATGAACAAGTTATATTATGTGACCAGTGGAACAAACCGACAAAAAAGGTAAGTGAGTAAACCAGGAAATAACACACTCATAGACCACGGCATCGCGAGGAAGATGTACAACACGACAAAAAGAACACTATTAAAGCAAAGCAATCAGCTCTCTCTTTCTCCTCGAGATGATTGCAAAACTGAAAAGGCCATTAAAATACGTCATTACAAAACAAAGACCTCACACAAAACCCCCACAAACTATGGGAGCCATGATAAACAAAGAATCCAAAACAACATAACCACCGTCTTAGAACTGACAGCAGCCGAAGCCATCGGTATGTGCGTGTGGGTGGGTGGGTGGGTATGGGAATATATTTACCAGGCGAAACTTCGCCCTAGATTCTGCTTTTGTTAAAACACAATAAATGTTTAAGCTCGCGTGGAGGCTCCGAACTTTAGCAATGTTTCGTCACAGGGAAAAAATAAAATGAAAGGTACATGTACAGTGACGAAAGAAAGTTGTAATTTCATCAAACTACATGTACTTATAATTTGCACATCGGAGGCTCAAAATCCACCAAACTAAAGATAGAAATAACTACTATTTACTGAATGATGTGTAGGAGGTGGTAGCATAAAACTACTTCCTTATATTCCCAATGGAGTACAGCAAAGTAATATTATATGCTCAGGAAAAACCGCTTCCTGATTGGTCCAGACAACCCCACACAACTTGGTATAAATATTTTTATTATATAACCTATAAACAGACATCTTTTGATTGGCCCAGATGCCTATCCACTCGAGTCCATAAAACTACATACCACATGGGCTGCTGGTTTTTCCCATTCAATATTAGTTACTAAATATAGACTTCATAGAATTTTTCCATAACAGGTGTGCTTTCAGCATGAAACTTGCATGATTTGCTGTAAATACAATTCAGTGAGTGACAGCAGCATGAAAATCACAAGATTTGGTGTTTCATCATAAACATGTAATTCAGACTTTGCTGTTGAATATAGTAATTAGCAGAACTCTTAAATGAACTAATGAATCTTCCTCCTGGATTGATGCAATAAACTTGGAATGGTCCATTTTATAATTCAATGAGTCACAGGTTTTAATTTCTAAACAAAATCGCAGTTTTCCCTGAAGATCATTTTTGTCTTAGCAAACAGTGTAGACCCTGTTGAAATGCCACATTATGCGGTATTTAATATGGATCTTCTCTGTCTGCAGTTGTAACATTACAAATAATGTATGCATTCATTCCTCTTTTAACTGAATGAAATCAGTTAGTCATCATGTAAAAAAAGAAATTAAAGACTGTCCAAGACATAGTCCCTAGCCAAGATATTGTTGTTGTTGTTGCTGTTTTTGTTTAGAGAAATTATACAATAAAACAATTGTTGACTATTGAGGCATTGGACATGATATGATATCGACCTGAGAATACCAATATTGACCTCGGCTCCGCCTCGGTCATTATTGGTACTCTCAGGTCGATATCACATCATGTCCAATGCCTCAATAGTCAATAATTGTATTATGTTTACTTGAAGCTAGTCGAAAACTTTTAGGTATTTAAACATTGTGTCTCGAAATAAGATTCACACATTTTGCACAATAGTTCAGCAAATAATCAGTTTTGGTCATACTAGGTTGGACAAAAGGGCGTATCAAACTGTAAACGTGATATCATTTATTCTTTGACAGTAGAAAAAAGTACATACTTTCCTTTCCAAAAACAAATAAAACTGTTGAACTTTTTTATTCGAATTTATAAATGCTTGAATCATAAAGTGATTTAATCTGTCATTTTCGAGGTATAATCTATTGATTTTGGTTTGCTTTCGCTGCCAAGTACCTCTAAAACCAATACCTCAGTGCCAAGCATGTTTCAAGGACTTCTGAATATTAAGGGTATATGGGTTCAATATAGAGTATCTCCAGAACCATTCAAAATATTGCTGTGAAACTTCCACATAATTTGGCTAATATACAAAACTTTCATTTGAACTAATAACAAAAATCACGTGACCTTCGGCGGCCATTTTTGGATGCAATGTTGAAAATAAGAAAACAAATCCTATAAACCACGATTTTATGCAAACATAGATAAAACATCAATCTACACCAAGTATTAGACACCAGGAATGATTCATCTGAAATAAATAAAAAAATAGCAGTTTGCGGATTTAAAGGGGTGTTTCATATTAATGGATAGATAGATAGATATTCTTTATTTCCTCCAATCATGGAGAGTTTCAAAACATATATGAATATATGTACAACAGTAAATATAATAAAGACAAAGCAACTACAACTTATATACATGATACAAATTATATTACTGAGCAAGATGCTCGATGCTATGCTGGGTACTGATTGTGCATGCAAGCAGAGAATGCTCTTACTGGCCAGCGCATTAGCGCAATCCCGTCAGAGCCTTCCTGTTTGTACGGATTACTTTGATTTAAATCTCGTAATGCGCATTAAGGTGATAACTGCGCATACACGATATGTACCCTATTTTAATTGTGATAGATATACATGTACATCTGTCCCCTTATAAACTCCCTTACCGAAACGAAACGTAAGAGCATAACTGGGTACAGATGCAGTATATATCACCTCTTTAATTCATTAATCGGGTTGACAGACATCTGTATATAGACATAGATCAGGCTGCTTAGATTGATTCGATATCAACACAGCTTGGTTCGCACTAGGCCATCAACACAAAGCTTTGTCAACATCGACCCAACGCCAGCATGCTTGAAGTTGCAGATTTATATTTTTGCCACAATTTGTGCAGATTTAAAACGCATACTCGTTTAAAATTATCCAGCTCATCGTTTAAAATATTATTTAATTGAGCATTTGCCATGCCAAGTAGAACATTAGACACAAGAAACATGTTTTGGCTATGCAAAAATTCAAAAGCAGCTGTACTTGTATTACGGATGTCTTGCAATAGCTTTGTTCTATCTATTGTCAGATAACTGCACTCGTGTATACAATGGTCAGCAATATTATCGTAATAAGAATCACAAGCGGCGCACAATATATTATGTCTTGTATCAGTCAAGCTAACAGTCATTTGTACTACAGACGTACAAGGTGATAAAAATTTCCGCTGATTTTTGGAGAAATACCACGCCCAAAGAGGCTGAAATTCAGGATGAACAATTCTAAAGCGATAAAACTCTTGTGCCAATGTTCTACTATTCCATGAACAAATCGCACTTTGGTGCAGTTTGCCTTTGAGTAAGCGATTCCGGGCATGTTTACTAGGAAATCTACTAGTATCAACAAAACTATATACTATATGCAACATCTGATATTTTTCTAACAGTTTTATAACATCTGGTATGAAACCATGTTGACCATTATAAGGATAGGTCATATATGACAACAACCTAAACAGAAATATCCTTTTCACCCATGTACATGTATTAGTTCTACAGAGTTGGCCGAAAAGTGTTAATTTCCTAAAATCAATCTCTGTTTCTAATGGAAATATACCCATCAAACTGAGGGCAGCATCAGTACGAGTTTGCATGCCCAGTGACTGCATGCGTTTTATGCAAAAAAGTATTAGATACCAGGAATGATTCATCTGAAATAAATAAAAAATTAGCAGTTTGCGGATTTAAATGCGTCATTTTGAGGGGTGTTTCATATTAATGATTAGTACGCAATCTTTATATATTCTCTCTGATAGTTGTGATAGTTTGGTAGCCTGTCAGGGTTATAGATATCCTCAAAACTATAAAATTCCCATTCAAAGCCCCTGTCAGCACCATGACCATTATTTGTTTTTTATCTATTACAACAAATTTTGTCGCATTTGTTGGACCTTTTGTCTAAGCCTTTCAGTCGGGGAGGGCACCTGATTGTCAAAATCACCTGTTACTGGATTGTCTGAGACCAACTTTTGTCTTTACTTTCAATTTCTGACAATGAATCACCTTTATCTGACTCAATGTCATTAAATATTCAATCCAAAATCTCTTCTATCCTGTATGTCATTCCTTTGGGTATGTTTTTGTTAGTTTTGGTGTCCGCGAAATCTAATGACATTACAAACATTTTAGTAAACTCCATTCTCGTACAGAAATATTCGTTGTCTTTCGCATATGATATTATTATGTCTCCTGAACATTTTGTGATAAAGAACAAAGGGTTGCGTCCCATATAACGGTTAAATCAACCGTGCCTGTAAGTTTTGACTCTATAGTGTTTCCAGAACTTTAGTGACCCCCGTTTTTCGCTAATTATTCTTAAATGGTGATTTTAATCGAAAAATAAATTAGAGAAATGAATTTAGATATAGAGCGCGTAATTGAATTAATTTTTTCCACATAAATGTGAGTTTTTGTATAGGCTAGGATTAGATGGAATTTTGGTGTGTTTTTGCCGCTCCTCTTTGAATTAGTCCCCAAGCGAACCTAACGATATAAATAAAACATGGCTTACACAGGTCAGTGGAGGTAATTTGTCAGTCCTACAGATAAGAGTGCGTAACAGAAAATTATTTTTCCTATTTCTCAACCAAAAAATATTTGCAAAAAATATTTGGTGTGCACTCAAAACAACCATCTCGGTGATACGGTTCTTTTGAGCACCCAAAACACGTGTTTAAACTGATGAAGACAGTCGCAGCTTCACGCTAAAATTGCTTAACTGGACAAATGGCTATGATTCACCGCTTATACTGACTTATTAACTTCACTGTATTACTTGACTTTTCGCTTACTGTAAAGGCGGCGCCTCATGAATGAGTAATTAGGACTAGTCAACCTTAGACATAGGTAAAAGCTGAAAAGGAGGCGTGGTTTTATTCAAAAGTAACTGTATCATCTTTTGCCACCACATCAGTCATTATTTAGTCCTTAAAACGCCAGCAAAATAACTGCATCTGAAAATGTCTATTTAACATAAGCAGGGAGGCAAACATTGTGAAACCAGATCAGACTGGAGCAAACTCCAAAAATAAAAATTAAAAAAATGAATAAAAAAGAGCGGCCAGTGAGATTCGAACCTAAAAAATGTTCTTTGTGGATTAGTAATCCTCCTCGCTACCACTTGAGCTATCTCGATTTTTTAGATCAATTGTGTACATATTATATATCCTGTCATGAAAGGTAAGTCCCATAACTTTGTAAACAAAACATGGCGTCACTTCTACTCTTGGCTGGCAGAATAATAGCTCATTCGTGGGGAATCGGGAGATTAAGCCAAGCAATAAAACCAAAGAAGAGATAACAGAAGGATTTTCCCTAAGGTTAATTACCCCGTCTCGAGCATGTGAGCAGTCCTAGAAGTTGAAACAGATTTGGGAGATTCTAGAGCACAATCAGGGTCAGTCAGTAGCTCCTGGCTGGCGATTTTGCCAATGGCGAACTGCCATATTTTTACAAGTCAAAGAGTCTCGGTCAGGGCCTCTCGACGACGTTAACGTAGTTGTTTTCTTCTAGCTATATAAAAAGCCGTTTTCAACACTCAAGTTGCAGGATCAATTCTACTGCTGCTTTACGAGGAACATACGTACCTTTTTTTTTATAGCTATCGTGAGAGAAAATCTCGCGAATCGTGTCAAATCGTCGCGGATTTCTGTTAATTCGTGCCCAATTCGTGCTGCATTCCGCATATTCTTAACTGATTCGTAATTGATTCCTTAACTTTCGTGCAGCATGTTCTAATGTCATTTTCTAATCGTAATGAATTCTTGGGCGATTACAGCCGAATTGAGCCGATTTCCCCGAATATTCGTAACGACATCGTATCTGAATCGGGAATGACTCTTGGCTCATCACGATTGGAGAAAAAAATTGATGAAACCTCACGAATCCCCCCGAATAAGAAAAAAATCAATTCGTGGCGATTCGGGCGAGTCGTGGCCTGTGTGGAATAGGGGTATAAAGTGTTGGGTCAAGACCAGGGCCGGCAGAATCAAGATCAGGCCTGATGGAAGCCGATCTGGGTCCAAACTGTTTGCAAATGTTATCAGCAGACTACAAAAGTGTATAAGTATTAGGATATTCTGCTGGTGTTGATTTATTGTTGATTGTTACTCCAATCGCTGGATTCTGTAATTGTTCTATGTTTTGTTGTATGTTACTTTATGTCCATTCTAGTTTTGCAGCTTTGCTTAGTTTGCCTTCCTGGTGTCTCGTGATTGTTGTGTGGCTCTGCCTCGCGGTGCCATGGGTTTGTCTGTTCTTCTCAATCTATTGTCTGTGCAGGTGCCATACTCAAAGGATCGACCTGTCTGCTATGGCATATCACCACTGAAAAATGGATTTTGTGTTAATACGCGGTATGCATTACTCAAAACACTACATAAAAAAGTACCAAGCAGTTAAAATTAGCATTGAATAGCTATAAATAGTCTGTGGAGACGTCAAGTAACCTTTGGTAGCTACACAATAACAATGATTGGTATTAATTCACGATGTCGAATGTACAGCGTTTAAGGTTTTTACTACACTAAAACGGGAACACAGTGGCTCAGTGGTAGAATGCTTGACTCGACACAGAAGGGCAGCGGGTTCGAGCCTCACCAGCGTCACTGCGTTGTGGTCCTTGAGCAAGACACATTTATCCTAGCTTAGTACTGGTTCAACCCAGGGAGAACCGTCACTGTTTAACTGAAAGATTGTTGATGGGACGTAAAGAATCAAATCAAACAAACAAATAAAACATTTTTGAAAACACCTCGCACATGGCAAGGTCAAAAAGCAGTTTCAGTGACACATGATGACGCAGTTTTTGGTTTTGGCCTATGCATGCAGTGACCACGTGACAGATGTCAGAAGTGCGTGAGGCATGTTCAGGTTTGACTCCATCAGCTACCGGATTGTGTGATATTTAATAATTGACGGACAACACAAGTCAATGACTTTTAGCAGGAGGTGACGTTCTCGAGGTGAAGTTCCAAGGCCAGATAGAAATTTTCACCAGCGATTTTTTTTCCCGCCAATAGTTGTCGCCAAATTAATATTTTTTGCGGCAAAATTTATTATTTCTTTGCATTTTGCGACAATGGCGACCACCAACCCAGGCAGATTGATAACAAGTTTGAATCCACCAATTGGGTGAATCACATGATTTGGTGACTCATTTGGTAAACAAGTATGTCCCTGTACCCACAATGCTCAAATCAATTAGGTCAGTATGCGATAGTCATACCACCTATTGTAAGATATTGCTTCTCTATCTTTTAGTTAAGGCCAAAAATGTCTAAAATTATAATAAAAATATTTCTCCGGAATGTGGCGAAACAGCCATATTTTTTGGTAGGTGGCATTTTGAGTGAGTCTGTCGTGTGACAGCAAACAAACATTGTTTTAAGGATGGCCCGAGTTAAAATCATCAAATTGATTCCCCCATATACATCTGAATCCCTTTCCAGAGAAAACTCTTTGCCTACTGGGTAAGGTTATCAGCAGACAACATTGATATGCGTCACTGCGTTGTGGTTCTTGAGCAAGACACATTTATCCTAGCTTAGTACTGGTTCAACCCAGGAAGAACCGTCCCTGTTTAACTGAAAGATTGTTGATGGGACGTAAAGAATCAAATCTAACAAAAAGCAGAACATTGATATGCAAAAAAAGTTAACCCTTAAAGTGCCAGTCACAACAAAATTTGTTTTGTCATCTGCTGAGTGCTGAAATGTTCAATAGCTTTTGGACAAACAGCATGGACCCAGATCAGGCTGCTCTGTAGTCTGATATAGATCTGACAGGGCTCACCCTGCCATTAGCCATTGTAGCCATTTGCTACTAAAATGTAGAGTGGCTACAAATATAAGTCGTTGGCTAAAAGTACACTCTAGGTAGTTCAAAAATTACATTTTTTGCCAAAAAGAGTATTTTGATCAGCTTTTGGATTTTCCATATTGCTTTTATTATTCCTTCACTCTTTATTATTGTGCCATATTTTACTCTTTGAATGCTGTATCTTTTTCAATACCATCAGGGTGTCAAACAGTTTGGATCCAGATCAGGCCCGTTATTTTGTCGGGCCCGATCTGGGTCCAAACTGTTTGCAAAGGTTATCAGCAGATGACAATAGTTGACACTAGCTGGCAAAGAGTTAAATACAGAACAACTTCTTGATACTACTTCCTGGCTAAAACCTTTGCTAAGGCTTAAATGAAATGTATGTGTGGTTCCTGTTGCCTACCTACCCTAATTTTTTAACCCTACCCTAAACATTAAAATGGGCTTTGGAGAAAAAATACCTTAAATGGGCACTTTTCAGATTTTGTCACTATTTTCTTTGTTAAATGTTATAACAAAATTTAATTATTTCCCTACCTACCTACCCTAAATTTTGTTGGTATGCAACAGGAACCACACATACATTTCATTTAGGCCTAAAGTCAATTTAATTTGGCTCCATCTTTAACCATTTGGCTACAGTGTTGGCTACAACAAATTCTGATCCAGGGTAAGCCAGGTCTGACCTGGGTCATGATGATGATGCTCCACACTGTTTGCCCCCAATAATTTCATAGTCAAATACTGTTTGCAAAATTTGCAGCTGATGACTTAAGGAGGCAGCATTTTAATTTTTAGCTCACATGAGCTGAAGGCTAAAGGTAAGCTATTGTAATCGGTCTTTGTCCGTCGTCCGTCCATAAACTTTTTCTTTAAACGACATCTCCTCCTGAACCACTGGTCCAAACTTAAAATAATTTCACTGAATTGTTTCTCATGATGCCTTCTACCAAAATTGCACAAATGGTTCCGCTCCATCAAACAAGGGACTACCAGAGCTCTAGATAAGAAATGTCTTTTAATGATATTTCATTCTGAACCACTGGTTCAAATTCAAAATAATTTCACAGAATTGTTCCTCATGATGGCTTCTACCAAAATTGCACAAAAAGTTTCGCTCGACTTAATACAGGGAAGATTAACTGAAATGTAAAATTTCGGCATTTATCTAAATTTTTACCATTATTATGGTAACAAAAATGGCCCTCAAAGTAGGCTTAAAATAGAGAAATTACCATTTTGTACCGAATTTAAGGCAATTGGAGACCTATTTTTTAAAAATTAGATCAGCACAGCTACATGTAAATACCAAAATATCCTTTTAATATGCTGTGTGCCGTGATAATTCTCATCAGCTGTTAAGATATCTTTTTGGTATTTGCTTGTGCTCTATTCTATGTTAATTGATCTGTCAAACATCTCAGCCTGTTTTGGTAAGTAAGTAAGTAAATAAAGTCTTTATTTAAAGAGGGTGACGGCAACTTTTGTTACCATAGCAATGGTTAAAGTCGAACTAATTCGAGACTTTTTTACACTATGGTTATTTTACTAATAAACCAATAAGAACAAATTAGTTAAAACCATTTTTATAGTTTAGCCTTGTAGTGGGGCCAAAAAAGCCCGTTACTTCATGTGGCTCTTTGAACATTCACAATGTGTACAGTAAATTTTCTAAAATTTAGAACATTTCTCTTTTTGTTCTCAGATTACATGTTGGTTATCAAGGCTGGAATTCATTGAGTGCTTGTCAGAATAGCACACAGGGAGGACCCTGATCAGACTGCTACATCAGAAGCAGTCTGATCTGGGTCTGCAATGTATGTCTACTGTCTAGTAAGTAAGGCCTTGGCTTTTTACGGACAACTAGTGTTCACAATTATATATAGGCTTAAGTTAGAGCCATATGCATGTTTGTTTCAGGTGACTCTAGCTAAGAAGTCTGACTCAGGTCAGAACATCTGTGAGGTGATCAAGGAAGAAGGAATATATATTGCAAGTTCAAATGTCCTTGTTTAAGGTAATTACATTGACTTACTAAATCTTGCAGTCAGTGTTGTTATTAGTTTGGGGAACTATATAGGTTTTCTCGATTCCTGATGATACCCTCTACCAGAATTGCACAAATGGCTCAGCCCGATGTGCTCTACTCTAGATAAGAAATATCTTTAAACGACGTCTCCTCCTGACCCACTGGTCCAAATTCAAAATAATTTCACAGACTTGTTCCTCATGATGCCTTCTACCAAAGTTGCACAAAAGTTCTGCTCCGCTGAACAAAGGGGCCATCAAAGGCCTAGATCAAAATTGTCTTTAAATGACATCTCCTGAACCACTGGTCCAAATTAAAAATAATTTCACAGAATTGTTCCTATTTATGACCTCTACTAAAATTGCATAAATGGTTCTGCTCAGCCAAACAAAAAAGGTGGCTATAGCTCTAGATAAGAAATATCTTTCAATGACATCTCCTCCAGGCTCGTGAACCAGATCCAAGTTCAAAATAGTTTAATAGATCTGTTACTCATAATGCTCTCTACCAAAATTACACAAGTGGTTCTGCTACGTCACGGACAAGGCCACCAGAGTTCTAGATGAGAAATGTCTTTAAATGACATCTCCTTAACCAATGCTTCAAATTCAAAATTTTTTTACAGAAATGTTCCTCATGATGCCCTCTACTAAAATTGATGACAACATGGCCATCAGAGCTAAAAATAAAAAAAAAATCTTTGAATGATATCTCTATAGCCACTGGCCAATACATAATCTCCTCATGTATAAGAATTCAGATGAGCGATCCAGGGCCCTAGGGCCCTCTTATTAGCTCACCTGTCATGAAGTGACAAGGTGAGCTTTTGTGATCTGTTTTCATCCGTCGTCCGTCCTTTAACTTTTGACTTAAACAACAACTCCTCCTAAACCCCTGGTCCAATTTTGAAATAATTTCACACGAATGATCCTTGGGTGGCCCTCTACCAAAATTGTTCAAATGGTTTTAGTCTGTTGCATATCTAGGTCATAGAGGCTAAAATGGATTTTCGAGATGAAAACTTTAAAAATCTTCTTGTCTGAAACCAGAAAGCCTAGACTGTTGATATTTGGTATATAGCATCACCTAGTGGACCTCTGTCAAGTTTGTTCAAATTATAGCCCTGGGGCCAAAAATGGCCCAGCCCTGGGGGTCACATGTTTTACATAGGCTGATATAGGAAAAATGTGAAAAAATCTTCTTGTCTGAAACCACAAGGCCCAGAGCCTTGATATTTGGTATGTAGCATCACCAAGTGGACCTCTACAAAGTTTGTTCAAATTATAGAGACCCTGGGCCAAAAATGGCCCCGCCACGGTCAATTGTTTTACATAGGCTTATCGCAGTCGGTAACGTGTCTGGCAACAGATGCGAGTCTGACTGCAGATCCAGGGGTCGCGAGTTCGATCCCGGCCCGGTCCCATACTTTCGAGGAGATTGATCATGAAATAATTTCTACGGTCATTCTCCTCCCTTCCGCTGAATCATTCAAGAAGGGTTGTTGTCAGTTACAAGCGAAAGTATGTGCACGAAGTACTGGTTAACTGCTTGTTCAAGCTTGCCCAGGAAAAAGTGTGGTTAGGTGAACTGACCGTCCCGCAATGACCATAGCTGTTGACTTGGGACGTAAAGCAACAAAACAAAAACATTGGCTTATATAGGGAAAACGTGAAAAAATCTTCTTATCTGAAACCAGAAGGCCTGGACTGTTGATATTTGGTATTAAGCTTCACCTCCTGGACCTCTACCAAGTTTGTTCAACTTATAGCCCTGAGGCCAAAAATGGCCCCCTCCCAGGGGTCAATTGTTTTACATATGCTTATATAGGGAAAAAGTGAAAAAAAATTCTTTTATGAAACCAGAAGGCCGAGACTGTTGATATTTGGTATTCAGCTTCACCTTGTGGACCTCTACCAAGGTTGTTCAAATTATAGCCCTGGGGCCAAAAATGGCCCCGCCCCGGGGGTCACATGTTTTACATAGACTTATATAGGAAAATGTGAAAAAATCTTCTTGTGCGAAACTACAGGGCCTGAAGCCTTGATATTTGGTATGTAACATCACCTAGTGGACCTCTACCGAGTTTGTTAGAATTATAGCCCTGGGGCCAAAAATGATCCCGCCCTGGGGGTCAATTGTTTTACATAGGCTTATATAGGGAAAATGTAAAAAATCTTCTAGTCTGAAACCAGAAGGCCTAGACTATTTGGTATGTTGTTTATTTAAATTATAGCCCTTTGGCCAAAAATGGCCCCGTCTCGGGGGTCACATGTTCTACATTGGCTTATATAGGGAAAATGTGAAAAAATCTACTTGTCTGAAACCACAAGAGCCTTGATAATTAGTATGTTGCATCACCTAGTGGACCTCTACCAAGTTTATTCAAATTATATCCCTTGGGCTAAAATGGCCCCGCCCTGGGGGTCACATGTTTTTTATCTATAGGCTTATTTAAACCCTTCTTGTCTGAAACCACAAGGCCTAGAGCCGTGATATTTGGTATGTAGCATCACCTATTGGACCTTTACCATGTTTGTTCAAATTATATCCCTAGGGCCAAAATGGCTTGGCTCTGGGGGTCAATTGTTTTACATAGGCTTATATTGGGAAAACGTGAAAAAATCTTCTTGTCAAAAATCAGAAGGCCTAGACTATTGATATTTGGCATTTAGCATCACCTAGTAGACCTCTACCAAGTAAGTTCAAATTATAGACCTGAGGCCAGAAATGGCCCCGCCCAGGGGGTACATTTTTACATAGGCTAATATAGGAAAAATGTGAAAAAATCTTCTTGTCTGAAACCACCTGGCCAAGAGCCTTGCTAATTGGTATTTAGCATCACCAAGTGGACCTCTACCAAGTTTGTTCAAATATTGCCACAGGGGTCAAAAATGGTCCTGAATTGGGCGTCACATGTTTTATATAGGATCATATAGGGAAGACAAGAAAAATCTTCTCTGAAACCACAAAGCCTAGAGCCTTGATATTTGTTATGTAACAGCCTTAATATTTGGTATGTAGAAAATGTTTGTGTGTGGTGGGGAAGAGGGTAGGGTCTTGTTATGCGCTCAAAGACTAAACTACAGAAGAGACCAGCTTGATTGCCCTCCACCAAATGGTTTAAAAGGACTGAATAAGACTGTGCACAAGTACAGGTGAGTGATTCAGGGCCACTATGGCCCTCTTGTTTTTTTATTGTGATCACTTTTCGTCTGGTAAGTGTCTTCAGTCCACTTTTCTCTGAATAAACTTTTTCTATAGAAAACATCTACCCCTGAACCACTTGTCCAGATTGAAAATAATTTCACAGGAATGCTCTCCATAATGCCAAAATTGTATGAATTGCTCTAGATTTTGAGATTTTTAAACGATATCTCCTGAACCACTGGTCAGATTTCAAATAATTTCACAGAAGTGTTCCTCGTGATTCACTCTACCAAAATTGCACAAATGGTTCCGCTGAAATGGACAAAATGATCGTCTGAGCCCTAGATAAGAAATGTATTTAACTACATCTCCTCCTGAACCACTTGTCCAAGTTCAAAATAATTTCACAGAATTGATCCTCATGATGCTGTCGACCAAATTGCACAAATGGTTGCACTCTGCTGAACAAAAGGACCGACATAGCTCTAGATAAGAAATATCTTTAAGCAGCATCTTTTCCTGGACAATTGGTTTAAATTCAAAATAATTTCATAGAATTGTTCCTTATGATGCCTTCTACTTCGATTGCACAAATGGTTACGCTCTTATTCTCAGGAATCTAGTTCAAGCATTAAGAGAGTGAATATTTGAAAACAATTCTTAGCCATCAGTTTAAACATAAATTTCCTTTGGGCACTCGAAAGAACTGTATGATTGAGAAGGTTCCTTTGAGTACCCACAAGATGAAAAAGGGAAGGAATTCTTATCTAGAGGCGTGTTGTTTTCAGCCTTTCCTGGAAAGAACCCTTAGATTTTTGTTATGTATAAATGTTGCCTGGCATTTACAAGTTACAACTTTGGCTAATAATGTAGATAAATGTTCATTCATACTGGAGAGAACTATTATACGAATATTTATTCATACTAGAGAGAACCCTTACACGAATGTTTCAAAACCATGAGCTGGTGAGAACTCTATAAATATACTGAGGGAAAAAAGTTTAGCAATATACTTTGGGGATTAATGGGATTTTTAATTTCATAATATCAAAATTATATGTTAACAAACTTTTACGAGTACGATGAAATTAACCGGTTGGCATTTCACATAATGTGAAGTCTGATATTAAGTCCTCTTGCTAAAGCAGCGTATCTGGCAATTACACGATATTTTTCTGCCAACAGTTTCATTTCCATCAAATGTTTAAATCTAAAAGCCAAAAAAAGAAAACCAGTATAAAACTGAAAGTTTTGGTCACCATTTTCGTAAATTTTTTAGTTAAAGTGTATGTTCATGCTTTTTAACATTTTACTTTATTCACAAATAAATATTTCGTTATGGACTAATTGTATTTTCACAGATCATTTATCCATCTGGTTAGTTAATTACAGAAACTTTTATAGCCGTGTATCTAATCTTCTGGGAGCAGACATCTTACAGCTATTTGGCACACATTAACCTGAGTTTACCTCAATATGCTGGCCTCCCAAATGATTGAAGCGGCAACTTTCAGTCAATTTCTTTATTTCAATATTGGATAATGGGTATTCCATTTTAATTACAATCAACAGCCAAATCAATGCAAATTAAATTGTAACAACTGTCAAACGAAAAGTATTTTGTTTTTCAATAAGTTTCATTTGATTTTATTCTGTCTTTTTGTTTGCAAAATGACGAAAATTGTTACATAAAATGTCGTCTGCTATAGTAATTATTAGTGCTTCAAGACTTAAATTTTAAAATTACTTATTAAATATGGGTCAAGTATCAAAATATACTCATCAATGCACACACTGCTAAAAGCATTACTCTGAAAAATTGTTATTTTTTGCCTTTTGACTGATTTATAATTCTGCTTTGGTAGTGTGTAAGCAGGTGGAAGTGATTCCAGTTTTGGTGTGTAGAGAACATTGACCTGAGAATGACCAGACTCCCATTAAGAAGCAAAAGTGATTAATTACAGGCTAATAGAAGGGCATTCATAAACATTTAATGAGGAATTATTCCTGCCATACTGTAAACTCAAATATAAACGCATTTGAAAAAAGGTGTGAATAATCCCTTTAAGAATCGTACTTTTTCAAATTACCTCCTTTTCAATTGAATAGCGTTTGAAATTAAAATGCTCAGCAGATCAAATCCTCGCTATGAAATCGTAATTTGTTTCTTTTGACCTCTTGAGGGTAGCCACAAGCTCATTTTCAAACAAATGACATGCTTTTGCACTAGCTAATTAGGTTCCTGTTGCATACCAAAAGAAAATAGGGTAGGTAGGTAGGGAAAATATTAAATTTTGTTATATCATTTAACAAAGATAATAATAATCTGAAAAAGTGCCAATTTTAGGTATTTTTTCTCCAAAGACCATTTTAATGTTTAGGGTAGGGTTAAAAAATTAGGGTAGGTAGGCAGCAGGAACCACACATATATTTCATTTAAGCCTAAATTAAATCTAATGCTACAAAGATAGCCTATGGAAAACCCATAATTTATAACTAATTACTAAATTTTTTCCCTCAGTATAGTTATTAATACTGGAAATAACCTTACATGTATATCATATGGTAGATAAACTATATGTTCAAGAACTGTACTTTAATGATTTTTGAAACCTATCATGGATGGGAGGGGACAAAATGAATAGTTATCAAAACATAGGCATGTATTTATATCATACTTGTTGCCATAGCACCAGAATATTTTGGCAGGGAATATTATCGTATAGATCATGCATTCCATACAGAAAGTTACATAATTTCTATAATTTAACAAATTTAAGCTGAATAGATTTTCCAATTCTAATCATTTGGATGAGTCTGTCTTAAAGTTAAGGGGCTGCTTGAGGATATTTATCATTCATTTGAATTCAAAGCGAAGTAGAACAATATTTACGATAGGAGTGAAGACCCTTATCAGAGGTTGCACAACATCTGATCTGGGTCTGCATTGTTTGTCTACTCTATGTCCCTTAAAAAGCAGCTAGGCTTAAATGAGTAAATAATCTTGTGTGATATTACTTTTTATGTTAACACTATTTCTTACTTATAATCTTAGTCTGGCATAATTTACTTTCAGATATTATTCAGAGATGTTCACTATACAGAGATAGAAAGGATGGAGCTGCTACAACTGCAAGCCCCAGAGACCCAAGATGCAAAATAACACTTTATTATCACATGATGAACTCTAACAGTTGAAGGTTACACTTCATAGAATGGTGACTTTTTGAATTTTCCCCAAAAGTCTTAGTTTTTTATGATGTTATCATTGTGTGTGGGGGAATTTGTGTAACATTTGAAGAAGTCACCATTAAATGAAGTGTTGCATTCGAAAACAAGCCACTGTTAGATACAGTGCATGGGTTGTATTAGACAAAGCTCAATAAATAGCAGGATCTAATTAAAAACTTCATGTTTTTAATGTTTAAACATAATCAATACAGTGTTCTCTCGCTTACTCGAATCCTTCAAACTCAAATTACCCTCTTAAGTCAAAGTAAATTGTAGGATGAATTCATATTTAACAGACTTTGTTCACAATTATTTTCTATCCCAAACTATGCTGACTTAGATGTACTTAGAAGGACTGTCTCAGTGAGACTGTTCTTGTTTGTGGGTGCATTTACATGTACTTTATACAACACATTATTGTATATTCAAACAGCTTGTCTCCATAAGACAGTTCTTGGGTGTACAGCATACACTTGGATATGTAATA
This sequence comes from Loripinus fragilis, assembly GCA_964019695.1. Taxonomy (NCBI): domain Eukaryota; kingdom Metazoa; phylum Mollusca; class Bivalvia; order Lucinida; family Lucinidae; genus Loripinus; species Loripinus fragilis. The sequence goes on along the minus strand of OZ026516.1, from coordinate 47,181,889 downwards.
GCGAAAACAATCTTGATTAGCTTATACACTGTAAATCCTATTACAGATCTACTTTTGTTATTCAAGCTACAAATAAAATAATGCTAAAATTTTGGTCCTAGGGACTTTGATTTAACGAGAGGTAACTGTATACTAACTTGCTAAGTACCACAAACTGCCCAGACAATGTATGGTCGACCATTGGTTAGAAATCAGAGGATGTTGGTAAACAACTCTAACTGGGCATCTAAACACTGTTGCCATGGTAAATCCTTTCATTTGTTTAAGGCTGTAGTTTTTAGCTGTCCTGCTCACAGTGTGCTCAATGTGAGCTTTTAAGAAACGATGTCCCTCTGCACAAAACGTCATCATAAAAGGTTCTGGTTTGCAATGGCAACATAAAAGATGTACTCAAATATCTTCCTATGAAAACCAACAACTACTGTCTTTAATTGAGAATATTATTCAATCCTTTATTGTGTCTCGAAGTCTAACAATTAGATTACAAACTTGACCAGATTGTGCAAGTGAGGTTATAGGATAGACACTGAAACGATATTTAAGCTTCTCTGTGGGTCAACTATCACATTTAGTCTGAACCGATTCATAGGCGAGCATATAGTATACCAAAGATTCTGTCATCTGTCTTTCAACATTTTCAAACACTGTGCGCACTCAGCTCAGATGTCAAATAGAGATCCATAGGATAGGATAGAGCGAGAAAAGCTAGTTTAATGATACTGATTACACATTCGAGATTGCTGCAGGGCTAAAATATGGCAACACCTTTCAAGAATAGTTTTCTCTGGAACCAAAAGCCTATGACTTTTCTCTTTTCATGATTTTATATTGGTGGCCCCTTTGCTGTAAAACTTGTAGTTGTGCATATATGCCATGCCTGACGATGCTCTTGTTGCCCTTTGAAATCTTCATGCATGTCCATGCACTCCATTCCAACATAGTTGAAGATAGTTCCAATAGAGTACAACAAGGAGCTTTAATTTTAATGCCAAGTAAATGGTAGTCCAATAACAGTACATAATCAAAACTGCATTCCATTACACCTTAACCATAGGCTCAATATGAACTTTTGTGACCCTTTCATGTCCGTCATCTGTCAGTCAACAATTTGCTTTAAATAACATCCCCTAAACTACGAAGCATCACAGGAATGTTCATTAGATAGTTTTTAGATCCTATTGTGATCATTGGATGTCAGTCGTCCATCATGCGTCGTTAACAATTGCTTCAAAGGGCATCTCCTAAACTGCTGATTGGATTTTGACCAAAGTGTAAATGGGTATGATCAGGAAATACCACAATCACAAACTGCAGACCAACCCACGGCAATGTTACAGGAATGATCCTTTTATGGCCCTCTTCAATAATTATTCACAATGGTTCCTGTCCGTCGTATATCTAGATCAGATGGGCTAAGAATATATTTGCGAAATGAAAATTAAAAATCGTCATGTCTAAGACCACAATGCCTAGAGCTTGATATTTGGTATGTAGCATCCCCCAAATTTCAAATTATAAGTCCCCTATTCTGGGGACAATAGGTTTGCTCATTGTCGTCCGTCTGTCTGTCAGTTACGCTTTCGTGTACGAGCAATATCTCCAATATTATTTGAGATAGGCATCTCGAATTTACTGTATGGATGCATCTTGGAATAACTGAGTGTCTCGTACCATTTTGAGGTCACTGTGACCTTGACTGTTGACCTAATTTCTAGAATAATTGTGTCCGGAGCATATCGTCTACATTATTGGAGGTAGGAATCCAAAATTGGGTGTATGGGTGCATCTTGGGATGGCAATGTGTCACACACCATATTTGGGTCACTGTGACCTTGACCTGTGACCTCATATCTAGGATAATCGTGTCCATAGCATAAATCCTACATCATTTGAGGTAGGAATCCAAAATTTGATGTGTGGATGCATCTTGGGATGACAGTGTCGAGTAGCATTTTTGGGTCAATGTTGACCTTGACCTTTGACCTCCTTTCTAAAATAATTGTGTCCGTAGCATCTCCTACACTTTTTTAGTTTGGAATCCCAAATTTGGTTTGTGGATGCATCTTGGATTGTTCCTCATAATGCCCTTTACCAAAATTGTACCAATTGTTCTGCTCAGCTGAACAAAAGGACCTTCAGAGCTCTAGATAAGAATTTTCTTTAAAACGACATCTCCAGAACCACTGGTTCAAATTAAAAAAAAAATCACAGAATTGTTCCTCATGATGGCTTCTACCAAAGTTGCACAAATGGTTCCGCTTGGCCAAATAAAGGGTCCCCAGAGCTCTAGATATAAAAGTCTTTAAATAACATCTCCTGAACCGTTGGTCCAAATTCAAAATAGAACTGCCGATGAGAAATGACTATAAACAACATCTTCTCCTGAACCATAGGTCCAAATTCAAAATTAAATCACAGAAATGTTACTCATGATCCCCTCTACCAAAATTGTTCAGAACGTTTAGCTTGGCTGAACAACATGGCTATAAGAGCTAAAATCTTTAAATCTTTAAATCACAGACCAATATATCATGTGCCAAGATTCATATGAGCGATCCAGGGTCCTATGGCTCTCTTGTATATATGAGGATTATCATGCAAATTTAATGCTATATTGGCTTTTTGTGTATGGAACTTCACATTTCCCCAAAACTATTATACTTAACAACTTTTATATAAGTACCAAATGTAAAGTTGACCTATCAACCAAGGCAGCTCACTTTGGACTGTCACATACACTGAAACGAAGTTCTAAGTGGCCACTTTTTAATTTATTTTTTTTCTGACTTAGTGCTAATGTTATTGAAATGAATTTTGCCCGAATATGTGCATTTCAATGGACTAAAGTGGTGCTTTGGAAGAGTTTTCTATCACTTCACAATTTTTGGGTTCAAAAATACAAGAATCAAAATATTTGAAGAAAATAGCGGGTTTGAGTGCATTTTTTTCAAATTGAAGAATGGGTGATTTCAAACCCGTCTAGCCAACTTGAAAAAAACACCAAACCTCTGAATTTTTGCTTATGAACGATTTTTTTATGATTTTTTTAAAAAGCTCAATTTCCAATATTTTCTAAAAATATCAACTTCACATACTAATATCATTGTATACGTTTTATTTTATGAAAACATGTTAGACCAAATACAATACAGCTTGATCAGCCCATTTTTTTACAGTAATTCTTTCAAGACGGTTTTATCATGAAATTTTAAGGGTCATTGAAATGGCATATGCCAAAGATGATTTTGATTTTCTAAATAAAACAGTGAAGCCTATTCATAATAAATAATGCTGAAAATTTCAATGGCGTGCCACAGGTAATAAAGTGTACAGAGTAATGCAAAGTTTATATGCAAAATGCATATTTAAAGCTAAAACTCCTAGATTAAGCTGCTGATCTTATATCACAGCTCTTATTAACAGCTTCAAACTAATTAAAATATAAATGGATAACATATCTGAGGAATATTTTATATCACAGTAAAAAGTGGGACTTTTTGAAATGAAGGTACCTTTACTCTGACTTAGTCTGTGCAAGATCTACCAGTCATTTTGAAATGGCATTATTTTCAGAGTCTCGGAAAAGCCTTGAACAGGCGCATAAAATGTGTAGGTGGCCACTTATTACTTCGGTTCAGTGCTCATATCTAAACATCTTTTTCTCAGAAACTACTTGGCTGATTGAACTCAAATTTTATATGGAGTATGCGTTAGATAAAACAGTATATTACATTTTGATTCAGGTAACTTGACCAAAATGGGCACCATGCCCATATATTATAAAAAAGACCTTTAAATTGTCTTCTCTTGAACCAAAAGGCAAATTATGCTTGGTATGTAGCATAAGGTCGTTTTGGTATGTTGCATTGGGGATGTGAGGCCTGTGAGCCATATAAAATATTTTTAAATAAAAAGCCTAGGTTGACCAAGACGTAGTTAAATATTATTAAGGAGATCTTGCGACTCAATATCAGGTGAGCACTTCAGGTCCTCTAGTTATGAAACTAATAGGCCTTGGAATATTGCTTCATCATTTCGTTCATTCTGCTGGAAAGAATGGTGTGTACGAAAATACTCTCTATTTAATGCAATGAGAAGTAACCAATTATAAGATATATACTCCAATTATGATCAACATTTGTAAAAAAAGCAAATGTCTATGCTTTACTTATGGGCATGTCATTAAAGAAAAAAATCATGTTTATTACCAAAATGTCATTTTTTTTCTTTCCAAATACAAATCTAGATAGTTTAACTTGGACGCACGGAAATAGGTAGTGCCTATTTAATTCATATTAATCTTATAAACCGGTACAACAGTTCTGGGTCTGTCAGAGTTCGTGCAAGAACTGTTCGCGCACGTGTGACAACGTTACGTCATTATCACGTTAACACGTTAACTCACGTAGTCGTTTTAACCAGCAACCATTATTGCTCGGCGTTTACGGGGTTCATGCACAAAATATCCTTAATCATTTAGCAAAATAACGGACCTGACATTTTCCAACATGACAATGCAGGCCTCACACAACGCGTAAATATCCACACAAAGTCATGCTCGTTATAACGTCAACGTCTTACATTGGCCTGCTTTATCCTCGGTCATGAATCCCATAGAACACGTATAAGATAAATTGGGTCGACGGGTTGGGTTCAATCATCAAATGGATGTGATAAATGACTCCAATAGGCATCTCTGTTAGGATGACAAATGTATCCCTAACGTGCTCATACAACGTTACGTAAATTCAATGAGGCGACGTATTCTGCTACGCATTCGTAAGAATGGATGGCACACTGGTTACTGATGATCTTTTAAATCTCACTTATTGCACACAGTCAGTAATTTCTTGTTTCCAAATGCTGTGTGACTGTTTTATTTATTTATTTTTATAGAAATTTTCATTTTGACCCCTCTGAACTGAATTATTCATAAAAAGTATGCACTATCTGATTTTCATCCAATTTTTTTTTTCAGAGACATCAATAAGACATTGAAGATTCGATGACCGAAAAAAATAACCCTGAAAATTAATCTATCATCAAAATATATACTTTTAAATACTGTGTAAAGTTTTCATTTTGGGTCAGTGTAGTATTGTCTAAACCTTAAATGCTGGGTTGGTGTTATCCTCTGCTGATTTTTCTTTCGAGATAATTATTTTCTAAAAATATGTCTTTCAGGAATACAAGTAGGTTTTCAAACAGTATGGTTCCAGATAATACCCAACATTTTAGCCTGAACTTGGCTTCAGCTGTTGACAATGTTTATAAGCGAAATATCTTAAGCAGGCAAGTATTTGATGCTCTTGAAGTTTATTTTTTATCCCCGATTCGCTAGATCTCGTCAGCTCTCTAATTTGCTTGAATTTTCGTCATAAACTCTTTACTTACTAGTGTCGTCTGCTAATAACCTTTGCAAACAATTTAGGCCCAGATCAGACCCGACGGGCGTGATCTGGATCCAAACTGCTTGACACTCTACTGATATTACCGATTTGTTTTAGAAAAAAACAACAAAAAAAACAACAACAACAAAAAAACTGATTTTGAAAAAAAAATCAGCAGACGACAAAACCATGGCAAATTACCTCGAAGGCAAAAAGAGTCGATGAATTGAAATGGAAGTTGCTACATGTACATGCAGGTTTCATGCTTAAGCCTTATATTTGCCTGCTTTCAATACGGCACGGTCTAGGGCCAATATATACACATTATCATAATAGTAACTTGATCTGGCGTACTGTATAACGTCGAGTGGATGAGGTCATACCATCGGATCACCCGAGACGCTACTACGCGTCTCAGGTGATCCAATGGGTATGGCCTTATCCATGAGACGTGATACTGTACGCCAGATCAAGTTACTATTATGATGATATGTTTATTATATGCCTTTTTCTGATATTCTTTCTGATTTAAAACCTGTTTTGGTCTTCTAATCCCGAAAAATTGCGGGAACGTTTGCTATAACGTTACGTTTATTGACGTCACGTCAACATGTTTTCCGTCTCTGGTTCCATGCTTGCAATTGACTTTACGTAACGTCGCCACAAAAGCAGGTGACTGGGGTTAGCCTCGTTTTAAAGGATAGTGATATGGATTCAGAAAACCTCAGTTTCTGTATCAGATGGCCAGAAAAGAGACAGTTCTAAAGTCGTATCAGTTATAGGTACATGTATATAATAAAGACTTTTACAATTGCGTGTGTGCGTGCGTGTGTGTGCCAAAGTGATGACGAGTGAGGTTTGCGGAATAGATTTTCGTTGAATCAGCGGATATAGATATGCCTGTAGGCTAGTATATATCATCATAGCAATGCAAATATACCACGTGTATCTATAGGGGTACACATGGGTATATTCATAGGGAAAAACAACTAAGTTATTCTTTTATACAGGGGATTTGGGCTTCATTTACATATAAGGGCGTCTCCCAAAAATAAGTTTTAGTTACGCGGTGTGCATTTAAATCCACATGCTAAGTGCCTTTCTTCTAGGTTCAATTTAAAGCTGTTTAAAAAGAAAAAGAAAAAGGGGGGTCACTTAAACTCTGGAAACACATTAGTCACGTATGGCAGTGAACGGTAAAATCGACTACAGTCGCGGTTTGGCAGCGAAAGTGTTTTTACAAGAAGTTACTTCTGTATCAATACATGTAGTTGTGCTATGCTAATAATTATTAATTACTTGATTACAGTGCAAAACTGGAGATGAATTTTACTTTACATGAACCAAGTGCGCTATAATGTATTTTGAGGTTATATAATGAAATTAGCTTCACTATTACTAGGGAAATCCACATGGCCCATATCTAACTGCGATATGTGATTATGGTATTATTTGTGAAGCCACTGCGACGGCATTTCAAGAATTTTATTACCACCTGCAGCGCGATTGCTTCCCGATATTTTGTCGAATTCAGAAATGTTTTCAATTTAAACACGACGAGAAAAAGTGTACGTTTTTTTCTCATCTCAGAAATGAATAATAATTCCGTTTTTCACCAAGCAAGTTGACATTCCATTTTTGTCGTTCATTATCTGCTTTTGATGGAATCGGTTTAGTGTCACACGCAGCAGACAGAAAATTATACGTTTCAATCCAAACATTATAAATGGACAAACCAGTTTTATTAGCGGAAGTAAAGCTCTCTGTTTCACCAATGCAAACAGTGTCTACACATGCCGGTACAACTTTGTACTATTTTTGAAAATTTTAGTTCAAAAGCCAAGACCAAGAATTAATTAATTGTCAGGATCAGTCTGATCTTAGAATATTTGTATATTGTGCTTTTCGCATGTTGCATGATGCCCATTATCGGGCGCGAGTCGTTTTGTCTTGTAGGGAAAATTAACAACATTATATAAATAGAAAAGAGGAGATAAACGTTGATATATTTTTGGAACAATACAATTGTTAAGCACGCGTATTTCCAGACTTGCTAATATTTCGAACCGCATCATACGACAATGTACCTAAACGTAATGTATTTGGCATTGTACGTCTGATGCAACTTGTTCAAAAGCAGTTGTTCCAAAGTTCTTTCCTCACAAAATTGGGCTTATACTTCATACTCCCGGTCCCGAAATTCGCCAGCATGTAGCCTACATATATATATTGATACTTCGTGCGCTTATCCTCCCTCCTACCCTTCTATAAGATATGCATGATCTTTCAACTCAGCTCAGCTTACTCAACTCATCAAGCTGAGCAAAATAAGCTTTTTTCGCCCTTTTTCGGAGTGAAATTAACCATGCCACCGAGCTCAGGTTACTCAACTCATCCAGCTCAGCTTACAACTTATGCTACTTAACTTACCTAAGTTGAGTTGGATAAGTTGAACTGTAAGTCAGCGGTCAGTATATTTATAATATATATATATATAACTATAACAAACATACATGTGATAGGTCCCTATATTCTAAGTTCTAAGTTGAGTAAGTTGCCATAGCTGTCTATTATAGCCGACGAGTTCGGTAAGGTGGGTCTTTAAACAATGATATGTGTCCAGATGCTTCAATGGCTGAGCTAAGTTCGGTAGGTTATAATAGCTGCGCATATGTTAGGATGAGTTGGTGATATGTGTCCAGATGCTTCAATGGCTGAGCTAAGTTCGGTAAGTTACAATAGCTGCACATATGTTAGGCTGAGTTGGTCATGAGTATAACATTGGACCATTATATGCAGCAAGATACAAGCTAAGTTCGATGAGTTGAGTAAGCTAAGCAAGCTGAGTTCGATAAGTTAAAAGATACGTTCGATAAGTTGGATGAGTTGGGTAAGTTCGATGAGTTGGATAAGTTGAGCTGTTCGATTAGTTAGGTAAGTTGGATGAGTTGGATAAGTTGAGGATGAGTTAGATGAGTTCGCTAAGTTGGACTGTAAGTTGGATGAGTTGGATAAGTTGGACTGTAAGTTCGATGAGTTGGATAAGTTGAGGATGAGTTCGATCAGTTGGATAAGTTGGACTGTAGGTTCGATGAGTTGGCTAAGTTGAGGATGAGTTCGATGAGTTGGATAAGTTGTACTGTAAGTTCGATGAGTTGGCTAAGTTGGAATGTAAGTTCGATGAGTTGGATAAGTTGAGAATGAGTTCGATGAGTTGGATAAGTTGTACTGTAAGTTGGATGAGTTGGCTAAGTTGTACTGTAAGTTCGATGAGTTGGCTAAGTTGTACTGTAAGTTCGTTGAGTTGGATAAGTTGAGGATGAGTTCGATGAGTTGGATAAGTTGTACTGTAAGTTGGATGAGTTGGCTAAGTTGTACTGTAAGTTCGATGAGTTGGCTAAGTTGAGGATAAGTTTGATGAGTTGGGTAAGTGGTACTGTAAGTTGGATGTGTTGGCTAAGTTGAGGATGAGTTCGATAAGTTGGGTAAGTTGTACTGTAAGTTCGATGAGTTGGATAAGTTGTACTGTAAGTTCGATGAGTCGGCTAAGTTGGAATGTAAGTTCGATGAGTTTGATAAGTTGAGGATGAGTTCGATGAGTTAGATAAGTTGTACTGTAAGTTCGATGAGTTCGATAAGTTGTACTGTAAGTTCGATGAGTTGGCTAAGTTGAGGATGAGTTCGATGAGTTGGGTAAGTTGTACTGTAAGCTCGATAAGTTGGATAAGTTGTACTGAAAGTTCGTTGAGTTGGCTAAGTTGGAATGTAAGTTCGATGAGTTCGATAAGTTGAGGATGAGTTAGATGAGTTGGATAAGTTGTCCTGTCAGTTGGATGAGTTGGCTTAGTTGTACTGTAAGTTCGATGAGTTGGCTAAGTTGAGGATGAGTTCGATTAGTTGGGTAAGTTGTACTGTAAGTTTGATGAGTTGGATAAGTTGAGTATGAGTTCGATGAGTTGGAAAAGTTGGAAGGTAAGTTGGATGAGTTGGATAAGTTGGACTGTAAGTTCGTTTAGTTGGCTAAGTTGGACTGTAAGTTGGATGAGTTGGATAAGTTGAGAATAAGTTGGATGAGTTGGATAAGTTGGACTGTAAGTTGGATGAGTTGGATAAGTTGAGGATGAGTTCGATAAGTTGGAAAAGTTGGACGGTTAGTCGGATGAGTTGGCTATGTTGGACTGTAAGTTCCATAAGTTGGCTAAATTGGACTGTAAGTTCGATGAGTTAGCTAAGCTGAGGATGAGTTCGTTGAGTTGGATAAGTTGTACTATAAGTTCGATGAGTTGGCTAAGTTGGGCTGTAAGTTGGATGAGTTGGCTAAGTTGAAGATGAGTTCCATGAGTTGGATAATTTGTACGGTAAGTTGGATGAGTTGGATAAATTGAGGATGAGTTCGCTGAGTTGGATAAGTTGTACTGTAAGTTGGATGAGTTGGATAAGTTGAACTGTAAGTTCGATGAGTTGGCTAACTCATCCTCAACTTAGCCAACTCATCCAACTTACAGACCAACTTAGCTAACTTATCGAACTTACTATACAACTTATCCAACTCATCCAACTTACCTTCCAACTTATCCAACTCATCAAACTCATCCTCAACTTATCCAACTCATCCAACTTACAGTCCAACTTATCCAACTCATCGAACTCATCCTCAACTTAGCCAACTCATCCAACTTACAGACCAACTTAGCCAACTCATCGAACTTACAGTACAACTTATCCAACTCATCGAACTTATTCTCAACTTATCCAACTCATCCAACTTACAGTCCAACTTAGCCAACTCATCGAACTTACAGTCCAACTTATCCAACTCATCCAACTTACCTTTAACTTATCCAACTCATCGAACTCATCCTCAACTTATCCAACTCATCAAACTTACAGTACAACTTATCCAACTCATCCAACTCATCCTCAACTTATCCAACTCATCCAACTTACTGTCCAACTTATCCATCTCATCGAACTCATCCTCAACTTATCCAACTCATCGAACTTACATTCCAACTTAGCCAACTCATCGAACTTACAGTACAACTTATCCAACTCATCGAACTTACAGTCCAACTTAGCCAACTCATCCAAATTACCGTCCAACTTATCTAACTCATCGAACTTATCCTCAACTTATCCAACTCATCCAACTTACAGTCCAACTTATCCAACTCATCGAACTCATCCTCAACTTATCCAACTTACCGTTCAACTTATCCAACTCATCGAACTCATCCTCAACTTATCCAACTCATCCAACTTACCGTCTAACTTATCCAACTCATTGAACTCATCCTCAACTTATCCAACTCATCCAACTTACCGTCCAACTTATCCAAATCATCGAACTCATCCTCAACTTATCCAACTCATCTAACTTACATTCCAACTTAGCAAACTCAATCTTACTTATCGAACTTACAGTACAACTTACCCAACTTAACGAACTCATCCTCAACTTACCCAACTCATCGAACTTACAGTACAACTTAGCCAACTCATCCAACTTACAGTACAACTTATCCAACTCATCGAACTCATCCTCAACTTAGCCGACTCATCGAACTTACAGTACAACTTATCTAACTCATCGAACTCATCCTCAACTTAGCCAACTCATCGAACTTACAGTCCAACTCATCCAACTTACAGTCCAACTTTTCCAACTCATCCTCAACTTAGCCAACTCATCCAACTTACAGTACAACTTATCCAACTCATCGAACTCATCCTCAACTTATCCAACTCATCGAACTTACATTCAAACTTAGCCAACTCATCAAACTTACAGTATAACTTATCCAACTCATCGAACTCATCCTCAACTTATCTAACTCATCGAACTTACAGTCCAACTTATCCAACTTACAGTCCACCTATCCAACTCATCCTCAACTTTTCCAACTCATCGTACTAACAGTACAACTTATCCAACTCATCAAACTTACAGTACAACTTATCCAACTCATCCAACTTACAGTCGAACTTATCCAACTCATCGAACTCATCCTCAACTTATCCAACTCATCCAACTTACCGTCCAACTTATCCAACTCATCGAACTCATCCTCAACTTATCCAACTCATCGAACTTACATTCCAACTTAGCCAACTCATCAAACTTACAGTACAACTTATCCAACTCATCGAACTTACAGTCCAACTTAGCCAACTCATCCAACTTACCGTCCAACTTATCTAACTCATCGAACTCATCCTCAACTTATCCAACTCATCGAACTTACAGTCCAACTTATCCAACTCATCGAACTTACAGTCCAACTTATCCAACTCATCCAACTTACAGTCCAACTTATCCAACTCATCGAACTCATCCTCAACTTATCCAACTCATCGAACTTACATTCCAACTTAGCCAACTCATCGAACTTACATTCCAACTTATCTAACTCATCGAACTTACAGTACAACTTACCCAACTTATCGAACTCATCCTCAACTTAGCCAACTCATCGAACTTACAGTACAACTTAGCCAACTCATCCAACTTACAGTACAACTTATCCAACTCATCGAACTTACATTCCAACGTAGCCAACTCATCCAACTTACAATACATCTTATCCAACTCATCGAACTCATCCTCAACTTAGCCAACTCATCAAACTTACAGTACATCTTATCCAACTCATCGAACTCATCCTCAACTTATCCAACTCATCGAACTTACAGTCCAACTTATCCAACTCATCCAACTGACAGTCCAACTTATCCAACTCATCGAAATCATCCTCAACTTATCCTACTCATCAAACTTACAGTACAACTTATCCAACTCATCGAACTCATCCTCAACTTATCCAACTCATCGAACTTACATTCCAACTTAGCCAACTCATCCAACTTACAATACATCTTATCCAACTTATTGAACTTACAGTACAACTTATCCAACTCATCCAACTTGCAGTACAACTTATCCAACTCATAGAACTCATCCTCAACTTAGCCAACTCATCAAACTTACAGTTCAACTTAATATACTCATCGAAATCATCCTCAACTTATCCAACTCATCTAACTTACATTCCAACTTAGCCAACTCATCGAACTTACAGTACAACTTATCCAACTCATCAAACTTACAGTCCAACTTATCCAACTCATCCAACTTGCAGTACAACTTATCCAACTCATAGAACTCATCCTCAACTTATCCAACTCATCCAACTTACCGTTCAACTTATCCAACTCATTGAACTCATCCTCAACTTATCCAACTCATCGAACTTACATTCCAACTAAGCCAACTCATCGAACTTACAGTACAACTTATCCAACTGATCGAACTCATCCTCAACTTATCCAACTGATCGAACTTACAGTCCAACTTATCCAACTCATCCAACTTACAGTTCAACTTATCCAACTCATCGAACTCATCTTCAACTTATCCAACTCATCTAACTTACATTCCAACTTAGCCAACTCATCGAACTTAAAGACCAACTTAGCGAACTCATCCTCAACTTATCCAACTCATCCAACTTACACAACTCATCGAACAGCTCAACTCATCCAACTCATCTAACTCATTCTCAACTTATCCAACTTATCGAACTAACCCAACTCACCAACTCATCCAACTTATCGAACTTATCTTTTAACTTATCGAACTCAGCTTGCTTAGCTTACTCAACTCATCGAACTTAGCTTGTATCTTGCTGCATATAATGGTCCAATGTTGTACTCATGACCAACTCATCCTAACGAATGCGCAGCTATTATAACTTACCGAACTTAGCTCAGCCATTGAAGCATCTGGACACATATCACCAACTCATCCTAACATATGCGCAGCTATTATAACTTACCGAACTTAGCTCAGCCATTGAAGCATCTGGATACATATCATTGTTTAAAGACCCAACTTACCGAACTCATCGGCTATAATGGACAGCTATGGCAACTTACTCAACTTAGAACTTAGAATATAGGGACCTATCATATGTATGTTTGTTGTAGTTATATATATATATATATATATATATATATATATATATATATATATATATATATATATATATATATATATATATATATATATATATATATATATATATATATATATATATATATATATATATATATATATATATATATATACTGACCGCTGACTTATAGTTCAACTTATCCAACTCAACTTAGGTAAGTTAAGTAGCATAAGTTGTAAGCTGAGCTGGATGAGTTGAGTAAGCTGAGCTGAGTGGTATGGGTATTGTGTCCGGAAAAAGTGGCGAAAATTGCTTATTTTGCTCAGCTTGATGAGTTGAGTAAGCTGAGCTGAGTTGTAAGTCATATGAAAGAAATAAAAGGGGTGGAGGGAGGGTAGACACACAGTGTATCATAATATATACATGTAGCTATTGTAACTTATCGAACTTAGCTCAGGGCTCTCTTGTAACATTGCCATTGTTTAAAGGCCTAACTTACCGAACTCATCTGTTATAATGGACAGCTATGGCAACTAACTTAACTTAGAACTTAAAATCGGGACCTTCCATATGTATGTGATATCTCAATAGAATATATGAACAGTCTAACCATTTCAGTCATTTTTGTCCCGAAATTATTTGGTCTATAGAAATACATGGGGACTCCTGTCGGCTACGTACTTCATACTCCGTGTCCCGAAATTTACTGTCTACGTTTAATAGATGAATATTGTGAAAATTATGCTGAGATACTTTGTGTTATAGTATATTGCATAGGCATGCGCCTGAGACAGAATTCGGGACAGGGAGTATGAAGTACCTGCCCAAAATTGTCAGCCTGTATCAAATTAACCCATGAAGTGCCAGCAAAAAATGCACTCGGAAATGTTTCTGCTTAAGTCGTATGCTACATACATTTGATAACATTATGGTCATGTAAGTATGAGGCAAACAGTGTTGATCCAGATCAGACTGCTCGTTCAGGAGCAGTCTGGATCTTCACTGCTAGCAAAATAGGCTTCTAAAACAGTTCAGTACACGACACTGGATCCACACTGTTAAAAATACTAAAAAGACTTGAAGTTCCAAAATACAATAGCGGAACACAATATACATGTAGTGAATGGCAGTGAACATGGTACGTAATATGCAGCCCTTTTCACTTGTACAGTTTACCTCTACCTTCTGACATAATATGTGAGTGTGGCATTTCCTTGTCTTTTCTCAATTATTGCCAGATCCTAGTCTGACCTCTTTCCTTGCCAGAGGAGACTTTTGTAGTCTGCTAATAACCTTTGCAAACAGTTTGGGTTCAGATCAGGACCGGCGTTGTGACGGTCCTGATCTGGATTCAAATGGTTTGACACTCTGATAGTGTTCCTGAAAGAATTTTTGAAAACGGTTAATTTGGAAAAAAAAGCCAGCAGACGGAAGCAAAAGTAAGAAAAATGAGGCCCCCCAGGGGGGGTCTGTGCTCCCCTGATCCCTGAAAATAATGCACTGATCTTCCCAGATCTCTGAAAATAATTGCCTCGGCTCCCTAAAAGTATTTTGACTTTGCTCCCCAAATCCCTAAAAATAGACCAGCTTCCCCCCAGATCGTCAAAAATATAAGTCAATTCTCCCTAAAATGTATTTTCCTTTTTTTCGTAGGATTAAAATCACATACTTAAAAACTATGAAGCTATACAAGAGCGCATGACTTAATGATAACTTAACATATTGCCTTATACATGTAAAGAAAAGGCTTAGTCATGGAATACATGACATAATTATTTCAATGAAATGCATGGTATATGGCTCAAAGTATGAGGCCATTCCTTAAAATGCTGTTGCTGTACCTGGTAGAGTGGGCATGGCGGAATGCTCTCTAGATTTGATTTTTTTAACTAGAGACAGACCATTTGTTTTTCTGGTTGGGGGGGGGGGGGGGGGCAGGGGCTGTTTTTCCAACAGCTTAAATTAGATTTTTTATAGACTAAGAGAAAGTATTTTTTGTGTGATACAATTGTCTACAATTGCTATTAGCCCATATACACTTGTTAAACTTCAGTTTCATAAAATAAGTATATATCTGATCAGCATTTTTAAGTTTCTCATGATAATGAGCTTATTATCTAAAAAGAGGATTACATAGCAGGTGCATAGCAAGCACTGTAACAATACACAGCCCGACCTGTGCTAGGGGGGTCCGGGGGCATGCTCCCCCTGGAAAATTTTGATAAAAATGGTGCGATCTGGTTCAATCTGGGCGTTCCAAAGTATGCTATTACCAAGCTAAAAATCAGCTATTTGAAGGTTAATAAATCAACAACAACAAAAGTTTATTGCCACATTGTTTTCCTGAGATCAATCTAGATGTACATGTTATACGAAAATATATACATTTATAATTTACAAGGGGGGTCTGGGGGGCTATCCCCCAAGGGCAGAAGAAATTTTAAAAAATCAAACAAAATGGAGGCTTTTCCTTTATTGTTTTTGCTTTTTGGCAGGGCTCCCTAGATCCCCAAAACTATGAGCTTGCTCCCCAGCTCGCCTAAAATAATTACCAGTGCTCCCTAGATCCCTGAAAATAAATAGCCATTCTCCCCAGATTCCCAAAACCCCTGGGGGCCCAAAAAATTAACCTTTGCCGTCTGCTGATAATCTTTGCAAACAGTTGTGGTCTGGATTCAAACCTTTTGACCTTTTGATAGTGTTCCTTAAAGATTTGTTTGAAAACGGATACTTTTGAAAAAAATGTTAGCAAACGACAGCAAAATAATGAAAAATACCCGGCATGCAATGAGTTAATTTTATCAGACAGATTCTATTCTCATCTGGCTCATTCCTTCGAAGCAGACAACTTCAGAAAGAATCTCTGTATTAGCTTTACCGAATCTGGCAGTCCTTATTCTTTATACTACAAATATAGCACGAACATAATTACGACATGTTCTTTTTGATTTGACAATCATCTTGCAGAGAGACAGACAGACAGAGAGAGAGAGAGAGAGAGAGAGAGAGAGAGAGAGAGAGAGAGAGAGAGAGAGAGAGTGGTTTACGTATGCAAGTATATAGTGTATAACTGGCCGAGATGAATGCATAACTAGATAGGTCTCAAACACTTTCTCACACCAGGTAGGTGGCAATCGAGAACGCTCTTTACAAACAACTTACAAAAATCGCTAGAAACAGTGTTTTCGAATGCCATTTGTCGCCAGTTGGGCGACTATTGGCATCAAAAACTGAGTTTCTAAACATTTTTGATCTACGTTCGTCGATAGTATTGACGGTTTTGATTGCCACCTACCCTGTATGAAACTCCTACCGGTTAATTTCGACCTCAGACGTATCAAAGATTGGGCGCACGTGAAAGGTCACACAAATTGCAATAGTTGTTTCTAAAACAAAAAAATCAACTGATCATGCTATCGACATGTAAGATATAACTTGACTTTTCGCTTTCTGTAAAGGCGGCGCCTCATGAATGCGTAATTAGGACTAGTCTACTTTAGGCATAGGTAAAAGCTGAAAAGGAGGCGTGGTTTTATTCAAAAGTAACTGTATCATCTTGTGCCACAACCTCAGTCATTATTTAGTCCTTAAAACGCCAACAAAATAACTGCATCTGAAAATGTCTATTTAACATAAGCAGGGAGGCAAACATTGTGGACCCAGATCAGACTGCTCCTACAGGAGCAGTCTGATCTGGGTTCACACTGTTTATCTGTGAGGCTTCAAATAGTTTAGTGGACAACAAAAACATACATTTTGTGATTTTGCGCTATAAGGGTGAATAAATGTGAGTTCAGAGTGTAAACGGTTAGGATTTTCATGAAATGCACGCACGTTTGCGCGGCTCAAAAAGCTTATTATATAAATAAAACCTGATTTCCCTTCCTTAGCAGATGGAATAGCCGAACCACACCCAGATATGAATATTAAAGTTGCCGCATTTACAGTAAGCGAAAAGTCAAGTAATATAACCGTTATTTCATCCAGATTTCCATCATGCACTCTTCTAACATTTGATCCGTCTAAGGTCGAAATTAACGAGTACACATGGGCTCGGTGCACAATTAATCGGCCAAATTCAAGTCCACGTAAAAAGGCAGAATTCGAGCATCTGCAATTTTTTTCAGGACATTAATTGGATTTTTTTCTGCCTGTCAGTGTCAAGAATTGTCATTCACCTTTAAAAAAAGTGAAAAGACAACCAACATGTACCTTGATAATTTCGTTTTCTCTTTGAGCACCCAGGTAAACCGCATGTTTAGATCTCGGAGGGTGTTGGCTATCGGAGGTAAACATTGCGATTATGGATGGACAGGGTCTGTATTTATCCATTTTTATGTCCTATAGAAAGTTTCTTGGAGACGAAAGCAGCAAACAGGTTGCTTCTATAATGAATGATAAGGACTCGGAATGTGTTAATTGCTTTTGATCCATGTCCGTAGGACCCTGGGCGACCTTTCAAACGACGATTGTGAAATTTTCAATGAAAAAATGCTATTCGTTTGGTCATAGCTGGATTTACATCAACCTTCGACACAATTTGCTTGTGTCGCCACAATTCTATATCATTTTCCTGCATGATTTATAAGAGTCGTATCTCAAAATGCTATTAAAACATCAATATTTGAAATTTTGCTTACGTTGATATCGCTTTGGTGGTTAGCAAAATGTGCAGAGGTAACTTGACAGCTGGCATCCTTGCTATCGGAGTGACAGTGGTTTTGATTTCGGAGATTGATACAAACTGCCGCACAATTAGTGCCTGAATCTGATATATTTTAAGCATGTCTTGATACAAAAAAAAAGTAATGCTACAAATGGAAGACTATCAGGGGGGCGAAATACAGAAGGGAATTTGAGACGTTTCACAGTTGTGGCGTGTTGTGAAAAGCGCTCATCTTCAGTCGGTGCCATTATGCATGTTTTTGTCTAGTGAGTCTGGGAAAACATATTTATTTAAATTCTGCACTGATTCATTTTTGGTGAAACCAGTATGCTTGATATAGGAAGGGGATATGATGGCTGGGAGGGATGGGGGTGAGGGTTATGGTCCCTGAAAGAAGGCAAGAACATGTGCCATACTTATACTCATTATCTTACCTGGCAAAGCAGTATATTAACAACGTGAACAGGGTTACAAAATGCAGGTTCACATTGAGGCGCATCTTGTTGTGTAAATGGAGTGTCAAAATGCAAGGAAACTGTTGGTTAAGATGCCACGTGTGCATGATTAGTAAACCTTTGATCCAAAAATATATTCATGTATGCCATCCAGACAATTGAAACACCCATAACCACCAGTCTACTGAATCGCCACAGAACACCCAAACGCACACAGTCCACTGAAATGCACAAAACAGCCAACTCATTGAAACTCCCAAACTCCCTAGGCAACTGATACACCCAAACCGCTCAGCCCAGGGAAGCACTCAGACCACTCAGTTCACTGAAATGCCCTGATCAAATCCATTGAAACATGCAACTCACCTAGTCCACTGAAACACCCTCCTGTTGCACCGCCCTTTAGGATTCTATTCAATGAAACAAACTATATCAACAATTTACCCCCCCCCCCAAACCGTAAAAAACAACAACAACAACACATGCAAAAAAAACCCACCACAAACATTGAATGGGTTTCAACGGGGCTCTCAAGCCGGTCCCCAACCCCCCTCCCGCCTTCCTTTCTTCCTTTTTTGCTATGCAACATCTAAAACATTTTAAATGGCATTTCGCTGGCGGGCCGATGGTTGCCTGAAAATGTGTGCTGGCTGGGATAGGGTATGTCCATGTCTTGTACCGTCATCTAGTAGCGTTGCACTGATACGCTTTCTTCGGTTTTGTAAAATATTAATGAGAAAAATGCAACAAAACATCCCATGCGATACTTAATCATGCATGGATCCAGAAATTTTGTCAGACGAAGTCCAACTTAACTCTGACACACTTTTTTTAATGAATGGAGTGAGGAATTAAAATACCACTAAAAGCGGGCCATCGTCAGCCCAACAGCAAAACGCTGGCGGGTCGATGATTAACCAATATGGAATGCTGGCTTGGTAGCTTTTGATTTTCCAGGGGATCTGGACCAGTATTGCTAAAGAGCCCCAAAGGTTTCTGATTTTCAAGGGTGGGGGTCAGGACCCTCTGCCGCCCCCTCTCTGGATCCGCGCATCTTACTCTTAGTTGAATGCGCAGCTATCGAGTAACGTGAGCGTTCGAATTTCTGGCCTCTCCGGCGTCACTGTGTTGTGCCCTTGAGTAAAACATATTAATCATAGCTTAGTACTGGTTCAACCCAGGAAGACCCATCCCGACATAACCGAAAAATTGTTGACTGGGATGTTAGGAATAAAATCAAATAAAATAAAAAAACATAATAATGAACCCTGTACAGTTTGCATACGTTTTAAAGCTGTACTCTTTGCGCCATTGCGACAGTAAAATAAAATACCACACGTACTAAAAAGCAATTTATGTTTTTGGTCTGTTGTCAGTTCATTCTTAAAAGTATTAGTATACATGTAAGCTTATCTGAATCTTCACTGTATATTTGTATAGGTGGACAAAGTAATTCATATAACAATACCCGTAAAAATATTGAAAATATTGCAGTTTCAGCGGTAATCCGTTCTGTTATTTTATCTTTTAACGTTTTTGCGGCGGCTTCGCCGACGCTCTATTATCATTTTGAACCTAAATTTTATGTAAATTTTTGCCAATCAGAAGAATTCTTAAATTGTAATATTCATCACACCAGCTAGAAAACAATGCCCTCATTGGTTAATACTCAGAATGACCACGCGATCTTATTATAGATGCAATTTAACTTGAAAATTTCCATGTAAATGGCCGAGAACCAGTCTGTGCACTAGTCCTAACAATGAACATTGATCTTGAATATAGGTCAACTCCCGCTGTACAGCATTTCTAATTGGCTTTACTACCATTCTTTGCATGCCTTGCTTAATTGCACATAGTAAATAAGTGCAATATAAGATAACTCACTAAATCCTAAAGGACTTTAACAGCATTATATAAAGCAAATCTTTGTATTTTTTTTATTCAAGCCATTATGGTTTCCCGTATCAAATGCGTTACACGATTATAGTCTGTTTCATAATTACGACAATATGCAGTGATTTTTTTTACCTGCGCGTCCTGGGTCTCAGACGCATGCTTCTCACAAAGGACGCATGATTTTAAACCATGAGAGTCCCACAGGATGCATTCAAATTGTGGCGAAAAGTCTGCATTTAGTATTTGCAACTTTCGTTTTGAGTGTTTTTCTAACTTGCGCACCGTGTCTTGAATAATATTGGTAAAAACCGGTACTGAAAAAACTCCCCAACAGTATAGCGATCATTACTTCCCTTTGGAAACACGTGTTTTCAGATATGACCCGCTGTAGGGGAGTTTACCGGTAAAAGCCAGTACCGAACTACTGGTAAAAACCAGTGCCGATAAACCAGTACTGATCCAATACTACCAACCCAAAATGAAACATTTGTATAATGCGTTTTACCCACAAGTTAAAACACCCTGCTTCGAGCAAATACCAATAGAATGGTTAAAGTATTACTGCAGGCTCATGAAGTACGGAGACTGTACTGTGCACAGATGATAAAAGAAAAATTAATATGGTATGTCCAAAGGCTCAAATGCAGTAACTTCCAGCACTACACTTGTAGGCATGTAGAGTTAGATGAACACAGGCTAATGACCTGGGCTCTAAAAAATACATGAAAACTGCGAGACAAAAGTCTGACTCTTGGCAAAAGATGATAATATGATTAAATTAAGGAAATATACTGTCTGGAAGTGAAATTTTTATTAATAAGAAAGTCAAGTAGGTTTTTATATCTTTATTATTTTACTTGACAAAGTAAATTAAGTTTGATCTTTATTATAGTATAAATTAGTATGCCAGTGTTTTGCTCCCCAAATTGGCTTCTATGAATGGCCGGATTCGTATGGATACACAAAATTTATAATTTAAAGTGGACCCCATATGGGATGCAGAACTTCGAGTTTGGGATGCAAAGAATTTTGGCCCAGTGAGTCCCGGGACTCATAGAAACAAATTTGTAAAAAAATCACTGAATTAGGTCTAGTCTATTTCTAAAACAAATATAACAAGTGTATTTAATGCATTACATTATATACAAGGGCGTAAAATTCATAGCGAATTAGAGAGTAACCTCGGGGTTCAGGCGAGTAAATACGTGCAAAACTTGCTCTGACTGGCAAATGCATGTTCTTACAACGACAGTGTAGCTATCGGCAGAGTCTCTCTTTAATCAGACAACATGGTGCGTTATAAATAGACAGCAAAAAAACCCACGTTATAATGTCTATTAATAGCGCTTAACAAGATACATCTTTGTAAAAAAAGATGTATCTTAAAAAAAGAGGTTATAATGGGGATGGATATTTAATGTAAATAATGGCACATAATTTCCTACAATTTGAATGTGCCCGCAACCCACAATCCTACACTTAGACTCAGATCAACCTCCGCAGCTGTACATGTATCAGCGTATTTTGCTATTTCCTTTAGGAAGATGACAAGCACAAGCTCTAGTATCTTTAACTACATGTATGTCAGACGAACATGTATCATATAAGGCTAACTTCCCGGGGCTAACTTGCAAACAGCCAGCACCAAATCTCGGGCCACTATGGGCCCACCAGCAAAACACTTTTCGGGTGGTGTTTTTCTGGCGGGCCGAGAGTAGCCGGATTTTACGTGCTTACTGGGAGCTAGTCGATCAGTTTTTGAGTCTACATGTATTTATTCCCCGACCCCGGCTATGGCGAGGTGCCACAGGAAATGGTAAGGTTATAGGAGTTAGTCCCACACAAAAGCGATTTGGTATATCAGCATTTTTCTGTAAATAGAGACATTCTTAATATGTAAATAGAGTGGTGAAAGTGTAAACCATTTAAGACTTGAAAACTACTCCAAGTTGAGATCTGAGACGGGCAGAATCTAGCCTATGTGACAACAACAACAATATGGCATGTTTTTTTCCGGGTTTTCAGTTTGTTTTAGTACATACATTTATCTCCAAAATCTCCCGTTTTCTTAAAAACATTAGGACTAATAACATTGTTCCCTAGCCTTTGCTGGTGAAGTGCCTAAAATTTGGAACGATTCAGATGCATATCCCTCAGCGAAAAGAGCACCAAGCAAAAGAGAGACCAGAAACATAGCACAACTTCCAAATTCGCTGGGTTTAGACAGAACATCCTTTTCCAGCATGCAAAGACAGGGAGTATAAGGGGATTTCGTCACTTAGTTGTGTTAAAATTGTAAGTATTTGAGAGCCGCCGAATATCTTTTTTAAAGATATTTCTTGTTAAACTTTACATAGTAGTACAGGGCCCGGAATTACAATGGTTCCTTAAAGTTAAGGACGACTTAAGTTAAGTATTGATATTTCAACATGCTAAATAAATTGCCTGGATCGATGCAGTACTTGTGGTCAAAGATATCATTGTGATCTACAGAAAAGTGAAACAATTTTGATTTTAATCAGTTTAAAACGTCATTTTTGGCATCCTGAAAAATCAATACTTAACTCAGTAAGTCTTCCTTAACTTTAAGGAGGCATTGTAATTCCGGGCCCAGGTCCTCATATTCCGGTAACAGCAGCTCAAACCCCACAATGGCATTATTTTTAAACTATATTATTTGAGCCGCGACATGAGATTTCCAACAATGTGTTATGTGCGACCAGCAAAGGCTCAGACCAGATTGCGCATACGCGCAGTCTAATCAGAGCCTTTGCTTGTCGCTTGAGTATTATATGAATATTAAGCTACTGAACGAACATAATTTGGAGTTTCTAAGCTTAAAAGAAGGCTACACAGGCTCGTCTGAGTCTATTCATTTCAAAATGCCACATTGTTGGAAATCACATGTCGCGGCTCATTTGTCATTCTATAAGAAGCAATAAAGATGGGTTGTATATCTTTAAGATATTTTTAAAAGTTTCACACCGGATATGCGGCAATCGAAAACGTTAATTCTATCGACGAACGTAGATAAAAAATCGTTGCCATTTGTCGCCCGATTTTTCGATTGCCATGTGTCGCCCGACTGGCGACAAATGGCAATCAAAATTTCTGTAAAAATCGAATGTTTAGTTAGATTTTTGTGCAACCGTTTGCAGTACGACTTAAAATTATCTTTAGTTCACTAAATGTACCTGGGTGACTCCTTTTCAGAAAGAGATGGACAATCGGATTGTAAAGTTTAGAGTTTGGGTACAATATTTTTAATCATATCAAGTTTAGTAGTTTTATAGTTGTGATGTTTGTTCTATTATCTATAATAGAGGCCCTCCCAGGAGGTACATATTCCCTTGTTCTTCTTAAATATTGACTTGTCTCCATGTTTCATGTTTTATTTATTTCCCCGTTCTCTGACAATATTGTTCCCCTCAGTTTGGCATTTTCCGATTCCCTAGAATAAAATGGCTTGTACAAATACACCCTAACTCGTGAGAGGGCTTCATTGTTAAGGTATACAGAGAACTCCTCTCTCAATTCCATGATAAAAATGTTTCCTGTTAGCACGTTATAACAGTTCTTTACCCATTACCCGATGATCGTGTGACGTACTTGGAAATTGGCAGAGGAGGACTGAACATGGGAGTCGAACACTCGCTATCATTTCATTTAATTCTCGTATTGCTCATGATATTTTAATACATCAGAGAGAGAGAGAGAGAGAGAGAGAGAGAGAGAGAGACAGAGAGAGACAGAGGAAGATATAGACATACAGAGAGACAGAGAAAGAGAGAGACAGAGAAATAGAGAGTAGAGGAAGAGCGAGTAGAGGGAGTGCGAGTAGAGAAGGAGTGCGATTAGAGAAAAGGAGCGAGAAGAGAAGGAGTGCGAGTAGAGAAGGAGTGCGAGTAGAGAAGGAGTGTGAGAAGAAAATGAGTGCGAGTAGAGTAACAGAGAGTAAAGAAGGAGTGCGAGTAGAGAAGGAGTGTGAGTAGAGAAGGAGTGCGAGTAGAGAAGGAGCGCGAGTAGAAAAGGAGTGCGAGTAGAGTAACAGAGAGTAAAGAAGGAATGCGAGTAGAGAAGGAGTGTGAGTAGAGAAGGAGTGCGAGTAGAGAAGGAGTGCGAGTAGAGACGGGGTGTGAGTAGAGAAGGAGAGAGTAGAGAAGGAGTGCTAGTAGAGAAGGAGTGCGAGTAGGGAAGGAGTGCGAGTAGATAAGAAGTGTGAGCAGAGAAAGAGAGACTAGAGAAGGAGTGCGAGTAGAGAAAGAGAGTAGAGAAGGAGTGCGAGTAGATAAGGAGTGCGAGTAGATAAGGAAGGCGAGTAGAGAAAGAGAGAGTAGAGAAGGAGTGCGAGTAGCGAAGGAATGCGAAGTTAGAAGGAGTGGGAGTAGAGAAGGAATGTGAACTTAGAAGGAGTGCGAGTAGAGAAGGAGAGAGTAGAGAAGAAGTGCTAGTAGAGAAGGAGTGCTAGTAGAGAAGGAGTGCAGGTAGAGAAGGAGTGTGAGTACAGAAAAAGATGGTAGAGAAGGAGTGTGAGTAGAGAAAGAGAGAGTAGAGAAGGAGTGCGAGTAGAGAAGGAATGCGAGTACAGATGGAGTGCGATTAGAGAAAGAGAGAGTAGAGAGAATGAGTGCTAGCAGAGAAGGAGTGCAAGTAGGCAAGGAGTGCGAGTAGAGATAGAGAGAGTAGAGAAGGTGTGCGAGTAGAAAAGAAGAGAGCAGAGAAGGTGTGCGAGTAGAGAAGGTGTGCGAGTAGAAAAGGAGTGCGAGTAGAGAAACAGAGAATAGAGAAGGAGTGTGAGTAGAGAAGGAGTGTGAGTAGAGAAAAAGAGAGTAGAGAGGAGTGCGAGTAGAGAATTAAGTATAGAGAGAGTAGAGAGGAGTGCAAGTAGAGAGTAAAGTATAGAGAGAGAGAGAGAGAGAGTAGAGAGACAGAGTAGAGAGAGAGAGAGAGAGAGAGAGTAGAGACAGACGTAGAGAGGGAGACAGAGTAGAGAGAGACGTAGAGAGAGACAGAGTAGAGAGAGACAAAGAGAATAGAGAGTGGAGAACGACAAAGAGAATAGAGTAGAGAGTAGAGAGGGACACACAGAGAGACAGAGAGAGAGAGAGAGAGAGAGAGAGAGAGAGAGAGAGAGAGAGAGAGAGAGAGAGAGAGGTAGAGAGTAGATAGGTGAGCGAGTAGAGAGAATGGAGAGAGAGAGAGAGAGAGAGAGAGAGAGAGAGGGCGTGTAGATGGGGAAGAGAGACCTGGTTGCTTTGCTTAGTTTGTTTTCCTAGTGCCTCGTGATTACTGTGTGGCTCTTCCTCACAGTGCCATGGGTTTGTCTGAAGTTTGTGATTGTGAAATTTCCTGACCATACTCACTTACTATTTTTGTTGTATTTGCTGGGGGTTCGTGTTTAGCACTTCGTGTTAAACACTTATATTGTGTCATTTCTAGTTTGGCAATTCTCTCACTGAGATAAAGGCAGCTGAATGCTTTGCTTATTGTATTCTGACTTTGTGCGTATTCCTTATTTGTCTGTGTTCCAGTGTCCCTGTCTCTTGGTGCCATGTGTCTGTCTGGGATTGTGGCATTTCCTGGTCATTTACACTTGTTTTAACCCAAAGACCGTTCTTTAAAGTGCGTTAACTTATGTTGTGTAAATGCGAAAACACCTACATGTAGTTAAATTTATGCAATTAGTAAAAACTGATTAGACTGTATAGGTGCTCGTCTAAACATCTGGTATACTTATTGCATTGCTACTTGATCTGTCACCTTCACAAAAGGTATGTGTCCATTTCATAGTATAATGCTTTTGCATGTTATTTTACTGCCAGATTGTTTCTTTACTGTGATGCAAAGGGCTAAATAGATATGGTAGGCCAAAACAAACAAAACAAACTAATGCACAAAAACACTCCTTCAATGTTGAACAAAAACTCTAACAAAATGGTTTGTTTAAGCTTGTTTCTCCCTTGATATGTTCCTTGCCAATCGAACCACTTGTTTTTGAAAGTGTTACACTTTTGTTTCCGTATGCGATAGCTAGTTTAATGAGCATAATCAATTTGCCCTTCTCCGAAATCAATGTTAACATGCACATGCCTTCCCTCCGACAGCTACCCAACATACCTCCGAACGGAAAGCTACACATAAACATGATACCACCGTCATAAAATTGCAAATAAATAAGTGTTTAACAAGTATTTTTGAATTGTATTTAACTGATTCATTCCAAAGAGAGGTTATACATTCCAGCGGTGGCTGTGAATCAAGTAAAAATAAAATAAATAATATGAATATTAACTGATGAATTCGAAATATTGGTCCAAATTACTGCATTTCCGAATTCAAATGCGATTTAAACTCGAACAGATTCAGTTCAAAAAGATGTATTGTTTTCAGAGTTATCATCATTCTGTATACTATCGACCTATATGTTGTTCTTATCCCTCAAAGCGAATCTAAATGAAATAAAATCGTCTCAATACAGACCATGTCCAACCTCAAAATCTTTTGTTTACCTCCGATAGCCAACACCCTCCGAGATCTAGACATGCGGTTCACCTGGGTGTTGAGGGACAGTCAAACAATTCAAGCGGAAATCCAACGGGCGTCATGCGTTACCTTGTGAGTTTCCTGGGTCTGTTACAAAATAGTCCACACAAAGATGCATTTTTCTGCATCAGCATGCCAAAAATAGACCAATGTTTAATGAAGCACCAATAAAGTTCACAGAAACCGCAAGTACTATGTAATAGTTATACCATGGGTTGTCCGTTTGTACGTGGAGATAATCCACGAGCTTTAGCGAGTGGATTATCTTACGTACAGGTGGACAAACATGGTATAACTGTTTTATACCACCTACATCAGTGTAGACCTTGCACATAGTGAGATATTTCATGCTAAAGTTGGTAAGGGTGGTATAAAGGACGTGTAACGGTTTGGCCGTTTTTTGGCCCACGATGGATTTGGCTGAAATTTAAATATATGGTGGTTTGATGTTTGCCCTTTCACATGAGCATGTTTTTGAATTAACGACGGCATATGCAGTAACATGAATTAAATTTTCTCACTAGTGTGTATAAACAGAGGTTTGTTCATGAATGTGGATATTTTTAAAGATGCAACATGCAAACTGACTTCAAACATAATACCAAACATGCGTGTGTTTATACTCGTCATGTCTATGTCGTAATTTGAGCTAACACTACCATCATTAATTAAAAATTATGCTAAAACTTGGCTAAATACTGTGTTTACGATTACCTTGATGATGTGTTGTTTTTAGGTGTAATATATATTGACCATTTAGTTTTTTATCGCCTTTTCCAGTTAATCAATAGCTCAAACAAGCCTATTCCGGTTTATTCATATCAATGTAATCAGTACGACATATACACAAGCGTGCATGTAACATGTTGAATGCGGCATTACATGCGCAACCTTTTTGGCTGGATTGGTATGAAACATAAATATAAATAGTTATAAAGCTACAGAAATGATAATGGAAGATTTGAACACATTTTTTTTTTCTAACAGCCACAATTATTAAATAGATACATGTGAGTGTTGTATATCTGTCTGTTCATCTGTCAGTCCGTCTGTATGTCACACTTTTGTTTCTGTGACGTATCTTCCAAACGCCTGATTCGATTATAAGATTAATTCACAAAACTGTGCACCTTTGTGAATGAACATGCAGAATAAATGAATACTTTAAGGCCATGTCAAAGCAGGCGGTCATAGGTTACATGTACAGAATGCATATCTGCTCCATCTTTTACGCATATCCCAGCTCAGATATCCAACAGTCGTATTACTTACCTATTATCTTATGTGTGGCTAAGGGTCGCAGTTCACAATCCCGAAGAAACATATGTTTTGTGTTATTGTGCAAGACCCTTCATCTTTATTGCGTAATACATGTTCAACCGAGGAAACTTCAGGACTGAAATATGGTTCAGTGTAACGTAGAGCAATGACGTAGAGCATTAAAACACAAAGTCATGTTTCAAGCATGTGATTTCATAACCGTTTGAACAACCTACATTGTGTTCTGATAAAGGTGAATGAACATCTAAAATAGAGTATTTAGATCCTTGAATATTAAATGTATGTGTTTGTTGGTACCAATGACTATTTACCGTCTGCAGATAAGTGGCTGTTGTATATATACTGCACTTTTTTAGCAACACTATACGAGAGCGATATTCATTGAGAAAACAAACAGCTTAGCACAGATATTGTGCACATGTAAGCATGAAAAGCGCATTACACTAATTATGAATAAAATGCTTGTGGCGCTCGCATTCAGGCCATTGGCTGTTTTTTCACATTGCTCTCTTGCATACATTGTAAATAACAATGAATTGAAAAGATCAAAACTAAATCAAAGAATTACATTGGTTTATTTGCGACAATATCTGCGCCACCTATATACATCATATATGTACATGAGAAGTTACGAACTTCAAAAATATAAATAGGTGTTAGCTTTGAGGGTCAGTTACAATATATGTTTAGGGTGTGCATTTGTATACGTCACACCAGCTCCTTTTTGTTCAACTAACCTCATTTTAATAATATTACCACTAAACTGACACAGTTCTATCAAAATTTTGGATTCATATCAAATGATTCCGATATCTGTGCTGTGAAGTAGTTTTTTGCTCTACTTTATGAACCGCTAGATGAATTTCATCGAAACTTGCACAGATACTTATCTGATTTTACGTGCAATACGAATCATAAGATTTTGGTGATTTCGACCTCATTTACAAGGTCACCAGGGACATATATATAAAAAAAGGCTTGTCTGTACTCTATCTTCCTAACCAATAACCAGATGTTGATCAAACTGACACAGATATTTCATTGGGAAGACCTTAATGAATGACTAGAATTCGGTAGTATTGACCTTAATTCCAATATCACCAGCGTCAGATAACTCCTTTAAGTGGGTGGGGGGACAACTCTATCTAATGTTATATACTTTCCATTTCTAACTACTCCAGTATGGTCATATTAAACAGTGCCTGCCCTGTAATTTGAGAATACCAATAATTGATTATTTTTCCTCATGCTCCAAATAATCGTCACATAATTTGTCATTTTTGACAATCTTAATTCAAAGCAATGGGCCATGCCAAAACAAAAGTGGCGGTGAGCTGTCTTTTCAAAAGCAGATTGTACCAAAGAACTGTCTCCAGAAATCTATGCATCAGTTAAAGAAGGGGGCACATCAAACACTCTCCTTGCACCTTCTCTCTCCGCTGGTCTCTCTCTCTCTCTCTCTCTCTCTCTCTCTCTCTCTCTCAAATAAGACTCGCATTTACTGAAATGTTGTTGTATTTGCTTTTCAAACGCAATATATCCAAAGACTGTTTGTAAGAAATAATATTGATGCGAGCTTGCTAATATGTACATTGTATTCCATTTTTGGACGGGAATCTTACGTCTCTCTAGTGATTTTAGTACTCTCAGTGCTTTGAAAAGTATGAATTGATTAGTACATTTCAGGATAAAATTTGCAGAAAAAGTCTTTTTACGGTATTTGCCGCATGCGGAACCGACCCAGAGTTACCATTGTATGGTGTAATTTTATATGTACAATAAAATGAGAAATAGTTTTATCCGGTTCCGCATGTGGACATGTATGTAATTGAGTCACGAAGTACACGAGGGTGTTTGGTTTTACCATAGACTTAGTGTTAAGTGTGGTTGATAGGGCATGCATTTAACCCCAAAATTTATCATAAAAATACATTTTAATGAAGAAAATAAATTGTGGACATTAAACTAGAGACTCTTAGGTATCATTTGGTAATATTTTGGAGGGATTTCTTCACAACTGATTTTTTACTGTAAAAGTGGGCCATTTGTAATACAAAACCGTTACACGTCCTTTCTAAAGGTACTTTTTTCGTGGGCTACCAAACCACAAGACTGTAATTGTGTATTAACACCACATAATCGGAGCAATAACAGAGTAACAACAACATCAGAATCGCCACCTTAGAAAGTTTTTGTTGTTCCCCGCCTTTTCGAAGAAAAGCGAGGGGACATAGTATTCGGCATTCCGTCCACCCCCTTCAGGTAGGTACTTTGTGTTGGCAACTCCTCATACAGTTTTATGCCGAATCCTTTGAAACTTAACAGGGGGTTAGTTCATGGTCCGAAGACGTGCATATCGTTTGAATATCGCTTGGATATAATCCTCAGATTTTTTTTTCACTTTTTGCACAAGTTGAACTTATCCATTTTACGACCAAAGTAAATGAAGTCAAGGTATTTTGTGTTGGCAACTCATCCAACAGTTATATGTCAGTTCTTTTGAAACTTTACAGGGTTTTAGGTCATGGTCTGAAGGTGCGCATTTCGTTTAGATATAATACTCTGATTATTTTTGTCACTTATGTCCACAAGTTTAACTTTGTCATTTTACGGCCAAAGTGAATGGATTCAACGTATTTTGTGTTGACAACTCCTCCTAAAGTTTTATGCTCAATCCATTGACACTTTACATGTGTTTAAGTCATGGTCTGAAGGTGTGCATATAATCCTCAGATTATTTTTGTCACTTTTTTCACATGTTGAACTTAGTCATTTTCCAGGCATTATTGCATTCAGAGTGAATAGATAGTGGGTACCTAGTGTGCCTAAATCCTCCTACAAGTATATGCCGATTATTTTGAATCTTAGGCCAGAATTTTTTTATTAGTTGATTTACGGGATTTTTTTTCAGATTTAGGGTCGGGGGGACGAAAAAAAAATAAATAAAAAAGCTCTGAAAATGACCAGTTAACTGGTCATTTTCAGAGCCTTTTTTTTTTTTTTTTTTTTTTTTTTTTTTTTTAATATTTTCAGCTTTTTTTCATATCTCCAGAAACAGTAAAACTAGTAATAGGTAAACCAACAGTCTGTATTAAATCTTTAAATATTTTATCATTTTCCTAAAAATCTGGACGGGACAATCAATTTTTACAGTGTCACTCTAAAAATACACAGACAGAACCTAAAAAATATATTATTTTTCTCAATGAAACAAATAATATTTAGAGTCGGCGGATAAAATAAAAAAAAATTTAGAAATTATTTTTTTTTTCTACTTTCCAGAAAATTACAGTAGGAGGGTTTGTAAATCAACAAATAAAAAAATTCTGGCCTTAACAGGAGTTTTTGACATTGTCTGAAGATGTGAGTGCATATTCTCCTGCAGTTTTATATAACTCTTTATGAAACATTTGCATTTGCTTAAGTCTGATATCCTACAGATAAGAATCGAGGCCCCCAATCTCTCGTCAAAACGTTATTTTCTAATGGGTTACATTTAATCAGTTCAAAAGCACAGAAAACGCATTTGATCGAAGCAGTAGGCGTAAGTTTCAAGACAATCTCAGCATTTCGATTATTAAACACAGGCTTTTTATTCCCTAAAATAGAAGTTTTATGCTCTTGTACACAATTTTCCATTGTAATCTAAACTTTCTCTGAGCCAGAATATCAGAGGAAAATCTCGAATAATGCCATTTAATCTGCAGATACTTATTTTCTCGTCTTTGTTTAATATTCTATCAGACAACGACCACCATTACATAGATGAGTAGGCGATGCCTTGAAGGTAACGATGCTGAATTCTTGCTGGTATGAAGTATGCAAAAACGAAAGAGACAATTAACGAACTAAGCAAGAAATATAAGGTAAGTGGCGGAGATTAAATGGATGGGTGTTTGGTGCAAAAACACGATGCATACTTTTTCAGAAGCTCGATATTATCTAAACGTAAATATGGTCATTTTCGACAACCATAACAATGGGTTATAAATTTAATAATAACACATGATCATATAAGACATATTTTTTGGAGCACAGTGGCTCAGCGGTAGATTGCTCGACTCGATATTGTTTTTGTGACGAAACGTATTTCCAACACATATAGTCTTGGATTAGACCTATTTATCTAAAAACCTATTGGGAAATTTAAAATATCTGGCCATTTCATTTGATAAGTAATTTGCATATTCAAACTATGACGAAATCCACTTTGCTGTTTATTATTAGCGATCTCAAAGGCCATGGTCATAGTTTGAATATGCAAATTACAACAACAGCCCCTATAAATTTAAAAGCCAAACGAACAAACAATTATAAGACATATAAAAAAGTAAACCAAAATAACATTTAAGGCACGAAACAATCCTCTTTACTATTTAAATGATATTGACATTGTAGACAGGTAATACATATTTGACCACAGGTGTGCAATACATTGAAAGACCAACAATTAAGTAGCGATACACTGATGGTTGAAACCCTTGTCACACCAGAGCAACGTTCTTACGGCGTCCAAGACAATTATTTTGTTATTAACAGACGGGCATGCATGTACGCTTGCTGTACTAAAATAATAAAAAATAATAATACATTCAATAACTAATCCAGGTTGCAAAACGGGCAAAGGTACCCCATCAACATAATTAAAAAGAAAAGAAAAGAAACAGAGGAGTCCAACAGTATGACAATTATCCAGTACAAGGCAACAAGAGAACAAGAAACTCTACCCAAATGACTTGCATAATAAAAGTGGTAAAGAAGCAAGATTACTATTTTATTCTACCGAGGTGATTATGATGCAAGAAAGCACCAATTAGACGTAAACATTACACATTGCACGACTAAAGAAACCTATAGCTCAAATCACTATTCAAACGAATCTGTTAGTTTTTTAAAGTTATAAACACGGCTAATTATACAATTTGATTAACGCCTATTTTACAAGAAACTAATTTGACGCCTCCATGAGTCATCATCAGCTGGTGACTGCAGATTTCACGAATAGCCGGGAAAACAGTAATTAAAGGCACACCTATAGTAATGATGTCGTAAGTTGCAACAATGAAACCTGAGATACATATATGCCATCATGAATTATATGTTGAACGATCCTCACGGGCTTTATAGCCTATTGGAGTTCAAATAAAATTCTGTTCTGTTCTGTTCATATCCCACGTTGGAATTTATTTTGTTGTCCCCCGCCTTTTCGAAGATAAGCGGAGGGACTTATTTTTTGCCTCCCCATTTTTCTGTCCTTCCATCCATCCGTCCTACAGTCCTTCCATCCCCCGATAGAAGTAGGTAACTTGTGGGCGCAACTCCACCTAAAGTTTTTACCGATTCTTTCAAAACTTCACTGGTGTCTTGGTCATGGCATGAAGCTATGCATGTGGTTTGGATATAATCCTCAGATTATTTTTTGTCACTTTTATCGCAAGTTGAACTTAGCCAATTTGGGCATTATCTATAATAATGTGAATGGACAGGGGATACATTGTGGGCGCAACTCCTCCTACAGTTTTATACCGATTCTTTCTAAACTTCACAGGTGTTTTGGTCATGGTCTGAAGATATGCATGTGGTTTGGATATAATCCTCATTTTTTTGTCACTTTTTTCGCAAGTTGAACTTAGCCATTTTTCTGGCATTTTCTATAACAAAGTGAATGGACAGGGGATACCTTGTGGGCGCAACTCCTCCTACAGTTTTATCTTATCCCTATAAAGCAAGAGTTATTGCTAATTCTAGTTCTTGTACGAAAACAGAACTTTCTAAAATCCTTAACCTTATGCCTTACAGCTGTTAAAACATGTAATCAAGTACTGTGAAAAGGTATATAAGAGATCTGGTAAAAATCTATTTGGGTCCATGAAACATTCAGGTGAAATTTTAGATAAACTTGAAGCCAGATATTTCAATGCGACCAGTTTGTCTACTTATGATTTTGCTACTCTCTACATTATTTTAGCTCTTTATTTGATTAAAGATAAGCTTATTGATCTTATTGAAATAAACTTGAATAGAGAAGGCTCTCCTTATCTTGCATGTAACGGCAGAAACGATTTTTTTACTTCGAAAAAGCCTATAAAATATCATGCATGGTCTTGTCAAAATGCATGTGATGCGCTGACCTTTTTATTGACGCAGTTTTTATTCAATTTGGCACCAAGCTGTATAGACAAGTAGTTGGAATTCCTATGGCACTAATTGTGCTCCTCTGGTTGCTGATTAAATCCTGTTTTGTTATGAGTAGGACTTTATGATGGCTCTTTCTGATGATAAGCAGTTGATGTAATCTTTTTATAATGGGAAATTATTTTAATGAACTGCGCTGTAAAATTATTAGAGCTATCAATCCTCTTCAATTTATACACCAAGTCGCCATAGAATTCAGGTTCCGAAAGGCCTTGGCGCAAGAGAGATTTAAGTCCAACTTGTAATTTAGATATAAAATCATAGTATCGTCTATAAAATTAAGAAGATGTTTTGTGAAGTGTATGTAACCGTTAACCATGTTTAAGAAGTTTCTGAGTTAACAATTTATTGCCAGTGTTGAAGTCAGCAACATGGCTAGATGCTCTAGCAAAACGAATGAGTTGAGGGATATAGACTCCATTGGATGTAGAGCGAGGAACATCACCATCTAAAAATGGGAAATTGACGATTTCAAATCAAAGTCGTCACGTTTATCATAAACTTTGGTAGAAACAATAACATTAGGAATTGATAAATGCAAGTCTAAAAACGTGGCTTCAGTATCAAAAGTATTGGCTTTATTAAGTTGGAGCGCTGGATGGTATATTTGACTTACCATATCAACTGACTTATCAATTGTTTTTAATACTAAATCCAGATATTTGGACGATATTTTAAACATTAATAATGTTTATTTTGACAATATGGTGGGTCAGGTGTGGTACTTGATCGTACCGATCCCTGATCTTTGACCTCTTTCTCCCTTTTACCTATTCTTTTGAAACTTACTGGTGTATTGGTCATGGTCTGAAAATATGCATGTGGTTTGGATAAAATCCTCAGATTATTTTTGTACTTTTTTTGCAAGTTGAACTTAGCCATTTTTCAGGCATTATCTATAACAATGTGAATGGACAGGGGATACCTTGTGGGCGCAACTCCTCCTACAGTTTTATACCGATTCTTTCAAAAACTTCACTGGTGTTTTGATCATGGTCTGAAAATATGCGTGTGGTTTGGGTATAATCCTCAGTTTATTTTTTGTTACTTTTTCACAAGTTGAACTTAGCATTTTGTTCTAGCAATTTCTATAACAAAGTGAATTGACAGGGGATACCTTGTGGGCGCAACTACTCCTACAGTTTTACGGATTCTTTTGAAGCTTCACTGATATTTTAGTCATGGTCTGAAGATAATATGTGGTTTTGATATAATCCTCAGATTATTTTGTGTTACTTTTTTTGCAAATTGAACTTAGTCATATTTCAAGCATTTATATAACAAAGTGAATTGACAGGGGATACCTTGTGGGCGCAACTCCTCCTACAGTTTTATAACGATTCTTTTGAAACTTCACTGGTGTTTTGGTCTTGGTCTGAAAATATACATGTGGTTTGGGTATAATTCTCAGATTTTTTTATCATATAAAACCTCAGCTTAACGTTTATCACTTTTCCAGCGTTTTTCGCCTTCAGTGTATCAAAGACTTACCATCGTCTAAATATATGTACATGTAGTACCTTTAAGTGCAAATGCTCCTATAGTTTTATACAATTCTTTATGAAACAACTGTATGTGCTTATGTCATGGACTGAAGATATGGATATACTTTGGAAAAATTCATTAGTTTTGTTTCTGCTTTCTGTTCTACGACCTTACGTTGTTCAATGATAGTTCATATATTCAAAGACAAACATAAAGTGGCGGGGGACATAAACTCTCTGAATTTGCTTGTTATTTATATTTTTAATTGTTTTATTTTTATTTGCTATTTTTATTATTTTAGCTATTGTGATGTTTGGATGGCCTACATCTGGCATCCACCAAGCATCATTGGATTCATCAATAATTGCTTTAAAGGACATCTCCTCCTAAACTACTGGATGGATTTTGACCGAATTTGGTAAGAATGCTCCTTATATGGCCCCTTTAATAATTTTCAGATAGTTTCAGCTAAAATAGATTTTCAAAATGAAAATATTAAACATCTTCTTGTCTGAAGCAACAATGCCTAGAGCCTTAATATTTTGTATGTAACATATCCTAGTAGACTCTGCCAATTTCTTTTTCAAATTATCTTCCTTTGAGTTAAAAATGGCCCTGCCCTGGGGTCAAATGTTTACAATAGTCTTATTTACAGAAAACTCTTCTTGTCTGAAAGCCTTTGGCTAAACCCACTTCGGGTATCATTTTGGTCACAACTAAAGCATGTAGTACACCTTTGGTTTTAGCGTCAACATTCTAAATTCAATAAAACATACTTGAATGCACAATTTCGATATTTTACCTTAAAACCCTAACCCCAGAGGTCAGAGGGTATGTAAGGTCAAAGTTCATACTTGCATTTTGTTTTATGGTTCATTCTCTTTAATTTGATATGCCACATGACCACCTTCAGGAAAAAAATGTTATGTATTCGATAGGTCGCATCCGCGGTGTCTTCGATAGGCCACATCCGTGCAGTCTTCGATAGGCAGCATCCGCGCAGACTTCGATAGGCTGCATCGGCGCAGTCTTGGATAGGCCACATCGGTACAGTCTTGGATAGGCTGCATGCGCGCAGTCTTTGATAGACCGCATTTGCGTAGTCTTTGATAGGCCGCATCCACGCAGCCTACGATAGGCCGCATCTACACAGTTTTTGAAAGGCAGCATCCACGCAGCTTCCGATAGGCACTCTTTGGGTAGCCACTGACCAACGTTTTTTTCAGGGAGAATAAACTAAGACTCTGACGAGACTGTGCCGACTGATCTGAATCTTCGCTGTACACACATGCCAGCTTGTATATTAGTACCTCATGCTGGACACCGGCCTGACATTCTTAAATTTTCTAAATTTTGAACACTTTTCCCTTTCTGTCCTCAAATAAAATATTAACAAACAGGGAAGACGCTGACCAGACTGCTTCTCTAGAAGCAGTCTGGTCTGGGTCTGCTCTGTTTGTATGTGCATCTTTGACATGCTACTAGTTTAGTGTTTGAAATGTTTAGATCATCTACCAGGTCTTATCACTGTCAACATTTCATTTTAGAATGTTATGTTATTTAAAACTTGAACTATTTACTTAAATTTAAGCCCGTTGTCCTTTTTGTGGGAAAAAGGCAAACAGAGCAGACCAAGAGCAGACCAAGATCAGACGCCACATAACGTTAGCGCTGTTTGCATACTAAAATTTGAATAAAAATGAAAAATACAACCCATGCAAAAGCCCCAAAATTAGAAACGAACTCGTCCAATTGATGGAGACGGGAAAACCACCAATCACTACTGCAGCAGACCACCAATTGTTCACTTTTCAAATGTTCAAGTTGGCAAAAATGGCCTGGCAGACCATGTCAATTGTTTCTGGCATACAATGAACATAAAATAGCAAGCATTCTTTGATTTCTAAAATGAACATAAAACAATTTAAATACCACTAACTGTATATTTTAGAAGTCTCCGTCTAAATATAAATGGTCTCACAATTACATTTTTGTCACAGGTGAGTAAGGTTAGATTTTATTATTAGTTGATTTACAAACCCTCCTACTGTAATATTTGGGAAAGTGGAAATAAAATTTTTTTTTTGCTTTATCCGCCGACTCCAAATATTATTTTTTTCGTTGAGAAAAAAAATATTTTTGAGGTTCTGTCTTTTTTTTTTAGAGTGACTTTGTTAAAAGTGATTGTCCTATCCAGATTTTTAGGAAAATGATGAAATATTTAAATATTTAAAACAGACTGTTGGTTAACCACACTAGTTTTACTATTTGTTCTGGAGATATCAAAAAGGAAAGCTCTGAACATGACCAGTCAACTCAACTGGTCATTTTCAGAGCTTTTTTTTTGCACCCACCCTAAATCTAAAAAAAATCCCGTAAATCAACTAATAAAACAATTCTGGCCTTATTGTCCTTCAAACATAGATAGACTTAGACTTCGAGCTAAAAAAGGTCCTGCTCCCCCCCCCCCCTAGGGAATTTTGCAGACATATCCTATCTTGAAGAAAATTTCAAGCCGCATCTTTTAAGAGATGTTTGCACTCTGTGCTCCGGGGCGTTAGTCTCTGACAGCCTGTTACATATGTTACTGTAACAAACTAAGGAAAAAAATCAAAATGAAAGTTTGAGCTATAGAAAGAAGACATTAAACCATCTAATTATTCAAATTTCTTATGTAGTTTGCAAGCTGGATGCCTAAGCTACATAAAAGCAGCATTTTAAACAAAATTACAGCCTTCAATGGTGTTATATGCGTTACATAGATTAAATTTCCCTTTGAAAGTTGAAATCGTGACTAACATCATTCATTTTACAGACGATTTGTGCATTTTTACAAGTGTTTTTAATCTTAGTTTACTAAAATACTCATTTGACTAATAGAAAAAAACAAACTTTGCTTTTCTATCTCAAATACATTGTTTTATATGAGCTATTAAACAACCCTACCCCCAATTTTAAGTATCCAATTTTGGTATCTATTATTGAAGAAAAATATATGAAAATATCTGACGCTCGTGGATATCTTACATTTTTGACACTGTCTTGCTAATGCAATAAAGAATCATACATTTGCAAGTTTGACATCAGGATCAGAGCACTTATTAAAGTATGTAACTTATGTTACATGGCATAATAAATGAGCTAGGAAATTTTCTAGAAAGTAAGAGATGATATTTCAAAAAAATACCGTTTTTCACATGTTTTCCTATTAATCTCTAGCCTCTGGCGCCTTAGTCTTAGTATTTACAGTCATTGCTGATAACAAGCCCATGGAATTGTGTTACCTATGTTATATATAACCTTTTAATGTTATATTTCCTAATGCCTATAATATTAAAATATATAGACATATAGATAGAAAATAATAGTTCTCATTTAAATGACACAATTAAATAAATATTCCTATTAAATAAATTTATTAAAAAACAATCTTTATTCAAGTCACCCTCACAATGTCTATCATTGTGTCTGCTTCTATTGCAAAATAATCAACCATTTCATCACAACCAGTAGAATCATTGCATTGTATTAGGACTGCAAACTGAGTACAATCCTGTTCCTCTCCACCCCTTTGGGAATTGTGCAGACATATCCTACCTTAAAGAACGATTCAAGCTGCATCAAATAAGAGATGTTTGCACTCTATTATCTAGGGGGTTAGCCTGTAATGGTATGATACGTATGTTACCATATCAATTTAAAAGAATAAATGAATTGAAAGTCTGAGAAACAGAAAGAAGACATGAAACTATCTATTTATTTGAATTATTCATGTAGTTTGCATGCTGAATACCTTTGATACATAAGAAAAGATTTTTTAACAAATATACAGCTTCCTGTGGTGTTGTGTATGTTACATTAATTAAGATTACTTTTTAAAATTGGTAATTGTGACAAACATCACTTATAAGCATTTCGTGTGTTCCTCCTCTTTAGCCATCAAAAGACTTAATTTTCTTTGTATGTGTGGCCAGTGCCAGCGTCAAACAACTTGACTCAGCCAAACTTGAATCCTTAGCATTCTTCAAAAGCAGAAACAGCATGTCAGTGTCATGGGATCAAACACCTGATTAAATATGGGTTTAATGCCATTTCACATATATGCATACAATGGAGTATGACTCTGGTATATATCTCTTCCTGTGAAGTGGCAAGAGCAATCTAACTGCAGCTGCCTCTGCATTCGTGCTAGCCAAATGATAACTTTGCTCTGATTTTGCAAAATCTATGTCTCTACCGTGTACCTCTAAGAATACTTTAAGATTTCTGACATTGGTCAAACAGAAATTTGATAGGCTGCTTTTTTTTGCATCATTTGCCATGGAACCTATCCAGTCTTTTGGTGCTTACGTCCTCAGGTCTTAGATCAATAGTATTTTGCTGCGCCCAAAGAGCTTTATAAGTTTTCTTTAGTTACAATGTTAACTCTTGATGGTTTTGGCAGACCGTCTGAAACAATTTCTGTTACACCTTGAAAGTTATCTGGTATAAGAGAAAGAATATTAAGTTGGACATTGCCATCAATTATGTTTGCAGTTGGTTGTTTTTTGATGTCAGTACATTGAAGCATGTCTTAAAATAATGTAAAACCTATGATTTCTCAATTTTTGCAGCCATATCATTAGCTGTTGCATTCAAAAGAAGGAAAGTGGACTATAGGTACAATGGGATAACCAGTAGTTCTATATTATGCTCTATGGAAGATTTATACAGAGTAAACAAGTTGATAAGGTGCCTCATTTCATGATTCATTGAAAACACTGAAATTGAAAACACTTGCCTCTGACTGTGTAATCAAAAAGAATGTCACGTTCATTTATTATGACGAGTTATATATGTTACATCCTTTAATAAGCGCTCTTATCTTAGAAACTTAGTTAATCATTGAATTGAAAGGGTCTAATTTGCACTCTGTTCATCCTGCCATTCACTGCGTTACCTGCTGTGATACATCTAGTTTGTTTATCTGAAGGGAAAGAGTTACCTCGGTTTCAGCACTTCAGAAGTACTAAGCCTTAAAATAAGTTTTTGAATGCTTGGGAAAAGATAATAAGTGCAGAGACATTATTAGATAAAAATGTGTGGGTTGCATGTATGGAAAGGCTACATTTATAAAAGTTAACCAGCTAAGATATGATTCTTTATCACAGAAATATCAAGGTACATCAGTCCAGGTACTCATTGCTCGTAATGGCATAGTTTTCCTCCTTGTAAAGCTTTAGTCTTTCTCCTACTTGCAGAGTATCACTTAAAACACATACTCAAAGAGCCAACTATTAGGAATTCATATCAGTTTCCGAATGTTCCAAGCCATAAATGGCAAAATTGGAAAGTTGATAATGGCTCATCAATTTTGAGTGGACTGGTGGTAAAATTGAATAACAGTAAATGATTGAAATATTGTGTGATGCCTAGTTGCAAGGAGGCGTGTGATAATAATGATTACCACAGAAGCAGACAACGACAAACGTTTAACATGAGTGTTAAATCGATGCGTTATAGTTTGGACCATTTCATTTATTGTATTTTCTTGTGAAAATGTAAAACTATCTTTTCTATTTGTGGCTCTATATTTAGCATTATATGCACAGTATTAGGAAATGTGTCCAAAAGGTCATTGATAACATCTGTAACAACAGTCCATGGGCTTGATAATCAGAAATGAATAGAATTTCTAGTGTTTTGGCACCAAAGACTTATAAGTACACATTAAGTGTCCTGATCTTTAACTTAATGAAATCTTGTAGATATATGAGCAAGACAGACTAAGAAAATGAAAAATATCCACACGCTGTAATCGCTTTCATGTGTTTTACTTGAACGGTAATAACAAAATTCGCTTCTCTGTAAAACTAGAAGTAGGGCTGTGTATTAGCTCCTATAAGACAATATATTTAAGATAGAAAAGCAAACTTGGTTTTTCCTATTCATCAATAGAGTATATGTTTGTAAAATCTAATAAAACAGTTTGAAACCAAGTCATAGTAGTTGTTTAACTACATGAAGATAGCCACAATTATAGCTTTTAAATTATAATTAGATTCATGTAACGCACGTAACACCACAGTTAGCCGTATTAATGTTAAACAGCTTCCATATGTAGTAAAGACATCCAGTATAAAGGCTATAAGAATGTCAATTTATTAGATAATTTCAATGTCTTCTTTTGGTAGCTCAAACATTCAAATTTCTTATTCTCAAATTGATATAGTAACATATGTAACAAGCTGTTACAGGCTTACACCCCGACTTACAGAGTGCAAACATTTCTTATTAAATGCACATTGAATTGTTACATAAGATATAATTTGTCTGCAGAATTCCAAAGGAGATTAGGATGGAGCAGGCCCTTACTCAGCTTGATGTCAAAATACTGTTTGATGATTTTACTTATCACGCTAACATGTGTAACGCTCTCTGATCTTTAAAACTTGATGACAACTAGCAGATCTATAAGTCTTTATCATAGGAGCTAGTTTAAAATCCCTAAACAATGTAAGATATCCGACAGCTGCAAGTTTTTTCACAATTGTAGCTCAAACTTTCAAACTACATTTCCTTTATTTGATATAGTAACGCATGTAACACGCTGTTTCAGACTAACGCCCCTACATAGAGAGTGCAAACATCCCTTATTCGATGCAGCTTGGGTTGTACTATAAGAAGGAATATGTCTGCAAAATTCCCTCGAGGAGATTAAAACATTTAGGCATATCTTACGTAAAGACAATGAGCTTGCCCATTTATTACATCAGGTAACATATGCTACAGACTCTGATATTAAAAATTTTGCAACAAACTTGCAGATTTATGAGTCTTTTCATATAAGCAAATAAATCCCAAACAATGAAACACATTCATCAACTGCAAATATTTTTTAACTATTTTTACTTTAGTTTTAATAACAAACATTTCACCTTAAAACTGGGTAGGGGTAGGGTTGTTTAATTGCTTATTTCAGAAAAAATATTTAAGCTAGGGAAACAAACTTTAATTTTTCTGTTAGCCAATTGCATAAGCTAGTCAGACATGGTTAAAAACATTTTGCAAAACACACAGAGAGATTGTGAATGTAAATGATGTTAGCCACACTTGCAAATTTTAATGGGTTATCTGATTTATGTAACGCATATGAGACCTTAGAAAGCCGCAATTTTTTTCAAATGGCTGTCTTACGTAGTTAAGATATCCAGTATGCAGACTATATGAATGATTTTTAAAAATAAATATTTTAATATCTTTAATTTGTAGCCCAAACTTTCAATTTACTTTTTCTTAGTTTAATTAAGTAACGTATGTTACAGGCTCTTACAGACTAACGCCCCGGAGCACAGAGTGCAAACATCTCTTAAAAGACCCAGCTTTCAATTTTCTACAAGATAGGATATGTCTGCAAAATTCCCTAGGGGGGGGGGAGCAAACCCATTCTCAGCCATCCGTTTACTAAAATGAACCCACACTTAATGAATCAGTTGTTTTGCAATTTTAGGCTTAAACGGTTTGCTTATCTGATTCTAAGGATATGTTACAAATCGTCCACTTGATTTATATCTATTATCGCGCACGATACATTTACAGCCCTTAATTCTCTTTGGATTAGGTTCACACCTCTCGCCTTTACAGAATCTTACACAACACTTCAAAAGCTGCAGCCGTTTGCTGATGTCCCATCTGTATCTTATCGCTGCTTTATAGGCTTCGGTCAGTGCTGCTTCCGTTTTCATGTTGTTCTCTTGGATACTAATGAGAAGGAACACAATTACGATTCCACACAACATAGTTTTCATACTGGAACGCTTGCTGGAAACAGAATAAACTCGAGTGAGCGCTTTTTGTTGAAGACAAAACATATCATTAATTACTTTTATCATAATTATGACGTCGCGTCTGGGAGTGAAATAATGCCATGCAATAAAATCTGTAAACCACTAGTGGTTTATCGATTTTCGGGAAACGTTATGACGTTCATAACAACGTTGCA
This sequence comes from Loripinus fragilis, assembly GCA_964019695.1. NCBI lineage: Eukaryota > Metazoa > Mollusca > Bivalvia > Lucinida > Lucinidae > Loripinus > Loripinus fragilis. Next base: position 47,138,039 of record OZ026516.1, on the reverse strand, counting down.
TACATAATGACAAAATTATGACGTTTTTCATGCCAGAAATGAGATTTCAAAGTAATCTTTATGTCATATGATAAATAGAATCTAACATTCGTGCTATTGTATTATTGAATTTATCAAACTCGTTGCGAAAAAGAGATAAAATGCTCGGCAGGCCTCGCATTTTATCTCTTTTCCCCAACTCGTTTAATAAATTCAATAAAACATGAGCACTGATGCAAGATCCTCTATAAATCTGGGTACAGGCGGACAGCAACATCTGAAATGTAAAGCCTTACAATCTGCCGCAAACCCGATGGCGATCAAAATCGCATGTAAAAATTGAGCCGCGGCTTGACATTTCCAACAATTTGACATTTTGACAAGTGTAGACTCGGACGAGCCTCTGCAGCCTCCTGTTAAGCTTAGAAACTCCAAATGGTGTTCAGTCATTAGCTTAACAATCATAGAATACTCAAGCGACTAGCAAAGGCTCTGATCAGACTGCGCGTATGCGCAGGCTGATCTGAGGCTTTGCTGGTCGCACATACCACATTGTTGGAAATCTCATGCACTGGCTCAAATTTAATAAGAAAGTTATAACAATCTGAAAATCTTTATGACATTTCAACGCTTTCTGTGTTGCGCATGTTGCTGTTATAGGGTCTTCTTGCGGCGACCAGCGGTTATCATACCGCCGGATTTTCCTGTATGATCCCGGCAAATTAGCCATAATGCGACAACTTATACTGTGACCAACGGAATTTTAATTTTCTTACCGCATACGCAAGCAGCAAATGCTCAGAAAAGCTTCTCGCGAGAGCCTTGCTGCTCGCAAATATAAAGTAGGGATATACGAGGGTCATCCAATAAATAGCGGGAATTTCCTTATAATGTAAGAGTTTATACCATTTATACGTCACAAAGGTAACCATTATGCGGCATAACTTGTTGTGCATTCAACGAAATATCTAAAAGTTTGATGGAAAGTGGTGTCGCTTGTTGCTTAGCAACGAAAACATGGTATTTAAGCTAACCTGGCCGTATGTCTTTAGATGGTTGCCATGGCTACTGACATGTGCAGATCAGTTCCAAAAAGAATCTATTTCATAAACTACAACATAAAGTAACTATTCTGTAAAACTCAATGACCTATTGAAAATGTCAAATTGGCATGTACGTTTATCGTGCAAAATTGTGGCAACAGAAATGGGGGTAGGGGTCATGAATTGGCCCTTAGATTATAGTTGATTGATATAAACGTTTTGAATCATCCTTAACTTATTAAATATTTTTTTATATTTTCAAACAATATATTTAAAAAAGCACATACCAAATGTGCCCCTTGTTGCCTAGCGACAGAATAATATAGAATATACCAATAATCCAATTTCCACAATTGCGTTGTTGCTAGACAACCGTGACTATTACTAGTACATGTTATTGACCATATTCTATATCTAAAAATTAAACTAGCGCAAAGTAAATGACAAACTAGGTACAAATACATGATACAAGCTAAATGGCAGACTACCCTGTCTTTACCATGAGATTTTTGTATGAGGAAAATCCGGCCAGGTTAGCTTTACTATCAATTTTTCGTTGCTAAGCAACAGGCAACCTCACTTCCATCAACTATATGGATATGTTGTTGCATGCCCAACAAGTTATGCCACCTTATGGTTACAATTATGGTGTTTAAATAGTTAGAACTCTTACATTATAAGGAAATTACCGCTATTTATTGGATGACCTTCGTAGATGAAGGCTCATGCCAAATGTTAGGTCTCTAGTACCCAAATATATAGCCGTGCATTCATGCCAAAGGATGGACTTTATACTTAGTATCTTGGGCTCATGAACTCGCTCAGTTACATGTAAAAACTGTTTTAGTGGTCACTCAAAAGAAGACCCAAGATATGTTTTCAAGGTCGATATTCGCTTAATGCAGATCGAAAGTATTGCAGAATGCTCCAAGCATTCTGAAATATTTTCGATCAGCATTTAGCTACTACGTGTCTTAAGGACCTTTGTTTTGAGTGTCCCCTTATAGTACCTTTGTTTTGTCTTTTTTAGTGGCCCATTAAGACCGGTTTCGCTTTACATACCTCATTAAACACTTTCGTCTGTCTAATATACCGTATTTGCTAATAAAACTGTAAAATATCAAGGCAGCAAAAATACAGCAATACGTCAATGGCTTGAACACCGAAGGCTCTTTTATCATGGTTCATTCAAACTCCCTCTTGAGCCGTTGGAATATAAGAATCCATCATGAGAGTGATGGTGGAATGAATAGAATCCATCATTGGTGTTCAGTGGGGACAGAAAAATCCCAACTGAACACCAATGATCGATTCTTTTTCTCATATACCACGACCGTAAGGTACACTACTGCGTAATATTTGTTGGTGACGTCACTGAGGTCGATGTTTACAGTCAATGACGCGCGCTGCACAAATCAACTTGAAACAGCGAATAAACAGCGCATTAAACAATGAACAAATGGTTATTTCATCAAAATGGATTTACAAGAACTACTTTATCAGCCACAGTAACTCAAGTAAGTAATTTTATTGAGGAAAATGTGTGTGTGTGTGTGTGTGTGTGTGTGTGTGTGTGTGTGTGTGTTACATTGTCAAGGCTCCCCGTCCTGGTGGATTCAGTCACTCATTGTCCAACGCAACATGTTAAATACGTCAATCGCAATGCACCCCGCACGTTCAAAGCATTGAATAAAGGTTGTAAGCAAAAATGCTCAGTTTTACTTTTAAACCCAGTTGAAGGCCGACTTAAATCGCTGAAATTCAACATTGAATTGTTTCCTGACTGGCAACAATTCAACTTTCGTTTTCGAAGGAATACAGTCATGCGCAAAAAAATGTTATCCCACATTAGCAACCGGCCGCGTGTGGCTTATCTCGTATTAGTAACGCTTATCTCACATGGGTACTGATGTGGGACAAATAGAATCCATTATTGGTGTTCAGTGGGGACAGAAAAATCCCAACCCGAGGGCCCACCGTTCCAGTGGGAAACGAGGCTTGCCGAGTTTCGCACTGAACGGTGGACCCGAGGGTTGGGATTTTTCTGGAACCACTGAACACTAATGATCGATTCTTTTTCTCATATACCACGACCGTACGGTACAGTACTGTGTAATATTTGATGATGACGTCACTGAGATCGATGTTTACAGTCAATGTAGCGCGCGCTGTACAAATCAACTTGAAACAGCGAATAAACAGCGCATTAAACAATGAACAAATGTTTATTTCATCAAAATGGATTTGCAAGAACTAGCTAATTAGCCACAGTAACTCGAGTAAGTAGTTTTGTTGAGGAAAATATGTGTGTGTGTGTGTGTGTATTACATCGTCAAGGCCCCCCAGCCCGGTGGTTTCAGTCACTCAATGCCCAACACAACAGGTTAAATATGTCAATCGCAATCCACTCAGCATGTTCAAAGCATTGAATAAAGGTTGTAAGTAAAAATGCGCAGTTTTACTTTTAATCCAAGTTATCGCTAAAAACTCAACATAGAACTTTTTCCTGACCGACAACAATTCAACTTTCGCTTTCGAAGGAATACAGTCATGCGCCAAAAATGTAATCTCACATTAGCAACGGGCCGCGTGTGGCTTATCTCGTAATAGTTACGCTTATCTCACATGGGTAGCGATGTGGGACAAATTTTTCCGACAGCGAGCGTACAAAGGGATCACTCGATCTCGTATGCGTTGGTATATGAGAAAGATTTTTCCAACAGCGAGCTTACTTTGGGATCACTCGATCTTGTATGCGTTGGTATGTGAGAAAGAAAAATCTGCCTCGAGGATCACCATTTGGAATCACGGGCTTGCGTGTGATGACAAATGGTGATCGCGAGGGACGGATTTTTCTATCCCATCCACACACAAATAATGGGTTCTCTTTCTTGCACACCATTATATACATGGTTTTTATATTTAAAAAAAAAAAGTTCGCAGAAGCTTCTGAATACGCTGGGATGCGACATATAACATAATGACGTCATTTAACGTATCCGGATGACGTCACATGTCTTTGGACGTGCGGCTATTCGATTTTTATCTATTCCATGGGTTGGTAAGGGGTATGTGAGATAAATAGAACCCATCATTGGTATTCAGTGGGGACAGGAAAATCCGAACCCGATAACACACTGTTCCTGTGGGAAACGAGGCTTCCTGAGTTTCTTACTGAACCGCGGACCTGAGGTTTGTGGTTCCCTGTAAACACTGAACAAGAATGATAGATTATTTTTCTCATATACCAATATTACCTTTGGCGATTTACTGTATAATATTTATTGGTGACGACGCTTAGTTGTTGTTTACAATTACGTGCGCTACTGTAAAAAAGGTCAACTGTTTCTTGGCCAAAATAGCGATCAAACGGCACTTTAAACAATGAACAAATGATTATTTCATGAAAAATTGATTTCCAAGAACTACCTTATCAACAACAGTAAGTAAATTTGTTGAGTAAAATGAGTTTCTTTTTACACATCGGTAAAACTCACGCTGTCCTGGAGCACGACCGCTTGCCTAGCACGTAAAAATATACCAATCACAATGCATTCAACATGTTCAAAGCATTTGAATAAATGTTGAAGTTAATACCACGTGTAGGCCTACTGTAATCGTTTAAATTTCAACATTGAAACAACCATGATCAACAATTCAACTTTCGTTCAGCCATGCTCCTAAAATGTCTTGTGTAGCTTATCTCGCATTGGCAACTGACCTTGTGTAGCTTATCAAATACAGGTATTAGTAACGCCTATCTCACATTGTTAGCGATATGAATAGTTTTTCGACAGCGAGCTAACATAGGGACCCCTCGATCTTGTATGCATTGGTATGTGAAAAAGAATTTTATCATATGAGTAAAACAGCAGAAATCCAGATCTGGGCCCAGAATTACAATGCCTCCTTAAAGTTAAGGAAGACTTAAGTTAAGTATTGATATTTCAACATGTTACAATATTAAATGCTAAATAAATTGCCTGGATCGATGCTGTACTTGCGGTCAGACATATCATTGTGACCTACAGAAAAAAGAAACTTTTTTGATTTCAATCAGTTTGAAACGTTATTTTCCGCATCATGAAAAAACAGCACTTAACTTAAGTCTTCCTTAACTTTAAGATGCATTGTAATTCCGGGCCCTGGGCCCGGAATTACAATGCCTACTAAGAGTTAAGGGAGACTGAAGTTAAGTATTGATATTTCATTATGCTATATTAGATGCTAAATAAATTGCCTGGATCGATGCAGTACTTGTGGTCAAAGATATCATTGTGATCTACAGAAAATATGAAACTATTTTGATTTTAATCAGTCTGAAACGTTATTTTTCGCATCCTGAAAAATCAATACTTAACTTAAGTCTTCCTTAACTTTAAGGAGGCATTGTAATTCCGGGCCCTGGTGTGCAAGAAAAGTTTTTCCATAGCTCTAGATAGATAAACATACCACTTATTATATCTTAACCTCCTTAGGCTGTCAAAGGGTTACCATGTCTTCCCAAACGGATTGATTAATATACTGAACCACACTTCTAACGCATAATCAAACAGAACCTACAATATTTCAAGAGGGTGACATATTTAGCTCGACGGCCAGTCAGTATAGTGTGGGTCAGTATAGTTTGGAAGTTAATATATGCACCAAACGTGTTGTTATCATTCGTGCTCGAGGTATATGCTGAACAGTGAAGAGTTTTTTAAGCTGGCGAATATAAAGGCTACATGTAACTGAAAGGAATTTTATCCGACTTAGGGTGGTGAATTCCTAACAGATTCCTCCTTAAAAGTCAAATAACGAAGAGCTAAAAATGTATGTAATAAGTTAATAACTTACTTCTGTATTGATCTGACGTCACTTCTTCAATGCTGTTTCATTTCTTTTCGTTCAAAGCAATGGCGGCCCGGAAGAGCTACAGTCTTAAACACATTAGAAAAGAACAAATACATATAACAGCTGTTGGTCTCTTGTTTCACCTATAGAAAGGTACATGTATCATATATATACCTTGTACTTATGTGGTTTATGTTGCAAAAAGGAGGGGTGCGATACAGAAATGTGTAACATGAGAGAATAATGTTTTCCATTACTCTAAATCCTTCGCGTACATGTAAATTGGGTATTTTTGTAACTCACATACTCTTACTGCATGTAACTTCATGTTTAAAATCATGACTGAGCAATTAACTCTTAAAGCGCCAATCACGACTGCAGCAGACGGCAAAATTTCCAACATCTTTCCTAATTTTAAAAAGAAAGGGATAATATTTCATGAGAATCGTCTGCCGGCAGACGATTCTCATGAAATATCATCCCATTTGTTATTTTTGAAAAAAAAGCGGCAAATTATAGGTGGCGCTTTAAGGATTAACGTTGACAATATCTTCGAAAATAAGAAGCCGGAATTGATAAATATTCTACTATTCACATGCTAAGATAAAAATATCTTAAGGGACTTGTGTTCATCTTTTTTAGAAATTTTACAACGAAACACCCCAAGCTTATCTTGTCAATCATGTCAAACCAGATGGATGAATTTATAATTATACAAAGGGTTGAAGATGCTTAATATGGTCATTTTTATACTTCTGTACGTAGTTGTTTTTGTGATACAATGTATTCAGAAAAAAAATCATCACAATCTTAGTTTTTGTTCAAAATAGTTTTTCCTGCCGCTGTGCTTCAAAATATGCTAGATGTACACGTATTGGGACCAGCACATGGTATTTTGTAATTAAGGGGATATTGCTTTCAAAAGCTTTTACTTGTATGAATTTTTCGAATTCCTGTATAAACAAAAATGTTTTTTTTTTATCTAAGGAGACGGATACCTTTGGCTATATTGTTGTATGAACATTTATACATCTCACACAGATCACTTGACGCCCCAACAGCAGCTTTTGAGCAATCGGCAGCATGCTTATCAGTCGTTTTTAGTCACTCGCTGGTTATATTCGTTTTGCAATATTGTGGCATACTGGGTGAATGTTAGATTATAATGTTAACATGAACAAGAACTACAGTTATCGAACTAAAATATAGAAAAGTAGTTTGACTCAAATGTATGTTATCTGGTATTATTTACAATTTTTTGAATTTTACCATGAAAAATTTATAAGCAAAAATTGTAAAAATATATTTTTCTACCAGAAATTTGTACATTTGGGTAAAATACTTCTAAATATTGTAGTCGGATAATTGTAGTTCATGTTCATGCAAATGTTTTTCTCTAAAGTTCATCCAGCTTGTAACAATAAAACCAGGAAGTAACTAAATCGACTGATTGGTAAAGCTGTATGTTGGGGCGTAAAGTAATATTTGTGAGATGTATAAATGTTCATACAACAATATGGCCAAAGGTATCCGTCTCCTTGTTAAAAAATCCATTTTTGTTTATACAGGAAAAAAAAGCATACAAGTTATAAAACCAATATCCTTTTACCGCATGTGCGTAAATGCTTCTGACAATCGGAACTGCCTCGGCCAATTCCGCAAAGTTCCGCGGAATCAGACCACGGATGTACATCGAGGATCTACTTTGATAACGCGGACGACAATGTGACGCTGACGTTATATAACGTGACGCTGGCGTCACAGAAACCGTGTTAACACAATATCAAGTGTGATTGCAGCAAAACAAACGGTTATAAATGAAGTTATGTTTTTTATTGAAAAAAAACAAACCAACAACATCTATTCTGCTAATTAAACTTTTCTGATAATCAGAATAATCAATTTTAATAGAGCTGAACCCACTTGCTACAGAACTAATTTTCCATACGCCAGTTCCGGCTAACAAAATGGGGCTTTTTGGTACATAGTATTACGCGCAATTCTCCTGACATACACCCGAGCCACGATTCGATTTTCGGATTGTGGCGGACTTTCCCGAATGTACTTCTGATAAACGTCTATGCTGGCGTATCCAGCGGGGCTAGATCTTGGTGTAAATCTTTATCTACATCCATACATTGTGTATAGAGCAGTAAATGCTCTACGCATATTGACAGGTTCGCCTGAGCGTTAGTTGCTCAACCCTGGAATTACTGCAGGAGCCTCGTTACTGTTGGTGATGATTACGGGGTATATTTGGATCGACCATTGGGTAGACGGTCTGACAAGTGACAATGGTTTGTGCGTCTGTAAGGAAAGATAATCCACGGGCTTTAGCGAGTGGACTATCTTCCCGTACAGAACCATACCCATACAATAACTTACTTATTGCACCAGCATATAATTGCACATATAAATGCATTTCGAGATACATACATATATTTGATGTTAAACACTGAATATCAATGCAAGGTGCAATATTAAAGTAAGAAAGAGGGCAAAGTTCAGTAATAGATAAAATCAAGCACCACACTTGACCCAGAATACCAATGGGAAAGTGACAACGTCACAATCAGACATCACAAACGAGAGCCAAGAGATCAGCCATTTCCCAGCAGGTGACCACAAGGCATCAACGAATAGACGTGCATGAAAGTATAACAAAACAAGAAAGAAATAACATAAATGATCCACAAAAGAAGCACCGCCTTGGAACGGTCAGTAAGAATATTTTACTTGCGGGCTTAAACCGGGTTATGATAACGGTATACCAACCTTCAATATTTTTGTTGCAGGTGCATGTATTGTTATGTGTATACAAACAAACACAGACCAATATAATGTTATTTACGACATTTACGATAGTCTGATTGTTCATTGTACTTTCCAAGAACTGAATGGTGTCAACAAATTCTCAGAAAATCGCCAAGTTCTTTCCATATCGGTATATTTGACAATTAAACCGTCATATTTACTCCAAAATATCGCTTTCCACTAAATGAACTTCCTTTGTGTATTACAATAAATAGCTTTCAGATTCGAATATAGCATGACAGCATTGCTTACAGCAAAATATGACGATAATAGCCCTCCAATAAAACTGCGGAAGTCTGTGAGATGTGTTTACAATGCAACAATCAATGTTTTCTTGCACATCAGAACGGGGTTTCCGCCGTTTTTACTTATTCGAGAAAATTTTATCACACATACCTGTACCAACCCGTGAGAGGATAAAAATCGAACAGCCGCAAGTGACGTCATTGTTATGTTAAAGTGATGTAATCACGTTATGTCACGTCTCAGCATATACAGGAACTTATGGAAACCCTTTTCTGAATACAAATAGTGAGCAAGAAAATAATTCACTACTCATGTGAGAATGGGACAGAAAAATCTGTCCCTCGGGATCACCTTTTGTCATCATTCGGCAAGCCTCGTGATGCCAATCTGTGATCCTCTGGACAGATTTTCCCATCCCGCCCTCACATGCATGATATATTCTTATATTGTTGCCTGCATGTATATTAACACTCCATTATCCAACCGCACTGTTATTGTTGGTGTCCGTTCGAAAGCTGCGTTTCTGATGATACCTGTATGTCATGATTAATTTACTCAATAATGTCCAAGCTGATATCTGGACTTAAAGTATTATGCTTAGATATACATTTCCTGTAAAACACTATATTGTAGCCATTCTCCTCTGTCCAATCGGAAATAATTCCTCGTGTCGTTGTACCATCAAACGTCACGTGATCCACATCAGCATTGCCATCTCCCACCCACATAGAACGAAATGTGAAGAAAGGATGAGTGTTAAGATCACGAGTGTATTCAGCATTGGATATTACAAGCTTAGTTTCTCTCGGGGTCGCTATTATTTGTAAGGTCATTGTTCCTCTGTCTGCATAGAAAATATCCATTTTTAGAGACTTTGGGTTAATATTTATATGCGAGATTGGAGCTGATGGTCTCGTTAAATGCGGATCTGTTTGGCCCAACAAGACTGAGGAGCCGAATGGAATCCAGTCTAGACCATGAGGGGTAGCGGGCAATAGCCTGATATTTCCATCTTGGTACATCACAAAGACTTGAGAGAATCCATCTTTTGTCCATGGCAGGCGTTGGTAAAATCTAAAGTAATCCACATTCCCGAATACATCGCCATTGTCTAACACTACTGTCATAGTTTCATTTATACGCCACCATGTATCTATATCAACTGCTTCTATCATAGTCACTCCATCGTTGTAAATTTCTGTTGATTTGTCATTATTAAGCTTTCTCCTTGTCATAGACAGTTCTTTCACAAATGGAACATGATTTGTCAATAAGTTTGTTTCAATGCGTATTTTATTTCCTCTCCCTTCTTTGAAGGTGAAATCTGGAATGCTCCAGTAAAGTATTGAGCTGTTTGAATGTAATCGTTGAAAGGCGCTTGTAGACCAGTGAGAATATCTGTCCAGATATGAAAGTGATGCTACCACTGGCATTTTAGCATATGTCGGCACCCCTCCTAAACTGAGAGTTATAACGGTACCAATTTCAGAGTCTATCGCTCCAGTGTTTGGGCCCTCAAGAGAAAATTCAATGTTTAATATCACATCAAAGCCTCGCTTTTGACCGATTATCCTTGTCGTATCTGACTGCATATTGACGTCATACGAAATATTGAAGCTTTTGAATTCCCACACGGCCCTACTCATGGGACAGGATCTCCAGTCAGGTTCTCTGTTGTTCATGAATGTCTGGTATTTCGGATGTTTCGCCGTTACTCGAAATCGTTTTGCGCTGGGGTGAAAAACGGGTACGTTTACATTGTCTTCTTCAGCGCAAAGTGTTTGTGAACTTTTCTGAATAATTTTAGCTTTTGTTTGCGTATGCCTCTCGCATTGTATGTTATCATCTCTATATAGAATATCGTCAAAACAGTACACGTTACACGAGACCGAACCAAAATCTTGAATATATTGCGGTATGTCCAGTTCAATGGCATCGAGTTCTATTCCAAAACTGTTAGCATGTATAACGAGTATTTCAATAGTGTGCCTACCTAGAGACTGGTGTTTTGAGACGTTAAACAAAGACGATGACTGAATGTTGTTCCAAGGTATGTGTCCATCAGAAATAGCTGCAGTTGTAAATGTTCCTACACTTTCGCTATCCATGGAAACGCCTATTTCTGATTCGCCATCAGCGTCAGAGAAGTACAAGAATTTGACTTGTACATGTGCATCGTCTTTTAAACAATACTCAAGGAAGATTCTATCCCCCTGAAACAAATGCACCACCTTTCGTGCCGAGGCATTCAACCTTGTTATTGTCACAAACTTGTTATTTAGCTGATTTTCTGCTTCTAATTTAAGAACAGCTGCACGGGTCTCGTAGGCCAAATGAATAATCACAAGTAATAAAACAGAAAGTCGCCCTGTAACAGCCATTGCTGATATGGTGTCGCAAGTATGCTACAGACGTAGATAATACCACGGTTAAATCAAGTCTCATACAAATAGAATATTCGAGGGGAGTTCAATATGTATCTTAACTGTGTCACAGTTTTGGAAAGCTTAAAGGCGTACGGCATGAAATGTACAAACTATGAAACCTGTGCAAATTTGCACACGTTTCATATTTTGGACATTTCATGCGACTGTAGCTGCATATTAGAACTACAATAAAACCTGTCTTAAGCGGCCACTAAAAAAAGACAAAACAATGTTGATAATGACAAATGGTAGCTTAATGAAGGTCGAAAGTATTGCAGAATGCTCCCCTTTTGACCTGCTTTATGCGCAAATTGGTCTTGAAAACCAATTGTTGGTCGTCTTCTTGAGTGGCCCCTTAAGACGGGGTTTACTGTATGCATTTAAAGCACAATATTTTTAAACCGTGCTGTCAGCTCATTTTTGAAAATAATGGCATCGAGTATCTGAATCTCCACTGCACGATGGTACTATACATGTAGAAGGAAACTGTATCTTTAACGGATACATGTAATAGCGATAAGGCAATGATGAACATTGCCTTTTTACTGTGGTAAAATCGCAGTTTTGGTGTATAACTCGGCCCAAAGTGTTCTTTTTATGGCGGCCTTTTGGCCGCCGTTCTAATATCGCTTAAGACCTACAATTTATGCAAATTTTCACCAATCAGAAGTATTCTTAAATTGTAATATTCATCACACCAGATAGAAAACAATGCCCTCATTGGTTAATACTCAGACTGACCACGCGATCTTATTATAGATGCAATTTAACTTGAAAATTTCCATGTAAATGACCGAGAACCAGTCTGTGCACTAGTCCTAATAATGAACATTGCTCATGAATATAGGTCAACTCCCGCTGTACAGCATTTCTAATTTGCTTTACTACCATTCTTTGCATGCCTTGCTTAATTGCACATAGTAAATAAGTGCAATATAAGATAACTCACTATATCCTAAAGGACTTTAACAGCATTATATAAAGCAAATCTTTGTATTTTTTAGTCAAGTCATTATGGTTTCCCGTATCAAATGCGCGTTACACGATTATAGCCTGTTTCATAAATTTCGACAATATGCAGTGATTTTTTTTACCTGCTTGTCCTGGGTCTCAGACGCATGCTTCTCACAAAGGACGCATGATTTTAAACCATGAGAGTCCTGCAGGATGCATTAAAATTGTGGCGAAAAGTCTGCATTTAGTATTTGCAACTTTCGTTTTGAGTGTTTTTTTTAACTTGCGCATCGTGTCTTGAATAATATTGGTAAAAACCGGTACTGAAAAAAACTCCCCAACAGTTTAGCGATCATTACTTCCCTTTGGAAACACGTGTTTTCAGATATGACCCGCTGTAGGGGAGTTTACCGGTAAAAGCCAGTACCAGACTACTGGTAAAAACCAGTGCCGATAAACCAGTACTGATCCAATACTACCAACCCGAAATGAAACATTTGAATAATGCGTTTTACCCGCAAGTTTAAACACCCTGCTTCGAGCAAATACCAATGGAATGGTTAAAGTATTACTGCAGGCTCATGAAGTACGGAGACTGGACTGTGCAGAGATGATAAAAGAAAAATTAATATGGTATGTCCAAAGGCTCAAATGCACTTTCAAAGGCTTTCCAGCACTACACTTGTAGGCATGCAGAGTTAGATGAACACAGGCTAATGACCTGGGCTCTAAAAAATATATGAAAACTGCGAGACAAAAGTCTGACTCTTGGCAAAAGATGATAATATAATTAAATTAAGGAAATATACTGTCTGCAACTGAACTTTTTATTAATAAGAAAGTCAGGTAGGTTTTTATATCTTTATTATTTTACTTGACAAAGTAAATTAAGTTTTATCTTTATTATAGTATAAATAAGTATGCCAGTGTTTTGCTTCCCAAATTGGCTTCTATGAATGGCCGGATTCGTATGGATACACAAAATTTATAATTCAAAGTGGACGTCGTATGGGATGCAGAACTTCGAGTTTGGGATGCAAAGAATTTTGGCCCAGTGAGTCCCGGGACTCATAGAAACAAATTTGTAAAAAAATCACTGAATTAGGTCTAGTCTATTTCTAAAACAAATATAACAAGTGTATTTAATGCATTACATTATATACAAGGGCGTAAAATTCATCGCGAATTAGAGAGTAACCTCAGGGTTCAGGCGAGTAGATACGTGCAAAGCTTGCTCTGACCGGCAAATGCATGTTTTTACAAGGACAGTGTAGCTATCGGCAGAGTCTCTCTTTAATCAGACAACATGGTGCGTTATAAATAGACAGATCTGAGATCTGAGACGGGCAGAATCTAGCCTATGTGACAACAACAACAACAATATGGCATGTTTTTTCCGGGTTTTCAGTTTGTTTCAGTACATACATTTATCGTCAAAATCTCCCGTTTTCTTAAAAACATTAGGACTAATAACATTGTTCCCTAGCCTTTGCTGGTGAAGTGCCTAAAATTTGGAACGATTCAGATGCATATCGCTCAGCGAAAAGAGCACCAAGCAAAAGAGAGACCAGAAACATAGCACAACTTCCAAATTCGCTGGTTTTAGACGGAACATCCTTTTCCAGCATGCAAAGACAGGGAGTATAAGGGGATTTCGTCACTTAGTTGTGTTAAAATTGTAAGTATTTGAGAGCCGCCGAATATCTTTTTTAAAGATATTTCTTGTTTCATATTGATTTTAAGCTTTAAATGTACAAAGAAGGAGAGCTTCCTATACTGGCACATTTTTTAATATGTAAACCCCCTTCTAATTAACAACTTTATTTGCAATTCTGTAAGAAGTGATATGTAACATTGTAGAACTTGGAACATGGAATCCCGGAAAAGAGTTGTTACTTGGCTACACGACAATGAAACAAATAGTATTATTATACATGTATAATCTGTAAATATGCATCTTCTGATTGGCCCAGATGCATATCCACTCAAGTCAATATAACTACATATTACATGGTTCGCAAGGCTTAAGGGAAGTGACGTCAGAACGTCAAGTAATTTCACAGATAGTCATTGATCCGTTTCGCTCAAGTTACTAGAAGGGAATATTTTTTGGCCTGTAACATATTACAAGAATGTTTGTTTGATTTAATTCTGTTAGTCCCATCAACAAGCTTTCAGTTAAACAGGGGCGGGTCTTCCTGGGTTGAACAAGTACTACGCTAGGATAAATGTGTCTTGCTCAAGGACCACAACACAGTGACGCCGGTAAGGCTCGAACCCGCGGCCCCTCGGTCTCGATTCAAGCACTCTACCACTGAGCCACTGCGCTCCCACATTAAGAATGTTGAAATGCCATCCTATCACAGAATTTATGAAAACGCATGCAAATTTAAAAAACAAATTGAATAGTTTTTTTTTGGTTAAAATATATATACTGAACAAAAAATGAAAACGCTACACTTTATTATCTATATTTTATGAGAAAGTATTTGACAAAAAGTATTTACTTAAGCTTAATAATGTTGCCCAGACATCCAGCAAACTTTTCGTCGAAACTCCACCAATTTGTCTTGTTTGATGTATGAGTTATGCTCCTTTAAGTGTTTTAAGCTTTATTCACTGAAATTTGCTATTGCGCAAGCGCAAATTAAAATTGTTATGCTTATCAAAATTGGTCTTAATTGTGTTGCATAAAACACATGAAAACTGCTGAATCACTTGAAACAAGCTAAGAAATCAATTTCGAATTTAGCGAATTTGTAAAATATTGAAAATTATTCCCTTTTGACAAAAACAAATTTGAGTGAAAATCCGCTTTTTAAGATTGCTTTTCTAAACGATCAAAACACACTTGAGATAAGTCCTTCACATTTCTGGTTGTCACATGTCAAGACTACAATTTCTTGCAGTCAGATCTCGTAGGTAGTGGATTTCTGAAGGCATAAATTGTGTTAGATTTCCGTTCAAATTGGCAACTTGAAAAAATGGACCCCTGTCACATTTAGATGGCTTTCATGTGTTTCCTCGTGACAACATCCGTAAAACTTTTACTGTTATGCATTACACAGTATTTGAACATTAAGATGCACTTCCAATTGCATTCTATGTTTGCATAATTTTGTATATAGATGGCAAACTACTCAGGTGTAGCGTTTTCACTTTTGTTCAGTATATTTCCAATTAAATTTAAAATTCGCATTTTAGATTTAATGTTATTGCTGAAAAACAGTGTTCCATTTGAAGGGCTATACTACAGTAGTACTGGGTTCATTCCGTCCATTTGCAACACTTTTGGGGTACCTAGTTTGTGTAATCTGTAACTCCAAACGTTTTCATGCCTTTATATTCAAACTTTGTATAATGATTGTTCACTCATTAAAAATTTGCTCCTTTGATTTTGTGCACATTTCATGAATATTTTTTTTATTTTGCGGGGTGTTGAACTTTGCCATTTTTTCCATCCGAAATGCTTAGGGGTGTCTGGTTTGTGTAATCTGTAACTCTAAAAAATGTAATTCCTTTATATTCAAACTTTGCATAACTATTGTTCTCACAGTGAAAATGTGCACCTCCTAATTTGTGCAAATTTGATTATTATTTTCGTATTTTTGAAGGGTGTTTAATTTAGATTTTTACCATCCGAAATGCTTAGGGCCAGGGGTGTCTGGTTTGTGTAATCTGCAACTCCAACAGGTTTCATTCCTTTATATTCAAACTTTGCATAATGAGTGTTCCACACATTTAAGATGTGCACCTTTTATATTGTGCACATTTGATAAATATTTTCTTATTTTAAGGGGTGTTGAAGTTAGATATTTTTCCATCCGAAATGCTTAGGGGATATCTGGTTTGTGTAATCTGTAACTCAAACAGTTTTCATTCCTTTATATTCAAACTTTGCTTAATGATTCTTCAGACATTCCTCCTATTTTGTGCACATTTGATAATTTAGGATTGTTAAATTTAGACATTATTACTTCTGCACCACCTTTGAGGTGCTTACATTGAGTAATCTGTAACTCAAACAGTTTTTATTCTTTTTGATTCAAACATTGTATATCGATTCCTGACATATTGGAAATGTGCACCTCTTATTTTTGTGCAGCATTGATATATATTTTCACATACTTTTTTGGATGTTGAACTTAGACATTGTTTACCCCCACAACACATAGATTTACGTCGGCAACACTTTTGAGGTTCCTGCATTGTAAATATGTAACAACAACAACTTCTATTCCTTTTATTCAAACCTTGCATACTTAAAAATCTCATCGAAATGCCTTGGCAGGTGTGGGGTGGGGTGTGAATTAATTAACATAATGTCAATATACTAGGCGCATTTGGAAAGTTCTTAGCATTGGCTTTTATCTCAGTAACTGATTTACAAACCCTATCATGTTTGTATCATTTTAAAGAGCTATCTTTCTTCTATATTATGGCATAAATTTCCTGAGGCTATTGTAATGCAGACACGAAAAATATAATTGTGAATACATGTACTGTCTGTATACTGGAAAACGCCAAATTTCTGTGAAAAGTATAACATTTTACCTTTTGAAAAGTGTGCAGAACATTAACAATAGTTTATAAAATTATATAATTTTGTACCATTTGGTAGGCAACAATCTGGTACAGTTGTTATACAATTGATGACCGAGTTGCATGTTTCTAATAACTAAATACCGCAACAGCAATACCAAAACCATCTAGAAAGCAAAGCAATGCGCTAATTTTTTCGACTAAAAATCGCATGTCACGATGCACATATTTTGAAAATATATAACCGACAGTAGTTTAAAATGTTATGCGTTGGTATTTTTGTCAAGCACACTTTATGCTCTTTGTATTGAATTCAAAAGAAAATTTGTAAACCAGAACAAAGGGAAGATAACTCTTATAATCGTCCCATGGGTCAGAGTAAGTTAAGTTATGAGTTGACGTTCTGGTTCATTTCAATTGAAAACGGTGGCAAACGAAAAAGTAAAAATACGTTGGGAGTAGAAATCAATCAAATGGGTGATGGTTCTTGCGATACCATGATAAGTTCTTATGCCATCGACAAAATGTGAGGGGTTAAGTTACCCCACCCACTTCTTGAAAAGTAGGGGTAGTGTTATTAGGAATAATTTTCTTGATTACAGAACTAAGCTAGTCATACTTTTTGCGCGACGAAATGATCTTTATGCATTGTTTGCTACAAATAAAGCAAAACAAATACTCAATAGGCATTTTTCGTGCTTCTGTAGTGACACAATTTATAGTAAAAGTATAAAGAAAAATCGAAAAAAGTCCCATTTTTTGAAAGTTTACCATTTCTCTATCTGTCAACATTTTCCGAATGTAAAGGTGTAAGTCTTGCAAGCAGTGATCGCATAATGTATTTTAATAGAATTAAGTTGGCACCACATCGTTAATTTGTCGAACCATGATTGCATATAAGGTCCCCAATTTTCCTTCATTTTTTTACAAGTATTTTGCTTCAAATTACAGCCAGTGTATACACCCTACTCATTTTGAGCATGCGCTGCACGTGCACGTCGAGTCCTTTTTCGACAAAAATTAAACCATCAAGTAGCCGTTGTATTCTAGTTTCCAAAAATATATTATTTGATAGCATTTTATCAACGCACTGTGGAGTTATAATACTATGCTAAGAACTTTCCAAATGCCCCTCGTACACTCAGTATTTTGACGACGCAGGTCCAGAGCAGAGTTTGGTCTTGTTATTAAGACATTCGGATCATCTCTACATACAAAGGTTTCTACACGGAAATCGGTCTGGTTGAGACATGTTTGTTTAAACTTAAATAGATAAATGATTTCGTAATCTGAAGTATTAAGCTATCTTTTATTTTAATTCAAAAGAAACCCTATGATATTTAAAATGCAATTTGTCGCCTGTGTAAATAGGCGACCACTGCATGTTTTGGTAAGTACGAAGCCCCCGTACACTGACATGGTAAACTTAAATTAACCCATCACTCCTACATCTTTGTAGTAAAACAATAAAAACAAAAACAAAAACAAACAAACAAAAAACGCCATCTAATGCAATAAATTCTCATAAAAAGACAAAACAAAGATCTTAATGATAAATGGTAGCTTAATGAAGGTCGAACATATTGCAGAATGCTCCCCATGGAGCATTCTGCAATATATTCGACCTGTATTAAGCAATAATTGGTCTTGAAAACAAATTTGTGGTCTTTTTGAGAGTGGCCGTGTTACACAGGTTTTACTATATCTTATACAGCTGAATGTGTATGACTGAGTGAAATGTACAAATATGTGTACAAATATGAAACATGTGCATTTTTGCATGGGTTTTTATGTACAGTTCACGCAACTATATGTATAACAACTACATGTAGATATTCCGTTAGTGCAATATACAGTAAAACGTGTGTAAAACGGCCACTCTCAAAAAATCCGAAAAATGGTTTTCAAGACCAATTATCGCTCAATGCAGGTCAAAAGTATTGCAGAATGCTCCAAGGGGAGCATTCTGCAATACTTTCGACCTTCATTAAGCTACCATTTGTCATTAAGATATTTAATTTGTCTATTTTTTAGTAGACGTTTTACGCAGGTTTTACTGTATTAAGATAATTTTTCAAACATGTTGTCTGCTCTTTCTTAAACTGTATTTATTGATTTAAGGGTTAGATTAGAGGGACAAATTCGGATACATTTACATGCGCAATTATCCAAAGTAAATTGGTAAAAAGTTTTAATCTTTGGCCTTAGACTTCGTTGCGTTTGCATGTAGGGGAGTGTTCGCTGCTCTCCTGTGAGGTAAATCTTATGCGTTTGCAGAAAAATATATGTATCGTTACAGTTTTAGCTTTGCAGGTTTGTAATTGTATCTGTACAACTTATTACCTTCATATCTAGTTCCCCATTATGTATCCTGTTTGTTTTATCTAACGCTGCGTTCCTAATGTCGTGCGATCCGTTACGAACGATATGATTGGCCCTTCGTAGCTGATCTTGAGATTTCTTTGAAATTTTATGCTGCGTTGAACTTCCCTATATCAGGATCAGCGCCACGATTGGCATCGTGGTCTCAATCGTGGACTATTCGCGGAGATCGTATCAGATAATATCAAAATTTGATGTCAGTCGCGCCAATCGTGTTGATTGAAACTGTCTATTTAACATAAGCATAGACGGTCCAAAATATTCTACGATTAGCACGATTAACTTTCAATCGTAATCATCGCACCAGATCGTATTGAATCGTAGCAAAAGGACACACAGCGCGTCTTATCGTGCTTCCAAATCGTGGTAAACGGTACCGGGAGCCAACTCACGACATTAAGCAAAACGCGTTTTTATACTGAACTAATTCTACTTACATTTGTATCATATGACGTCGTGCCTGGGAGTGAAATAACGCCATGGAATAAAATCGATAAACCACTAGTGGTTTACAGATGTTCGGGAAACGTTATTACGGCAGCAATGAGTTTTCAAAGTAACCGTTAATGTCATTATGATAAATAGAATCTAAGATTCGTGCACCTGTCTTATTGAATTTATTAAACTCGTTGCGAAAAAGAGATAAAATGCTCGGCAAGCCTCGCATTTTATCTCTTTTCCCCAACTCGTTTAATGAATTCAATAAAACATGAGCACTCATGTAAGATCCTCTATATATGAAACAGGTCATGGACAAGTTTACAATAATAAATCAGAATACAACACTTCTTGGTCAGCATCTGAGCCGCAACATGTGAATTTCAACAATGTGGCATTTTGAAAAGTGTTGACTCAGACGAGCCAGTGTAGCCTTCTTTTAAGCTTGGGAACTCCAGATGCTGTTCAGTCAGTAGCTTAACACTCATAGAATATTCAAGCGATTAGCAAAGGCTCTGATCAGACTGCGCGTATGCGCAGGCTGGTCTGAGCCTTTGCTGGTCGCACGTACCACATTGTTGGAAATCTCATGTTGTGGCTCAATTTCTTCTGTTTGTAACATAATACAAGTGTAATTCTTACCTATTCCATACCGAATGTGATAATACTGAGTGTCGCACGTGAAATATAAAACACTTCTACACATGTTGGGTAAAGTACAAGTACCACATCTTTTATCTCTTGCACGAGGAGAATTGCAAAAGGCTAATCTTTATCAGAAATGCTTACAGTAAAACCTCGCAAATTCGAACTCAGATTTTTTCGTAATACTCGCTTATTCGAATTAAATTTCGGACACAATGGATTCAGAGAATAGGGCCTATTTATGAATTATTTCAACTATCTATAAAAAACATAAGTTTTGTGTGCATTAAAAAACGCCTCCCTGAAACGTTTCTTTTACGCACACAAAGCATATGTTTGGTACGAAAAAAAAAGAAAATGATTTTAATCAATACTTTTGCCCAAATGTACACATTTCTGGTAGAAAAAAAACATATATTTACAATTTTTGCTTATGAACTTTGCAAGGTCAAAATGAAAATTGTAAATAATACCAGAAATACATATAGTTGGGTCAAAATACTTGTAGTCAGATGCTCATGCAAATGGTTTTCTCTAAATCACAATATTGCAAACGGTATCAAACCAGGAAGTAACTCTGAAAAGATTGTATCAAACCAGGAAGTAACTCTAAAAAGACTGTATCAAACCAGGAAGTAACTCTGAAAAGACTGTATCAAACCAGGAAGTAACTCTAAAAAGACTGTATCAAACCAGGAAGTAACTCTAAAAAGACTGATAAGCATGCTGCCGATTGCTCAAAAACTGTATGTTTGGGCGTAAAGTGATCTATGTGAGATGTATAAATTATTCATACAAACAATGTGGCCAAAGGTATCCGTCTCCTTGATAAAAAAGCAATTTTGTTTATACAGGAAAAAATCATGAAAGTTAGAGCTTTTGAAAGATATATCCCCTTAAGCATGGTTTGTTCTCAACCCCAGAATTACTAGGGTCATTCATCACAGACGAACACTAAGACAGATACGAGAGCACAGCTAAACAAACGCATCACATATTCCAGCAAAAACAAGCAGCAAGTCAATCGGAACTGCCTCGGGTAATTCTGTGGAATTCCGGGGATCCAGACCTCGGATGTATATCGAGGATCTACTTTGATAACGTGACGCTGACGTTACATAACGTGACGCTGACGTCACAGAAACCATGGCAAAACAGTAACAAGACTTAGTGTGATTGCAGCAAAAGAAATGGTTATAAATGAAGTTTATGTTTTTTTTCAATAAAATATCGCTATATATAGCGATATTTTACTGAAAAATACATTAACTTCATTTATTCTGCTGATTTAACTTTTCTGGTAATCAGAAAAATGGATTTTAATAGGGCTGAACCCGCATGATAAAGAACTAATTTTCCTTGCGCCAGTTCCGGCTAACAAAATGGAGCTTATTCGTACATAGTACTACGCGTAATGCGGCTTACGTATACCCGAGGCTTGATCGATTCTCGAATTGTGCCGGGCTTTCCTGATTAGCAGCGAGTATGCCCAGAAAATGACACAATCATAGACCATATGCCAACCTACAGCACTGCGGAGAAGAGACACATAACACAGACAGTCACACTACAGTAAAACCTATCTTAAGCGGCCACTCAACAAGAAAACCAAAAAATAGTTTTCAAGACCGATTATTACTTGATGTGGGTAAAAAGATTTGCAGAATGCTCCAATGGGAACATTCTGCAATGCTTTCGACCTTCATTAAGCTACGCTTAAGTGGCCGCTTAAGACAGGTTTAACTGTATAAGCAAAATTAAGAGGTTATATTTACATTTCTAAAGCAGGCCTTTAATAATACTTTAGATTTTTGCAACCGTTTTATAGCCTCATGAAAGACATAAATTTGATTGATAGCTGCCAAGCTCATTTGCCAGTGCAATACATTATACGCTTCGAGCATCAAATCTATTCGCC
Source organism: Loripinus fragilis (assembly GCA_964019695.1). NCBI lineage: Eukaryota > Metazoa > Mollusca > Bivalvia > Lucinida > Lucinidae > Loripinus > Loripinus fragilis. The sequence goes on along the minus strand of OZ026516.1, from coordinate 47,115,816 downwards.
AGAAGTGACACTGGTGTTGTGATTGACAGCGAGCCACACCCGAGCCGCACTGCGTGCAAAACAAGTCTCTTGTTTGCTCCATTGGTTTTCTATGTTTTTACACTGGCCGTTCCGCTTTTCCGTTTTACACGCCAACAAAATCGTATATAAAATACAAAACTGTTTTGTTTCCTAAATTATAAATAATTTCATTTTTTTAGATATTCATATTAAAATGTTAACATAAGCAATTACTTCAATTTTTGGAATGATCATGTAATCATGAATACTTCGGGTCTCTTGCAAAGTTAACAAGAAGCCTCACTCACTTTGCAAGCGACCCGAAGTATTCATGATTCCATGAACATTCCAAAAATCGTATTCATTAAACATTTTCTGCAAGCGTTCACTCGCACGTGACTCACGAGACGTCCAATCATGCAATGTCGGAATCTCAAACAACTTGTCAGAAATATGAGGGTCTGGATGGGGGGAGGGGGTCTGGTATTCACTTTTCATTAAAAATTTAGCCCATTATTCATCTCATTAAAATTTTGGGTTATTCATTAAAAGACCAATTATTCATTAAAAGTAAGAAAGGTGGCAAAGAAATCTGATTATTCACTTTTCATTAATTTTTATTCAATTCACTAAAAAAATAGGATTATTCATTATTTTTTAGGCTCTCATTATTCACTATTCATTATTTTTTGGGCTCATTATTCACTATTCATTATAAAAAAGGGCCATTATTCACTAATCATTATACCCCATCTAGACCCTCAAATATGTACTCAAGTGAACCTTAACTGAGTTGTGTTGGTCACAACATGACAAACATGTCCTTGATAATTAAATTGCAACATCTAACTGAATCATTCGTTTCCATTTGACAATGTTTGAAAGCAAGTAAACACTTCCCTTTGCTGCCTTGCCTATCCTTTTATCTTCTCTAGACACAACGAAATTGATTACTGTATATCAATAGATACAAAATGAACACGAGCCAGTTCAAAAGATGATGGTACTTATCGCATATCCATAAAGGCGTTCTTTAACGCATCAAGTGGACCAGTCTATTTCCGTTTAAGGGTTGTTAGGAGGTATTTTCATTTTTTATAGATTAATTTATAAGTAAATAGTGGAGACCCTGGTCAGACGCAACGTTCTGCTGCGTCCGATCTGGCTCTGCACTGTTTGCCTATGTCCCACAAAAAGGGTTAAGAATGCATACACAGCTATCTTGTGGTAATCTTTGTTAAGTCATAAGTTTCTGATTTGGCTTTCAGTATTTAATATATATCTGTAACGGCCTTCTTAAAACGCCAGTGCTGACGTTAGGACTACATTTTGTCCCGAGTCCTTATCTTTATCAACACTTTATGCATGCGAGCCGGAGTAGGGATAGCGCTGACGAGTCTATGCATGTGCACAAGCTCTCACGAGCCTTCATTCAGGCTCGACAATGCGTTAAGTACAAAAAATCTCATTTCCAAAAAAATATTTGTGCTTTAACAACAATAGAATCCATGTTGAATATTTGGCGTCAGCAAAATGCACTAAAACCCCCCACCCCGATTGCTTAGGCTGCTGTCCGTTCTAAGGCGGTGGTTCTGTTGTTGCTGATTCATTGTTTTATGTAGAGTCAGTGCTCGATAAGAGTAGGGTGACGAAACAGATTTACAGTTAGAAGTATGAAAGAAAATCTTGTATTTGTCCAATTGGGTGACTAAAGTACCATTACAGTGGCCAGCTACGTAGCTCTACTCTTATCGAGCGCGGATTTTTTCTACATTGTGCATGTACCCCCATTGTTTGTGGGGCTTTGTTTTGTTATACATTACATGTGTGTACTTAGTGGTTTTTTCTACTTGACGAGGAAGAGAGAACAAGAGAGCAGGTTGCATTTACTTTAATTGTCTTCTGTGTAAGTGTTTTGTGGCTGTTCCTCACCTTTTGCCGTGGGCTGGTCTACAGTGTGTGATTGTGGTATTTCCTGGTCATACTCACAAACACTTTTGAAACGTCTCGAGAGAACCATAAACAGTGCATTCATTGAACTGTAGACTAACAAAAGCAATATGCTTCATGTGCTTTTGTCTTTTTATCTTTAAACGTGTACTGTAAAATCGAAATTTTCGCGAGGGTTTTATTTTCGCGAAACTTTGCATGCGAAGTTTCGGGAAAATAAAGCTCTCGCGATTTTGCGGGATCACTTTGTCGTTTACTGATATAGGTAAATCATGCCATAGTCGCGCAAACTTTTAACTCTATTTGCGAAAATAAGTTTCTCGCTAAAATTTCCGAATTTACAGGAAAATTTCCGAATTTACAGTGTAACCCAGTCCCCCTCACACGTTCCTTTTATTCCCTATATTCAGGGAGCATACCGGAGGGCACTTTTGTACGTGGAGTTGTTTAACCGTCATATAAAATGCCTAATTATCTAAATATACAGTCATACATAAGTTAAGCATCACCTAAACATTATTTCAGAGACGTTTTTTTTCGTGTACAAACTTCTCCAGAAGAACAACCAGTTTGTAACATTTTGCTACCCTAGTCTTTTCTTGGTGTACTGAGCATATCAGAATGCCATTTGGTCATTTTGCTAAATTTCTACGGTGTCCTGTATACACCAACCCCTATTTTGGGGGTAGACCCTTAAAAAGTGTAACAGCTTAACACAAAGTGCTTACTTTAAATTCAAATAAAAGCAGAAATAATCTAGACCTATTTTTCAAAATAGTGCCAAACCGATGCTGTCGAACTCTAGGTTACATGTCAGTTATAATGGATCATAGAGATAGTTAATCGCGTGTTTGTAATTTTTGCATTATCACTATATAACATGTCATTCTTTACACATCCATAACTTTTATTCTTTCAGAGATATGAATCTGAAATTTTCAGACAGAACTTGTCTTTAATTTTGTAACAATATGATACTTACACGTTACATGTCTATTAAGCGTTTTGAAAACACCATAATGGGATAGAGAATAGGGACAGTTTTAGGGGTAAGTGTGCATGTACTATGCCTGGTTGTTTACCTTAATGATATAATCTAATCAAAATTAGCTATTAATTGTCACCAATTTATCTATTCTAATAAATAAAACAAGAAAATATTCATGACTGGAAAGCTTCTTTCGTTTTGAGGCGATGCTTAACTTATGTCTGACTGTATATATACATCTTAGCCCATATGAGCATAACGTCCTTTTATTGGACATAGGCAAATAATGCATACAAGATCAGACGCTGCATACCGCGGCGTCTGATCAGGATCTTCATTAATTTCTTTAAAAAGTTCTATTATAATTGAACTTTGAATATAAAAATGAAAAATACCACACAATGACCAAAAACCTGCCTGATCCTGGTCCATTGATACTGCAAATGCTTAAAAAGTATAACTATAATTAAATAAAGTAGTGATTGAACCAAAAAGACTGGATGGGAATGTACATTTGGCTTAAATTGGCTAGCTTCTCCCTTTTGCTGGACAAATAAGCAACTTTAATTTGGCAGGCTTAGTCTGATATACTACCGATGAATCAGTTCAATGAAGTGACATAACAATGATTCAATCTTTCGATTCGGATTGTTTTGATGTCCCTGTTGTTTGCAATTCTGTGCGTGGTCATATAGTCATCTAGCCTGGGTTCCAGTCTGATCATTTTTTCTTCTTTTTTATTTTTTCGTTCCTTGGTCAAAAATGTCAATATCGATCGAACTCAATAACAGACAACCGATACTTTTGATATCAATAACAGACAACCGATACTTTTGATGTCTTATCTTTTTATTATCTCAATTATTGGAAATTTTAGCACATGAAATATTGACAAAAAATAAATTGACAAAACAAAAACCAATATTGACGACTGGACCCAGGCTAATAGTCATCAGCTGCTCGATAAGTTTCCGCCAAAACATTAGATAGAGAGGTACGTATCAGTTGGGCGACCAGTCATCCGCGCATACTCACCATCGCCTTGGCTGTTCGCACACAGAACATTTGGATGAACAAAATACATTTTTCCCACTGGATAGCTAAGCAAGTACGTTTGAAAAGAGTTTATATTTATTGAAATTAACCATATAAACTAGGAAAACAAGTATTTGCCAAAACATGAAAATTCCAAGAATGTGGTTTGTGCGACCAGCAAATACTCAGATCAGCCTGCGCATCTGCGCAGTCTGATCAGAGTCTTTGCTAATCGCTTCTGTTAAGCTACTGACCGAGCAGCATTTGGAGTTTCAAAGCTTAAAATGGCGCTGCAAATGCTCGTCTTAGTATATTCATGTCGAAATGCCACGTTGTTGGAAATCTTATGTCGTGGCTCATTTGCCCTAACATGTTCAAGCACATGAGATAATGGTACTTGTTTACATATAAGCACTCTTCATGGTTGGGCAAATGAGACCCAGACGAGCCTGTGCCTACCCTGTTTAAGCTGCATAGTCTGTAACTTTTGATCTTTCATTTTAGAAATAATGTTTCTATTTTTCAAGACACAGTAAAAATACTAAAATTCAGGTATACATTTTACCTTTTTCGTAATAATTAACAAATTACATGTATTAGTGCCAAAACAACAGCATTTATGTTAAAAATTAACTGTCTAGAATTATTGGAGGGACGTAAATAATTATAAACAGGAGAAAAACACCTGTTTTTATAAGATAATTCAATGTTCCATGCAGTTTTCAGCTGTAGAAATTAGATTTATTGTAACAACATATCTTAATTCTACTTTTACAAATGATTTAAAAAGAAATTTTTTTTTTCGAAAAATGTTCATAGTTACAGACTATGCAGCTTTAAGCTTTGAAATTCCAAGTAGCTTAATAGTCATAGAATATTCAAGCGACTAGTAAAGGCTCTGATCAGACTGCGCGTTACGCAGGCTGGTCTGAGCCTTTGCTGGTCGCACATACCACATTGTTGGAAATCTCATGCTTGGGCAAATATTTGTTTTTATTCAATAAATATCAAGAAAATCCAGACTCGAATCGATTGATTAAGACACGTTGTTGTATGCCAAAATTGGATACTTGAAGTTACACTTTATGAGTTTTTCCAAGCAAATGGTCATTGTTGGCATGTTTTTGAAGTTATTCAATACCTTGGCCTTAGCGAGGTCCATGCTCTTCAATACCTTGGCCTCCGGGTGGTTCATATCAGGAACACTAAGGAAGCATGGCATATCCCACAGTCTGGTAAATATGGGCTTCGACAAACAGTGTAAACTCAGATCGGACTAAGCCTAGGAGTACAGTAAAACTTGTGTAAAACGGCCACTCTCAAAAAGACCAAAATTGGTTATCAAAACTAATTATCGCTTAATGCAGGTCAAAAGTATTGCAGAATCTGCAATATTTTCGAGCTTCATTAAGCTACTATTTATCATAACGATATTTGTTTTGTCTATTTTTGAGTGGCCGTTTTAAACAGGTTTAACTGTAGTCTGATCTGGGTCTACACTGTTTGGCTCTATACTTACATAAGTCGAACATGTTTTCAAATATATGCAGCAGAAGACTTAAGCTGATGACATTTTTCGTTACAACAAACCTTATAAAAAGTAAGTGAGTATGATCAGGAAATACCGCAATCACACATAGCAGACCAACCCACGGCGCCGTGAGGAAGAGCCACATATTACTAACAATCAGGAAGACAATAAAAGCAAAGCAACCAGCTGTCTCTTCCTCGCCAAGATGATTGCAAAACTACAAAGGACACTAAGTAATCCATAACAAAACAAACACAAAACACAGAAACCCCCACATACAATGGGAGGTACATGTACATAAAACAATGAATCATCAACAAAAAAACCACCGCCTTAGAACGGACAGCAGCCGGGGTAGTAAGCCACCGGCGGCTTAAATGTATTTTACTTGCGCAAAATTTTCGACCTAGTTATGTTGTTGTCAAAAGTTGTTTAGCTCGCATGGAAGCTCATAACTAATACATTGCTTCATCCCAGAGAAACATGCTTATCAAAACACACTATGATGAAGCAAAGAAAAAGACCCGTGAAACACAGATAGTCAGTCTGAGCTAAATAAAACCTCAAGTTGAGCCATGGTGGAGCCCAGCCAATGACAAGCATCAGACACCAACCAACGGTTTAAAGCTTTACGTCAGAGCCGTCATTGAGTCTGAGGCCTGACCCACCTTCATGCATGTTAGAGGAAACCAAACCTATAAACCGTGATTGGGTTCACAACCAGACATGCAGACTGTCGCATGATATCCATGTTATATCCCATTCTTTTATAACGTTGAATTATCTTATTAAATTGATCTCTAAATCAGGCTTTCCAACCTTTTTTTTTAAATTTATAAACTAAACCATCATAAAATACGGGCTCCGATACACTACCGCCCGCGTATTTGTCCTGCGAATTCGCGTTTCATGTGCGTTTCCAACGCATTGTACGTGCGTTGAGTTTAAATTGCGTATGAAACGCGAATCAACGTATTTCGAAACTCATGAATATTCATTATCAGCCCTCTAACGCGTTTCAACGATAAAATATGCGTTTCTTCCTTTAGCCGATCAAATCGTTTTGTAACAACGCAGTAATGCATAAACCAATCAAAATTGAGTTGACCTTGCTCAATGTTTACATTGTTATTCACGGTTTAACTTTGCTTTGAATATTTCTGATAAGACTTGTCTTGCAAATCCCAATTCCCGTTTCCTTTGAGGTTTTAAAGCCCAGTTTGAATCAAATATCTCACTCCATATATTGATCAATATTTTGACCCAACTATCACGACTTTTCAGCGGAGGAATGAACGGAGTTACTCAAGGCTGAAAAATGAATATATAACAGTAAAATCACATCGATATTCATCAGATATAGATCTATAATTAGTCTCTTTTAGTGCCCAATGTAAAATTTTTTTCTTAAAACAACGACATGAAGCAAATGAATTGAAAATATGTCCCACTGCATTCACTTTTGTTTCTTGGGATTCGCATCAAACAATTTCCAACTTTCAGATGGGGTCAACTGAGATTAGATGCAAACTCTGCTTGTTAAGTAAGATTATCGAGCCAAACTCACTTGTTGACATTCTAACTGAATAGATCTCTCTCAAAAGAAAAAAGAAGGCACTCCTAAGCAAAAGCAATTGCATGTGCCCAGGCTTCACCTGATCAGTCCTAAATAAAAGTAGAGCAGTATATCTAGTTCAGCCCATCTAACCTGCTCTAACCTGACACCGCTTAAACAACCTGCACCCCTGCTCGACAGTGCCAAGGAGGTAGATTCAGACCCCATTTAAACAGCCTGCACCACAGTGCCGGGGAGGTAGGTTCAGACACCGATTAAACAGCCTGCATCCTTGCAACACAGTGCCCGGCAGGTAGGTTCCAACACTGCTTAAACAGCCAGCACCTCTGCATCACAGTACTGGCATGTAGGTTCTGGACTCGCTTAAACAGCTGCAACCCTGCAGCACAGTGCCAGCAAATAGGTTGCGACACTGCTTAAACAGCTACACCCCTGCAGCACAGTGCCTGGCAGGTAGGTTCCGACACCGCTTAAACAGCTGCACCCCTGCAACACAGTGCCAGCAGATAGGTTGGGACACTGCTTAAACAGCTGCACCCCTGCAGCATAGTGCCGGCAGATAGGTTTTGACATCGCTTAAACAGCTGCACCCCTGCAGCACAGTGCCGGCAGAAAGGTTGAGACACCGCTTAAACAGCTCCACCCCTGCAGAGCAGTGCCCAGCAGTTAGGTTGCGACACTGCTTAAACAGCTGCACCCCTGATTGGATTTTCGAAATTCGCGTTGGAAAACTAATGCGTATTACGTGCGTTTTCAATGTGTTTTCAACGCGAATTCGACAAGGACAAATAGATGGGGGGGGGGGGGTAGTGTATGCCTTGTTGCAGAAGAGTTTTTAAACCAATATTTTACATGTATTTAACAATCAACTCGGAGTGTCTGTAGTAGAATTTAGAAAAGCCTTTTCGAATTGTATGATATCAATAAACTTGTTTTAATATCTTAGCAGTCAAAAATTGGTTTCTGTTGTTGAAGTCACTTACATCAGAACATACGAATAATATACCATAAGAAAATAGAAATTTAACTATTTCAAAATTAAAATCATCCCGTTAATCATAAATTTTAGATGAAACTATTCAATTCGTTAAGGACAAGTCCAGGTCCAAAAAGGAGCTACAGTTTCAAAAGAATTTGCCTTATTTAACTGAAGTTTAGTTTGATATATCTGACCTACCATTTGTTCGAAATAAGGATTAGCAATATTATGCAAGTCACATTCGCCGATCCAGAGGGGACACAGGGGGTTCGGACCCCTCTCCCCCTGCAAAATCACAAAAATATAGGTTTTCTTAGAAATACTAGTCCGGATCCACTGACAAAATCACAAAGCTACCAAGCCAGCATTCAATAATCGGCCATCATCGGCACACCAGCGGAACGCCATTTAAAATCTGATGATGGCCCGCTTTAAGTGGTATAAGTGGTATTTTGTATTTTTATTTGATCCCCTCTCCAATCATCAATAAAAATACAAAAAACGTTGTCAGAGTTGTGCCCTCTCTAGATCCGCGCATAAGTCATCTAGATACCTAAACGCTTCAATAACACAAGCTGGTATATACCGGAACACCACCTTACGTCCTCCTCGGAGGTCTAGGTGTACATGAAGATAGATAGATAGATAGATAGATAGATAGATAGATAGATAGATAGATAGATAGATAGATAGATAGATAGATAGATAGATAGATAGATAGATAGTTTGATAATTGTCTCCCTTGGGAGCAGTCAGATTGTTTGCATTATCGGCTACCTAAGAACATTAGCAGACGAGAGGAGAGTAGTTAATGTCACCAGTAATCGCCACGTACGTATTACGGATACTGTGTTGCTTATACAACCCATTTCTCTTTCATTCCTCCTTCCTATAAATTCTAATCAGAAAGGATGGCCTTGCCTTTGTATTCGTATCAGGCTATCTGTCTTCGACTGCGTTTATTTCTGTAACACTTTCTTAGAAAATCTCATTGATAAACACACATCTATTCATTTCAAACAAAGGTTGAAGGACACATTAAATAGGAACCCTGTGCTATTCTTGCCTTATTTCTTTAACTATTAACATGCTGGGTAATTGTGCATGCTTTTATGTCGTCTGCTATTTTTTTTCAAAATTATTTTCTTTCAAAAGAATCTTTTAAACTACCATTTGGATGTCACACAGTTTAGATTCAGATCAGGCCCGACAAATTGTCGGGCCTGCTCTGAGTCAAAACTGTTTGTAAGTGGTGTCAGCAGACGACTGATGCCTTCACTATCAGCGAAAGACTTTTAAAAGAGTTGGCAATATCCCAAGAACTTGACTGGTACTTATTTAAGCTTTATTTGCGTGTCCTCTCACTCAATTGAATATTCGTCTTATTTTTGGAGGAAATTGTTTTTGTCTAGGAATTCCAGTGCTCTTAACACTTTTGTACTCGGCAGCGATTCGAATCGACATTTTCATACTAAATTGGGCGAAACTTATCGTTTACTCAAGCAGAAATAAGGATATTAACAAAATTAAGGGTAGACAAAAAACAATATCAATTTTTGTCACGAAATTAAAATGCAACTGGAGCATTTAAAATTTGTGCTCTGGAGGAGGCAATAAATTATAAAGAACAACTGGGTCAAATGGTCACCTGATTATGTTCTTCTTATACATAGGCATCTAACAGAAACTCGCCATATCCCCGGAGACCCCCCAGGAATGGGCAAGATTTTGCCACATGGCAATACTTTGAACACATTTTAAAGAGGACCACTGGAAGATACTTCATGTCAAATACTATGGCACATGGCCTTGTGGTTTCAGACAAGAAGATTTGTTTTATGTTTTCACCATTTAAGTCGATGTTATCCAGGTGATCACTGGGTGGGGCCATTTTTATTTGAACGTAGTGGTAGAGTACCACTAGATGATGCTACACTCCAAATATCAAGCATTTTGGCCTTGTGGTTCATACAATAAGTTTTTATTTTATGTTTTCTCAATACAAACCAATTTAAAACATATGACCCCTGGTACAAGACCATTTTAACTACAGGGCCATAACTGGAACTAACTTGGTAGAGGTCTACTAGGTGATGCTACATACCAAATAGCAAAGCTCTAGGCCTAGTGGTTTTAGACGAGAACATTTTTTTTTATGTTTTCCCTATATGAGCCTATGCAAAACATGTGGCCCCAGGGGCGGGGCTATGTTTACAGGTAGCCACAGGGTCGTAATTTGAACACACTTGGTAAAGGTCTACTTACATGTAACTAAACAAAAGTTCTAATCGGTTATATCTGTTTTTATCGACTTTTGGTATTGCTTTTGCAAATGGAACAGCTAAGCATAAGTCTGGGAGGCCTTGACGATTAAAGGTATCCTTATATTCAAAACCGACAAGAATTTGCATTGGATGGTGGGGTAAGTTCTCACACCACGACCAACAGGGACGTCGCCTTGTAGACGGAGTCTTCTTTTCTGCATTTAAGAAATAAATATGAGTTTGGCTTTAGAAATGATATCCGGATATAATTGGGCCATTTTAAAGAGTTGTCACACAATATTGAATTTTGTGAATTTTTAAAACGGGGTACCAATTTTCGAAGTTGCATCCTGCACATACTGTCGAACAATTTGTCAATATCTTTACAGTATAGGGGGAATGACACGTCTGTTTATTTCGGGATTTATGCAAAAAGGACACAATGTAGTTATTTTGGTTAAATTTTGAAAAAAATGTAGCCGGCTGATTGCGGTGCTACAAACCAATATCAAGGTTTTAGACCTTGTGGTTTCAGACGAGAATATTGTTTATGTTTCCCTGTATAAGCGTGTGTAAAACATGTGGCCATAATTCAATCAAACTTGGTAGTGGTCCACTAGGTGATGTTACGTGCTAAAACCCTAGCTCTATCTAGGCCTTTTAGTTTCAGAATAGAAAATTCTTTTTTCCTTCCCAAGAATCGTTTTTAGCTCCTTTTACCAACAAAGAACTGGAATTATTTGAGCAAGTATCAAAGAGGGTCGTGTCAAGTTTGCTCAAAATCTAGCCAGAAATTAAGGAGAAGATGTCATTGGAAGCAATTGTTGATGGACGACGTATGACGGACATCCAATAATCACAACAGCTCATCGTGAGCCAAAATTGGCTAAGGTAAGTGCATAAGAAACAAAATATAAGTTGTCCTTACATGTGCGCGATTAAATAATACAATCTGCTGCCAGCCTCATATCATCAGTATTTGCACATACATGTGCTTCTAATAATATCCCTTTTTAAGACTTTTGTTTATCTTTTCAGTGCCGTTACATGACTTTTTGTGGCAATAGTCAATGGGATTTTGTTCTCTTGACACTCACGAGCCAGCTCTCTCGACAGAATACATGTAACAGTGAACAAAGTTATGTGTCGAAGAATTTTATCAATTTCTATTGCTTAATTAGCGATATATGGAAAAAATCCAGCAATTTTATCGTGTGTAGAGATTATATATGCAGGTCTTGGATATAACTTTGCCATAACTTTAAAACATGAACTAAAAAAAAAATATATGGGAGCGCAGTGGTTAAATAGTAGAGTGCTTGACTTGAGACCAAGAGGCCGCGGGTTCGAGCCTCACCGGCGTCACTGCGTTGTGGTCCTTGAGCAGGACACATTTATCCTAGCTTAGTACTGGTTCAACCCAGGAAGACCCGTCCCTGTTTAACTGAAATTTTGTTGATGGGACGTAGAGAATTGAATCAAACAACAACAAAATGAACTAAAATATGTCAACTTCTGTCAACAATGAGATTCGGGTACTCGACTATTTCATTTTCTATCCAATCTAGAGCATCTGGATCTTACTGATAAAACCAACCAAGAAACAAATAAACGCCGGTGGGGAAAACGTACCTGGAGAATATTGACAAAAATTACAGTCTGTGCTAGTGCGCTCGATAGGGAGATAGTGCGTTCGACAGGGAGCTAGTGCGCTCGTCTTTAATTAGGGTGAAAATCTTAAGGGTATTTCAGTTTTAATCAACCATTGTTTATGAGTTGGTTCTCTTTTATAGGTTGGTTATCTTTGGAAAAGGCGACACAAAATAAACTTATAAACCCAAGAAACAAAATAAATAAATAAATAAAACAAATAATAATTATTATAATAAATAAAAACTACATTAAGAAGAAGAATAACATACACAAGAACATTTAAGAAGAACAATTATTTATGTCTTTGGGTCAGCACAGGATATATAGTACTTACATGTATCACATCTATACATGTGAAACCCCAGTTTTAAAACTCCGATGTTGGCGTATCCAGCGAGACCAGATGTCTAAAGTTTGTTCTGAGTCTTCATCTGGTTTCATACCCTATGTAGGCGAGGAGTAAATGCTCTGGCGAGTCTGCACATTTGATTGAGCCTCGCTGTTCCAGTATGCGATAGGTTCAAAATTAAATGTGCTGTCTAAATATTTCAAACCGTGAACTCTTGTCATCTTCGCACGAGCATAGAAGTACAGTAAAACCTGTCTTAAGCGACCGCTCAAAAAGAAGACTAAAATGGTTTTAAAGACAGATTATTATTGCAGATCGCCCCTCTTTAGAAGGGGAGCATTCTATAATACTTTTGACCCTCACTAAGCTACCATTTACCATCAAGATCTTTGTTTTTAATCACCACGCTTTTTTAAAAAAGCGAAGGGGATATTGTTATCGCCTCCGACCATCCGCTGTCTGTCCGTCTGTCCGTTATGCTATCTCCTCCTAAACCATTGGACAGAATTCAACTAAACTTGGTGTGTGAGTTACTCACATGAATGGGGCGTGCAATGACATTTTTTGTCCCTGCCCTCTGGGGCCCTGGGGAGGGGTTGAAAGGTTAGAATTTAATATCATTTAATTTCAATTGCAAAGTCAATTTCAAAGATTTTTTATATCAAACTTTGTGTGTATTCTCACAAATTAAAGATACAAACAAAATTATACGGATTTTCATTCTGTCGCCTTGGCCCTGGGCCATGTCCCAGGGCAGGGACTTTGGAGCACTGGGGGTGCCCAGGGGGTCTTTTTTTGTCAACCATGGTCATGTGGCATATCAAATCAACGGAAATGACAAGCGGAACAGAATGTAAGTAAATTTTTTATCATAGGGTCAAACTGGTGACCTTGGAATAAGGTCAAAAGTTCAAATATTAAATTTCGGTTTCCATGTCAATTTCAAAGATTTTTAGATCAAACTTTGTTTGTGTTGTGTGTGAAAGATACAAAACATATCAGACGGGATTTTCACTCTGTCACCTTGGTCATGCCCCAGGGGTGGGACTTTGGGGTGCTGGGGTGCCGAGGGGGGCATTTTTTCCAAACATGGTCATGTTGCATATCAAATCGATGGGGATGACAAACAGAACAGAATGCAAGTACATTTTTCATCCTAGGGCCAAACTGGTGTACTTGGAGTGAGGTCAAAGCTCAATTATCATTAAATTTCGGTTACCATGTTAATTTTAAAGATTTTTATACCAAACTTTGTGTGTGTTCTCAAAAATAAAAGATAGAAAACATATTTCATTCTAGGGTGATGCCCCAGGGTGGGACTTGGGGGTGTTGGGGGTCAAAAACTTAAGCGTGGGGGATTTACGATGCCCCCCCCCCCCCCACCATCGACTGGGCGTTCTAGTTTATATTTTCGAGTGGCCGCTTACGACCGTTTTTTTCTGTATATTACCATATACTCTAATAAGGAATCATTTAATCGTGTAAAAGAACTGATATGCATGCATCTCAGGTTCGAAGCTGCCATCTAGAATTCAATTTAAGAATGTAGACGTCCTAATCAAGGAAATAGGAGACGAAATCGACTTCACTACAAGATGCAATCAGCTCACTTAGTGTGCAAACTTCTATAAATGGAAACAGAATTCTTCATTTATTCCTTATAGCCTGTTGTGGCGGAATTAATGCTAGTGTAACCAACTGTGGCTCAAACTAAAATGCAAGGCAGTAGATAATCTACAATCATTGAGCAACAAAATGTGATGTAAACTTCTCTTCTGGTGTCAACGCACAGTATATGCTGCAAGGCAAGATTACAATCGCCTCATCGAGACGATTGTAACGCTGATTTGCAGCATAGGTTGTTTTCAATTAATAAACAGAAAACTGGCTTTAGTAGCAGTTTAACTTAAGCTGTGGAGCAGATGGCGAACTCGGCGTAATGGTGCAGATGGTATCCTTAGATTGAAACAAAATACGTTGTCTTGCATCTAAATGAGGAATTATGTGTAGCTGGCTAACATGTGAATCAATATGACATTCACGTAGACGCCATTCAGACGCTCAAGCTGAGGAGAAATATTAAAATCGTGAATACAGCAGACATCATTTAGTTAGACCATGCTCGATTTAGTGACATCTATCAAAAGCAAATCGAAGAGTCGTTGCAAAGGCTTAGCTTTGTGTCTGTAACAAAATGAAAAGTCGAAGGTTTCATTCCTGTCTGCAATTTTTCATGACATTTTAGTCATAAATAATTTGTTCATCTAGCACCAAACTTGAAAGGCGTTAGATTGATATCTTAGAAGAGCCCACGCAATTTTGTTTTATCCAATATCATATCCGAAATCATTGTTTTAACCAATTTACTAGGCCTAGGGTAAACAAATGAACTTGGATATATAAATCCAGAGAACAACAACTTTTGTTGGTACAAAAGGGATAAGCAAATAGATAAAATTAGCGCCAATATGGAAATTGTACTACATGTACAATGTACTCCGTAAAGCTGAAATATAATTTGAAAAATACGTTGTCTCTGCAAAATTACACAGGTTTTATACAGAGCATGTTTCCAGAGCTTGTATAGTTCTCTAGACTCGTCCTACAAGAAGAACATTTTTAGGTTGTTGTAAAAGATATAGAGGAACGTACATGCGTGCTCATGTTTTATTGAATTTATTAAACGCGTTGGAGAAAAGAGATAAAATGCGAGGCTTGCCGAGCATTTTATCTCTTTTTCGCAACGAGTTAAATAAATTCAATAATACAAGAGCACGAATGTTAGATTCTATTTATCATATTATGACAAATACTTTGAAATCTCATATCTGGCGTAAAAAACGTTATAATTTTGTCATTATGTACGCAACGTTGTTATGGACGTCATAACGTTTCCCGTAAATCTATAAACCACTGGTGGTTTATCGATTTTATTGCATGGCGTTATTTCACTCCCAGACGCGGCGTCATATGATAAAAACAAAATGTAATAGATCATTAATACAATACTACATAACTAACATGCATGAAGATAGGCCAAGAAATAAGAAAGACGACAAAGATCAGGAAACGATACAATCAAGTACCACACCTGGCTCAGGATACCACATGTGAAAGTAACAAAACTACAATAAACATTACCAACAAAACCAAGAGGTCAGCCCTTTCCCAGCAAGTGACCACAAGGCAGTAATGAACAGCCGCGAAAGCATGAGAAACACAAGATACAAAAAGCACAATTGATCCACAAAATAAATACCGCCTTGGAACGGTCAGTAACAAAATTTTACTGGAGGGCTTAAACCAGTTTCATTATTGCATTATTAGTTTGAATTTTGGAAATGTTCTAAAGCAGGCTTCAATCTTGTAGGGATCGACGTGACAATTTCGTCTGCACAGTATCACCTCTACTGTTCCTGAATTATAATATAAGTTATTAACCCGCCTGGAAGGGCGCCAACCTCGCCCTCAATTCTGATGTGGACCAGGACATATTTTGGAAAGTGGCAAAACACAAAAAACACGACAGCCAAGAGGTCAGCCCTTTACCAGCAGGTGACCACAAGGCTACAAGGGACAGACACGACAGACTATACACACCAAAATGAAGCATAACTAACAAAAACGATCCACAAAAGAAGCATTGCCTTGGTACGGTCAGCAAAAATACTTTTACGGGGCGCTTAAACCAGTTTCAAGGCGCCAACCTCACCCTTAGTTCAGAATGGATCAAGGCAGATAGATGTTTGGTTTGCATGAAAGACCCCTAGCTTATCAATGCATCATCTCCAAAAACATAAAATGGAGATAAAGCAAAGATAAGGACTCAACAGTACATAAAACTGAATACCGGAGCAAAAGAAATCCATCAGGTAAACACCGGTTTTATATGCGAATAGTCATAGTAAATCGGACTTCTTTTGTGGATCATTTGTGTTATTAATGACTTGTGTGTGTCATGCTTTATCGTCTGTTCATTGTTGCCTTGTGGTCACCTGCTGGGAAAGGGCTGACCTCTTGGCGTTTGTTTGTGATTTCTAATTGTAATTTTGTCACTTAACCATGTGGTATCCTGAGTCAGGTGTGGTACTTGATTGTATTGATCCCTGATCTTTGCCGTCTTTCTAACTTTAGTTCGTCTCACACCAGCTACGCTTCCCACCTTCTTTTTACGTTTGATCAATTACTAGAGGCTGCTTTAAAGGGATACGCTTAGAAGCGTAGCATCAAGTCATATCCTTTATACCACCTTTACCAACTTTAGTACGAAATATCTCGTGATGTGCAAGGTCTACACTGATGTAGGTGGCATAAAATAGTTATACCATGGGTTGTCGACCTGTACGTAAGATAATCCACTCGCTAAAGCTCGTGGATTATCTCCACGTACAGGCGGACAACCCATGGTATAACTATTACGTAATTGTCTAAATATAAGTATGTACATAAAATATTGTTTAAACCACTTTTTTATATGAGAATAAATCATCAATATTTATGGTAATCAGACTATGTATTTGTCAAGCATCAACCAAATGTTTTAAGGTTTCATTTAAATGAGGCTAATTTCACAAACATTTTAAATTGTCTAATGTAGCAATACAGTCTGGGCATGTATTGATAACACATTGTCACAATGCAAAACAATCTGTTTTACCATCATGCCAATCATAAGTTAGTAATGGCGGGATATACATTTACGTTGTATACAGTGTTTATACATGTAGGACACATTGCTTAAGTGGTTAGTTTTTTCCAGATTGTCTGCGTTTTTCCTCTGAAAAATAAAGTGAATTGGAATTTAATTTATGCCTTTATCTAGTAAGCAACTCTCAAAATAGGATTCTAAGTCTGTTCAGGAAATACTATCTGTGAGACATAGGCATTAATTCTAGAACATACCGTGATTAAAATCCATCGCCTGTCAATCGCATCTTTTTGATGTCCTTCTCTAATGGGTTTTCCTCAGAAGGTTCATTTTAAAGCAAAACCGGAAGACCAACTGCGTGCTCGGGGATGCTCATTTAAGATTTCCCTTAATCTACTTCCGGTCAAGGCAGGAAGTTGAAATTGTGAACTGACACTAGACTATATCTGGTTTAAACAATATTTTATTTGTAACTAGACATGTATATTACAGTACAGAAATATCATGGTACAGGATCTGACAGTAAGCAAGCGCTTATATTATAAGTCATCTCCTGCTACGAGTGAGATCATACAATAGTACGTAAGAATGGCGGTGTCAACAAATATACGTGGTAAATACAAGCTTGAGACCAACAATAAAGAATGACAAAGAAAGCTCAAAGCTTAAGCTTCATCTGCTAGTTGGTATGTTTGTGTTACTAAGGATTAATTTTAGAGAGAGAGAGAGAGAGAGAGAGAGAGAGAATTTATGTCCAGCGCATGCTGCGACTCCGTAACATGTCAGCTTGTAATATGCTATTGCATCGCTTCATCTGTCAAATCTTCCAGTTTTTATAATAAATTTTTGAACGTTTTCTAGCAGTGTTTCATTTTCTTGGACTGTATTGGTTTGTACCCCTTGCAAAAGGTCCCTAGTTGTGTAGTTGTTAAGATTTTCCGGCAAATATCTTTCTCTTACGTTTGCATATCTTGGGCAGACAAACAGGTAATGATATGATCTCTCAAAAGCTCCGCATTGGCATGTAGGTTCAGGAACAAGGTTCTTTCTATACAAGTGTGAATTAAGAGAGCTGCATTCTAATCTCAGGCGTGTATGTAGTATTTGACCTTTACGCGTGCCTGCATTGAAGTATATTGGTGGTTTGTTAAGGTCTCTGTTCAGACGATGTTTAAAAGATGCGATAGATGGAGCTTGCTTTGTTTCTTCGGGCAGGCTATTCCAAGCCCGAATCGTCGAAGGAAAAAAGGAGTTAAAATATAAATTTGTGTTGGTGTGGAGTGTACGAAAGTCGTTTGCGTTTCTGAGGTTGTAGTTAGTGGTGTCCTGAATCAATGGAGGGAGAATATCAGTGAGATATGTGGGTTTAAGACCATGGATGATTTTGTAAAAGATGATGAGTTTATGCTCATTGCGACGGTTTTGAAGTGATTCCCATCCTAGGTCTGATAATAATAGTGAGATGCTACACAGTTTGGTAGCCCCTGTAATAGTTCTTGCTGCTTCAATGTGAATAGCATCGAGTTGCTTTTTTGATTCAGTTGTGGCATTGTCCCAAACCGAGTCACAATACTCTAGCAAGGGACGTACGAAAGATATGTACATTTTTTCCAAAGATTTTCTGCTGACTCTAAACTTAAGTGTGTGTAGTAGATTAAGTCGTGTCCAAGCTTTTGTAGTTATTGTTTGTATATGTTCTGACCAAGTGCATGTGTTTGAAAGTGTAAGTCCTAGGTGTCTATGTGTGTCGGTCTCTGTCAGCATGGTGTTATTCATGAGTAATGGTGGGTGGTATGGACGGTGCAATTTTTGAGAAAATATCATGGATAGTGTTTTTCCTGTATTAAAATCAACCAACCATGCGTCTGCCCAAGTACTAATCGAATTCAAGTCTACGTTAAGATGGTAGGCCGCCCAATCTGGTGAATCAACAATGATAAATAAGCTGGTATCGTCTGCAAATAGCCTTATTGAACAGCCTAAATTTTTTACTATATCATTTATGTAGATAAGAAAGAGCAGTGGACCAAGAATCGAACCCTGGGGGACACCAGCCAACACGGAAAGCCACTCAGAGACCTGTCCGTTAATGACAACGCGTTGTTTTCGCCCAGTCAAATAGCTGGAGAACCACCGAGTTATCATTTTTGAACATCCAATTCCTGCTAGTTTGTGAATGAGGCCCCTGTGCCACACTCTGTCGAATGCCTTACTGATGTCACAAAAGACTGCCCTCACTTCTTTACCACAATCTACCGCATTACAAAATGTATGGTATGTATGCAACAACTGATTTGTAGTTGAGTCGCCAGATATAAAGCCAGACTGAAATGGAGTAAGAACTTGGTGGTCTATTATATAATTATATAAATATTTGTGTACACATCGTTCCATAACTTTTCCTATTGAACTTAGCAGAGTAATTGGCCTGTAATTCGAGGGTTGCGACTTGTCATTTTTCTTGTAAATAGGGGTAACATTTCCATACTTCAAACATGTGGGAAAATATCCTTGCTCCAAGGAGCGATTGAATACGATAGAGAGTGGCAATGTAATAATTGTGGAACCTTCTTTAAGGAGACGTGGGCTGATTAGGTCTGGGCTGCAAGCTTTGTTTATATTGAGATTCCGAAGGACATTTTTGACGTCTTCAACTGTTATTACAATAGACGTTAGAGTATATTCAGTTGGTGGAATATGAGGTAATGGCCTATTGTTATCATCAAGGTCCATTTGAGAAGCAAAATACTTATTCAACATGTCAGCTTTTTGTATATCTGTTTCAGCATATTCGTTGTTCATTTCTAAAGTGGGTATATCGTGATTAGATTTTCCTATTTTCAAAACCTGTTTTGATGTTTTCCAAAATATTTTCATGTCTGTAGTTTCTGTTGATAAGAGGCGGTCAAGCTTGTCAAAATAGTCCTGTTTGGATTTCTAAATTTCAGATACGATGTGACTGCGTAAGAGTTTGTATTTTTCCCAAAAGTTTTTATTGGTTGTTTTCTTAAAGTTCTTAAAGTTTCTTTTTCGTTTCCTAATTAAGTTTTTGATGTGGCAGGTGATCCAGGGATGCTCTTTTGGTCTTACTGTAATATGTTTGCTCGGTATTGCATGTTCTGCGGTGTTTGTTAGTGTATCTGTAATATCTTTTGCATTTTGATCGAGATTAGTTGTGGAATTTATTTTTTCTTCTAGGTTGGATTCAGTTAAGAGTGATCTATATTTTGTGTAGTCTGCCAGTTTGTAATTCCATATCTTTCTTTTAAATGTTTTGCAGTGGGGTCGCAAGAATTTAAGAAGAACGACAGTAGGGCAATGATGTCTGATTTGGTCTGGAATAAAAGTGTCAGCGACCCCACTAGTCAAAATGTTATTATTGTTTCGTATAATGATAAGGTCTATAAGGGATGATGAGTTTTCTGTGAAGTAAGTTGGTTCAGCAATTAATTGTTTCATGTTGTATGTTTGGATTAGTTCCTTCATTTTGTTGTAATTGTCACTGAGCATGTTGTAATTGAAGTCTCCTAATATAATGATATCTGATATATTTGTATTATGTGCCCTATCGATACTCTCAATTATGTGATTGAAGTAGTGTGCATCGGTGTTTGGAGGTCGATAGAACCCTCCTACCAAAACTTTCTTTGATTCTGTCAAAATCTCGACCCAGACTGCTTCAAGCCCTCGTATTTCCAAATCAGTTCGTTGTGTGCACGAAAAGGTGTCCCTTACATATATGACGACTCCTCCACCTGGACGGTTGTTCCTGTCTGTTCGGAACGGCGGTAAAAAATTTCCAATACATATTTTATCATTGCTAACTTCTGGTTTTAGCCAACTTTCCAAAAAAACAAAAACATCGTAGGCCATGGATTCGCCTTCAATTATATCTAGTTTTGGAATAAGACTTTGGATATTTAGGTGCATTATTTTCAAGTGATTTGTGAGATTATTGATTGAATATGACGAGGAGTCCGAATTGGAATCAGAATGGCTGTCGACAGAGAATGGACCAGGGTTCAACTCTACATCTTCACATAACAATATTAATAGACAAATATACCACGCGATACACGTCATCATTATTAACGAAAATATACACTGTTTGGTGAAATCAGCATTTATGGGTAAACATTTGATGCGGCGGCCAGGACATTTGATGTTAGTAGTAATGGACAGCACTATGGGGCATTTTTTTTAAGCCTGAAAAGAACTTAGAATTTTTCAGGCTAAAAAAATGCCCCATAGATGCATATCCTGGTAAGCTTGAATGGCTAGCTGTGAATAACTTAGTTTATTTTTAGGGTTGTTCTGGCTTGGTCTATGATTGTGATAGTTTACTGGGTTGTTGAGAATAGCTTGGTCTATGATTGTGATAGTTTTCTGGGCTGTTGAGATTAACTTAGTTTATTTTGCGCAAAAGCGCTGGCTGATCTGTGATTGTGATAGTTTTTATTTTTAGGGTTGTTCTGGCTTGGTCTATGATTGTGATAGTTTTCTGGGCTGTTGAGATTAGCTTGGTCTATGATTGTGATAGTTTTCTGGGCTGTTGAGATTAACTTAGTTTATTTTGCGCAAAAGCGCTGGCTGATCTGTGATTGTGATAGTTTTCTGGGCTATTGAAAATAACTTAGTTTATTTGCGTGAAGATCGATCTGATTGTGACAAATTCCTACCTGGTAGGCATATTGTGGTCATCTTTTTTATAAAGACTAACTTTACTTGCATCACAAACAACAGGGTTCCTAATTTGCATATCGTACATCTAGTACGTTGCAATAGCGAATTATATTTTACGTAAGGAATTTTGGGTTCATGAAGTTCTGCGTATCTTATAGTCTCTTTAGAAAAATAACTTAGATATTCAAGGCTAATTTCTGTAGCTAAGAAATATTAAATTTAGCACAATTTTTCGCTTTTCGCGACTTTCAATGATAAGTTACGTCATATAGATTATACATGACGTCATTGAAAAGCAAGTAGTATCTTCTAAAAGCGACAACAAGTATAACTTTTCGAACCAATAGATAACTTGGTCATTTTAAGAGGAAAGGTATTCAGATATGATGGGCCTATTTATTGTTATTTTAGCTTTACATTTTGGTCAGACTCTTAGCTTGATTTTAACTTAGTACTTTTAATAGTTGATTATGGTAATTATATGCTAAAAGTTAAGTTGTATAGAATGTCGCTTGAGGTTGTATCTCAAGACCTCAACTCCTAGATGTATTTCTCTGTAGAATCAGCTAGGACTTTTAAAATTACTGAGTCATTTTTTATCTAGAGTAGGTGTGTACTTAGCAATGATAAGTCTGCTTGAATGTTTCTAAGGATTATACTTTTTCAGGTTCTTGCATGGTGTCGTATTTGATAGCTAGTATCAATCTTTTGATTAAGTTAGAGCTTCTGTTGATACGTTAGATAATCATCAATGGCATGTAATAGTATTGGGGTTTAATGATAAGATGTTGATGAAAGTGTCCATGTCGCTTGAGATGTGGATGCAATGTGGACCTTCACACGTAAAATGTAGATGCAATGTGGATCCACCACATCTCCACATTTTGAAGGTGGATGTAATGTGGAGCAATGTGGATGTATTGTGGAGCAATGTGGATTTCCACATTTCAAATGTGAATAAATGCAGATATATTGTGGGTCAGCATAATGGAAATTTACGTTAATTTTTAGATAAATTCGAAATTAATGTGGACCGCCACACTAAAAATGTGGATCCACCACATCTCCAAATCTTGACAATGTGGATCCACCACATCTCCACATTTCCACAATGTGGAGTTTCCACACCTACACATTCGACAATTTGACTTATACCCTCTCTTCAATCAATCCTATTTTCTCTCAATCTCTCAAGTTGATAGTAGCATGGTACAATATTGCAGCTTTCAGAGATATGACCCTATCAAAATTTTATTCGACATGTTGGCAGGATGATATTTACTTCACCTGAGGCAAATTTGGATTGAGGCCTTTTAGTCTTCATTCATATTCTTCATTCCTCTCTCGCTCTCTCTGGGAGAAGTACAGATATGACTGAAATATTGCAATCTCTCAATAGTTAACTTCTGATAATCTTTGGTTCAAGCACCATCAGTCACCTTTGATGGTCATTAAAAATGTTTAGGCCTAGCAATTTTAATTATCCACCTCTTTACACTGTGAAGTTTCCACATTTACATGTTACAAGTTGATGAATATGTCTAGGATTAAAACGTGGAATATACATCTTCACATAGTAGATTTCAGATTTGCATAACATACAAAGTTTTGCATGATATATATTCCATCTTCATATAATTAATATGAGAGTAGTCATTACATATATATGACGTTAAGCAAGGTCTAATTGTCATTATATTTCTATCAAGTGTGTTGGTTGTTTCACATATGCGATCATGGATGAATTTTATCTGAGCTTACTGAGTGATAGTTCTATGGATATTTTCCCTAAAAATAAACAGTTCTCATTTACCACAAAGCTGAATCATCCTATTCAAGTCCAGAAAGAACAATGGGTTGTAGCGTTGGTAGAAATAATGACTCCTTCGGAAGTTTATAACATTTCACATAACAGCAATTATTTTTATGTTCACTTCTACGATGAGAATGTTTTGGAAAGACTGGGGAAAAGTAAAATGAATACTGTATGCATGAAAGATGGAAGTTGTCCTGAAATAAAATTGTTTATCCCAGCAGGAAACTATAATTCGCCTCAGCACTTAGTAGAGCAAATTCAGATTGCTATTGAAGAAAAATGTGGAGCTATTCTACGTCAAATCCACAGTATGATCTCATTAATTTATAAGAAATCAGGTAATCGTGTAAATTTACATGTTGAAAATCCAAATAGAGTTCAAATAAGATTTTCAAAGTCTCTTGGCGAAATACTTTGATTGAATCCCGATCTTTCAAATAAACTGATTGGGAATGATAACCAGGCTTTTACATATGCTGTTGATTTGAACATGACCCACCATCAGATGTTTGTTTATTCTGATGTTGCAGATTACACTTACGTTGGAAATATAACAGCTCCTATACTTAGAATTGTTTCTTATAAACAGTCCAAATCTAGCACTCAATCGCATCAAGAATTTGTGAATTTACATTATGTACCTTTGGCAAAATCTTATATTGATCAGGTTCATATTGATATCAAAGATGAAATTGGCAGGTCTGTCCCTTTTGTTGGTGGGAAAACTTTAGTAAAATTACACTTCAAACGTATAAAAAATTGATCAATTTTGCTATCAGTATAAATATGATGGTTCTGGTTGACATGTCTTATTGTTCTATGAACACTAAAAGAAGAAGAATGGATCTCTCAGCAAGACAGAAAAATACAAGCCGCAATGATGATATGATTAAACCTGCTTCTAAAAAATCAACTAAATATCAAATGAGCTGTGGACAAATTCGATATCTGATGAAAAGGCTGAGTTGGATAGTAAACTCAAGCAAGGAAGACCACCAAAGTACTGTAGAATGTGCCATAGAGAACTTCGTAAGCTGATAGGAAGCCAACTAGAAAGACGGCCATTAGAGAATAAATATATGAAGGGAAGAAATATAATGGAACAAAGATGTGATAAAAGAAAGAATTTTTCTTCTGCAAAAGAGAGCAGCAAAACAAGAAAATGCAGTCCTCTCTCAAGTGTTGCAGCAAAAGAAGTACATGCAAATAATAAGACAGAGTAGAAAATGTCATATTTTTGTGAGAAATATTGACAAAACTGTGGATTTGTATGTCACTACAAGTATAAAAGGATACAATTAAGGAGAAACTATTCATTTACCAAAACAATTTCAATGGGTCAACATCAGTGTCCAAAGTGTGAACGACAGTTTGCAAGATCAGACAGTTTGAGACGACATCTGACAAGTGGTATCTGCAGTGAAGATATGGAGTCAGAAACAATGTTAGAAAATGAAGAATCTACTATGTCTGAAGAATCTGATGCAGAGACTTCCAGAAGTCATCAAAAGGAAGACATCTTTGAGAAATATACAGACAAAGATTATGGTATTCATGACGATAGTGATACAGATTGTACTGATGAAGATGATGAAGACCAACACTATTCTAGAAAAAAGAGCAAGTTTGATCCTTGGACATTTTTTGTTGATGGAGCTCATAGTATCCTACAAGACACATTCAATGAAGGTGTACAACATATAATAGAGAAAAATCCAGACATTGACACAGAAGAGGCAGAGGAGGTGACTTTCGATAAACTGGAACCAAGATACAGAGCAGAAGCCATTGGTCAATACAAGGCCTTCCTTAAATTATCCAAGGCAATGAAGAAAGATCCCTTGCACAAGAAGATAACAGATACAGCAAAACGACTGCGAGATGAAGATGACTTTGATGAGGATGACGCTTTGAAATATGCTATTAAAAAACAAAGATACCTCTTGGATGGAAAACTTGAAGAATTTGACCCACCAACCTATTCCTTAGGTGAAGATGATGAATTAGATTCATTACAACAGAGTTCAGGATCAAAATATGCACCAAGTCAGCTGCAACAGAACAACTTTGGACCAAGACATACTCAAAGTCAACTTCCAAAAAGGCCCTGGATTGATGCTTTTAACATTCTAATTGAATTCTATTTTGTACGATGGCATATATTCTTTAATTTCTCTTATTGTAAACAATGAATAGAGGGACGGCCCTAATCCTCTGTCATTGTAATGAGTTATAGTTAGCGGGGCAATAAACTTATAGAAATGTTCATTTGTCTTTGTTGTTCTTTTTATTGAAAAATAAGTAGTAGTAAGCTTGAGACGGCTAGCTATACACTATTTAACGCTACAGAGTGATGCCTCTAGGAGTTGAGGTCTTGATTGACCAAGAGACTCTTAAGACGCATAGAACTTAGTAGCCTTGACTATTACACACACATATATGACACTCTATACCCATCTAAAATGACTAAGTTATTTTCAAAGCTGAATTTGACTAAGTTATTTTATATATTACCACAGCAGGACCAGGAAACTATCATAGACCAACTAGTGGATACGACCAGAAAACTGTCACAATCATAGTTATTTCAGCTCAGCGCTGAAGTTTACCTGAAATTAAAAGAGAGGGTATAAGTCAAATTGTCGAATGTGCAGGTGTGGAAACTCCACATTGTGGAAATGTGGAGATGTGGTGGATCCACATTGTCATGATGTGGAGATGTGGTGGATCTACATTTTTAGTGTGGCGGTCCACATTAATTTCGAATTTATCCAAGAATTAACGTAAATTTCCATTATGCTGACCCACAATATATCTGCATTTATTCACATTTGAAATGTGGAAATCCACATTGCTCCACAATACATCCACATTGCTCCACATTACATCCACCTTCAAAATGTGGAGATGTGGTGGATCCACATTGCATCCACATTTTTTTACGTGTGAAGGTCCACATTGCATCCACATCTCAAGCGACATGAACACTTTCATCAACATCTTATCATTAAACCCCAATACTATTACATGCCAATGATGATTATCTAACGTATCAACAGAAGCTCTAACTTAATCAAAAGATTGATACTAGCTATCAAATACGACACCATGCAAGAACCTGAAAAAGTATAATCCTTAGAAACATTCAAGCAGACTTATCATTGCTAAGTACACACCTACTCTAGATAAAAAATGACTCAGTAATTTTAAAAGTCCTAGCTGATTCTACAGAGAAATACATCTAGGAGTTGAGGTCTTGAGATACAACCTCAAGCGACATTCTATACAACTTAACTTTTAGCATATAATTACCCTAATCAATTATTAAAAGTACTAAGTTAAAATCAAGCTAAGAGTCTGACCAAAAAGTAAAGCTAAAATAACAATAAATAGGCCCATCATATCTGAATACCTTTCCTCTTAAAATGACCAAGTTATCTATTGGTTCGAAAAGTTATACTTGTTGTCGCATTTAGAAGATACTACTTGCTTTTCAATGACGTCATGTATAATCTATATGACGTAACTTATCATTGAAAGTCGCGAAAAGCGAAAAATTGTGCTAAATGTAACATTTCTTAGCTACAGAAATTAGCCTTGAATATCTAAGTTATTTTTCTAAAGAGACTATAAGATACGCAGAACTTCATGAACCCAAAATTCCTTACGTAAAATATAATTCGCTATTGCAACGTACTAGATGTACGATATGCAAATTAGGAACCCTGTTGTTTGTGATGCAAGTAAAGTTAGTCTTTATAAAAAAGATGACCACAATATGCCTACCAGGTAGGAATTTGTCACAATCAGATCGATCTTCACGCAAATAAACTAAGTTATTTTCAATAGCCCAGAAAACTATCACAATCACAGATCAGCCAGCGCTTTTGCGCAAAATAAACTAAGTTAATCTCAACAGCCCAGAAAACTATCACAATCATAGACCAAGCTAATCTCAACAGCCCAGAAAACTGTCACAATCATAGACCAAGCCAGAACAACCCTAAAAATAAAAACTATCACAATCACAGATCAGCCAGCGCTTTTGCGCAAAATAAACTAAGTTATTCTCAACAACCCAGTAAACAATCACAATCATAGACCAAGCCAGAACAACCCTAAAAATAAACTAAGTTATTCACAGCTAGTCACTCAAGCTTACCAGGATAGGCATCTATGGGACATTTTTTTAGCCTGAAAAATTCTAAGTTCTTTTCAGGCTTAAAAAATGCCCCATAGTGCTGTCCATTACTACTTATGTTTTTGTGCATTTCGTTACTGCGTTGTAGATCTAATATTAAACTTATGCATTTGACGTTAAAGCTGGACTGCGTGATAGTAACACACATGTACTGTATCAACAGAAGAAGCTTGCAAAGTGTTATTTTTTTCGGACTTCCATGACATATTGTATTGGATATCCCCGCGTAGCCACCAAGACCATCTGACTTAACTTTACAAATCATATATCTCTATCGGTCACATAGTAATTTGCTGTTGTAATGTAAGGTAGAGTGATGGGGCCAGTTGAGTACAGAGCAGTGATCAGGGTTCGTTATTAAAATTTGAAAGGTTGCACATCGAAGGAGGTATTTGGTGAGGTGAAAGAGGTTTATTGGGAGGATGCTACGTCATGTGACATTGTCAAACACTGGCATCGTCAGGCAATGCGTGCTCGTACATCTTTAGGACCAGTCCCAATTCCTGCGCGCCCACAGTCCGCCATTGATGAAGCAGGTTGGGACCCCATTTTGGAGGATCGCCGTGTTACAGAGCGCAATCTAACCCATGAGGTCAAGATCAGTTTGAGATCTGTGGAAAAAAACCCATCCATGACCATTTTCACAATGTCATGGGAAAGGTGTCAGCTCTATGGATTCCACGGTTGCTTACACCTTTACAGAAGCAAGAACGGGTCAAGTGAAGTAAAGTATCGAGACAACCAGGAGGAATTTTTGAATGTCTTATTACACAGGACGAAACGTGGGTTCGAGACAAAATCCCAATCAATGCAATGGAAACAGTATGTCATGCCACCTCCAAAGACAAAGGCACGAGTCAAAACCTCTGCAGGCAAAATCATGTAGACAGTATTTTGGGATCAGCGCGGAGTAGTGACGATGGATTTTTGACTTAGGGTACCACAATTATTGGGTCATACTATGCTCTACTTCTGAAGAAATTACGAAAATCTATCAAAACCGAGAGGCGTGGTATTCTGACCAGAGGGGTTCGACTCCTGCAAGACAACGCTCATGTTCAAAACTCGTATGTTGCCCAGATGGAGGCTCGGTCATGCCGCTATGAAATCCTTCCTCACCCTCCTTACTCACCCGACCTAGCACCAACTGCCTTCCATTTTTCCAACCATGAAGTCAACTTTAAAG
Organism: Loripinus fragilis; assembly: GCA_964019695.1. Taxonomy (NCBI): domain Eukaryota; kingdom Metazoa; phylum Mollusca; class Bivalvia; order Lucinida; family Lucinidae; genus Loripinus; species Loripinus fragilis. The sequence continues at coordinate 47,086,957 of OZ026516.1, read as the reverse complement.
TGAAAGCGATTCTCAAACGATGAGAGCCTCATTTATGAAGTCAAAGCATGGCTTCAGGCACAACCTGCTGGGTTCTATGTTAGAGGTCTGCGTAACTGCATACAACGGTGGGAGAAGTGTATGGCCCTTGCTGAAGCCTATGTAGAGAAATACTAATAAGTGTGCCAAGATAGGTTTCTCTCTGTTCTTTGGAAGTTGGTGAGATGAGATATCTAATGAACATCCCTCGTACACTACGCATTGTAAAGACCAATATCTTTAGACAATAAAAGTAGTACCACTGCCGGAGGGGTATTCCAGGCAGGTCAAAGGCTTATCTTTATGAGGTGATTATGACTTCCTTACAGGGTTAATAAAGTGGTCCCATGAATGGTTCAGGTATTTTCTGATAAAATATTGATATTAATGTTAGTGAAATAAATCGTTTTATACAAGAAAATGTCCTCATGGGGCCCCTTTAATAAAGTGAGATTCTGAAACTGTCCCTTATCAGTTAATCCGCTAATGACCTGTATTGGAAAAAAATATAGGGCTTTACAGTTAAAAGTCATTTTCAGTAATGTGGCCAGAATGTGATAATAAAATGACTATTTTATCTGGACAAGCAAGGATCAAACATACATCTAACATTTTTAATCGGTTGCTTAAAAAAGTAAGCTGCTTACTTTTATCACTGGTTTAAGGTGCTATTCAACTTGCTTTTTCACTACAAATAATTTTTTTTCAAGCCCAAGGTATATCTCAAATTAGACAATTGAATGAATGGAATATAATACCTATATTGCATAAATTTGTGTGTCTTTTTTCTGAGCCCACATTTCGGTCACCTTTCTTCAGAAGCTGGCTGGTCATGATCTGCGCTATTAACATGCGTTAACTCATTTATGTCAAATGGAATTTCCCATTCATATAAGTTTGACCAGTCCATTTCCGTTCTAAGGGTTGCTGGTGTATTTTTTCATTTTATTCAAATCCTAATAGAACATTCTGTGAGCAAACACATTCTGCAGAGTCTGATCTGGCACTGCACTGTTTGCCTATGTCCCACAAAAAGGACGCCAGACTTATATGTATTAAATGCTATATTGGTGTGTGGGCGACTACTTAAATAGCAACTGATGGTAATTTCTACTTACTTTTTAGAAAATATGCCCATTAAAAGATATTTTATGTTCTTATATTCCCATATGGGCTACTTTTCAAAGGAAAGAATATACTCCCTATGAGGAGCATACTCTTACCTTTAATAGTAGCCCCTTTTAAGATGTGATTTCCTCTACGTTGAAGCATACTCTACCGTCCAAAAGTTGTTTTTTACGATACGGATACCAACATAATAAGGGCGCATGTCCATGAAGCTGAATTCGAAACAGTCTCTCAGGGTCTCCACCAATAGCTCCAAGTAAGATTATCAGCCAAATATAAGTGTTTTACAGGAGGATCTACGGTTGAGTGAAAGTCAGAAAATTGGCAAAGATCATGATACATAGAGAATACTAGGTGATTGTCTTTTGATATCAAGTTTACCAGGCAAGGCTTTGAGAACGCTTGTTGACATCTCGAGGCTTGCCGAGCGATTCAACATGCGTTCTCAAAGCCTTGCCTGGTAAACTTGATATCAAAAGACGCGAACCTGGTATTCTATTTATCAGTTAACCCATTGTTAAACACTCTTCAAACTATCGATTATGACGAAATTTTTGATTTCTGTGTTGATTCAGCGTCATTTGCGACATCATTCAAAAAGTGCAACGTCATCATGACCTGATAAAGGTAACATACCGTGAGATAGGAAACGTTTATTAGGTTATGTTGAAACAATTCAGTTAATATTAGGGGTGAATGATAAAATCAAGTACAACACCTGACCAAGGATACCACATAGGAAAGTGGTAAAAACACAATTAAACATTACAAACGAGAGCAAACACAAGATATAAATAACACAAATGATCCTCAAAAGAAGTACCGTCTTGGAACGATCAGTAAAATTATTTTACTGGAGGGTTTAAACCAGTTTCACGGCGCCATCCTCACCCTTAGTTCAGATGAGGATCAAGACACATAGATGCTTAGATTGCATGAAATGCCCATAACTTATCCTTAGCACGCATTAAAATGCAACAAATATTTTGTTGCTGTCTTGAGAAAGCAAATACTGCTTGCTATTTGATTTGATTCATCTGCAGGAATACTAAGTCAAATCTTCTTCTAATTTCAAGGAAGATACAATGTTTCATGGAATTTGTCTTCTCGGCGCTTCCGCCGTTCACGATTGCTGTTGTGTACCCTATATGTAACAAGTGCATTTTTCGTTATTTGTGAGTAGTAAGCGCTACATCTTCTTTCCGAGATTGTTTTCGATTGTAAAATCTATTCTTTCTTACGTAGCAGCAATTGTTTGATTCTTGGAACATTTCCTCTCAATCCGCAATTTTGCAAAGCAATAGATTATCAAATGTGATTGATCGGACTGACCTCATTGAAAGACTATTTCTATAAATACCAGTGTGTTGACGTCATTTCCAAGAACTAACACGTTGGTATTCTAGAATATTGCTACTTTCCTGTTCTTGATATGGACAAGGCCAGTATCGCAGGATTATAGCGAGATCAGAAATATCTACATTGATTTGTCTGGCTTTCCAAACTCTTTCCCGGATAGTGACCAATTTTGTCGTCTGCTGACAACCGTTTTAAGCAGTTTGGACCCAGATCAGGCCCGACGAACCGTCGGGCTTGATCTGGATCCAAACTGTTTGACACTCCGGTGGTATTCCTGAAATAATTTTTTGAAAAAGTTGATTTTGAAAACAATCACCAGATGACAAAATTCACGAAAGTTCAGCCAGCACGCAAAAGCGTTTATGTGATGCCATTAATGTCTGAACTGTCTCTTAAACAGTAGGCGAGTCTGATTAAAACAATCGAATATGACCGGGAAATGCCACAATCACAAATGGACCTCGACGCTAGAAAACCTGTCTGCGGGGGTTTGCGAACACCAAAGGCGCAGACCAAACTGTGCATCCGTGAAGTCTGTTCAGAGCATTTGATATTCGCATTCTGGAAACTATCCTATATAAACTTGCTACCGGCGAAATTTCAATTTTCTAGCTAGTCTCTGTAGCTGACGAGACTGATTTTAGTGTCACTTTGTCGAAAACCCCGACGACTTCTCTTGGCCTTCGAATTATGGACACCCTCACATAACACAAAACACGCAGGAGTAAATCTCACCCAGTTGCAATATTACACGTCAGCTGCTGAAGCAAAATGGTTCCCAGTGCTATTTTTTTTTCAAAATATGTAATATCATATTGCTCAAACTACACCAGGAGCAAATGCATTTTTGGTTTCTTTTTGCACTTGGGTGCAATTAGTGATTATGAGTGCAGCTTTAGCGTTTATGACTGTGTTGCTTTACGTGTATACCAAGCTTGCCGGAGGGGATGCCATTAGCTTAATCAGTGTGGGCAATGCACGTGACCATTTGATCAGGAACGCGAAATTTGTGTACGAAAACTCCTCTTTTCGAAATATCTCTTGCTGTACCCAGCGGATTTTATTCAAATAAATCAAAGTTTGAATATTAAAGCAATTCTGAAAATTGACCTTGGTGCACTTGTAGGAAATGTGATGCGCTGACCTTTTTGTTGGACAACATTTTTATTTGATTTGGCACCAAGCTCTATAGACAAGTAGTTGGGATACCTATGGGCACTAATTGTGCTCCCCTGGTTGCAGATTTATTCCTGTTTTGTTATGAGAGGGACTTTATGATGTCTCTTTCTGATGATAAGCAGGCTGATGTTATTGATGCGTTTAACACTACTTCAAGATATTTGGACGATATTTTAAATATTAATAATTTTATTTTGACAATATGGTAAGTCAAATATACCCTTCAGAGCTCCAACTAAATAAAGCCAATGACTCTGATACCGAAGCCGCATTTTTAGACTTGCATTTGTCAATTTCTAATGATATTGTTTCTACCAAAATTTATGATAAACGTGACGACTTTGATTTTGAAATTGTCAATTTCCCATTTTTAGATGGTGATATTCCTCTTTCTACATCCTATGGAGTCTATATCTTTCAACTCATTAGTTTTGCTAGAGCATCTAGCTATGTTGCTGACTTCAACACTCGCAATAAATTGTTAACTCAGAAACTTCTTAAACAAGGCTATCAGTATCATAAACTTTGCAAAACTTTTTCAAAATATTATAGACGATCTTATGATTTGATTTCTAAATTCCAAGTTGGAATTAAATCTCTCTTGCGCCAAGGACTGACGGAACCTGCTTTCTATGGTGACTTGGTGTATAAATTGAAGAGGATTGTTGGTTCTAATAATTTTTCAGCACAGTTCATTAAAATAATTTCCCATTATAAAAAGATTGGCTATAACATTAATGTATTGCAACAGACTGCCTGCTTGGTAGTCAACCCAATCACGGTTGGCAACTTTGCTTTCCTCTTTAATTGCACGCCGGTGGGTCGGACTTCAGACTCTATGATGGTTCCGACTTAAAGACTTATCTATTGATGAGATTGTAGGGGCCTGATGCTTTGGCTGTTTGTCAGGCCCACGGGGGTTTACCTGTTGGATTTCTTTTGCTCCAGTATTCAGTTGTATTTACTGTTGAGTCCTTATCTTTGCTTTATCTCCTTGTTATATCTTGATTTATATGTTTTAGGAGATGATGCATTGATAAGTTAGGGGTCTTTCATGCAAACCAAATATCTATGTGTCTTAATCCACATCTGAATTAAGGGTGAGGTTGGCGCCGTTAAACCGGTTTAAGCCCTCCAGTAAAATATTTTACCGACCGTTCCAAGGCGGTACTTCTTTTGTTGATCTTTTATGTTTTTGTTCTGTCTTGTGTTTGCTATGTCTTTGTGCGCGTCTGTTTATATGTGCTATGTGGTCACCTGCTGGAAAAGGGCTGATCTCTTGGCTCTCGTTTGTGGTGTCTGCTGTGAGTTTGTCACTTTCCCATTGGTATCCTGGGTCAGGTGTGGTACTTGATTGTATCGATTCCTGATCTTAGCACCCTTACTTACTTTGATATTATATGCACAATGGACACAGCTTACAGATTTAAAGCTAAGTTTGAAAGAAAGCAAATCTGAAAATTGAACTTGGTGCATCACAAGTGTCAACTTTATCTTTGCTAAGCCAACTAAGTTCCAGATGTTTTCATTCACAGTTTGATGCATACACACTGATGATTCATTTTGGTTTTAAGCCAAATTATAATGGAGGTCCAGTTCTTTTAGACAGTTATTTAAACTGTGTCATATTTACCATTTTCGATGTTTGAAATGCTTTTTCTCAAAATTCAACAGGCCATTGGTCAAGACTTTCACAAATTTGGAAAATCCTGGAAATATCTTGCATTTTTCTGTTATGAGCATGTCTTTACAGGCATACCTTTTTGTTTTTATTGTTTGTTAAAATAACTATAAAATGCAGTAAACTGACAGTGAACTGCTTAATTTTGTTGTCTAAATTCCCAAGGCAATGTTGTGTAAACCTTTTACCCTGAAAAAGCGCTATCCCTTTAAAGGATGAGAATGACACAAGGTACCAGAGTAATTTTTTTTTAAAAAAAGCGAAGGGGATATTGTTATCGCCTCCGCACGTCCGTCCGTCTGTCCATCCGTCCGTTATGCTATCTCCTCCTAAACCATTGGACAAAATTCAACCAAATTTGGTGTGTGAGTTACTCACATGAACGGGGCGTGCAACGTCGAACTTTGCTTTGGCCCCGCCCCCTGAGTCCCTGGGGAGGGGTCAAAAGGTCAATTATCATTTTATTTCAATTACAATGTCAATTTTAAAGATTTTTACACCAAACTTTGTGTGTGTACTCACAAATGAAAGATGCAAAACATATCAGATGGGATTTTTATTCTGTTGCCAGGGTCATGTCCTAGGGGTGGGACTTGGGGGCGCTAAGGGGCCAAAATCAAATGCCGTCCTGATGTCTGTCCTTTAAGCTATCTCTTCCTAAACCATTGGACGAAATTCAACCAAATTTGGTGTGTGAGTTACTTCCATGAATGGGGTGTGCAACGGCAAATGTAATTTTTGGCCCCACCCCCTGGGGCTCTGGGGAGGGGTCAAAAGGTCAAATATCATCTAATTTCAGTTACAATGTCAATTTCAAAGATTTTTATACCAAAATTTGTGTGTGTGTACTCATAAATGAAAGATACAAAATATATCAGACGAGATTTTTATTCTGTCGCCTGGGTCATGCCCTAGTGATGGGACATGGGTGTGCTAAGTGGCCAAAATGAAATTCCGTCCTGATGTCTGTCCGTTATGCTATCTCCTCCTAAAACCATTGGACGAAATTCAACCAAATTTGGTATGTGAGTAACTTCCATGAATAGGGTGTGCAACGGCAATTTTTTTTGCCCCACCCCCTGGGACCCTGGGGAGGGGTCAAAAGCTCAAATATCATTTAATTTCAATTACAAAGTCAATTTCAAAGATTTTCATACCTAACTTTGTGTGTGTACTCCCAAATGAAAGATACAAAACATATCAGACGGGATTTTATTCTGTCGCCTGGGTCATGCCCTAAGGGTGGGACATTGGGGTGCTTGGCGGCCAAAATCAAATTCTGTCCTGCTGTCTGTCCGTTATGCTATCTACTCCTTAACCATTCGACGAAATTCAACCAAATTTATTGTGTAAGTTACCCTCATGAATGGGGCGTGCGACTGCATTTTTTTTTGCTCCGCCCCCTGGGGCCCTGGGGAGGGATCCAAATGTCAAATATCATTTAATTTCAATTACAAAGTCAATTTCAAAGATTTTTTATATCAAACTTCATGTGTGTTCTCACAAATGAAAGATACAAAACATATCAGACGGGATTTTTATTCTGTTGCCTGGGTCATGCCCCAGGGGTGGGACTTTGGGGTGCTGGGGTGCGCTAGGTGGTCAAAATTTATTTTTTCAAACATGGTCATGTGGCATATCAAATCTACGAGGATGACAAGCAGAACATAATACAAGTAAAATTTTCATCCTAGGGTCAAACTGGTGACCTTTAGGTGGGGTCAAATGTCAAATATCATTAAATTTCGGTTACCATGTCAATTTGAAAGATGTTTATACCAAACTTTTTGTGTGATCTCACAAATGAAAGATACAAAAATATCAGACGGGTTTTTTATACCGTTGCCTGGGTCATGCCCCAGGGGTGGTACGTAGGGGCACTGGGTGTGCCCAGGGGGTCATTTGTTTTTCCAAACATGGTCATGTGGCATATAAAATCGTCGGGGATGACGAGTAGAACAGAATGCAAGTAACATTTTTATCTTTGGGTCAAACTGGTGACTTTTGGGCGAGGTCAAAAGGTCTAATATCATTTACATGTCAATTTCAAAGATTTTTATACCAAACTTTGTGTGTGTTCTCACAAAATGAAGATAGAAAACAAATTGAACAGAATTTTCATTCTGTTGCCAGGGTCATGCCCGGGGTGGGACTTGGGTTGCTGGGGGGAAGTCAAAAACTTAAGCGTGGGGATTAGCGATGGCGCCCCATTGACTGCGCGCTCTAGTTGTTTTTGCAGAATGGTTGTGTCTATGCAAACACCCTAAACTAATTAAAAAGCATTAACATCATGGCTATGCTGGCACGACTTGTTTTTAAATGCCAAGGAAGAATTTTATCTCATTTTCTTTACTTTCAATTCCTATTGCTTTGGTTATTGCTTTATATTATCCATCAGCCCAGCAGCACCTAACACAGAGCTATAAATTGTTGAGTTTTCTTAAGTGGTAGTTAATTCAAAAATTAAACAACAAATCCAAATAGCCCTGCATACAATGAACATGTCTGTTGTTTCATGAATGAAAAATAAAAATTTATTATATCGTGGACTTCAGAAATTCAAATTTTAAAACTTGCAGTATGCCTAGAAATTCCTTAGCAATTCAAATTTTAGATACTCAACTGCTTTAGATAAATGAGAAATGAAACAGAGAAGCTTTTAGAATCTGCCTAATTCAGCATTTTAAGGCTAACATTCTATGGAAAGTTAGCCTCAAAATTCTAAAAATAATCTGGAAAAACGGATCCTTCTGAAATAGAGGGAACCTAATATACTCAGAAAAACAATTAAAGGATATTAAAATTCTTTTGACTATATAACAGTTGAGAAAATAATTTCCATACCAGGCATTTTAGTATATGATAGAACTACCAATATTCAATTCAGCAGAATACAAAATGAAATTTACGGGTCATTGGTTACGATACAGTACCACACCAAATGTACCAATCCTCTTTACCCAAAGTTCGCAAGCAAAAAATTTATCGCTTATATTTTTTGCTGCAACCTTGACCTGTTCATTACTTATGTTCTAATTCTTACCACAGACAAGTGTTCACACCCATTTGTCAGTAGCATACCTTTGGCTGAGAGCCAGCAAAGATTTTGGAGCCAGCCATTATGGAATACAAACGATAAAATGGATTTCAATCATTTTTGAATGCTTGTAAACCCGATGCATGGATCACTCAGTTGGGCTTTCCTCCAATCCTTGAACGTAAGTCCGTAGGTCTGCAGTAGCTGTTCCGGAATCTCAAGTATCTGCTTAGATACATGAGCAGGGGAAACAGCCAAGCTTTCAACCAATGAACAGTCCTTATCCATTACTGACAGAGAATGCGATATGGCCTTAAGCATGTCAGGAAAGATGGTCTTTACTTCCTGGGGATGCTTGCAGCGTGAAAGCCCATCAGCATCGGCATTCTTCTTCCCACTCCTGTACTTGATGCTGAATTTGTAACCACTCAGAGCAGCCACCCATCTCTGTCCCGTGGCATCAAGCTTGGCAGTAGTGAGAACATAGGTGAGAGGGTTATTATCCGTTATCACCTCAAACTGACTACCATAAAGATAGTCATGAAATTTCTCACATACTGCCCACTTCAATGCCAGGAACTCAAGCTTATGAGCTGGGTAATTCCTCTCTGAAGGTTTCAGACTTCTGCTAGCATAAGCAATTACTCTCTCCTTATTGTCCTGGTTCTGATAAAGAACTGCACCCAGCCCATTTACTGACGCATCAGTATGGACCTTGAAAGGGAGAGAGTAATCAGCATATGCAAGCACAGGAGGGTTAGACAGTCTGTCAATAATGGTCTCAAAGCTTTCCTGCTGTATAGGTGTCCATTTGAATGGGACCCTTTTTGGGGATTTCTTCTTTCTGGCTTTGGGGTTTGTCACTTGACCTACCAACAAGTCATTAAGTGGTCTAACTATAGATGCAAAACCCTTAATGAACCTGCGATAGTAACCCGCAAAGCCAAGAAAGCGTCTAACCTCACGGACAGAATTTGGAACGGGCCAGTTTTGTATAGCATCGATCTTGTTTGGATCTGTGTGGATACCCGCTTCTGACACCACATGACCAAGGTAGGAAACCTTACGGCGAAACAGCTTACATTTGACAGGCTTCAGCTTAAGGTTATGGTCTTGCAGACGCGCAAAGACAGCTTGCAATCGCTCCAGATGCTCCTCAAAGGTAGTTGAAAAGATGATGATGTCATCAAGATAAATGAGACAATCTCTAAGATTGAGATCACCCATGCATCTTTCCATCAGCCTCTGAAAAGTCGCTGGAGCGTTACAAAGACCAAAAGGCATTCTATTACACTCGTAGAATCCGAGTGAGCCGACTTGGAAGGCTGTCTTGGCTTTATCTGCTTCCTTAACTTCCACCTGCCAGTAGCCGCTTTTCAGGTCCAATGTGCTAAAATACTTTGCACCTGCAAGCAATTGCAAAGTATCATCCACTCTTGGGATGGCATATGCATCTTTTACAGTACGCTGGTTAAGTTTCCTGTAATCTATGCAGAAACGGATTGAGCCATCCTTTTTCCGTGCTATTACCACATTGGAACTGAATGGGCTTTTGGAAGGTCTAATTGCTCCTGCCTCAATCATCTCATTTAAGTGTTCCCTGATCTCCTGAATAAGAGCAGGTGGGATACGCCTATATGGATCTTTGAAGGGGTCCTCATTCTCCAGATGGATCTCATGCTCTACTAAATTTGTACAGCCAAGGTCAGTAGGACCTTTGGAAAAGATGTTCTGCCATTTGTTTAAAATAATTCTGACTTTCTGCTTCTGCTCTTCAGTAAGAACAGATGCATCAAGATCAACTTCAGGTTGATCATCATCATCATCACCATCATCAACAATTCGTTGTTGCTTGATGTTCACAGTGTCAGAGTTGTCAGATGGTTGTGCTACTGATGGTGATCTGAGCACTTTAATCTCATGCAAGTCACATAAATTTGACTTAGGTGGTATCTTTAAAGTTCTGGCAGACATATTGCATAGTCTTACTGGGACTCTTGATGTTTTCCCAGGATTGTTGAGGCTAACAACTCTTGGACAAACTGTTGCTTTAGATGTAATATTACTATCCATCTGTTCTGTTATGGCCGACTCTACATGCTGTTTCTTTCTAACCAGTCCTGTTACTGTTTTGACCTCCATTGGTTGGAGAGTAACATGTGTAGTGGATTTAACAACTCCTACACTGTTATTAGCAACTGATGAAAATGCTAACTGCCAAGTATGTGGCACATCACATGATTCTAGATTGCGTTCTTTTAGACGCGATATTATATTTGTGCCAACAATAACAGGTACCTTTTCATGATAGTCTATTGTTGGAACAACTAACAGTGGAAAAGGTGGATAATCTTCCTTGTTCTCACTGAATGTACTTTGTACATCAACGGCTACATAGCCTTTATATTGCAGAGACTGGCCATCTGCACATTTAACATCTAACTCTAACTCATCAAGAGTTCTAATTTCTGGTACAGGGTTTAGATGTTTCAAGTATCCCTCACTGATTGTGCTTATCTGAGAACCGGTATCTACTAAACTCTTCGTTCTTACTCCATTTATCATTATCTCACTTATATTCTCATGCCCCACTAAATTATAAAGTATATCTTGATTTGGGCTCAAATTAGCTGTTTGTTTGCCTCTAGTTTGCCCAACAACAGAGGCATCTACTTGTTTAAAGTATCCTTCTTAGAGCTTTCCGTATCCTTCTTATTCTTATTAGCATTATCATTTGGATGCTCTTGCTGATTTCCTGTATTTGATCTCTGGTTGTTATTATTATAATTGGGGCGACGCCATCTATTTCTTTTAGAATTCAATTGTTTCTCAATCTTCTCTAATCTCCTGACAACCTCTTTTAGCGCACTAGTATTTGGATCTAGCTGCAAGGGTTGATGTTGTGCTTGAGGCTCTGATTTTACTTCTTCCTTTTTCTCAGGAGCTGGAGTATTAATGACAACCTTACTGGTTGTGTTCTTTTCAGTTGAGGGTTTCAAACTCCAGTACTCTTCTGACCTTACTTTTGTTCTCAATTTATCAAATTCTTTTATCTGATCATAGTATACTCTTGTTGCATTCTGCAACTCTTTGTCGTACAAATTGCGCCAGAACCTTGTTCTTAACATTTCATCTTTCTGTCCTTCACTTATCTGTCCCTTTTCAATGCCTCTCTGGACTATTTCTTCCAATCTCAAACCCCACATTGTAACATTTTCAGTGGGCTGTTGGGATGAAGTGTAAAACTCTGTGAGTACACTTTCACCACTGGCAACATTCCCAAAAACATTTTGTAGTTTTTCTATAAGTTCCTGGCTTGTCACTGAAGAACCAAGTGTTACTATAGCTCTTTTAGCTGGAACTTTTAGAGAATTTCTGATGCACTGAGCCACAATGTAATCAGGATATGCAGCTGATTGGATCAAACATTGTATCTCTAACTTCCAATCCTCAAAGGAACACTCGTTCTTTTGCACAGGCTCCATGCCAGAAAATGGTGTTATGTATGGCTTGACAAAATGTGTAACCTGAGCTTTCTTCTCTTTTGTTACTTTGTCTATTGCCTCAATTGGCAAGCCTGATTGTATTTGCCTTCTCAAGCCTTCTTCTTTTTCTAAAAGTTCTCCTTCCATTTTCTTGAGATATTTTTCTTTTCTACTTAATTCCTTTTCTCTATTTGCTGTTTCATTAGCAATACTACGCAAGTGATCTTTCTCTTTTTCTATTTCCTGTAGTTCTTGCTGTCTTATTAATAGATGGTATTGCTCATCTTCTAACAATTTAACTTCATCTTCTGTTTGATTTTGATCATTAGCGGAGTTGAAGTGTGCTTCCATTTTCAGCATCCGCTCTTCTAAATCTCTGAGTTTATTCTCTCTCTTTCTTAGTTCATCTTCTTTATTTCTATTCAGGATAAGCAATTGTCTATTTTCTCTGATTTCTTCTAACTTTTGCCTTTCTAATTCTCTGAGATACGAATAACTTCTTTCCTCCTCTAGCTTAATTTTGTGCTTTGCTTCTTGCAGCTCCTCATAATACTGTCTTGGATAGTTGTCATAACCATCATCATACTTATAAGGATGAGGGTTTATCCTTCTAGGATACTCTTTGTACCCTGACAAACCCATAGAATCTCCGATTAAGTTTTCATAGAATGCTCTATATGGAGGTTCTCTAAAGCCTACACTTGCATTTGGCGTGTCTCGCCCATATACTCCTAATTCATCCCTCTCTCTATCTCTAATATAATCTCTTTTCAAATCCATCATCCTCTTAAATTCATCAGATGGCATTTTCATAGGGTCAGTTATGTTTGACTTTCTTTCCCTTCCATCCATTAAATGTAATGACTCTCTTTTATTTTCATGCTTTGAAAATCTACTATCAGGCATTTCAGGATGTTTGAGATCATTTCTGGTATCAGTTGTTTGTGTTTCTTTAGTCACACTTGGTGTGTCTGCATAGTCAACTGAATGCTTGAAGTCAAGTCTTCTTTTAATTTGATCTGGATATTCCTTTCCAGAATTTAGATCATCTTCACAATCAGCAGTATTTTCTATATCCTTTCTAACAGGATGTTGAGGGTTTTGGTTTGTCATGCTACTTGCAGACACCCCCTTCTGATTTTCAAAAGCAATTTCTTTTGAATTTGCTTTACCATCAACAGATATTCTAGTAGGAAATAAGCTATCTCCTTTTGTAGCATTTGACACATTACTTGTTCTATCTTTGCTACCATCTTCCCTATTTTTGGGATTTGAACCCCCCTTCCTACTATTATGGTAGGGTAAACCGCTATATGTCTCCTTTTCATTTGACCTAATGTGGTGTTCTAATAGCCGACGGTCTAGCTCTCTGATCTCTCGATCAATCGTCTCAAATGGGTCTTTAGGAGATAGCGTTTTTGATATGTTATGGCTTCTATCGATACTCTGTCTCCTTTCCTGGGCATTAGTGCTTTGCACTGCCCTCCTATCAGACATACTGTGCACACCTGAGGTATTCTCTTCACTTGGCTGATTAATAGTGCTTTGCACTACCCTATCATCTGACAAATTATGGCTTCTAGTGATACTCTCTCTCCTTTCGCAGACATTTGTGCTTTGCACTGATCTGCTATCAGACACACTGTGCACACCTGAAATATTATCTCCTCTTCTTTGAGCATTAGTGCTTTGCACTGCTCTGCTATCGGACATACCACTTCTTTGTTCCACGCCTATGGAAGCAGTACTTGTCTCTTGTCTGTCACCATTATTTTCCAACCCCTCAGTCAATGCTGTACTCTTTATTTCAGCAGCTGATGTTTCTCTTGCTTGTCTCTGTCTGCGTAGAAACAGGTCTCTCTGCTGCTGAAAAATGTCCATCTGTTCTTGCAACTGCTGTCTGCTTATATTCTCTTCATTAAGTCGCTCTCTTCTTAATCTTCTGATTTCACGTAATTCTGCGTCAGATTTGTTATCCATCTTGATATATAATATCTATCTAGTTCTAAAAGAAAATAACTGGCTTGTCAACAAAGTGTGCAAATTTCTGAAAATAAAATTGTTTTGATATCTGAAAAAGAAAATCTCTCTGAAAAATTGTTTGTTATGATATCTGAAATAGAACTAATATCTGAAAGAAAATGATATCTGAAAAAAATTTCTGAAATTTGATATCTGAAACGAAAAATTTATCTGAAAAAGACGACAAATAAAATCTGCTCTGCAGATCCAAAATAATGCTTATATGGCGTTTTGAAGCCACCATACAATGTATTATACTCAATGATAGAACAGTTTATCAGGGCTATGACAAATACTGTCCACCGTACTCAGACACAGTACCATTCAGACACCCAAAATGTAACGTTTTTCAAGAATGGGTTTAACTACTCAGAGTATTAGAGAACACCTTTAAGCTTCCATAATTTATCAGGTTTAGTACACAGCACATGCGTCGAAAATAGTAATACTAGCAATTGTCTTCAAATCTGCATGTGCAGACTGGTATGGGCTAGTATATTATTCGCTACTAAGGCGCAAATAAGTTGGGACGCATTACAAACACTACTTTGTATGCGCAGACTCGCCTGGGCCTCGGAAAGATTACCACTCTAGACCACCCTTTTCAGTCTTCTCATTAAACAACTTCCAGAAAACAAACGCGCGACATGAAACACCATGAGTTGAAAATAATATCTTGAAAGTTTCTAGCAAATTCAAGATATCTTTTTCACCCGAACGTGTTATAAACGCTGCGAAAAGAAAGAAAAAAAAATCGCGCGAAATTATACACGAAATCGCCGTCACGTCGTGTTCTGCATACAAAACAAGTCACTTTTTTTCTGGGAAGATTTGTCTCTCTTATTAAATAACCATAGTGACAGAATATTGCTTTTCAGGCTGAACTTCTATAAAGTAACTGAAATCAGTGGTAAGTACAAGACATTTATCGCAGACAACTTATTCTAGTTACTTTGTTCAACAAGCACTAATAGCGTCTTTCATGCGTTACCGTTGAAAGAATACAGGGTAGAATACAATAGGACAATGAATGCAGCAGGCAAATTAATGAGAATTAGAAAAAAAAATGCGAAAAGAGAAAAAAAAATATATTGCCCTCGCCTGGACTCGAACCCTTGCATATCGGCTAGTGGATCAAAAGACTGCCTTCTTAACCCCTCGACTATCACCTGTAGTTCAAAGTAAAGGTGAAATTTACCAATTTATCATTTTACCTGTGCTCACCAGAGCGTAGTCCTTCCGTCAAGCTTCGAAACTTTTAGCCAGAAAAACTAAGTCCGCAAATCAGTTAAAATTGACAAAATCACAGTTTTGACAAATTTAAAAATGTAATCAAACTCATCGCTCATCTGCTCATCGCTCATAGTGGGATGTTTGAACCAGATTTGGGTAGCACAAGATAAGCGAAAAGTAATGACATGGGCCGTATTATTATGGGCTGCACGGGATTTTCTGGAGGAGTCTATTGGATATTTGGGGAGGGGGAGGTCAACAACCTACATAGTCTACACAGTTCCTATCGCTATCTATAGATGTGAGTTAGATGTTAGTTGTGCATATTGATTGATGAGAAAAGATGATCGATGAATGAAGTCTAATTTAAAATAAACAAAAGATGAATACTGTACACAAAAAATATCTCATGTCATGTACAAGAATGGGATGTGTCCAAATCAGACAATGTAAACAATCACTCTAATTTAGCGTAAGTGTTGACATTGTGAATGAAATGGACTATTCCAGCTGATCAGATCGACTGAGTAATTCGATTATAGTCTATAATTGGAAATTTGACGTACTTTCAAAGAAACATTCCATTCAGTACATACATGAAATGACTGCAAGGTAAATAAACCATCCTACCGTATTACACATAATAATCCGTGTATATATCCAAAATAAACACAAACACAATATAAACACACTAAAACACTGATCATGCAATATGATCACCGCGCACTGTTTGTATCTCTCTCCGTGTAGATCAAGAACTGTGGGCCCACAAATAAACACGATCGTAGACACAGGTCAGAGATCTCAACAGATATGCACATATACCAGTATACACCGGTAATCCAAGGAATTCCTGAACAACAAATCGTGACGTCACTTCATCTTCAGGGAAATACCATAGGACTTCTACAAAGCTGTCATCATTACCATCAACATCAGCGTTGCTTTATCAATGAAGTACCACACTGGCCACCATTGTCGCAGGTCTGACCGCCTGTATGGCCTGTCAGTTGCGTGAGTTCGGTTACTTCAAGGAACAACTGCAATAAATATGTAATATATATATTTATTTGACAGTAATATAGCTTTTATTTACAATTATATCAAGGTGTGCTATACTGTACAACACAGTATACACCGACATATATGTAGGTATGTCAGTCAGTCATATAATAATATGAAGGGACACGGTACATATAGTGTCAACACACTGCATATACCGTGTAGTCCGCCATTTTATCAAATTCCTTATTTACAAAATATACAAAATACTAATAGCAAAATATGATACACGTAAATGATTTCAATGTAGTGAATAATGAAAACATACCTGCAATAAATATGTAATATATATATTTATTTGGTTGAAATAGCTTTTATTTACAATTATGACAAGATGTGCTATACTGTACAACACAGTATACACCGACATATATGTAGGTATGTAAGTAAGTAACGGTTAGTTATGTAGAAGAAATAACTACAGCTACCTGCCTAAAGTGTACAGTGTGCTACCAAATGCACACACTACCTAACTAACTACCTAAATAGTACATAACTAACTACTGCTTACTCCTATATCTACAATGTAAATATTAAAGCTATGGGGCCAGGCCTTGGGTTAATGGGATATAGGAAATCTAGTATCCCCCCTATGACACTTAGATGGTGTAGTCCATATTGCCACCAGAGTACACACAAAGAGCTTATATTCACTGTACCATTTTGCCGTGAGCTGGTCTGAGTACTGAATATAAGCCTAAAATAAATTAAAGATAGCATTAACCTTTCGGGTATTTGTCTGTTTGTAGCTAACAGCTGCATTAGGTAAATGCCAATACGAGATTAAACTTTCTGTCACCCAAAAGCATCACTTTAAGCTCCAAGATAGAAATGTCATCTTGATATTACTTTAATGAGCCGGTATCCAACAAAATGTACATGTTGGCATGCGCGTGCTGCGACTGCGCACCTACACAATCTGGTCTTAGTTTTCCACCTGAAGAAACATTGGGATAAAATACTTGGCTATCCATAGAACGTCCATTAAAGACTCGGATCAGCCTGCGCTATTGCCTAGGCTGATCAGAGTCTTACATAGGCGCACAAGTAAGCTTGTATCTTTTCCTAGACCCCGGCTCAAACAGCGTCTGCTGCAAAATGACAATGCTTCGTAGGTTGCTGGCGCATTGTGGCGGAATCTCAATCTAATTGAAAGTTTACACTGTAATGACATCCGTTATATGTACGAATGCCAAGATCGTTTTTTCGCCCCTGATCGTAGAGCCATTCTGGATTTTCAAGTTTAGATATGAGGCGATGTTATACGTGATGCTGCACTTGAATGCGACATGTCCCTGATTGATCACATTGGGATGAAACGATGCAATTTTCTGCACGAACATTATAGATTTTGTCACTTTTCCCATGTGGTTTCCAGGGTCAAGTGTGGTACTTGATTGTATCAATTCCTGATATTTGCCATCCTTCTTACTTTAAAAGGATTTCCCGATCGAGTCAACGATAGGGTCTCGCTCTGACACAACGATACAGTCAACCTCCAAGTAAGAGGTTGCATGTCCTTATTAATCACACAAAATGGATGTTGTGCGTACTCATATATTTTGTACTAGAGCATTTTTAACAGATAATTTACGGATTTATGATTATTTTACTCTTTACATGTTGCGTAATTTTGCACGTTTTAATGTCGTCTATTGAACTTTCTTTTTTTAAAATTAACGTATAAAAAGCATGTAGAAAAAATAAGGAATACAATAAGACTGTCAAAACGTTTGGTTCCAGATCAGTCTGACGTTTTGTCGGACCTAATCTAGGTGCAAAATGTAAGCAAAGGTTATCAGTAGACTACAACTACAAATAAAAAGTTAAGATTAGTACATGTATTAGCTTTTAAAAAAGCGTAACATCTTTCGGCACTTAACTAAAGTGGAATGTTGTCGTACAGTTTTTATAGCCATTTGAAAGCGGAAATTCAGTAGCTATTAAAGCAACGAAAGTGATGATCTATAAAATGACACGTCCATCTAATCGCCATCTCCGCGAGCGGAGATGGCGATGAGCTGGTCGCGTCATTTTAGTGTTGTGACATCATGAAACAATACACACATGTACAGGTAATTTTCACAGAAAGTGTTATCTCATGCTAGACCACTTCGCCGGTGCTACCATACAGGGTGCAAACTTAGTCAAATATAATTGAACTCCTCAAGAGGACGGCAATTAGATATTTTTTTTTGAAATTGTCATCATAGTCTTTGTTTTAGTGTATTAAGGCTGATAAATGTCAATTTGAGTGCATAATGGCAGATCCGCCCACATGACCAGTTAGATTTTAAGATTCTTAAGTTCAGACTGGTTTATATTTTAGCATTGTTGATCGATAAAGAGATAAAGAGGATATTTCGAGACCCAATGAATAATTCCTCACGATTTGCAAGACTTAATCTGACAAACTTATCTGAATTTAAGCACCGATTTGAAGTCTGATTCTTAAAGAGAGTAAATCGGGCGGACAAAGAATACTTGATTGCCCTGGAATGATTTGCACTGAATTTAGTCTTCACTAGCTTTAACTCTTTATGCAATAACGAATTATTCCTTCTGGAGTCACATGTTAAAATTTCAAAAATGAAATTGTTTTTATAATCATAAAGATCGTTTTTGTCTTACAAAACAGTCTATGCCCTGACAAAATGCCACATAATGCAGAGTTTTATCTGGGTCTTCACTGTTTGCCAAATAACTCATTTTTAGGGGTCACTACTGTGCAATCGGTTATTTCAATAGTAGGCCTCAGCCTAACTGTGTATCATATAATCATAACCCATTCTTGACTGATTAATTATTCCACCCATAATGACATTAACGAAGCTTGAATCACGCTTTACACATAAATTGCGTAATTTTATCATTTTCACTCATCATTCCTTGGAGAGGAAATACACTACGATTATGACTAGTTTGCTATTTATAAGTCCCCATTTCCCATACAATAATGACAAGGCAAATGTTGTAAATACATACATTCATATTACAAGTGTAAGTCATTGTAAGGTTTGTGCGTGTGTGCGGATAGATAAAGCTCGTGGATTATCTCCCGTACAGACGCACACAATATACAATATTTTTTATTGCAGCAGCATGCATTTTTTGTACGTTGTCCATTGCGAGATAATTGATGTAAACATTGGAATATTGATAAAAGGTGCAATATTAAACCTGCATCACATGACATTGAGTTCGACATTTATAATAAATGATGCCCATGAAGTAATTGAACTCGCCAAGCAGAAGGTCACAAATCAATATAGGGACAAAATTATAAAAATAAATTTAAATATTTTTGGAAGACATAATAAACAGACACAAGTATGGAAATGAAATGACTATATAAGCTACATGCTTCCGTTCTTATCCTTATTCAAGTGTAAACCAAAATTCCTGGAAGAAAACATAATTGGGCAGGCGCGAATGTAAGTAAATCAACAACATTTGTCAAGAGAAGCATCAGCTTATTCTGATCACGGTCTTTGCTGTCCGCATAGAAAAATGGGTCCTTAAGTACCCATCTGAAGAAACTACAAGTGTATGCCCAGGCTGATCTGAGTATTCGCACTCATTTTGTTGGTTTTGTCATGCCATATGTCGATGGCTATGACCTTGCATATCAACAAATGGCCAATACAATGCAAAAATTGAAATTTTATTATTATATTTCTCAATTTGAACGTTAAAATTTTCACATTTTCTTAATAATTTTATCCTATTACTGCTTTCTCCTGTTTTAAGTCGATTTAATGTTGATTTCTTTCACAATCACTAAACATGTTTGTGATTGTAAATCTCCGTGAAATGTAAGTGAGTATGACCTGGAAATTCAACAGTGACACACTGAGGACCAACCCACGACACTGCGAAGAAGATCACAGACAACTAACAGCTACCTGACATCAAGAGACAACACAAGAAAACATCCAGTACTCTCTTCTTTCTCAAAGCCCAAACTTCTAAGTTTTCTATGCCAGGTACAAACTTTGCCAATGAAATTAGTAAGCAGCAAAGCACCAGATCCTAAAGCATTCATAGTACGTATTCATACATTCTACGTAAATATTATAAAATAATTCTGCCAATTTCCGTTTATAAGATAACGACTCGTTGGTAAACATATACGTTTAATGTGCATCACTCTTCAAGCCCCCTTGCGTCTTAAGCAAACCGGTGGGAGCACAAGATTTAAAGGCGAGAGTTGCGCTGCCACGACGAATGAAGTTTAGGATCCTCTTTTATTGTAAACGTGAAAAACTTAAACTTTTAACAAAGTAAGCTACGTCCGAGGAAGAAGGTAATAGTTAATGAAATTGCTAAATTTGGAACATTAATTGACATAATCTTGTTTATGTTATCAATAAAGGTAGCTTGAAAACAATTCCCTACAGGGAATGGATTTTGTCTGACAAAAAAGAAACATATCAAATTCTTCCTATAAAAAGTAACACTTTTCTTTATCAGGCAGTTTGAAAACTTTTCATCCTTTTCTGGAACTGAATTAGATTTCCCTGTAAGCAGACAAAATGTAAACGCCACCACCAGCAAATACATTCCTAACATAAAAAAGATGCAACCCTGCCTACAAAATTCTGAACTCATAGGATCCATCCAGGACAATTTGCTTATTTATTTCATTTTCTTTTGAGCTTAATTTTAACTGGAGCTTTCTTATGGAAAGTCTTAATCTGCAATGTTATGACAGTTTGTTATGTTTTTACCCCAGCAATATATTTCCTAATAGATTTTGGTAATTTAAAGGAGTGACAAAAACTGGGCATTGACCAAACAATTTTTGAATTTCCCCAGTTGCAGGAGTGGTAAAAAATTTAAATAATTACAAAGTTGGAGATATGCTAATCATTTAAAACGTCGTTCCTAACGAAAACACAGTTCCTTATTTACAGCATGTGTTTTCTAAAAAATATTTCAAATGTACCCATCGCTGCTTAATAGTACACGTCCAGCAAAAAACAAACGTGAGGTTGGCACCTTGAAACCAATTTAAGCCCTCCGGTGACCATTCCAAGGCGACACTTTTTTGTGGATCATTTGTGTTTTTTATGTCTTGTTTTTGCCATGCATTTGCGTCTATTCATTACTGCGTTGTGGCCACCTGCTGGGAAAGGGCTGACCTACTGGCTCTCGTTTGTGATGTTTAATTGTGTTTTTGCTACTTTCCCATGTGGTATCCTGGGTCAGGTGTGGTACATGATATTATCGATTCTGTATCTTTGTCATTCTTACTTGCAATAAGCTATATAAAGGAGAACCCTTATTAAGAGAGGTTGTCACAGTAAACAAACACTAGTTTACATACACCTGAGTGTATTGACACTAAGGCTCTGATTTGAATCCTTGACCCTGGACGAAGGCATATAACTCAGCATGGAAATATTCGCTACATCACACCCCTACATAACCAGACAAACAACTGTCAATTTCAAATTCCTCATCAAAATGACAATCAACCAGGCATCTCGTAGATACATGTATATGCTATTATTCTTTGACTTTTCGCTTGCTGTAAAGGCGGCGCCTCATGACTGCGTAATTAGGACTGGTCAACCTTAGACATAGGTAAAGGCTGAAAATGAGGCGTGGTTTTATTAAAAAGTAACTGTATCATCTTGCGCCATTATCTCAGTATAGACGCAAAACACATTATTTAGTCCTTAAAACGCCAGCAAAATAGCAGCATCTGAAAATGTATATTTAACATAAGCATGGCAAACATCGTGGACCCAGACCAGACTGCTCCTGTATGTGATTATGCGCTTTTTAAAAGGGTTAATAAATATGGGTTCAGTGTGTATACGGTTAGGATTTTAATGAAATGCACGCACGTTTTGCGGCCCAAAAAGCTTATTAACTCTTTACCAAATTATAAATAAAACTTGATTTCCCTTCCGTAGCAGATGAAATAGCCGAACCACACCCAGATATGAATATTAAAGTTGCCGCCTTTACAGTAAGCGAAAAGAATATTAATACAAGTTAAAAATATAGATGTACCACCAGTATGAGACCTCGAGTTTATAGTCGGGTAGTATGAATCTTCTGGTATGTTGCAAATTAAATGAAGGTAGAAAAACCAAAAACCTCTGCACAAAAAAAAAACTCGACCAGGTTTAACTAAAGAGCTTAAGAGACTAAGATGACCATAGAGATTGCATTTCTTTTAAAAGCCTACTGTCCATCTGTTTTCTAGATATTTAACAATCTTACCTATCTCTTTTTTTATGCTCAGCAACATTATTCAAGGGAGACAAGAAAATATCTGTCCAGAAGAGAGTATCCTTAAATGGACCTAGCACTGTGCCGTGTTTTAGATATGATTCAATTTCAACTGCAAATTTTCTTTCTCTCTTATTTTGGACCATATAACGAATGCATTAAATTTTGATCGGGTAATATCCTCAGGACGTCCGCGACGGAAGAATAACGTTTGAAATGTTATACTGATTATCTTAACTTCATAAAAGACCATATAAGTCACGTTTCATTGATATTTCTAGCGCTTTTACTGCTTCTGAGTTGACAATAAGTTTAACTTGTTGCCTTACGGTGATTAAAAACCATGTTATAAAATATTGTGAACAGTCTATGAAAGGAAAGGTTAAAATCTATTTTGGTCTATTAAAAACGCAGGTGAGATTCTTAATAAAATCTAAAGGATTTCTTGCATCTCTTTTGTTCTACATCTGTTTTCTTGACTTTCTATACTATACTGGCTCGTAATATAATTAAAACAAATCTAACGGAATTAATTGAACAAAGTTTTAACAGAGAGGACTCACTTTATTTGACCTGTAATGAGAAATGCACATTTTCACTTCTGAACAACCGTAAAGATATAATTTTCTGGTAATGTCAGAAAGTTTGTAATGCTCTCCATTATCTTTTGGACAATATATTTATAAGATTTGGCTCAAATTGTATACACAAATTGTAGGTATGCCAATGGATACTAATGGTGCTCCTCTTGTTGCAACTTGAGGGTTTCTTTCACTCTGACTACCTGTGAGTCATGAGCCCATTTTTATGCTTCAACATAGTGTGTTAATTGGATTGGATTGTTTCCATGTTATGATGCATTGTATTAGTTAGGAAGCCTCCATGCGAGCTAAACAATTTTAGTGTTAAAAACAAAAGAATCTAGGGCGAAGCTTTGGCGCTAGTAAAAGTCATTGAAGCTTCCTGCAGGTTTAGGCTGCTGTCTGTTCTAAGTAGGACGTTCTGTTCTCGTTGATTAAATGTTTTATGTACTTCTTCTTGTTTGTCGGGGTTCTACATGTATGTTTGGCCTTTCTTTTGGTATGCATTACTTTGTGTTCTTACTAGTTTTGCAATCATGTTGACGAGGAAGAAAGAGCTGGATGCTTTGTTTTAATTGTCTTCCTGATTTGTAATACTATTGATGTTTTGTGGCTCTTATTCACGGTGCCATGGATTGGTCTGCAGTGTGTGATTGTGGTATTTCCTGATCTTTCTTACTTACTTTTTCAGTAAATAGCAAAATTTGAGATATTTTTATTCATTTAAGCTATACCACAAAATCATATTAAACGCTCATTGACTCTAATTCTACTAAATTAAAAGGTGAATTTATCATATTCTACAACTAAGGTATGAGCCTGGAGTAAATATTCTGTAATTGATTTTTTTTAAATTTTCTTTAATGCCAATAAAGTACATTATGTATTTGTCTTATCATTGATCCTCTATGTAGTCAAATTTTGAGTTTTGCTCAATGCTGCATTATTTTCTGCTAAAGTGTTGTCTCGAAGATAAAATGTTCAGAAGGGTGTTATTGTGCCTAGCGCTTGTCCAGTCATTTGGTAACAGCATATGGACATTCTATAGAGCACTCAGCATGAAGAAGATTCTATATTTAATTTTGCCCAAAGACTGCGCAAATGTGCCATGCTTATTTCATATGACCACTTTCAGCAACAGTTGTATACTCTTATTTATGTGCACATTTATTGCTGTTGAATAATGAACAAAACCATACATTTCAGATCTTTCATCTAAACTAATATTGGACTTTAGAGCACTGTGATGAAAATTTTGATTTCGAAAATCGTCCATATATGGAAAATAAAATGGTTGTTCTAAAATGACAAGTCATCCAGCAAAAATGCCCCCACTTTTATTTCAAACATGTACATCAAACGCGTTTACCCCCTCAAATGAATATGCGTTAGCATGATAGGCAATTAACTATAAAATAGTTGTAATGACTTCAAATTTTTGTTTGGTCAAAGTCTTACATTCTTCAATATTTTCAAGCAACCCAATTACTAGTTAAGAAAATTATAAAACCACAGATGCCACACTTTTATTCACATATTCAAATTGTAAATTTCTATGGGGTCATTTTGGGGGATTTTTCCTTCACCTTGTCCAAATTCTTGGAAATAAATCCTGAATATTAATTTTTCAACTCTCTTATGATTTTACTCTTTGGCCAAATAACTCTTTATAAAAGAAAAAAAAATCAGAATATGAACCAGATTCCAAATTTTAGATAAAAGATTAATCCAAGTATACATTGTCATATTTCGGATCAGAATTGCCAACCTTCAAATGCAACTCTTGCAATTCTAATGTGACTTCACTTTTAAACATTTTGTCAATTCTTAGACTGTCTATATTGAGGTCAGCGCTAATATTAATGATACTTTTCTTCTGTTTTAGACTTCCCATTGGTATCCTGGGTCAGGTGTGGTACTTGATTGTATCGATTCCTGATCTTTGCAACCTTATTACTTTGAGTTTATCCACTTCATTGATACCCTTGTTCAACTGACCAAGCGACCACTGCGTTTATGCATCTATCAACCTCTGCTTCTCACCATCATTCTTAACATAATTCTAAGCAACGGCATCTAGCAACAACAACCGATCACTGTCCTCTCTATGTCAACATCAACATCGGGTACTATATGGACCAAACAGTGGTGCTTTCTTCGACGTTAACCATAACATCTTGTAGCCCTTTATGTCCACTGCATAAAAAATTGTTATTGTGTTTTCATGGTTTAAATGACGTCACGATTATAAAAAATATTGTAATCAGAAATATGATTCTACGGAATGGGCTGAGGCGATCCGAATGCTGTGAAGTATGACACCATACTTTCGTATATTTATTTATGTAATCTTGTTGCAACTCTCACCTGACAAGTCTTTTCGTTTAAAATGTATTCATATGTCGCCTAATATTTTAGTTGTTGCCACTTAAGAAGATTATTGTTTAAAGGCCCACTTCTAAATTCAAAACTGTCCCCAGATGTTTATAAACTAAATAAAAGCATGCGTAATCTGCAAGCACAGTGACGATTTAGGGGATATCTGTATTCAAAATTTTCATTTGGGGAGGTATATCGTCGAATATACGGACGAAAATTTAGTTTAACGACAACGCACGATCGTTGGATATACGTCGGTAATTTAATTTTACATGTACGGCGACGCCCGAGCGGAGCCGTAAAACGTTATTTCCGAACGTATTTCCAGCGATATACCTCCCCAAATGTAAAATTGGAATATGGTTTTCCCCATTCTAATGCAATTCTGCAGTTTTGTCTCAAATTTGAGCTCTGAAAGCAGCATAAAGCCACATGTCATCCAGCGAAACGTGACGTAATTTTAAAATGACGTCAAAATATTTCCTACAGTATATCATAGGCACAGAATATACTGTCGTAAATGTTGACGTTATCCAATCAGACGTCGCCTTACAAAATCAAGTGTATTAGAATTAATAGGTATACGCATATCATTCTACATTTACATTACATACCGTTATTTAATGTTCACCTCTTATTAAAGTTACATTTAGGTAGGATCAATTTATAAATAATTTGATTCTGATTCCCGTGGCTCGCTTTATTGGGCCCAGACCTGTAATTATTTTTCCATAGACCTCCATTATAGCTTTTAAGTAGGCTGTGGTCCTCACAACTCTTCAATCACAATGAGGCTGCCATAGAGTTACAGATTGGACTTAGTTCAATCAAAAAACAAGAATGAGATACCCCGGTGACCACCATGTTTTGCCACTTTTTGGCCCCTGAAGGTGGGCACCCTACATGAGAGGAAAATTCTACTGAAAAAAAAATACCAGAATACAAGGTCCTTTTTTCTAAGCCACACCAGTAAACTTTATCAACATAAGCAATGAAATGTTGTCCCAAAAAGTACAGCAAAGATAGACCTGTTAAATAAATACAATATATTTCCTAGTTTTATTATTGACCAATCATGAAACACCTTACAACTGAAAAATATTGTGCTGAGCTTCCACCCACCTTCTGAGCCAATCACTGACCTTTTTACATTTACAGGTCTGTGACCTAATTGTATACAGACATCTTCATTTCTACTATGTCTCGAATTTGCACTTGCATGCGTCAAAGTAGCGCCATAATGTCCAATTTAAATTAGAAGTTAGCCTCAATAATCTTTAAGAAATAGTTCACCGATTTTCGCGCCCGCACTTGTAAGGTTCTGCACTCCCACTCCTGACGCTGTTGAAACAGATTTTATATGAAAACATTCAATGAGATTGAGATTTAAATAATCAATGGCGCAAGCCCAACTCGTACTATAGGCGACCAGCAGATACTTTATCGAGCCTGCGCATCCATGTAATCTCATCAGAGCCTTCTCGTTCCGAACACTTGAAGCAATGTATACATGTGGATGAAGTGTCATGCTAAAATGAGATACCTGACCAAAAGGATAATGTGCATACTCGTTTAAGTAGCTGCTTTTGGCAACTGCGATGGTCCTTTAGTTCAAGTTTGTCTGACTTTATTCGCATATTCATTATTATCCCATAAAGCGCCTGCTTTTGTCGCCAGCTGAAATGCTTTAGAAGCCTCTATGACAAATAGTGTGGGCCAAGATCAGACTGCTCCTATCTATACTTAAATTAGTCAGTAATATTAGGCGGTTCTTTACAGCAGACGAAATTTTTATATACATTTTTGCCGGCGCTTTAAGGGTTATTGGAGAACTTGATTGTGGTCTAGAAAAACAGTTGTACACGTGATAGGAGACCATATACGATTTCGTTCCAAATATAATCAAACGTTCCCGCTGGGATTGCGCCATATGTTGGTACAGTTCCAAATCTTCTCTCAAGAAAAATAACAGAATGTCGGTCAATAAGAAGCCTTTAATATCAATAACGTCTTTTAATAAGACATTTTAATGCTTTAATCGAATTGATTTTAGGCAATTTGAAAAGGAACAACAACAACAGTTTTACATTTGTTATTTTGTGCTCCGTATATCAACAAACCCATTTATCTTTTCCCCACTATTCATAGCAATAATACGTAAGAATGGTCAGACAACATAACAATCACACACACGCAGACCAACCCATGGCACCGTGAGGAAGAGCCACAGAACACTGACTGTCAAACGACATCTGGATGACAATTAAAGTGAAGGAACACGTCAAGATGATTGCAAAACTAGAAAGGACATTAAATACTGCATAACAAAACAAGGAACAAACATAGAACCTTCACAGACAATGGGAGGGCAATAAACACCGAATCAACAACAACAGTACCGCCTCCTTAGAACGGACAGCCGCCTAAGCCACAGTCTGTTTATTAATACCTTGTGGTCACCTGCTGGGAAAGGGCTGACCTTTTGGCTCTCGTTTGTGATGTCTAATTTTGAAGTTGTCACTTTCCCATTGGTATCCTGGGTCAGGTGTGGTACTTGATTGTATCGATTCCTGATCTCTATCCTCTTTATTACTTTAAATGCATTTTACTGGCGAAATCTTCGCCCGTGATTCTGTTGTTGTTCAAACAAAAAAATATTCAGCTCGCATGGAGGTTCCCTAACGTATGCAATGCATCATCACACAGAAACAATCTAATCATGTTAACGCAATATGATGAAACAAAGTCAAGGGAAATTTTCGTCTGCTTACTCATCTGATGATGTCCTTTGGTAGCGTATATTGCTAACATTAAAGAAGATAATGTTTTCGCAATGTTTGGCTGACAATCCCAACATGACTGAAAAACTAAACAATTGACTGGGACATAAATCATCACCTCAAATTAAACAATTGCAGAATATACCCCGGCATCCAATTTAGGTTACCTTGCATCCCCCAGGACAATGTTTCATGGGTGCCAGATTTTTCATTGGGACCCCTTGAATGCGGAATGAAATTTACCCTAAACTATTTGAAATGGGCGTTGTGAAAATGCATGTTTGCCTTGGCAACCCATTGCAGATTTGAGAAAGGGGGTATGCCTACAATAATTCATATATCAGCTGTTACTTATACTAGACAACTAAATTTAAAACCAAATAAAAGCTTAGTCATAGGCCTATTATCTCGTTACAGCATATGCAAATTATCTAATTTTAATATTCATGAATATCTATGAAATCATTAAAAATGTGATTCACGAATGGGGGTATACGTACAGGATCAATAACATCTCAGCTGATTTTAGCCACAGATTCCAAAAATTTGTACTAAATTAAGCTAAGATATAGGCTTTCCATTCCATGGTGAAATATGCTAGTTATCATATTTGCATAATTTAAGTTTTCATTAATATATAAAAAACTGGCAACAAGTTTGGTTTGATGATGTTTTTGGCTGAAGAACTGTTTATTCATGTTTTTTAATGATTTAACTTCATTTTTTAATATTTTTCTTTATATTCATAAATATACAAATAAGATTATTTACATATCTGACCACAGGAAGAATACATTTGTCTAAGCTTTAATTTGGCACCAATTTTAGTGTTCTAGGATAAGTATAAGTGTTTAAATATCCGCTAGCTACCCTTTTGTCCTTAAGATGTAGTCTGCATTTTAAGTCTGCTGCATATATTCAAGTGCACTTCAGACTAGATATTTACTTGGAAGCAAACAATATGAACCTTGATCAGACTGCTCCAAAGGAAGCAATCTGATCTCGGTCTATAGTGCTTGCAACATAGGCTACCAAAAGACTTACGCAGACGAAAGGGGCAGACGACAAAAGCCGTGCGTGGCTGGCTAAGGGCAAAAACTTGTAAAGCTGCATCACCAATTTCTCAATTTTTTTTCGTATGTAAATTTTATTAAAATGCATTATTTGGCGTCGAGCCTTTTTCTTCATAGTTTGTGAATATATGCTTTGGTTCTTTCTCTGTGATGATAAATTGCATAAGTTTAGAAGGTTGCATCTGAGCTGTATAGTTTTTGTTTTAAAACAACAGCTGAATATAGGGTGAAAATTTGCCCAGTAAAACATGAGCAACATGCGCGGATCTAGAAATTTTTGTCAGAGGCGGTCCAATTTTGACGTTTTTTTGTTTTTTTTTAGTTGATAAGGGGTCCAAATGCCACCATAGGCGATCCATCATCAGCCCGCCAGCGAAGCCCCTTTTAAATGGCGTCTCGCTGGCGTGCCGATTATGGCCCAACATTGAATATTGGCTTGTTAGCTTTGTGATTTTTAGGGTAAAAAACGCTATATTTTTTGTGATTTTTCGGGGGGGGGGGGGGGTCCGGACCCCCTCCCCTCCTCTGGATCCGCGCATGGGCAAGCCCCCGTTGACATAAGATGCTGTCCGTACTAAGGCGATGATTCTGTTGTTGTTTATTCATTGTTAGTTGTTGCTTTGAATGTAAGTGTTGTTTTTTGTCTGGGTCTTTGTGTTGAATTTCTATATTTAGCCGTGACATGTGATTTCGAACAATGTGGCATTTTGACATGAATAGACTCAGATTAGCCTTTGCAGCCTCCTTTGTAGCTTAGCAACTCAAAACGGTGTTCAGTCAGTAGCCGTAGAGTCATAGAATATTTAAACGACCAGCAAATGCTCTGATCAGACTGCGCAGGCTGATCTCAGCCTTTGCTGGTCGCACATACCACATTGTGGGAAATCTCATGTAGCGGCTCATATAGTTTTGCAATCACGTTACTGAGAAGAGAGACCAGACTCAAAATAAAGCGCAATGATTGGCTGCTTGCGGACACGTGTCCGCTAGCAGCCAATCATTGCGCTTTATTTTGAGTCAGTTTTATAACCTCGAGGCCTGTTTGCTTTTCTTCAATAGAAATCTTGGTGTTATGTATCGATCAGTGTTATGTGTCACTTCATCGGGGTGCTGTGGCTTGGTCTGTGGTATGTGATTGTGGCATTCTCTGTTTATACGCACTTGTTTTGGCTGTTAGAGGCGGCTAGAAATACTGCTATGTGGCATAATCACGAAGTTTGCAGTGTGTTGACCAACGGCGGATTGTTTATGCGACAGAAACATCCATCTCGAGGTTAAAGGCAGGAATCCTGTACGCCCGGCAGGGGAGTGACTTCATTATGAGACAATAAGTAGGTGGAGCTTAACTACTGTCTGATTAAATTGGACCAATGGCTTGCTTAGTCTGATAAACAGTTTGGCCACTGAGCTGATAAGGCCTGTCAACTATAATCCAGGCAGAAGCCAGAAGCTAATCAAATTAGAGATAAGCTCCTGTAGATGTTTACAGCTTGAGTGCAATGAAGAAAGTGATGAAACTGAAGATTATTCTGCCTTATATACCCCACTCCTGCCTTTAACTGAAAAACAAACGAGAGTATCAGTCATCTTTATGTTGGGTGTACATGAGCTTGGGGCCTCTCTACAGGCCCCTCATGACCTTCATGCTATAATCTGTTTGTCTGGAGTTGAACTTTTGGCACTTTTCGGTCGAGTCTTCGGATAACGTAAGAACTGTCATAGAACTGACTGACTTATTCATGTTTAGTAAACGAAGCAGTATCCTGATACTTCACTGTCTCTCACTGTTACAAATGGCATATTGATTAACCCTTTAAGTGCTGGATTTCTCTAAACTGTAATGTTTTAATTTATTACAATAAATAATTTGCTAAAGACAGCAAACAAACAATTACTGATCAGACTACATCACAAGGAGCAGACTGATCGAGTACCGTTTTGTTTGCACACATTTTCCTGTCTGCGAAAATTGGCTCTGGCATTCAACGAGTTAATTAATAAGAACTTGTCTATTATCTTAATGCAATTCCTTCTAAAGTCAGACTGTGATTGAAAAACAGGTGAATTTCGTTACGTAATAAGTGCACATCAAATTTAATGACACACTAATGGCTGCGACGAAGCGCATCTAGTAGTTACGATCTATTACTTTCTAAGCTAATGCGCATTATTGCTGGCATTATTAACGTAACACATTCACGTAACATGCAGTCATTGAAGAGTGTTCAAACCCTTAGAGCGCCAAGAAAAAATGCATCTGAAAATGTCGTCTGCTGAAGTCGTCTGCTGCAAATAATTGCCTAGCATTACTGACGAATTAAGTAGAGAAGCAAACAGTGTGGACCCAGAACAGACTGCTCCTACAGGAGCAGTCTGATCTGGTTCCTCACTTTTGCCATAGAGGCTTCTTAAACATTTCAGCAGACGAGAAAAGCAGACGACTTATGTTGTGAATGGCGCATTAAGAGTTAATCAAGAAGAAACATAGGTGTTCTACAAAGGACCTCGGACTGTTTTCTATTCAATCTGTCCAAATTTTGACAGCCTGTGGCTAGCATAATGCATAACTGACAACTATGGTTTTGTGCTTAAATAAAACCCTAACATTAAGTGCATCTAACACAATAAAAATATTTTGAAAATATTGCATAATTATGCCAGGACTTTAGGGTTAAGGGGGTGGGGGTATTTTGTGTGACCAAATTTTATTTCACAAAAAGTCAAAGTTTCGTCGAGTATTCATCTAAATACATGTTAATGTAATGTTTGCGGCATAAAACTTCAGACGAAAGTGATGCGTTTGCATAAAATTTGGGTTGAGAAGATTTCATTGTTTCGTCTAAAGAAGTGTGCTGTCAATTACTTTTGACTATTACCTGTAATGTTTGAGTTCAATCAGTTCGTCTTGTGCACTGAGGCGCATCATATCTGTATACTGTATAAATCATATTCTAGATAAACATAGTTTTTTTAGCGTAAAATCGTAATAGTTTCTTACGAATCAGATTGAACCTATAATTGTTGTGCTTAAAAGAACCGTCTCATTGCGACGGTTATTTTGAGTACCCACAACATATGTTTTGGTAAAGAAATGAGACAATTAATGTCGTTGTAAGCACTCATAACTAAAGCCCTGATATATGCCATTGCAAATTGAGATTTACCTACAGGTTTTTACAAATTAAGTTTCTAATATTTTTTTTTTATAATAAAGCGTTTTTTGAGCATTTTGACAGCGCCCCCCCCCCCCCCCCCCCGTGACCAAACATGCCGCTTTTATTATACCCCGCCACTAAAGTGTGGCGAGGTATTATGTTATACCCTTCGGTGTCTGTCCGTCTGTCCGTCCGTCCGTCCGTCCGTCCGTCCGTCCGTCCGTCCGCACCATTTCCGATCGATAACTTGAGTATTTATTCACGGATTTTTTTTCAAATTTTGCATACATATTGTTATCGGCGATGAGTGGTATGGGATTGTTAATGGGCAAAATTCGTCCATTTTTAACGGAGTAACTGCCCTTTTTCGCATTGGAAAAATGGTTTCTGGCCTGTTATTCCTTTACTGTTCATGATATCTGAATGAAACTTCACAGATATGTTGCACATCAAAGGTTACATATTGTGACTAAGGACCGTCACTCTGACCTTCCCAGTTTGTGAGTTATCTGCCCTTAATAGGTCTGAAAAAAGGTTTTTGACCTATTGTTCCTTTACTATGTGGAATATCTGAATATAACTTCACAGATATGTTTCACATCAAAGGTAACATATTGTGACTAAGAACCGTCACTCTTACCTTTCCCGTTTGTGAGTTATCCGCCCTTGATTGAATAAAAAAATGTTTTTTACCCGTAGTTCCTTTACTATGTGGAATATTTGAATGAAACTTTACAGATATGTTTCACATCAAAGGTTACATACTGTGACAAAGAACCATCACTCTTACGTTTCCAGTTCATGAGTTATCTGCCCTTGATTGATCTGAAAAATGGTTTTTGACCTGTAGTTCATTTACTATATGGAATATCTGAATGAAACTTCACAGATATGTTGATCATCAAAGGTTACATATTGTGACTAAGGATCTTCACTCTTACCTTTCCAGTTCATGAGTTATCTACCCTTGATAGATCTGAAAAATGGTTTTTGACCTGTAGTTCATTTACTATATGGAATATCTGAATGAAACTTCACAGATATGTTGAACATCAAAGGTTACACATTTTTAGTGAGGACCGTCACCCTTACCTTTCCAGTTCATGAGTTATCCGCCCTTGATTGATCTGAAAAATGGTTTTTGACCTGTAGTTCATTTACTATATGGAGTATCTGAATGAAACTTCACAGATATGTTGAATATCAAAGGTTACATATTGTGACTAAGGACGTCATATCACTGTCTATCTCAGTTCTGTTGCTATTTAGGCATTATATATCTCACAAAATAACTTTTGGTGCCCCCAGCAGTGGCGGGGTATTACGCAGTGCTTGCGGTGCTTTTATATGATGTGTGAAATGTAAAACTACAACTGTATGCAAAAGGATTAGTTTGGTCACGGGGGGGGGGGGAAGCACCTCAGTAAAACTTTTTCTATTTTCTATATGTTTAATAGCAAAAACGGAGTTTTCAACCCATATTTTTCAATTGGTACTTGTCCAATGAGAAAACGGCTTTTGTGAATAAATCGAGGGTTGAGCCTACTATCTTTTTTATAGAAAAAATATCATTTTCTTTAAAACTTTTCTTTGGTCATTTTTATGGGCAACCCTTCATTAAGACTGTCCGAGGTCCTTTGTTTTTAACAAACGAAATCACCTTTTTGTCAATGTATGTACGTGGAGCTTCGAAACCATTAGAGATTCACTGATTAGAAGCTAGCTAGTCTGGCCCAGATATTTTGCATACTACACTATCGGATCCTTGGTGTATTCATTGCTTCCTAAGAATAATCTTTTTCTAAAAAGATATTTGCAGAGTTACACTACAAATTTCGCCACACATAAAAATCATATAATAATCATATGATTCTTATATAAAAACTTTTATATAATACTTGTTAAAAAAGGCAGCCGTGTGTGGATCATATAAAACAGATTGTATTATTTTCTTATGAAAATGATATGATTTTTACGTAAACTGAAATACATATAATAATCTTATGATATTGATAAGCATTTTTACATAATAATCATATAATAACTATATGAAAATCATATGATTGCCCTTTTATATAAATATCATATGAGTGCCTTTATATAAAATTTATATAAAAAGGCAGTATATAAAATTTGTATAAAAAGGCAGTCACATGAGGATGAAGTGTAAAGCACTGTATTTGAAAATTATAAAAATGTTACAAAACTTAATTCACCACACATAATTATCACATATATTAATTTACATATAAAACTTATATGATCTTATTTTTATCAACAATTCATATAAATATATTTATGTCATAATTCTATGAAATAGTACACATATAATGATCATATAAAACTTACATGGGTTTCATATGATATTAATTACATAAAAAAATTATATGATTTTGTAAACATGTAAATATCATATAAATCGTATTATATAAAATTCATATGAAACTGCACATATGAAAATCATATATTCAGGTTTACATATGAGAATTGTATAAGACTCATATGAGAATCGTATATAAAGGCAATTATATAAGAATGACGTGTGGCGAAATTGGCTTAGTACCTGTTGTATTTCTTTTGCTCCGGCATTCAGTTTTATTTACTGTTGAGTCCTTATCTTTGCTTTATCTTCTTTTTATATCTTGATTTATTTGTTCTAGAAGATGATGCATTGATAATTTAGGGGCCTTTCATGAAAACCAAACATCTAGGTGTCTTGATCCACATCTGAACTAAGGGTGAGGTTGGCGGGTCGTGAAACCGGTTTAAGCCCTCCAGTAAAATATTTTACTGACCGTTCCAAGGCGGTGCTTCTTTTGTGGATCCTTTTATGTTATTTCTGTCTTGTTTTTGTTATGTTTTCGTGCAAGACTGTTTATTGATGCTTTGATGTCACCTGCTGGGAAAGGGCTGACCGCTTTGCTCTCAATTGTGATGTCTAATTGAAGTTGTCACTTTCCCATTGGTATCCTGGGCCAGGAAAGGTGCTTGATTGTATCGAGTCCTGATCTTTGTCCTTTTTTCTTACTTTATATCAATTTCCAAATGCCATCGCAGACAATTAGAGCCAATTTTTGTAGTTATTGTTTGTTTGTTTGTTTGATTTTTACGTCCCATCAACAATATTTCAGTTATAAAGGGACGGGTCTTCCTGGGTTAAACCAGTTCTAAGCTGGGATTAATGTTCTTGCTCAAGGACACAACGCAGTGACGCCGGTGAGGCTCGAACCCGCGCGCTCCCCTTTTGTAGTTATTGCAAGAATCTACCATGAGTGTGGGGAGGTGGTGGTGCGGGTAGATATGTTCGTCAAGGGGATGACCGTTTGGCAACACGAGTCCTGTTGGATTTCTTTTGCTCCGGTATTCAGTTTTATTTACTCTTTGCTTCATCTCCTTTTTATGTCTTGATTTATATGTTCTAGGAGATGATGCATTGGTAAGTTAGGTGTCTTTCATGCAAACCAAACATCTAGGTGTCTTGATCCACATCTGAACTAAGGGTGAGGTTGGTGCACCGTTAAACCGGTTTAAGCCCTCCAGTAAAATATTTTACTGACCGTTCCAAGGCGGTACTTCTTTTGTGGATCTTTTATGGTTTTTTTTACTGTCATGTGTTTGTTGTGCCTTTGTTTGCGTCTGTTTATATGTGCCTTGTGGTTACTAGCTGTGAAAGGGCTGACATATTGGCTCTCTTTTGTAGTGGTGTCTAACTGTGAGTTTGTTACTTTAGTATCCTGGGTTAGGTGTGCTACTTGATTGTATCGATTCCTGATCTTTACACACTTACTTACTTGTCATATAATTATTTATAATCCTCGCCAAGGAGGAGAGGAGTGGTTGATTTCCTTTTATTGTATAATAAATAAAAATGCGTTTGGATTTTCGTGCCTGTTGTTTTGTCTGCGTTCTATCGTCTATTCCTGGCGGTGCCATGTGTTGGTCTGCCTGGTCTGTGATTGTGTTATGGTAGGTCATATTCGTTTCTTGTGTTTTAGTTGTATGCCAATATAACCAATACCGATTTTCTAGGTTTTGCCGGCTTACTACGAGTATTTGTCCTCTTACTTTTTGCGGCAAAAGCTTTTTGGCTGTAGAAATGTCACCTTATGCACATTGTGCAAAGGTTATCAGGTTATCTTATGACATTTATGACAGCGAATTGTTCATATCCTGATTAAATGTCGTGTTTTACATGTATTTCATCTGATCTGGGTATGAACTGTTTGATAATGCCCCAGTCATAAGACGCTTTACGTCAACGGGTAAGACAGCCTTTGAAAATACTGGCATGCCACTGACCCCTAGGAATCTGTCAGTACATTTGAACTGCCCTATCCCAGTTTTCTTTTCATCCGCTCTGGTTTGGCCTAGATCGTCTTAACCATCAATTATTGAAAGACATTTAAATAACAGCAGGAGAGCAAAACTTAA
The DNA here is from genome assembly GCA_964019695.1 of Loripinus fragilis. Taxonomy (NCBI): domain Eukaryota; kingdom Metazoa; phylum Mollusca; class Bivalvia; order Lucinida; family Lucinidae; genus Loripinus; species Loripinus fragilis. The sequence continues at coordinate 47,050,108 of OZ026516.1, read as the reverse complement.
ATGTCACGACGTGCACTAGAAAATATAGTTCTAAAGAAAATCTAATAAAGCATACGGATGAAAGTGTTAAATAGTGTGTTTTAATTCTGAAGAGGAAATTGATTACGTAAGAAAGAAAACCAGGCCTTTTGTCATTCGGAAAGGAATAAAGCGTTTAGACCAGCCAGATATGTTTGTCCGAATGACACCAAATGCAAAATATGCGTATGGTTTCATATTATTTCCAAAAATAGTTATATTCACAATAGATGGAGTTTTGAATTGCTAAAAAGTCTGAAAGGTGGATAAAGACAGCCACGTGTGAATATTGTTTACGTTTTTCACACACTATGATCTGGTGGCACCATCGCGTGTCTTTTCATTTTACAAGACAAAAGCACTGAATAATAACTGAAATAATTGTTCTGGACCGGAAATACCGAAAGACATTGCGTGAACATCTCTGCATTAATTTTGATGGCATACACATGCCATTCCTTCATGGTTCCATGGAACAAGTGGACTCAGTAGCCTTGAATTGCGAAGACATTCCCTATTCCCTATAAGGGCGTCGACGCGAAAGATACCCTGACTTTGTTGTTTTGGCTCTAATAAAACCCATGATTAGTCTAACCGTGTGGGTCCAGCATGGTATTTTTCAAGGACACCATGGACAAAACGTCGCTGCATAAATGGAATTCCAACGGGAGTCAAAACGTCATCATAGTTGGCCGCATCTGTTAATGATAAATACATAGAGGATCTTACCATGAGTGCTCATGTTTTATTGAATTTATTAGACGTGTTTGGGAAAAGAGGTAAATGTGCGGTTTGCCTCGGATTTGATCTCTTTTACGCAACGAGTTTAATAAATTAGATAAAACAAGAGCACGAATGCTAGATTCTATTTATCATATGACATTAAGATTACTTTGAAGTCTCATTTCTGATGTAAAAACGTTATTGTTTCGTCATTATGTACGCAACGTTGTTATGGACGTCATAACGTTTCCCGCAAATATGTAAACCACTAGTGGTTTATCGATTTTATTACATGCGTTTTTTCATTCCCAGACGCACGACGTCATACGAAAAAATGTAGAAGGACATGTTCTGTTGCTAGCAGTAACATCGGTCTCTATTATGGGCCCATACCCCTCCGATACCGCTACACACAGTTGTCAGCAATTAGTACACGTGTTTGCCAGGGTTAAACGCAAATAATGGATATATCCACTATTTAAATTTTGAATTGAAGGGCATGTCTGTTTAAACGTAGCACACGCGCGTAGTACACAGTATTAAAGGTCAAACAATAACAAATGTTCGGACAATTAAATGTTTAATTGAATGCAAAAAAAAACACATAAATATATTTTCCACAACCTCAGCTCGAAATACAAAATTAAATAATTAATGCGCTTTTAAAGTAGTTTGTTTTACTCTTTGCCTACTGGGAAGTTTTCCTTGCTTTGTGTCGTCTGCTGTTTTTTTCAAAAGCAGTTTTTTTTAAACAAATTTCTTTCAGGAATACCATCAGAGTGTTAAAGAGTATGGATCCAGATCAGGCCCGAAAACGTCGGGCCTGATCTGGACCTAACTGTGCAAAGGTTATCAGCAGGCGGCCATAGTAGGCAAATCGTCAATGGAAATATCACATATGAAATAAAATGCTCATTTTAACGGATACCAAAAACACGGCTTCTTTAATGAGTTCGATAGTAATGATGCCTTAATGACACAATGCGGACTAATGAACTGTAATAGAAATGCCTCAATGCATGAACATGTCTAAAAGAGAAAAAACATGACTGCAGTAGCTGAAATCATATTAGTTCTAACGTTTGCAAGCCATGTGCGAAATATAACATTTTCAAAGGACCAGTTTACATTTTTAGCGTAAAAATGCGATTATTTTCCTATCCATTTGTTAAAACATGTGTTTTGGGTGCTCAAAAGAACCGTCTCGTCGAGACGGTTCTTTTGAGTACCCACAACATAGGTTTTGGTTGAGAAATAAGAAGATAATTTTCAGTTACACACTCTTATCTGGGGGCCCGATTTTGCTGCAATCAAGTGAATATGATCAGGAAGTGCCACAAAACCAGAACTCGGCATACTTTCGACATCAAGAGGAAGCTCAAAACCACGTTAAATTCTTATGAACTAATGGATTCTTGATCTAGTGTGATACCATGAACGTGGGATGGTCCATTTTATATATCGAGTGGTTACAGGATATACTTTCCAAATGAAATTGAATTTTTCTTAATGTGAAATAGCAAGTGAGTATGATCCGGAAATAGCACAACCACAAACCGCAGACAAACCAATGGCACCGCGAGGAAGAGCCACACAACCATCACGAGACACCAGAAAGACAAACTAAGCAAAGCAACCAGCTCTCTCCTCCCCATCAAGATGATTGCAAAACTAGAATGGACATGAAGTGGCGTACAACAAACACTCCCACCAAATTATGTTGATTTATATGAACAAAAACCTAAAGCTATTAAATCATTTGGCATCAGAATTTCACCACTCTTAGAATCTGCCAATATCAAACCACAAAATATTGAAAAACATTTTACACCAAATATTCCAGCTTGGTGTATAAAACCACCTGAAATACTTTTTGATTTACATTCCGGGAAAAAATCTGTATCAAATCCACACATAATAAAAGATGATTTCAGAAAAATGCAAAATCGTTTTAAGAATTACCAACAAATTTATACTGATGGGTAAAAGGAAGACTCAAAGGTTGGTTGTGCTGTTATATCAGACAACCATAGTAATATGCAACGTATACCTGACGACTCATCAATTTTCACTGCTGAAGCCAAAGCAATTGATCTAGCTTTAGATTTCATTAGCACTTGTGATGCTAACAATAAATTTATTATATTTTCTGACTCGCTTTCGGTTTTCAAAGCAATGAACCATACCAGTTCAAAGAATCCACAGATTCAGAAACTTTTAGAAAAATGTCATGAGCTTTTAGCTTATAAAGAAATTGTTCTCTGTTGGATTCCTAGTCATATAGGTATCCAAGGGAATGAGATGGTAGATAGGCAAGCAAACACATCGCTTTCATTAGAACCAACTTCTTTTAAGATTTTTTTTTCTAATTTTAAGCCATCTATCAATAAATATATCTTGGAAGAATGGCAAACTTCATGGAATAACAGCATTGGAAATAAACTTCTTGACATCAAACCAACTATTGGTGAATATCAATCAGTTGTTCGAAACATTAGAAAAGAAGAAGTAGTTTTAGCTCGACTCCGCTTAGGTCATACAAGAGTCACTCATTCATACTTACTACAAGGTGAAGAGCAGCCACAATGTGTTGGTTGCGACGCACCATTCACTGTACGTCACATCCGTTTGGAATGTGGCGACTTTGCACAAGTAAGAAATAATTACTTCCATGTTGATAACATGAAAGAATTATTTCAAGATATACATATTCATAGTATTATTACATTTTTAAGACAAATAAATCTTTTTAACAAAATCTAATTGCTATTTTTAAAATCATGTTTTGTTTTACATTTGTATCAGACTATAATACAGATAACATTATGTTGTATTCTGTTCAGTTAAAGAACATGTACAGTTATCTGAATAGCTCTTTGAAACTGTCAGATATTGTGCGTGGTCTCTCGTGTCAACAATTGTATTGCAACTTATTATCATTATACAAACTCATCATCATCATTTCTTTTATTTTATCTTACAAATTTTTACTCTTTCCATCCCCATCATGTTCAGTTTAATACCGTCTGACGCTAATGACCCACAAGGTTTGATGCGTCGTTAAGCACCAAACAAACAAACAAACAAACAAACGTACAAGAAAACATAAAACGATTACAGACTCCCACAATGGGAGTAACAATTAACAAAATATAAAAAACAACAGAACCACCGCCTTAGAACGGACAGCAGCCTAAGCTACCGGGGGCGGGGGGGGGGGGGGGCTTAAATGCATTTCGTCGCCTAAGATTCTGCTGTTGTTGTAGTAGTACAATAACTGAAGATCTTTTTTGCCTTTACAAAACAGTGTAGATCCTGGTGAAACAAAATACCGCATTATTTCATCTGGGTCTTCAATGTTTGCTGACGAACGCATTTGGATTAAAGCAAACATAAAGCTGCAATTAACTTAGCAGATGAATAAATCATCTGTGGAAGTTAAATCAGTATAATATAACTTTTTGCTCTCTGTCAAGGCGGTGACCTTAAAGGTCCTGTGAAGTTTCAAAGACATTTTTGAAACTCTTCAAGATTTAAATGACAGTCATGGCAGTCATGACAGTCATGAGAAAACCAAAATGCCAAAAACCCCATCCTAAAATTCCAACCGAGTCAAAAGTTATGCAAGTTATGCAAAAGCTCCACATTGACGCCATTGCGAAGTAGGAACCTTTTCATAAGTTGCATGACTAAAACGGAAATTCATTGTGTTCATGGCTAGGGGTAGTGGCGTGTGGTTCCTTACAGAGAAGCCAACTGCGTCTACCCTAATATAGTACATATAATATTTATAACGCTGACAAACTTGCTTAATTCAAATACTGATGTAGGTCGGGCCGGGTTTGGCTTGGCGCCACGGCGCTGAACCATTCCTGGCCTGACATCACACCCAAGGTCTAGTCAAAGAAGGTCCAGAGCGGTGTGCACTGGATCAGTCTTGAATCATATATATGCATGGCAATGAAAATTAGCTATGTAAAGTAAAGAGAATCTGTTGTGCTCCACCAGATAATAGGGATTTATGGTTAGACATTATATATATGGAATCTAATAACTGAACAATATGACCGCCATGATGTATTTTCATGCATGCAATGATCTGTATTATACCTCTTGTTATTGACTATGTTGACCTAGAGTGAATAAAGAATTGAATTAAAATTATGCAAATTAGCATATAAGCCCCGCCCATATTAATGTTTCGCGATGATTTTTTCAAAATGTCATATTTTATGTAGTGCGATTTCTAAGCAATCAAAAACAACACAATTAAACTTTTGAATAAAAACAATAGTAAACTTTGGCCTTTTCTAAAATATTTACTCTGATTACTTGAGAATAATTTCAATGGACCTCTGCCGAGAGTATGTGACAAGATTATCTGATAAAATTTCAAATCGGTTGAAAAAACTATATCCATTGATTTGTTTGATTTGATTCTTTACGTCCCAGTCAACAATATTTAGTTATGTTGGGACGGGCCTTTCTGGGTTGAACCAATACTAAGCAAGGATTGCCGTGTCTTGCTCAGGGGCACGATACAGTGACGCCGATGAGGCTCGAACCAGCAACCCCTCGATCTCGAGTCAAGTATTCTTCCACTGAGCCACTGAGCTCCCATGAATATCCATTGAAGTCACTGTAAAGATACTTTTTATTTTAAGTATAGTCAATGCCTGAATACTTTTTTGATTCAAATTGCTGTATATGTTACAAAACTGACAAACTGCCAGAACTGACACACCAAATGTATAAATAATTGACAATACCGTCTAAATTGTATCTTAAAAATATTCACTCTCAGACGTATAAGATACAAAACCGCTTTGCTATGTTTCCTATGAAACGACTGATATTCCGGTCGAACCGTCAGAGATTAGTGCATATGTACAGTGCAGAGACTTTAACTTTGCTTGTGGAACGAGTAAAAAGTTGTAGCCTTTCTCGGCTATTCAGTGATGGTAGACCAACTTGAATTTTCCTTTCAATATATATATGCGAGGGATGATCTTAAAGTTCTGATCCTGGTGTGATATCTCTGTAACCAACGATACAACATGCCTGAAAATTTTACCAATAAATAATATATTCTTTGTCTATACACTGCTCTGACATGTTTGATGTAACTTAAAGGAGCGACCAAAATCCAATCCATAACAGCCATGCCCTAAATGCACTGACCTATCAAGCAGACTGAGCATGTTGGAGACATCACAATTTAGACAAGAGCAGTCTCGGCATTTTGATTTTATGGCTGCTCTATGTTCATCTGTAAGTCAATATGTTTTGAAGATATGGCGAACTTTCTTTATGATTTGGGGTTTCTATGCCCTTGAATATATGGCCATGCAACTGTCAGCTATAATCAAATTTTGGATCATTTGAAGTTTTGACCAGGCTTTACTGCCGTAACAACAGCTTATCAAAGGTAAAATTTGTTTTTGGGCAAATAAAGATGAACTGACTTTTGTCTGAATCAATTATGAAGTATGAGTATCGTCAGAGACTGATAGTAACCCACATAAGAAAATTAGAATGAATCCACAAATTAGGTCAATATTCGGAGGTACACGAATTTGTATGTGTATAGCTAAAATTAAAATCCTATCAATTAATCAAATGTTCACTATATCATAAGAGGATGCAATATGGGATTAATTTGAGCACAAAGCATACATCTGAAACCAATAACAATTTTGAAAATTCCTATTTAAAATCGATCATTTTTCGATAAAAAATAGAACTTTTTACAATATTCCAATTAAGATTGAGATTATTTTTTAATCAAAATAGTATTGGTCTTAATTAGTTTGCCAATATTTGGTTAGGCATTTTTTTAGTCGAAATTTATAGACAAAAATAGAATATGCTCGGAAATGAAAATTCTGCAATGTATTCAAATTGACGTAGTTGTCGATTTCAATGACGTCATAAGAACTCAGCATTGAGCTTCAAATATTGAATCGACATAACCTGTCGCCATTCTAACATTTGAATGGACATTACAAGTAACAAAAAGTAAAATGACAATAAAATTTTATAGGCAGTGGCTATTGACAGCCGGCTGTCAGCAGCGAAATCGCTATTGCCAGCCGGCTGTCACCAGCGAATTTGCTATTGCCAGCCGGCTGTCACCAGTGATTTCGCTGCTGACAGCCAGTATAATTTGTGGTTGATATTAGGGTTTTATATGTACAGCACTTATACATTACATTTGTAGCTTCCATTCATTTGTTCATTTAAACTATTAAATATCCAGTTCCTTAAGTAAAAACTTGCTCAAATTCGGGTTTTAAAGTCTTCAATCAGACTGGAGAACAGTGTGGTTTCTGATCAGCTGACTTCATCAGTAAGTGAACTGCTTGTGATCTATCATTGTTTAAAAAGGAAAAATCTGGGATTAAATTATTTTTTACTTCATATTGATAATATGTGGCTTCTAAAGTCTTAGTAGTATCATGTTCATCCAACCCATTTTCTTGTAAATGCATCTCCTTCTAAACCTTTTGACTTACAGGTAGTAACTCCAAAACTTTGTAGCTGAATAGGTCACATGATGTAGACGGTACTTGGCAATACTTTGTGTGACCTTGATCACAAGGTCAAAAGTCAAAATAATGTATTTTCTTGTAAATGCATCTCCTCCTAAACCTTTCGATGTAGTAACTGCATAGGTCACATGATGTAGAGGGCACTGAGCAACATTTTGTGTGACAATGACCTGGGGTCAAGGTCAAAGAATGTATTTTCTTGTAAATGCATCTCCGTTACCATTGGCTGTAGCAACTTCGAACTTTGCAGGTACATAATTATGTCACATGATGTAGTGGGCGGTGCTTCATGTGACCTGGTCAAGGTCAAATTAAATATTTCTTGTAAATGCATTTCATCCTAAACTGTTCGACATAGCAACTTCAAACTTTGCAGGTGCATATGTCATATGATGTACAGGATACTGGGCAACCTTTCATGTTTGTCACTGACCTAAGGTCAATGGTGAAATAATTTACTTTCTTGTAAATGCATCTCCTCCTAAACCGTTGGACATAGCAACATAAAACTTTGCAGATGCTTTGGTTAGATAAAAAGCGGGTATTTGCAATGGTGTACCATCGACTGAAGTCTAGTTACAAAATGATTTTAACCTTTATTTAACTTGACAAACACCTTTTACTGTTTGCTTGCTGGGAATTTTTTGTGGATTTTGTCATCTGCTGTCTTTTCTAAATTAATTTTAGCAAATAATTCCCTCATGAACACATTCAGGGAGTCAAACAGTTTGTATCAAGATCTGACCCAACATGTTGTCACTCCTGATCCGATTCCAAAACTGTTTGTAAAGGTTATCAACAGACAACACTTGCAACAACAATATGCTGGATAAACAACACTCAATAAATGCACAAACTACCTTTTAACCACCCCATTTAACTTCCATGAAGAGTCAGTGCAAATTGCTTATTGAATTATTGAACAATAGAATGAATTTGTGAACTAACTTCGTGCTGTTGAGGTGAAAAAAATCGCTTTATATTCTAATTAATCTTAAAAAATTCTAAAGCCTTTACCCAAACAAAATGAAAAGGCTAGTAAGGATGAGTGAACAATTAAGACCACTAGCCACACAGGGCGAGTTGGATACATTGCTAGGAGATGGTTAAGAGTTGATAAGTTTTTGGTGACCTTGAACTTATTTGCAAGGTCACACAGCACTTTGAATGTCAAAGTTTGACCAAAATAGGGTTTCATTATGTTATCATTTGAACTAGCTAAACTTTATTATGCCCCCAAAGCTGACTTTGGGGGCATATAATTTTATGCCCCCAAAATTGACTGGGGGCATATAGTTTTTAATTGTGTGTGTGTGTGTGTGTGTGTGTGTGTGTGTGTGTGTGTGTGTGTGCATGCATCCATCCATGTCCGAAGCATATCCTATGGAATCCCAAATTCTGTGTGTGCATACACTTTGGGGTCTCCGAGTGTTGCATATTTTTTCGGGTCACTTTGACCTTGACCTCTGGATTAAGTTCTAGAAAAATTATGTCCGGAGCATATCTCTTATATTATTTGAAGTAGGAATCCAAAATTCGGTGTGAGGATACACCTTGGTACCCTGGAGTGTTGTATACTACTTTCAGGTCACTGTCACCCAATTCTAGAAAAATCATGTCCGGAGCATATCTCCTATATTATTTGTGGTAGGAATCCCAAATTCAGTGAGTGAACACACCTTGGGGTCTAGGATGACTGTCGCATACTACTTTACTAGGGTCACTTTGACCTTGACCTCTGGCCTCAGTTCTAGAAGGAAAGTGTCATGTGCATATCTCCTATATTACTTTAGGTAGGAATCCCAAATTTGGTGTGTGGATACATTTTGGGATCACAGAGTGTTGTGTACTGTTTTGAGGTCACTGTGGCCTTGACCTCTGGTCTCCGGTCTAGAAAAAATTGTGTTGGGAGCAGCTTGCCTTTAGTTAAGAGTGCTTAACAGAAAACGGTTTTCTTATTTCTCAACCAAAACATATGTTGTGGGTACTCAAAAGAATCATCTCAAAGAGACGGTTCTTTTTAGTACCCAAAACATATGCTAAAGATATGGTGGGTAATTAATTATTTACAATTTTACACTGAAAATTTTTGTTTATCTAAACCTATTGTTGGAAGCATATCTCCTATTTTATTTGAGGCAGGAATCCCAAATTTGGTGTGTGGATATTGGACTGTTACACATTGTTTTCAGATCAAGGTGTATACTTTTTAGTTCACCTTGATCTGGACCTTTGACCTCTGTTTTTGAAATAGACTTGTCTTTGGGGGCTGCGTGAAAATGTAGAGTTGATGATATTTTGGTGACCTTGACTGAATTTTCAAGGTCACCATCCTTCAAAGTTCTATATTATGAGCAAGTGGTTGGATCTTCACCAAACTTGCATAGATACATTGTTTGGAAGGGAAAAAGAATTAATAAGATTTTGGTGACCTTGACCTTGTTTCCATGGTAACACCAGCACTTTGTAATTTCAAATGTTACCAGTAACCAAAATTGTGTTTCCACATGCTATCTCTTGAAATAAATTGATGGATTTCAACCGCTTTGTATATATAATATATTGTATCAATGTGGGGCAATAATTAGCTGATTAGAATTTGTATAATCAGGATGCTTACCAACTCAGATTTAAGGTTGGAGACACAGTTTTCATCTGCCAACTAAACGTTCTATTCTTTTGTGACTAGGATCATTTAACCCTAACCTTAATTAACTTGGATGGAAGAGTCTATCAGATTCAAAATATTTTTCCACATGTACATGTATACTCATTTCCAAGAACTCCTTCTCGAGATGCAATTGGACCCCCTCAGTAAAATAAACTAATGACTAAGAAATGAAAAAAAAGTTGTTAGGCTCTTCAGCGTTCAAGAATTTCATTTTTGCCCCAAACTCATTGATCAGTAACTTTAACCGAAGCCACAGTATGCTCATGACAAATTCCACCATACCTCCAAGGAATAGGATTGCAAACATGTACATGTGCTACTATTATAAAACAGATTTGTGAGGAGTGTTGCTTCTTTAGTCACTGTGACCTTGACCTTTGACCTCATTTCTAGAATAATCCTGTACAGAGCATGTGAGGTAGGAATCCAAAATTTGGTGTGTGGATACATCTTGGGATTGCAATTTTTGGGTCACTGTGACCTTGTTGACCCTGACCTCATTTCTTGAATTATTGTGTCAGGAGCATATCTCCTACATTATTTGAGGTACATGTAGTAATCCCAAATTTGGTGTGTGGGTGAATCTTGGGATGGCGGTGTGTCTCACATACTATTTTTTTCCTATTACCTTGACCTCATTTCTAGAATAATCCTATTGGGTTACAGTGACGGTAATATTTATATCTTATAACTTTTGATTCGTTATTATTCCTTTTATCTATATTCCAGTAGCTGGCTGTCAATAGCATTTTAGGTCTATTTCCAGCTGGCTGGCACTAGAATGTAAAACAGCCGGCTGGCACTAGACCTAAAATGCTATTGACAGCTGGTTGGCATCAGACACTTTCTCTGAAAAAAGCAGTGTTGGCACAATAAAAATGTATATAAATCTGATCAGACTATTCCTAGAGGAGCAATGTGATATTGGGTCTACACTGTTTGCTCAGCTCAAATCAGTGTATATGTTATTTGACCAGACAAGTCCTTCCCTAAAACTCAATTGGCAGTCATTGACCAGAAAAAAATAACGGCAACAGCTGTATGGTATGGTAACACATATATTTGAATGGGTGAAAGTTCAAAATTTCCAAAATCCTGAAATTTGGGAATACAAACCCATATAAAACTTGCAGCATGCCTGCAAAATATATATTAACAAATCCATGTTTTGTAAACAATCCAAAAATGAATCATAGAAGCTATACAAGCTGCCTAATTCAGTATTTTGAGGCTGACTTTCTGTGAAAAGTCAGCCTCAAAATACTGAATTCAGGAATAATCCTGAAAACTTTCTCCCATCCTGAATTTTTCTCCCATTTATATACTATCATTACTATGTACATATACACTCTATTAGTATTTTATTTAAGACAGAAACTAAATTCTTTAATATTCTTAATTGTTTTTGGCCTTCCTCTTTGGCGTGTGTTGAGCCTGAAAAAACTGTCTTTGAGTATTCCAGTTTTATCTCACCCTTTACTTTTGGAAACCTAAAATTTCTGTTTGGAACTCCTAATCATGAGTTTTAGTCAAAACTTTTAATGACAACAATTACCTTGGTTACAGTTTTATTTTTTAAAGTATATTTTCTCTCACATCGTTGGATTGAAAATAGACAGTTTTTTTTAATTTCATGACCGGCACTTCAGTCAAAATGCTGACCAAAAAGTCATAGGGATGCCATACTCAGATGCTGTATAAAAGGACCCTTTGATAAGGATTGATGGTAGAAATGTGGATACTGAATCAGTGCAGTACACCATATTGCAAAGGACATTTTACAAGTCGCTCATTTATCACAGCGTATATATTTTAAAACAATAATTTTTCAATTATTTTTGATTTGATCCTTTACACCAGTCAACAGTTTTTCAGTAATGTCAGGAAGGGTCTTCCTGGTTGAATCAGTCCTAAGCAGAGGACAAAATGGCATTGCTCAAGGATGCAACACAGTGCCTCCAGTGAGACTAGAACCTGCAACCCCTCAATCTCGAGTCAAGCACCCTATCACTGAGCCACTGCACTCTTTGCAATAATAAATATTTACACAATTATTTAAAGTAAGGACCATAAGCCAAACATATTGATCCATGGAATAGACCCCCCAGTTTCATCCACAAATTATGCTGGCTGTCAGCAGCAAATTCGCTGGTGACAGCCGGCTGGCAATAGCAAATTCGCTGGTGACAGCCGGCTGGCAATAGCGATTTCGCTGCTGACAGCCGGCTGTCAATAGCGATCGCCAATTTTATAATTCTATTTTGCAGCTTTAAAGATGCTTGGCTTCAAAGAGTCAAATTCAAATATTATCAGAATTCTATAACATGGAAAAAGGCCAGTGGTATGGAGTGGACCATATATAACGTCCTGTAATTATTAATCAAAACAGTATAGCGAGAAAATATTAGCATCATTATAAAGGTAAACACAAGATCTTTTGAATGGTGCATAGTATGTCTCTCAAAAATGTCTCTGGACAAAGCTACAAGGCAACGATCAGAACTTTTGGATCATCCCTCGTATATATGTCGCTTTTTGACACACCAAAGTTGCAACCTACCTCGGTATAATATGGGCAACGACTCGAGAAAACCTTGCTTTGTTGTATGCATCCGCTCAGCCTGACCAACACCTTTGTAGTTCGCTTTCTGCACGCCCAGTAGTCGCCTATCAAACGCCCTGATGCTCAATTGCTTTTTGAATATGAAAAACGACTGCCCAAAGAAGAAAATCGGGGAATGTCATGCACTGTGACAGCCCATGAGTTCCTACGTTTGTGCTATAAATACCAACCTGCCCAGCTACAGAGCCTACATTGAATCTTGAAATTGTGTTTGCAGCTATGTGTAGGTATTATACTTTCCAGAAACATGCCTACCAAACGCTCTGATGCTAAATGGGTGATTTAACATGTAATAAAGGTAGTCTCTGTAGCAGGTTGGTTTTAGCCTTATATGGTCGCGAATCCCGATGATTGATTTTCTCACGACGCGGCCCATATCAGCGATCTTATGACAAAACCAGTATAGAAGCATATGCGCTTATTGAAAACTCTGGCCCGAGGTTATAAGACTCTTTTCATGCTCAACTCAGCTGAGCACGAAATTTACCCTGCTCATAATTGTTAAAATGCCAACAAACCTTGGCATTTTAACATTTATTTGCATGATAAACACATCATCTGAGAGACTTAAAGCAAGATACTTAATTATTTGTTGGTATTTTAGTTTATTATGAGCAGTTGAAATTTCTTGCTCAGTTGAGTTGAGCATGAAATAATTTTTATAACCTCGGGGCCAGATCAACTTGAGCATTCGCCTAATCTGATCAGAGAACATTAAAACCTCGAACATTCTAACTTCGATTTTTAGAATGACTCGCCAATTCGAAAAGAATAAGGACTCACTGACTTCAGGGAATAGGACCTATTCAAGATCTATACAGTCAGACATAAGTTAAGCATCACCTAAACATTTTTTCAGAGACGTTTTCGTGTACAAATTTCTTCAGAAGAATAACCAGTTTGCATAATCCTTGTATTCTTTTGGTCTGCTGAACATATCAGAATGCCAGTTGGTCATTTTGCTGAATTTCTAAGGTGTCCTGTATACACCAACCACTATTTTTTTTTTTTTTTTTTTTTTTTTTTTTTTGGGGGGGGGGGGGTGTACTCTTAAAAAGTGTCACAGCTTAACCCAAAGTGCTTACTTTGAATTCAAATAAACGCAGAAATAATCTAGACTTATTTTTCAAATTAGTGCCAAACTGATTCTGTCGAACTGCAGGTTTCATGTCAGTTATAGAGTATCATAGAGAAAGCTAATCGCGTAGTAATAATTTTTGCATTATCACTATATAACATGCCATTCTTTACAAATCCATCACTGTTATACTTTTAGAAATATGAATGTGAAATTTTCAGACAGAGCTTGTTTTTGATATTGTTACAATATGACACTTGCACTTTACATGTCCAAGCGTTTTGAAAATACCATAATGGGATAGAGAATAGGGACAGTTTTAGGGTAAGTGTGCATTTACCATGCCTGATTGTTTACCTTTGCGATAATCAAATCGAAATTTGCTGTAAATTGTCACCACTTTATCTATTTTCATTAAATAAAACAAGAAAATATTCATGACTGGAAAGCTTCCTTCCTTTTCTTGGAAAATATTTAGGTGATGCTTAACTTATGCCTGAGTGTATATTTTAATAATTGACTATAATAACTTATGTTTTGGGTGCGTAAAAGAAACGCACCAAAAACTCAAGTTATGTTTGATAGGAAAAATCCTGATGATAATTATTTTGGACTTAATATTTTTTGTCTTCTTCCCGATAATTTTGACTACTGATAAATCGAAATAAAACCTCTAGTTCCGAGGGTTTCCAATTTACGAGATTCGATTGTATATGCTGCTTTGCGCTCTATGGGTATGTAGGGCTCATGCTTCTATCAAGCGGGCTCTTATCAGATACCTTTGCTGATCTAAGTCTTCCCTTGCGCCTTTGCTATTTTGTTTATTTGGCTAAACGGCTGTAACCCAAACCTAAACTGGTACCCTGCCATTATCAAAAAATAATATTTAGGGGAGGGAACCAGACTAATCCAAACCAACCAGGTGCATATGTACGCATCTACCGGATTGTCAATAAGTTGAGAGTAAAGAAAATAAGACAAATTGGAAGACAGATGTCCATTGTTGTATAGGTCAAAGCACTTAAAACAATCAAGGTTGTATTATTTGTACGAACTAAATGATTTGATTGCAGAAGCTTTCTAAAAGAAAATAAATCAGACCGCTGACATTCAAGTGGAGAAATGGTGCTTCACATTGATTGCATTTTCAAAGTTGACATTAGAGCCAAATAAGGATAATACGGAAAAAGATATGATATAATGATTTAGTAAATACTCGATAAATCGAACTCCGTTAGTTCGATTATCAGCCTGTTCGAACTGGTGCTATCTTTTATATGAAAATAATATACTCATTGAATGTGCTCTTTACATTTGCTGAAATATAAAAGGTGAGTTTGATCAGGAAATATCACCATCACACATACTGCAGAACAACCCACGGCACCGTAAGGAATAGCCACAGAACATTTACCTTAACAATGCATCTGTAAGACAATAATAGCCAAGCAACCAGCTTTTTCGTCCTCTTCAAAATGATTGCAAAACTATAATGGACACAAACAAATACAAACACAGAACTCCAACAAACAATGGCAAGTACATTAAACAATAGATCAACATAAGCAGAACCACCGCATTAAAACGGGCAGCAGCCTAAGCCACAATTTGATTGATTTTAAAAGAATTGTTGGAATGCATAAATTTGTGATCAATTTAAAAAGATTATTAAACGTTAGAGTTGGATACAACATGGATATCATGAGACAGTCTGCATGCCTGGTTGTGAACCCATTCACGGTTGATAGCTTCGTATGGTTTTCTCTTTAATTACACGACGGTGGGTCAGGCCACAGACATAATGACGGCCATGACGTAAAGCTTTAATCCGTTGGTTGGTACCTGATGCTTTTTGTTGGGCCAACCGTAGTTCAACTTGAGGTTTTCTTTAGCTCTGACTATGTGTAAGTCATGAGTCATTTTCTTTGTCTCATCAAAGTGTGTTAATATAATTCGATTATTTCTCTGTGATGATACATTGCATTAGTTAGGAAGCCTCCATACGAGCTAAACAATTTTGTGATTTAACGACAACAAAATCGATGGCGAAGATTTGGCGCCAGTTGAATGCATTTATTAAAGTCTGAAGTGTGCTGATCAGTTATGAAGAAACTGTAGATATTGCTAGAGAAAGTGTTTAATATATTATAAACTTAAGGATACCGTTATTATATTTAAAGAACCCAAATAACACCTAAGTCTAATAAGATTGCCCGTTATAAATAGTATAATTTTAATACCGCTATACTTCTGTGTTTAGTTTAAACAATATTTTATTGAAATATTCTACATTTATGCGATATGTACATGGTCAATGGATACAGGATTTGACAGTAAGTTAAAAGCTTATATGAAAGTCATTTCCCGTTTCAGGTATAATTTGTACAATATGTGTGAATAGCTTATTAAGCTTCAAAGAAACTCGCACTAAGAAAGTCATATTGTAATACATGCATATTTCATTATAGAGAAAAACAGAGAGAGAGAGAGAGAGAGAGAGAGAGCTGTTGACCGAGAACCTATCATGTGTATTTGTCTACTTCTAGCATGATGAGTCTTTGGATTGTTTTACCGTTAATAGAGGATATCTTATCATGCTATATAGAAGTGAAGTGGACAGCAATGCAGTATGCCAATATGTATCAACTCAATGAACAAATCTTTTAGACTTTAATATGTAGTCCTGTACTTTGAGGAATAGAGCTTCATTTTCTTCATCAGTTGATGTATCCTTGCCAAAAAGTAATTCATGAGTTGTATGATGTCTAAGAAGGGCTTCTAAGTATCTTTCTCGTGTTACATTGTAATAAGGGCATATGAAGAAAAAGTGGTAAGCACTTTCGAACCCCCCACAGGCACAGGAAGGACTGGGAACTATATTTTTTCTATAGAGATCAGAATTGAGCGAGCTACATGCCATTCGTATTCTTGCGTGAAGTTTTTGACCTAGCCTTGACCCAGCAGAAAAGAATTTTGGCGGTGCTCGCCTCTGTGTGTTTTGTTGAGTTGGTATATAAATGATGCTACTGAGCTGGACTCTTTAATTTCTTGGGGTAGGTTATTCCAGTCTCGTATTGTGGAGGGATAAAAAGAGTTATAATACAAGTTGGTATTAGCGTGAATTGTGCGGATATCGTTAGAATTTCTGAGTCTGTAGGGATTAGCCTCTTGAACAAGTGGCGGCACAAAATCCTGCAGGTGTTACACAAGTAACATGAGTAAAGGACAATGAACTCGTATTTGATCAGCAATAAAAGAGTCCACTTCACCACTAGTCAGAATATTAGAACTGTTACGCACCAATATCAAGTCAAGAAATGAAGAGGAGCTTTCAGTAAAGTGTGTGTCTTCTTGTATAAGCTGTTTAAGATTGTAGTTTTGAATTAGATCTTTCATTTTGTTGTTATTGTTAGAATGCATATTATAATTTAAATCGCCTGTAACAACTATATCAGGTATATTAGTGTTGTGTGCCCTGTCGATGCTTTCATTTAACAGAGTGAAGTAATCAGCATTACTATTAGGTGCTCGATAAAAAACATCAATGAGAATTTTTTTAGTCTTAACTCCTATCTCTATCCAGACGGCTTCTAGGTTTTGCAATTCCAGATCAGATAAATTTATAAGAATTGTTGGAAAGCATTTAATGATCAAGTCAAAAAGATAATTAATTGACATAAAAAGTGTGATATAACATTGGTACCATTCGGCTGTCTGCATGACTGCTTGTAAATCCAGTTTCCTCTTTAGTTGACGGTGGGTCATGCCTCATACTCAGTGACGACATTGACATAGATCTTTCATCGGTGGGTTGATGGCTGATGTTTGTCTTTGGCTGGGACCACTGTGGCTATTCTGTTTTTGTTTATTAGTTGTTTATTGTTGCTCCTTTTGTTTGTGGGGTTTCTGTGGTAGGCCCTTGTTTGGTTGTGCATTACTTAGTGTCCTTTCTAGTTTAGCCATAATCTTGCTGAGGAAAAGAGAGCTGGTTGCTATACTTTTGTTGTCTTCTTAGTTTCATGTGGCTGTCATTTTTCTGGAGCTTTTCCACTGTGGGGCGATTGTGGCATTTTCTGGTCATTTTGTTTTTGAAATCGCATTACATTAGTATATGCAGAACCAAAAATAAGGGAACCATTGACTTTGCGGTATTTTTAATGTACCTTAAACACATACAAAATTGGCGTCCAATGTATCATCCACGTACATTTTGCCCATAACAACGTCACATATATATGGCAAAATATTTACGTTTTTCAAGCCACTTTCGCAATTTCAAAATAAATTTTGTTTCGTTTGATAAATACATTCCAACAGTATTGATTTGATTAAACTCACTGTGATAAAGCAACCAATGTTTGGCAAGCATCGCATTTTATGTCTTTTCCTCAATTTGTTTAATAAATTCAGTAATACATGAGTAATCATGCATATTTGATAAGGGCTTTGTGGTATCACTAAGTTTATGATTTTTTAACCTCAATATACACTTAAGGGATATTCTAACGAATACACTTTCTAAATGGGAATTACCTTAAAAATAGATTTCGAATTAAAATATTCTTTGTAATATATTAGAACAATGTTTCCTGAGTATGTAAGGCTATTTTAGAGAAAAGCAACTCAGAACCCTGAAAGTATTGAAATTTGAGTAGAAAACGAAGTCCACAAATGTACTATTTTTCATACAAATAAATACGGAAAATGGAATAGGGAAATGTCAATGTATTCCATTTATTCATGAGACATGCATTTTTTTCAAAAGCAGAAAGGAAGTAAGTCATTCAGTATATCAATATTCACAGAATAAGAAAAGTCATGAAACTTCTATTTTCTACCTCTATAAAATTGTAAGGACAATACGCATACACATGTATTAATAATTAATGACAAACACATCGCAAATCTGCTCGATTGAGTTCATAACTTTGTGTTCACACAATATCCTTCCTCCATGAAAAAACAAATTGATCCCTCCAACATTACTTCCTTGAAATAATTTTCTACTGAAATATTCCAAATGTATACTTTCTATGTAATCAAATAATATCCATCCTCCTTGAAATAATCCCCCATTGAAACTATCTCCCACATGTATGTATGCACAACATATTATTCCTCTAATTATACTCCAATAAAGATGAAATATTCTAAATGTGCATATTTTCGGAGTAATCAACAATGTCCATCTTCCTTGAAATAAGCCACCATGAAATCATCTAATTCTATATATCACACAGTAGCCATCCTCATTGAAATAGTCATCCATTGAAACAATCGCTTATGTACTCTCACAATATCCTTTCTCCATTGAAATTATACTCATGACTTAAATATTTTAATATGGGGCGGGGGGGGGGGGGGGGGGGGTCAGGTTTTTTATCTAAGCATCTTGGGAATATTACCATGCAGACCGTGAGATTTGGAATTATAAAAAGGTAGGAAAAAGTAAGTGCTGTAGGCATGCATCATACCCTGCCTCAAATATTTTCAAAACAAAGACAAATTAATCCACAAATCAAGGACCATAACTCAGTTGAAGATGTAGAAAATTTAAATGCAGTTGTATCAACCTAGTTATTATTATTATACAAAGTTTCATCATATTTTCAAATCAAGGACCATAATTCTGTAGTTATTTAAATAAATCCTTCCCAAAATCAACTCTCATGCAAAGTTTGAAGAAAACTGATCAAATAATGCTCAGAATAGATCACCAAAACCAATGCTCAACATACATTTTGTAAATAAAGGTCAATTACTTTGTGCTTATTTGGCGAAATTACCCATTTATGATCCCAAACCACTCCTCCCCAATATCAACTTATATACAAAGTTTGAAGAAATAGAACATAAATAGTTCAATATAGTGCTGGAAACAAATTTTCAACACAAATCAAGGGCAATGACTGTGTATAGTCAACAAAATTTACCCGTCTACAATCCTTAACCACTCCTCCCAAATATCAACTATAAAACAAATTTTTGAAGAAAATTGGTCATAAAATGCTCAAGATAGAGAAAGGACGCGAAAATACACTAGTCCACTTGTATTTAAGAGTGCCTCAGGCTGCAGGGCAGGGCAAGTGAATTTTTTGACATTTCTTGTGCAAATTATTGTTCTTCATATATGCCAATAATTTTTGTGATGCAGGCCAAGTGCTTATTTTAAGATATTTCGAGGCATGCAGAGAGCGTAAACAAAGCGGTGATGGACGGACAGACATTTGTGCAGACGGACGCTCAAACGTAAATTTGTGAACGGTGGGTATAACATGATACCCCACTCTTTTTAAAGTGGCGGGGTATAATTACACAGTTTAATATTATATAATTATTTACTTCAATGAGGTAGACATGAGGATTAATCTACCTGAAAAGTGATAATTAATAATTCAGTGAGACCACATTTTGGCTACTGTGCAATGTTCGGGGCTGTGCTATGTTAGGGGGCTCGCCTGTACTCCTGGTACCATTACACTATCATATTGCCTGCTCACCTATTTCCAACTATAAAATTGACAGAGTGCTAGCACCAAAAATATAAAAAATGACCCTTTCGCGGCTAGCAGTGACTTTTGTCATCTGCTGATAACAGGATCCAGAACAGAACCTATAGAATGGAGGTCCTGATCTGGATCCAAATTCTAAACCATAACTTTTCATATTCTGCTAGGGTTTCAGAAAGATTTTTTAAAAAGTTAATTCTGGACAAAAGAGGCTCTGATCAGACTGTTCCTGTTTATTACAGTTCATTTGTTACAGATTCCATGCACTTCAACTGTACTTAACAATGCCAGCCATTGCAGTTTATCAATTATTCTTTCCTGAGAGCAAATAGCAAAGGCGCTGATCAGTCTGTGTGGATGCGCAGGCAGGTCTGCATGTTTGTTGTTTGCATGCAACTTAGTCAAGATTTTCTAGTCAATAGTTTAGGGATTATGTTTTGTGGTTGGAATCTGAAACAATTGAAACAGCATAGCCTAAATGTGATTCCATTGCTCTCCAATAAAAAAGCAGGTTTTAATATCTGGGCACAGACCAAATCATTCATCAACCAGAACAATGGCTGAGAATATTATCTTTGGTCTTACATCATAAACAGAGTCTGGCATGCCAGAGGTGTACTGAAAAGTGTCTCTGCCTTTTGCAAGAGCAACTATTTTATTTAAGATATTATGCTGTTATTACCTACATCAACTTTAAGACTAACTTGCCATTCCAATTTACTCGGTGACTAATCCGAGACTTCTTTGATGATAAAAACCTTTTGATAATTTCTCATTTGGCAGCATTAATGCTAAAGAAAAAAATAGCAGCCAGAGAAAGTTCTGGTTATCCTTGGTGAATCCGGGATGTTTTTCCCCCAAGTCCCGTTCGCCCCCTAGACGTTTCGCCCCAGGTCGATTCGCCCCTAAAAATTTGGGAAGTCTCCATCTACATCCATACTTTGTGTGTGCGAGCTCTGTCCAGTATAAACGGACTGGTCACTGATGGAAATTAAAAGTTATGTTGTCGAGGCTTTATTTTAGCGCTATTTTAAAGTACTACAGCCAATAAAATTTATTCAGAACAGACAAAAGGTATAAGAGGTTACTCTCAGTATGCGAAGCTGAAATATTACGTGTTACATTAAAAAGAATTCAAGTTTTTTCCGTTTTTATGTTGATTTCTGACGAGTTTCTGCTAAAAAAGCCAAAAATAGCTAAAAAGGGTACCTAGGTTTCTTGCTGATGTTCATAAAGACAGATAAACTTTCAATGAATACAACAATACAGTCTTAAAAATAGTATATTGAACCATTGCTTTTAGAAGAAATTTCAAAGATATGTAGAGAAATATAGATGGTCAGTATCTACACTGGTTTTAATGATAAACTTGAAAATACTAAACTATTTGAAATCTAAATTACGCTATTCTTACCATTATTGGCGTGTTAGTGTAATCGCATATTGCAACATTCATCAGTATCTACAGACTCACTGTCTGTTATGATATACATAAACTTACTAAATTATCTTTAATCTAACAGATATGAATCATGTTAAACAATGTAGATACGGATGACATACAAAGGTTTAGACAAACAATTTTTTGGGACTTAAAATTGTAAATTTTTTCTTACCCATCAGTTTAATAATGTTTTGGGCGCTCAAAAGAACCGTCTCAATGACATACGTTTTGGTTGAGAAATAAGAAAGTTAAATATTTTGGTACGCACTCTTAACTATAGGCCTGACATATATGGCATATTGCCACATGTCCTCCGAAATGCACTGACTATCATGATGTACAATAAATTCTCAAATACTTTAAATCAAATTGACGCTGACTGATCTGATCGACACAGACTCATGTTCATCCAAAAAAACACAAATGAAATAATGGCTAGCTCTATAATGAATATATAAATGTTTAATTTATTTTGAATAAGGCTTTGATTTTAAAGGGATAAGCCCGGATAACATAAGTGGGGCGAAATAACCATGGTTTTGGGGGCGAAATGGCTTGGGTGTAGGGGCGAAACATCAAGGCCTCAGATTTGAGGCAGAACCACTCTTGGCGAACTGGTCATGGGGCGAAACACCTTGTTACCATCCTTCCTGGTTGGTACAGAAGTGCCTACAGTGGAATCCCATGCTTCGACAGTAAAACAGTTAGAAAACTGATGTAGTGTGAAATGACTGAAGTATTCGTTGCACAAGTTACACGCAAGAGTTGTTATTGAGAAAGCTTTTTGTTGTTGTTGTATATCTGTGAAAGGCACTATATATGCTGCCAATCGCCTCTATGTGCTGTCTTCTCTTCTGTGAAATACTCAAAGTACTTATACACTATTTTGCTCTGGGTGCGCATGCGTGGCTTGAAATTTTACTGAAAACGTTTGGTGCACTGAATAAATTTAAGAAGTGCACCTACTATTTCAAAACTCCCTTCCCTACTGATTTCTTCTATGTTGCCTGATAAGACCCTTAAATCTATTATGCTGCAATTTATGCCTTCCCTTGATACAGTGACCTATATAAGAGTGACTAGACACTCCATTTTTCAGCCACATAGGTATGTCGGGGCTGATATCACGTGAATTACACCTGGCGCGCCTTTCATTGTATACACACAAAATGGCGACGCAGCTTGAGAAACCGCTGCGTTTATAGGTACATTGAAGAGCGTACTTCGTAATGAATATCGCTCATTGCTACATTTTGTTTATAGCAATCGAAAAAAGATATATGAAATATTTACAAATGATATGTTTCTGCAATGTTACGACTTATCCTATGGAGTTATGACAGTGTAAACATCAGCTGATTTTATGAATTTTGCGGAATTCGTCAAAAACGGCTTCAAAAATACCTGTTTCACTGCGACGAATAAAGCTTTAAACACGGCTATGTCTGTGTCTCTATTTAACAGCTTTCATACACTAAGATGCCTTATGATTCATAATTCATCACAATTATACTATTTAGGTGTTCGTAAAGGTGTTAAAAGTTTTGGTTAACAATAGAGAAATTACGCTGTGTATTGCAAAACCGCCATAAAGGCTAATCGTGTAGATAAATGATATCGATTCCCCCTTATTTACCTGTGTAAGAAGCACGA
The DNA here is from genome assembly GCA_964019695.1 of Loripinus fragilis. NCBI lineage: Eukaryota > Metazoa > Mollusca > Bivalvia > Lucinida > Lucinidae > Loripinus > Loripinus fragilis. Next base: position 47,026,838 of record OZ026516.1, on the reverse strand, counting down.
CAGAGCAATTTGAGTTGAGTATTGGTATTTCCTTGGAGTTTCCAGTCACTCTTATATAGGTCACTGCTTGATAGAACATCTTCCACTGACTCTTCCAGCTCTTTTCTCTCCTCCTCAAACTTATCGCAGTCAAAAAGGTAATGCTCAACAGAAAGCCGCGAAAATAGATAACACTTGACTACTTTCACTTCGGCTTCCAAATTCTGGTAAGCGCATCCCGCGCTTATGCATCATCACATCATTTTACCTGGACAAATATGAATTTAAGCTTTCGGCATCCGATGTAACACTGTTTGATACACAGGGAACGATCGCTTTCTGTAATATTGCAATATCAATGAATATCGATCACTGTCGATTGTCGAGCATTTTTCACAAAATGGCGGATCACTTTGAAGCTTTTGACAGTTGCTAAAGGGCTGGTACCCGCATTTGTCTGTCCTCAAAGATCTTTAAGCTGGCGAAAAAAAAATATGATGGAACCTGTAGAATAATTAGTTTCCGTGATCTCGGGTGGTTTCGTTAAAATTTTCAAATGCCAACTATTTCCAATGTACACAGATATATTCGAATATAATGACTTTTCTGTGTACATATTCTTGTAATTAATTGTTTAAAACACCTTCGGTGTTGTGTTACAGTTGCCTGTGACTTTTGCTTTATGTCGTCTATCTTCGACATCGGGCGGAAACTGCCGAAGGCATTATGGAAACAGAAAGTGTTTACAATCTATAGACACCTCGACCGTGTCTATAGAAAAATAAATCAGACCGCTGACATTCAAGTGGAGAAAATGGTGCTTCACATTGATTGTATTTTCAAAGTTGACATCAGAGCCAAAAAAGGATAATACGGAAAAAGATATGATATAATGATTTAGTAAATACTCGATAAATCGAACTCCGTTAGTTCGATTATCAGCCTGTTCGAACTGGTGCTATCTTTTATATGAAAATAATATACTCATTGAATGTGCTCTTTACATTTGCTGAAATATAAAAAAGTGAGTATGATCAGGAAATACATGTACCACCATCACACACACTGCAGATCAACCCACGGCACCGTAAGGAATAGCCACAGATTATTTACCTTAACAATGCATCTGTAAGACAATAATAGCAAAGCAACCAGCTTTTTCGTCCTCTTCAAAATGATTGCAAAACCATAATGGACACAAACAAATACAAACACAGAACTCCAACAAACAATGGCAAGTACATTAAACAATAGATCAACATAAGCAGAACCACCGCATTAAAACGGGCAGCAGCCTAAGCCACAATTTGATTGATTTTAAAAGAATTGTTGGAATGCATAAATTTAAGATCAATTTAAAAAGATTATTAAACGTTAGAGTTGGATACAACATGGATATCATGAGACAGTCTGCATGCCTGGTTGTGAACCCATTCACGGTTGATAGCTTCGTATGGTTTTCTCTTTAATTTCACGACGGTGGGTCAGGCCACAGACATAATGACGGCCATGACGTAAAGCTTTAATCCGTTGGTTGGTACCTGATGCTTTTCGTTGGGCCAACCGTAGTTCAACTTGAGGTTTTCTTTAGCTCTGACTATGTGTAAGTCATGAGTCATTTTCTTTGTCTCATCAAAGTGTGTTAATATAATTCGATTATTTCTCTGTGATGATACATTGCATTAGTTAGGAAGCCTCCATACGAGCTAAACAATTTTGTGTTTTAACAACAACAGAATAGAGGGCGAAGATTTGGCGCCAGTTAAATGCATTTATTAAAGTCTGAAGTGTGCTGATCAGTTATGGAGAAACTGTAGATATTGCTAGAGAAAGTGTTTAATATATTATAAACTTAAGGATACCGTTATTATATTTTAAAGAACCCAAATAACACCTAAGTCTAATAAGATTGCCCGTTATAAATAGTATAATTTTAATACCGCTATACTTCTGTGTTTAGTTTAAACAATATTTTATTGAAATATTCTACATTTATGCGATATGTACATGGTCAATGGATACAGGATTTGACAGTAAGTTAAAAGCTTATATGAAAGTCATTTCCCGTTTCAGGTATAATTTGTACAATATGTGTGAATAGCTTATTAAGCTTCAAAGAAACTCGCGCTAAGAAAGTCATATAGTAATACATGCATATTTCATTATAGAGAAAAACAGAGAGAGAGAGAGAGAGAGAGAGAGAGCTGTTGACCGAGAACCTATCATGTGTATTTGTCTACTTCTAGCATGATGAGTCTTTGGATTGTTTTACCGTTAATAGAGGATATCTTATCATGCTATATAGAAGTGAAGTGGACAGCAATGCAGTATGCCAATATGTATCAACTCAATGAACAAATCTTTTAGACTTTAATATGTAGTCCTGTACTTTGAGGAATAGAGCTTCATTTTCTTCATCAGTTGATGTATCCTTGCCAAAAAGTAATTCATGAGTTGTATGATGTCTAAGAAGGGCTTCTAAGTATCTTTCTCGTGTTACATTGTAATAAGGGCATATGAAGAAAAAGTGGTAAGCACTTTCGAACCCCCCACAGGCACAGGAAGGACTGGGAACTATATTTTTTCTATAGAGATCAGAATTGAGCGAGCTACATGCCATTCGTATTCTTGCGTGAAGTTTTTGACCTAGCCTTGACCCAGCAGAAAAGAATTTTGGCGGTGCTCGCCTCTGTGTGTTTTGTTGAGTTGGTATATAAATGATGCTACTGAGCTGGACTCTTTAATTTCTTGGGGTAGGTTATTCCAGTCTCGTATTGTGGAGGGATAAAAAGAGTTATAATACAAGTTGGTATTAGCGTGAATTGTGCGGATATCGTTAGAATTTCTGAGTCTGTAGGGATTAGCCTCTTGAACAAGTGGCGGCACAAAATCCTGCAGGTGTTACACAAGTAACATGAGTAAAGGACAATGAACTCGTATTTGATCAGCAATAAAAGAGTCCACTTCACCACTAGTCAGAATATTAGAACTGTTACGCACCAATATCAAGTCAAGAAATGAAGAGGAGCTTTCAGTAAAGTGTGTGTCTTCTTGTATAAGCTGTTTAAGATTGTAGTTTTGAATTAGATCTTTCATTTTGTTGTTATTGTTAGAATGCATATTATAATTTAAATCGCCTGTAACAACTATATCAGGTATATTAGTGTTGTGTGCCCTGTCGATGCTTTCATTTAACAGAGTGAAGTAATCAGCATTACTATTAGGTGCTCGATAAAAAACATCAATGAGAATTTTTTTAGTCTTAACTCCTATCTCTATCCAGACGGCTTCTAGGTTTTGCAATTCCAGATCAGATAAATTTATAAGAATTGTTGGAAAGCATTTAATGATCAAGTCAAAAAGATAATTAATTGACATAAAAAGTGTGATATAACATTGGTACCATTCGGCTGTCTGCATGACTGCTTGTAAATCCAGTTTCCTCTTTAGTTGACGGTGGGTCATGCCTCATACTCAGTGACGACATTGACATAGATCTTTCATCGGTGGGTTGATGGCTGATGTTTGTCTTTGGCTGGGACCACTGTGGCTATTCTGTTTTTGTTTATTAGTTGTTTATTGTTGCTCCTTTTGTTTGTGGGGTTTCTGTGGTAGGCCCTTGTTTGGTTGTGCATTACTTAGTGTCCTTTCTAGTTTAGCCATAATCTTGCTGAGGAAAAGAGAGCTGGTTGCTATACTTTTGTTGTCTTCTTAGTTTCATGTGGCTGTCATTTTTCTGGAGCCTTTCCACTGTGGGGCGATTGTGGCATTTCCTGGTCATTTTGTTTTTGAAATCGCATTACATTAGTATATGCAGAACCAAAAATAAGGGAACCCTTGACTTTGCGGTATTTTAATGTACCTTAAACACATACAAAATTGGCGTCCAATGTAACATCCACGTACATTTTGCTCATAACAACGTCACATATATATGGCAAAATATTTACGTTTTTCAAGCCACTTTCGCAATTTCAAAATAAATTTTGTTTCGTTTGATAAATACATTCCAACAGTATTGATTTGATTAAACTCACTGTGATAAAGCAACCAATGTTTGGCAAGCATCGCATTTTATATCTTTTCCTCAATTTGTTTAATAAATTCAGTAATACATGAGTAATCATGCATATTTGATAAGGGCTTTGTGGTATCACTAAGTTTATGATTTTTTAACCTCAATATGCACTTAAGGGATATTCTAACGAATACACTTTCTAAATGGGAATTACCTTAAAAATAGATTTCGAATTAAAATATTCTTTGTAATATATTAGAACAATGTTTCCTGGGTATGTAAGGCTATTTTAGAGAAAAGCAACTCAGAACCTTGAAAGTATTGAAATTTGAGTAGAAAACGAAATTCACAAATGTACTATTTTTCATACAAATAAATACGGAAATGGAATAGGGAAATGTCAATGTATTCCATTTATTCATGAGACATGCATTCTTTTCAAAAGCAGAAAGGAAGTAAGTCATTCAGTATATCAATATTCACAGAATAAGAAAAGTCGTGAAACTTCTATTTTCTACCTCTATAAAATTGTAAGGACAATACGCACACACATGTATTAATAATTAATGACAAAAACATCGCAAATCTGCTCGATTGAGTTCATAACTGGGAAGCAGGATGGTCATGGTAAAGCATTTATTCTAATACATGTAGTTTGCAGTGGAGAAATGACAGTTAGGGTTCTTTTTAATATCAACTTAGCAAAAGCATATTAATGTCATTCATTTCTTATAACAAAATGACGTTTTTCATTTTTTTGCGTGGGAAATGGAATAATGAAAATTGACTCACTGAAACGCAGACTTAAGAAGCCCAAAGTCTAGTTTTTTGTGAATTCCGATTTTGACCCTTTTAAATTAAATAAGCTGTATTTTGCATAATTCTAAAATCTTCTCACATGATGAGTATAATATTCAATTTTGTTTGACAAAAATATCTTTAACATAAATACGTTTTTGTAGCTAATTGTTTACTGTAGGCATTGGAAGATTCTTTAATATAGAGTGAGTATTTAATCATGAAGAAATCTTTTACCCACTTTCAGGTCCGATACAAAGACCATTTTATCTGTAGACTGTGCATTACAGGTCGTCATCTTAGGATAGTCCTTTCATTCAGCAGAGAAAATTATTTTTAGCCCAACTTGATAGCTGGGCACAAAATTACCTTAAGGCACGAGTTGACTATAAATAGAAGAATTAGATACGAATGAGAGTAATTATTTAGGCACCAAAGGATATAGATGTAATAAAACTCCAATAGCTTATCTGAATGGCTTTACGAAAATTTACTTGGGAAATGATTGGTAGCTATTATCAGTGTAGAAAAATAGTTCTTTACGCATGCCCTGTGGATTAGGACCAAACTCTGATCTGTAGAAACAATTGCCATATGAAATAAGGTCTTTGCACTTAACCACTTTATGCTTAGAAAACTTTTAACCATAAATGGTCGTACATATGTATCTTGTTGGATTGGTCTATAATTAATTATGTAATATTTGTACCATGGCTTGTCCGCCTCTACGTGGAGATAATCCACGCGCTTTAGTGAGTGGATTATCTTACGTACAGTTGGACAAACATGCTACTTGTATAACTAGTTTATACCACCTACATCAGTGTAGGCCTTGCACATCATGAGATAGTCCGTGCTAAAGTTGGTAAGGGTAGTAAAAGGCGTTACTAGATAAAAGTTTCAAACTATTCCAGCTGCATAATATGACTCAAAACTCTTCTGCAACAGAGGGTGACAGAGCCAGTATTTTATGGTTATTTAGCTTAAAAGTACAAGGACATTGTTTGAAACCGTCTTATACTGATCAATTCAAACCGATAATCAAATAATTATTAGCACGGCTTACTTAGTGGTTTTCAAATTGTTGCTGCGTCTTTCATCGCCGAATATTCCTTCCGGTTTTGCTATTTTGTTTTGACGTAAAACAAGTATTAAAAGTTAAATTTGTTGTTTATTATGTAATAACAAAAATGGGGTGCTAATTAATAATTCATTGCATAATAGTTGATAAATTTAGCAAAGCAATTAGATTGTGTATTATTACGTAATAATTTCGGATTTGAAGGCATTGTTCCTTTAGTTTATTTTATGCCACACCGTGAAGTGATTACTTTGGTAAGGTATAGCTAAACAGCTAAAGCGATTGACCATGACCTGATCAAATTTTGTTAAAGAGATCGCGTGACTCAATATCAGATCCAGGTGAGCACTTCAGGTCGTCTAGTTTTTCTCTTCTCTTGTCTTTTAAAACATACGGGTGACATCACATAGGTATTTTGGTGTATGCATTAATTTGCATTACCTGATAGTTCCCAGTCTAAAAATAGTCAAAGGTAACCAGAACCCCCTTTTCAAAATTTTGATTTTTAAAAAATCAATTATTGGAAAGTATTGTGCTTACCTGTTTTTTCAAATGTCGACAATATTTATGCTCGAAAACAATAGATAATGCAATAATGGTGAAAACTCAATCGCTGAAACGTAGTTAAAGAAAAGAAAGATGAAATTAGGTTTATACAAAGCGAGTAGAGGTGTGTTTTTCGCTGTGCATTCTTGTTATCAAGTGTTGGTTATATCATGGATATTATGCAACAGTCTGCATGCCTGGCTACACGTATTAACATAATCACAGCATATCCAACGTATCTATGGTTTCATCTTTAACTGTAATGGTGGGTCATGCCTCGAACTGAATGAAGCTGACCAAAAGCTTTCAATGATGGGTTGGCGCTTGATGCTTGTTTGTGGCCGAACCCACCGTGGTTCATCTAGGGTTGTCTTTAGCTCTGATTGTCTGTGATATAAGAACCGTTTTTGTTTCATCAGAGTAAGTTGATTTGACCTGGCACCTAGGTTATACAACTTTTTTCATGCTCAACTCAGCTGAGCACGAAATTTCAACTGCCGACAAATAAAAAAGTGTCTTGCTTTAAGCCTCTTAGATTTTGTATTTATCATGCTAACAAATGTTAAAAAACCAACAATTGTTGGCATTTTAACATTTATGAACAGGTTAAATTTCGTACTCAGCTGAGTTGAGCATGAAAAAATGTTTTATAACCTCGGAGCCTGAATGTTTCCCCTATGACGATACAGTTCATAAGTTGGGAAGCCTCCATGCGAGCTTGTCAATTGTTTATATTTTACAACATCAGAATATAGGGGAACATTTGGCCAGTTAATTAGATTTTAGTCCCCGGTTGGTTGGGCTGCTGTCTATTGCGAGGCGTTGAGTCTATTGTTGTTCATTCATTGCTTGTTGCTGTTCTCTTAGATGTAGAGGTTGTGTTTGGTCGTTGTTAAATGGTATGGTTCTTTCGAGTTTTGCAAACATCCCGCTGAGGATGAGAGAGATAGAGAAAGCGAGAGTTGTTTGAACTACATTGTACTTTTATTGTACAGTATAATTCGTCTTAAACGGCCACTCAAAAAGAAAACCAAAATTGGTTTTCAAGACCGATTATCGCTTAATGTAGGTCAAAGGTATTGCAGAATGCTCCAAGAGAGCATTCTGCAATACTTACGACCTTCATTAAGCTGCTAGTTGTCGCTAAGAGAGAGAGAGAGAGAGAGAGAGAGAGAGAGAGAGAGAGAGAGAGAGAGAGTTATTTGTTTTTGATTTACTTCTATTGCACCCATATTATTGTTGTAGAGTGGGCTTCTTGAGGTGACGCAGGCTAGTCTGTGGTATGTGGTCTGCGCTTTTGTCACTAATCATTCAAGAGCGAATAGTTCATACTCAGTTGAAATGTCACAATTTGTGGAATCTCGTTGGGGTATCCATTGTTTACTTATTCTCGATTAATGGGATGCCCAGGACATAATGGGCTAACCGAGAACAAGTGTAATATTTACCAAAAGTGAAAGTGGGATAACAACTAAAAGACTCCTAAAAGACATACCAGGACTGCGGTTCTGCTCAATTACTTTATTATCTGGAACTGGGTGACGCGTTTTATGAGCGGCAATTCTACGACCACGCGTTGTAGTTTGTGCTCTTATCTGAAACGATCTTGGCAGCAGTGAAAGATTAGAATGACCCAAGGCTATTACAATCAGAGATTGTAGGACAGCGACGCCTTAGCGCTTTGCCTACTGTTGTCGTTTGCTGAACACCTTTGCAAACAGTTTATCCCAGATCAGAACCGACGGAACGTCGGTCATGAACTGGATATAAACTGTTTGACACTCTGATTGTATTCCAGAAAGATTTTTTCGAAAAGGTAAATTTTGAAAATATCAGTATACGGCAAAGGAGCATGCAAAATTATCAAGCAGATAAGAGTTTTAGTGATGGGAAGCTGTAAATAAGCTAATATATCAAGCCATGATGTTGTTTACTCAGGTCAGTGACCAAGTGGATTGCAGAATCTAAATTTAGAAAACCTGTCTTCATTCCCAGCTTCCATATATGGTCCCAAGCTAGTGCGACTGGTACTCAACTTTAACATGTGCCGAACTACCATGGATCAACGACATACAGTTCTTTCTTCTGACTCCCATTTGTAAACTGTTTATTATTGTATGTCTTTATATGTTATTCTATGTACAAAGTATACAAATAAAATATGTTTAAACCAACAACATAGTTCAGAACAAACTTTGACTCGCAGAGTAAATGATGGACATTATAAAGTCTATTTATTTTAAGTTTAAAAGGGAAGTTTACATAGGTTTCTGCCCGCACATAGATTTTCATAATATTGTGCATAATTATTGCCTAATATATGAATATACAATTTGTGATATAGTTTTCCACTTATACCTATTTACATGGTCAAAAAATGAGATGTGATGTAATCGGGTATCTGATTATAGGGGAACCTTCAGTTTATGCCGCCCATAGCTCTCATAGTATCATATATGGGTTCGGTTTGTTTTCAAAACTATCTATGGCAATTACTTATTATATATGCATAAACACAATTCAGTTTTTGAAATGTTAAATTCAGAAATTTGCGACTTTATTTTAAACAGTCCCCAAATTTCAGCTGATTAATATTTTCCCAACAATTCTGTTTTTAAATTTAGGTCAGGTGTGGTACTTGATTGTATCGATTCCTGATCTTTGCACCCTTACCTACTATGTTCCGGTTCTTTTCAACCTATGAAAATAAATGTAAATTAGGCTATGCATATGTGGAAAATTGAAGACAGGAAACATGTTGTCTTGGAACTTTTAATGTTACAAATCCAAATTCTGAAAAATGTAAATTAATTACTGATTGTAGGTGATGAATAAGTATTTGATTAGTTAATTAGCTTAAAAGCAAGTTTTCTTGTTTGTTTTATAGTATACGTAAGATGGAACCTTTACTATTAATATTGCTAAAACTATTTTACTTACACGAATAGTCGAATACCGATCACATAGAGAAAATTTCACCCTGTCTAACTCCTCATTAAAAACAGTAAATTTTGTAATCTTTATGATAATGTTTCAAGTCCAGATTCACTCTAATAGAAATTCATTCTCCATAATTCAACCATTTCATTTGTGTGTTGGAAACTATTCACTCATTTTATGTAGTTATGTGATCTTTCGCTAGATTATATTTTAACCATGAATAAGTTGCAATATTAGAAAAATACATGTACCGAACTGATACAATTGTAGGTACCTACAATTATATTCAACATCATTCACAATGTAATAATATTATCATTTGGGATAGACAAATAAATGCCAAAAATGCCTTAAAATTTTTAAAACTAATACAATCAGATTGCTCTAAGGGAAACTGATTTCCGGCTTAAATTGCCAGTTAATTGACCGAGGAATCATTTTTGAAAATAATGTACATCATGGACGCCCAAAATTATTCTAAGCATTAAGCTACAAATACAGAACTTAAATATATGAACAAGCAAAATTGCCAAAAGGGCCTGACTGCATGAAAAAAAGTAACAACGATCAGGAACTGGAGTAATACGAACCAAAGTATTGCCCTCGTAGTAGAGATGCTAAGTGTCTTTTCACTTCAAAGGTCGTCTTTGGCATAGAAGTTCCTTAGGACCATAGAAAAATATCCGAAGACACAAACTTTATCTCAAACTCCATATTGGAAAACAGGGCCTACCTATAGCCCAGAGACTTTTTTGTCATATATACTATTATGATACATGTTTTCTACATAATTTGGGCTCACTGAACCGATTTCTGACATAATTTTTGCTTTCTGGATACATTTTAAAGGTCAAATCATAAGGCTTTATTGCAAAACATTGCAATTATATATTTAAATTATAAAAAAATAGACAATTAATAATTTGATAGGTGAATTGAATGTTACTATATCAGGTCTAACATCTCCCAGTTTAGGTAAGCTAAAAGACAATATCATTTGAAGTAAGTCAATGAACATTAGCGATAAAAGAAACTCCATAAGCACATCTGCACTATCAACACTAGCAGTTGCAGATATACTTGTTCTTGGTAATAGTGGATTGGTCGTCCTTGATTAAGCCTAATTGAAAAGGAGCCATTTTCTGCTTAAGTCTGTTAATCAAATTTCCTTTATTATACAGAAAGTAATTTTTGCTGTGATTTCAGATTTCATATATTGAGTAATCCATGATGACTAACTCTGGAAGCACGCCTGCTACAAATGTCACCTGGGAATGGTACTTACCCTTATTATATACCTACAAAAAATACCCATTGATACTACCTATTTTCCTACACCAAAATACAAAATCCCGTATCACCCTACCAGCGTTTTCTGATTCCGTATCACCATCCTCCATAGTTTACCCACGTCGAACTACTTTTACACAGGTACTGTATTTGGGTAAAACCCGGCAACGGGCTGGAATCTGAATCAAATATTATTACGATGTCATTTTTCCACGGTTCTTTCTTTTTTTTAGACGTGTTCGAAAGAAACCCTCAACGGTTGTCTGCACTTTTGACGTCACAAATGACGTCATATATATGCGATGACGTTGCATAACGTTTCTGTCTTCCACGGCGGGAACAGGAGGAGCTAGAGGTACAAAAATGAAAAAGTATAGAAAAACACAATAAATTTGGTGCCAAAATGTTCCTTACGGTCTAATTAAGAAAACGAGTACTTTATGTTTTTGTTCATTTATAAGAAAGTTACAGACGTTTGAAATTCCGAGGTGGACTCGAGGAACAGGATTTTCAAAATGGCGGTCTTCCAATTCTTTCAGCAGTGAACAGCTGATGTATTACTACATGGGTAAAAATATCATGCCACATCACATAGGTCTGCCGTAGTATTTTACCTTACATTTGTGCAAATGCATGTATTATTGAATCGTTATAGCCTTGTTGTTGTTATTTTTGTAGGTATATAATAAATACATCATTACTTTAGTAACTTGATCCGATGGGTCGGATCACGTCTCGTGGGTGCGCCAGGAACGACCGGATCACAGTCGACTTCGTCTCGTGTGATCCGGTCGTTCCTGGCGCACCCACTCGACGTGATCCCACCCATCGGATCAAGTTACTAAAGTAATAATGTGTATTTCTTATGCCAGTCAGACTTAAAAGAACCCACTACTAATCCTTCAACTTCGGTAAAATTGAAAAACAATTCTGAAAGAATTTTGGCCTGTTATGAAAAAGTCATAGACAACATCAGGCAGCTCAATGAATTGGGAGTTGCCCAACTCGAGATTCACAGGTGCCATTGTGGGGATTGGTGCTGATAGCGATTCTCCAAACATAGTACAAAAGATAGCGTTTAATAAAGTAGTGTGGCATATACATTGCAGGAATTCTATTGACTCTCAAAAAGTACAGAGAGCCAGGAAGAGAAGTGGACAAGAGGTGTTTATTAGTTAAGAAAAACTCGACGTTTGAGTGGTAAATCCTCTACATCTTTATACAAACCAGTCGCCACTCCTGTATGCTTTTTGTGATGAAATGGGCAACAAACAAGAGCTCAAAAAGGCCTCCACTTTTGTAGTGGATAAGAGAGTCAGAGACTGCGCTTATCTGATAGGTGACAAACGTTTGTTGTGCAAACGTTCTTTGGGTGACATGGTCGCTATTGATGCCATTTATCATTGCGCATGTTTAATTCGATTCTATAGAAAAGAGAAAAGTGTTGGATGTGACATGACTGAGAGTTATAAGACTCAAGTTATACGGGCACATGTTCTCAACGAGCTACTTGACTACATTGAAGATAAACGTGGTTCAGGGACAACACTTGCAATGTCTGACTTGACGTCCCTCTATGAGAAGCCCCTTGCTTCTCTCGTATTTTCTCATGTCAAATGCAACAGGACACGCCTTAGAGAGGATATTGTGCGTATGATTCCGGACATTAAGCCAGTAGTACAAAAGAATCGTTATTGGCATCTTGTAGTTGATGATAACCTAAGCAAAGCTGTAGCTGACATGAAAGGTAATATACATAAACTGAAGTCTCCACCCTTCACAAAGCAGCAAAAATAATCTGGAAAGAATATCTCAACATAAGCCATGCGTTCACATGATCCATTTCAAATTTAAGCGATAATGAAGCCTAATCTCTCCCACCTACGTTGAAATCATTCTTGATAATGCTTATGGATGGGACAGGCATAGATCAACCGCTTCCTGTATCAGACCATCCCAAGGTTTTAACATAATTTGGGCAACAAATCATTTTAACTCCCTCACCATGGTAACAAGAGTGAGATCCTGAACTGCATTGTCCCTGCAGATCTTAACAATCAGAGGCCAGTGACGACAGCTGCTGTGCTGGATGGTGCTGTTCTCATTCAAATGCTTTGTCCTGGAAGCACTGTGACCATCAGAGACCATTTCACTGATGTGTTTGTGCCATACATCTTCTCTTGGTTTGAAAGAAATAATCAGGTCGCATCGTTTGGGATGTTTACTCCAAAACGAGTTTGAAGTCAGGAACTCGGGAACAAAGAGGCAGTAGAGCACCAAGGCAGGTTAAATTCTCAACCAAAATTTCTAGGAATTGGGCTGCCTTCCTTCGCGTTGATTTGAACAAACAGGAGTTCTTTGTTGAGCTGGCAAAAAACAAATTCAATAAAACATTAGCACTCATGTAAGATCCCATTATATATACTACAGACCAATCCACGGCACCACGAGGAACAGTTAAAGAACGATAATAGCGACATGACATTAAAAACGCAACAAAAGTAAAGCAATTAATAATCATACGCGGATCTAGAGGGGGACAGTGTGTCCGGATCCCCATGGAAAATCACAAAAATATAGGGTTGTGGTACTTGATTGTATCGATTCCTGATCTTTGCACCCTTACTTACTTTTCTTAGCAATACTAGTAAGGATTCCCTGGGAAATCACACAGCAACCAAGCCAGCACTCATTGTTGGGCTACCATCGGCTGGTTGGCCGATGATGGCCCTCTTTTAGTGAGAGTTGGATCCTTTCTCCCCTTATCAACTTAAAAAAAAAACGTTGTAAGAGTTGGACCCCCTCTGACAAAACTTTCTGGATCCGTGCATGATAATTTCAAAAGGAATGTTCCCAATAATGTATTCTAATAAAATTGCTCAAATGATTCCGCTCTGCCAAACAAAATGCTCGATGGAGCTAAAAAGTGAAACATATTCAAATGACGTCTCCTGCTGAACCACTAGTTCAAATTTAAAATAATATCAAAGAAATGTTCCTTATAATAGCATCTACGTAACTTGCACAAACCGTTCAACTCCGCCGAACAAAATGGCCACCGGAGATAAAAGCTGCATTCTCTGTAACTATGAACTTTTTTCGAAAAAAATTATTTACTTTTTAAATCATTTGTAAAAGTAGAATAAAGTTATGTTGTCACAATAAATCTAATTTCTACAGCTGAAAACTGCATTGAAAAGTGAATTATCTTATAAAAACAGGTGTATTTTCTCTTGTTTGTAATTATTTGCGTCCCTCCAATAATTCTAGACAGTTAATTTTTAACATAAATGCTGTTGTTTTGGCACTAATAATTTGTTAATTATTACGAAAAAGGAAAAATGTATACCTGAATTTTAGTATTTTTAATGTGTTCTTGAAAAATAGAAACATTATTTTCAAATTGAAAATATCAAAAGTTACAGATTATGCAGCTTTAAAAAGCGACATCTCTAACAAATGGTTCTGCTCCGCTGAACAAAATGACCACTAGAGCTCCAAAATATTTTTAAATATCTCGTTCTGAACCACTGATCCAATCCTCTACCAAAATAGCACAGCCGTTCCGCTCCGCTGAACAAAAAGGCCGCCAAGGCTATAAAAGAAATATATTTAAATGGCATATCCCCCTGAACCACAGCGCAAAATTCAAAATACAATGTAATTTCACGGAAATGTTCTTTATACTTTTCTCTACCAAAATTGTACAAACTGGTCTGCTCCACTGAACGAAATGACCACCAGAGCTAAAAAATAGAAATGAGCCAGTGCATGAGATTTGCAACAATGTGGTAAGTGCGACCAGCAAAGCCTCAGATCAGCCTGCGCATACGCGCAGTCTGATCAGAGCCTTTGCTAGTCGCTTGAGTATTCTATGATTGTTAAGCTACTGACTGAACACCATTTGGAGTTTCTAAGCTTAAAAGGAGGATGCAGAGGCTCGTCTGAGTCTACACTTGTCAAAATGTCAAATTGTTGGAAATCTCATGCCGCGGTTCAAATGTCTTTGTACAACCGCCAGTCCAAATCTAAAATAATTCCACAGAAATATTTCTCATATTCACGGTTCAATACCAAAATTGGTCCTCGTTTTGCAATGCGGTACTTAGTGTCCTTCCTAGTTTTGCAATCATCTCGCTAGGAAGAGGGAGCTGGTTGCTTTAGTTTAAATGTCTTCTGTGTCTTGTGACCGTTAGTGTTCTGTCTCTTTTCCTAACGGTGCAGTGGGTCGGTCTACAGTGTGTATTTGTGGCATTTCCTGGACATACTCACTTACTTTTTTCAGCTAACTATTTATTGTTAACTTACGTGTATTTTCCAGATCCCACCTAGAGGTTCCATTTAAGAAATTCAGTATTCAAAGAGTTCATTGTCGTTACTACAGTAAAACCTGTGTAAACGGCCACTCAAAAATAGGCAAAACAAAGATCTTAATGACAAATGGTAGCTTAAAGAAGGTCAAAAGTATTGAAGCATTCTGCAATACTTTTGACCTGCATTAAGCGATCTTGGTCTTGAAAACCAATTTCTACTCTTCTTGAGAGTGGCCGTTTTACACAGGTTTTACTGTATAGAGAACCTGTTCTGTTTATGACGCACGTAACCTTTCTTTATTTAATCATATTTATGATGTATATATAGCATGGCACCTAACTATGACACTGTCAGTATCTCAATATAACTCCGTATAAGACTATATATAGGTATAAGGTGAGAGAACCAAAACGTGAGCATGATCAGGAAATATCATATTCACACGCTGCAGACCAACCCATGACTAATTAACATTATGAAGTCTCTCTATTAACCAACGGAAATCTGCAAATAATTGGTGATAATTTACAAATGCTGTGGGGGTATGACAATGCAAAATGCATATCGGTGATGCAGTTATGAAAACAGACACCCCGAGCGTGAACAGTGTTTACAGTTTTTTCATCGCATTGGTAGAAAATGAAAAGCGCAACACCTCTATGGCTTTAACCACATTCTGCTTTCAACTGCTCTAAGCCAAAATGGCCACAAATGACCCATGAGCACATGAAACAGTATCTACACTTCTTCCATATTTTATTTGTGCTAGAAGCAAACGCTCTGGTGAGTCTGCGCAGAAACGCAAGATAAGTAACTTTTTCACAGCAATAACGCATTTAAACACTTTTGTAAACAGAGCAGACCCATATTAGGCAGCTTTTATAAAAGCTACCTGATCAGGGACTACTCTGTTTGTTTATTAAAATATATTTAGATATGATCCTACGCTACTTTGTCCTGGCAAGTAATTTCTTGTTCTATGTATAAACGTGAAAGTATATTAATATAGTTAAGCATGGTGGGTGGAGCCTAGTATAAATACTCATAAATGAAAGGGTTAGAGCAATAATTAGCCACCATATCCATATGAAAAAAGGTTTAATCCGTTCCGTTCAGAGGCCTATTCAATATGCCGCTTTGGTTTCACCTGCATCAGTAAATCCTGTCTTTTAAGCAGCCTTTCAAAAGAAGACTAAAGATAGGTTTTACAGAGTACTGCATTAAGCTAGCATCTGTCTTTAAGACCTCGGTTATTCCCGGTTTTAGTGGCCGCTTAAGACTGTATAATTATATTCAAGTGCAGGACTTAAATCATTTAGACAGGAAATTTAGCAAACAAAATAGTCCCAGTCTGACCAGAGATTATTTGTTTGACTTTTTGCACAAATTGTTTATTCTAATGCACTTGCAAATGTAACGCGACGTCTGATTGGATAACGTTATAAATTTGCGACAGTATATCCTGCGATATACTGTAGCAAACTTGACGTCATTAAGTAACGTCGCTTTTTAATTGGCTGAAAAGTGAATATATGCAGCTGGCGAGCGGTTTTATGCAGCTGGCAGCCGCTGGACGTATAGGCGCAACAAAGTACATTTTCGCTGTCCTTTTGAAGGAAAAATGTGAATAGTGCATTAGAATGGGGATAACCATATTCAAAATTTTCATTTGGGGAGGTATATCGTCGGATATACGTTCAGAAATCACGTTTTACGGCTCCGCCTACGCGTCGCCGTAAAACTAAATTTCCGACCGTATATCCGACGATAAACTTCCCCAAATGAAAATTTTGAATACAGTTATCCCCTAAATGATATTATAACTAGGCTATGTTTTAGTCTAGACCATTACCTAAGGAGGTTCCAGGTCAGAAATCCAGCAATAAAAATCATAACCTATACTGTATTGTACTTGTTCCGCGTCATGTACACAACCTTTAGTAATTAAGGATGTATACGTAGCATGATACCTACATGTAACTGTGCCACTGTTATTATCTCCAAATGCCTCTCTCTCTATATATAGGTAAAGGATGAGTTAAAAACAGTATGTATCGCGATAAAAGCAACGGAAAATCTGCCAATAATTGGTGTTTTCACAAATGCAGTTGTTTTTGCAAATGCGTTGCAGGTATATGATGATGCAAAATGTATAAAGGTAATTCAATTATGAAAACAGACACTTCGAGCTGTTAAACAGAGCGGAAGCTTAGTTCTCGTCTAAGTAAATTTCTTTGCATATCACCTTTTGCATGTTTTAATAACTTGTGTATAAGTGATGTAAACTATTATCATTGACTTAAAATGATGAAGTGAGTAACTTGTATTTTAAAGAAGTGTTTATCTTATTACTCGTGGAGGCTGGTGACATAGAGAAAAAACCCAGGACCTAAATACTTTTAATAACTCTCTTTCTATTTTACACTGCAACATTAGAAGTATACAATAAGTTAGATTATTAAACAGAGAACCTATCAGATTTTGACATATTGTGTTTCACTGAACCTCATCTATATGCTTACATAACTATAGAATCTCCAATTATATCTAGCAAATGTGATATTCCTCACAGAAAATCATGGAGGGGTATATTAATGTATTTATCCTGTGAACATTCACATAAACAAAATATAGCTTTAGAGACATTCTGGAATGAGTCAATTTTGGTTGAAATTAAGGTAAATAGGGAAACTTTCTTGTTGGTTTCTATTATATTCCACAAACAGCGGATGCTATAATCTTTGATGCTCTCAACAAAAATGCAGAAATACTTTACATATCACCAACAATATAATAATTCTGGGAGATATGAATGATTTTATCTTTTAATAGCCTTTTTATATTCTAGGAGACGAAACATCGATAAGTTAGGGATCTTTCATGAAAACCTAGCATATAAATGTCTTGATCCACATAAGAAAGTAAGGGTGATTTTGGTACCATGAACCTAGTTTAAATCATCCAGTAAAATCTACTGACCGTTGCAAGGCCATGCTTCTTTTGTGGATCATTTTTGTTATTTATGTTTCGTGTCTGTCATGCTGTCTGTCTGGTTATTGCAGCTTATGGTCATCTGCTGGGAAAGGGCTAAACTCTTGGCTCTCAGGTGTGTGATGTTTTCCTGTGCTTTTGTCACTTTCCTGTCAGGTGTAGTACTTGATTGTATCGATACCTGGGCCCAGAATTACAATGCCTCCTTTGAGTTAAGGAAGACTTAATTTAGGTATTGACTTTTCAGGATGCGAAAAATAACGTTTAAAACTGATTAAAATCAATATGATACCCTGGGTTAGGTGTGGTACTTTTATTATCGATTTCTGATCTTTGCATTCTTCCTAACTTTGGCTTGTCTTGTCTCCATCAAGGTAGTTTAAATGAAGCTAGTTAATTTTCACAAATATGTTCATCGAGTTTGATAAATTAAGAATACATAATAAAACAATTTAGTTCGAGAAGATGACAAACCCTGGTATGATACCGAAATAAAGAGACAGGCTCAAAGAAAATAGATTTAAAATAAGGTGATCCAAATGACTGAAACAATTATATTTTTTCGTAATATAAGGTAACAATAAAAAAACATGCGACCGATTTTCTTAAATAATAATTTAGATATTATCTTTTTCTGATTTTCTAAATAATGATAAGCATGAATTTTGGCAAGTAATTTGCAATTTTGACAAAAAAAACAAAACAATTCTACATCTTCCATTCCTCCTTTATGGTCAACACTTCCAAACGGTGCAACCAATGGGAATTTAATGATCAAGGCAAGACTGTTTGAACGACTACTTTGCTTTCATTTCAACTGCCAATGATGAACATACCAAGTTACCTTCTTTTGCAAAGCTTACTGATATTTAACTAGCTTACTCTCTCTCTCTCTCTCTCTCTCTCTCTCTCTCTCTCTCTCTCTCTCTCTCTCAAATAATCTGCACTGAACATTAAATAATGTAGAAATTATTATTTCAGTACTCAACCCTACAAAGCATTTGGTGATGATGGCATAAGTGATAAGATTCTCAAGGGTGTCTAAAATCTGTTTCAGAACCAAAACCCCTCAGTAGTTTAATAATAGATCCTTTGATGAGGGAATATTTTCTGATACATAGTATATGGAAACTTGCTTATGTTATTCTCATCCTTAAGAAGGGGAACAAATCGCAACCCTCTAACTACAGACCTGTTGCTCTCTTGAATTGTTCACAAAGACATGAAAGGGTTGTTTTTAAAAAAGAATGTACGATTTTCTCATAGGTAATTATCTCTTAAACAAATATCAATCTGTTTTTTCCGAACCACTAAATAGTGTTTCATTTAATTGACATATACAAAGCTTTCGATAATAATATGTTTTCTTGTATAGTGTTAAGTGATGTTTCAAAGGCATTTGATAAAGTCTGGCACAAGAGTTTTTCTTTAAACTTAAGACAAAATGGCATTGAGGGGAAACTTTTAGAGCTGTTAAATAGTTGGCTAAGTCAAGGAAAACAGCTTGTGGGTGTAAAATCCTGTTTCTCTAGATTAAATATATAGCTTTGCTGGTGTGCCACAGTGATCTCTTTTTATGCCTCTTTTATTTTAGTGTATATTAATTATGAAGCTAGAAACATGTATACTGATTCAGACACAACGAGATTTGACCGTAAGGTTTTGGCAATCCTTGGTAAGTTGGCACATTTCAATTATCTTATAAATTGGCCTGTGGCTGTGTTCATTTATTGTTTCTTGTTGCAAGAAGCTTGTTAAAAGTTTTTGATCATAGAATGTTTTGTTTAGAGTTTTCCTGTTTTTCTGCTGATTCACAAAGTTTGGTATCTCATCAGATTGGACCTCAACAAATCTCTTGTTTGTATCAGTTCTCGCTAGCCTTGAGGCTGAAATGTTTTCAGACTCCGTTTCACTTTTGTTTCAAACTGGGTCGGTCGCTAGGCCCTGACTGCGATTCAGATTATGAAGTCCGTTCCGTCAAGCATGACCCCAAACATATCACCAATGGTGCTACTTATTTTTCTTTTCACCACGGCTCCTTGCCCGCGACCAACAATTTTAACTTTATTGCCCAATTCAAAATCATTTTATGTTTATTGTGTATGACTAGAATATAGTGGAAGGCTCGTAACTAATGTTGTGAGAACGTGTGAACCAACCCCAATGCTATATAATATTTGGCAATAAAAATTAGGCCCAGAAAACTTTAGTTCTACTCAAAGTTACTTGATAAAATAATCGGGACGTGGCTATGTTTAACTTAAGTTTATGGAAGCTCTGGAGATACACTGAAGGACTTTAAAAACGCAAAAAATGAAATTATTGTTTTTTGCATCCAGAATATTTTTTAGCCTTCTTTAACAGATTAAAACGGATGGTAACGACACTCTGCTTCTATCTATACCCAATACTGGTGTTTGTTAAGACACTGGCTACCACCAGCTATGCATTGTTGGTTTACTATGTTTTGCACGTGGCGTCCCCACGAATCAATGAAGCAAAATGTTTTATCATTTCACATGTAGCTTGTAAGTATACATGTATAAATAACACAGCAGTTTTAGTTTTAGAGCTTATAGTCCAATTTCTAGACAAATTTCAAATTGCAATCTTAGAATCATAGGGTATTGCTATTTGATAGAGTATTGCTCTAACATTATTTATTACTTTGACATAACATTTATGGCATGTTTTGCTGACATATTGATGTTTAATTTTGTCAAATCGCAATAAAATTAAGACATCAAAAGTTAGTAAATATTATGAATTTCGATTTTTGCGTTTTTAAAGTCCTTTAGTGTACAGTAAATCCTGTGTAAAACAGCCACTCAAAAATTGTCAAAGCGAAGATCTTAATGACAAATGGTATCTTAATGAAGGTCGAAATTATTGTAGAATAGTGAAGCATTCTGCAATACTTTTAACCTGCATTAAGCGATAATTGGTCCTGAAAACAAATTTTCGGTCTTTCTGAGAGTGGCCGTTTCACACAGGTTTTACTGTGTAGTATTTTGCGTTTGTCAACTGCTAACCATTGAAATATTGGCTATTATAAATGTATTAGTGATACCAGGAAAATTGCAATACGCAGGTTTCAGGGCATCACTAATACTTCACAAAAGAATCAATATGCTCACCGTGCTCACAGTATTAATAAATGGTCAAATAATAACTATTATATTGTAATGGGTCGCGGCGTGAGAATACCTGTCCTCAGGGTTTCCGACCATCTTGGGTGGGGTTTGACGAGCACCAATATTATGTATATATTACCTCATATTACATGTTAACATTTACTGAGAGCTTTCAATAAACTTTGACAACTTTGAAACTTTGATTTCCATGGATAGGCTCTCTGTGATGTTGGGTGTAGACAATACTCAGATAAATTGTAAACTAAATGGGGACAAAGCAGCAAGGAAGTAAAGGAACATGTACATCATATAATTACATGTACGTTTATTTTCAACGTATACAACAATATATACACACAATTAAATCTTTTAATGTATGTAACAATTCGTTTCAAGCACTTCAACATTTACACAGTCGTCCATATGACATTCATAAATTATCACAATCTTCTATTGCACCAAAACATTGCCTAGTTGTCACACTGGTAAATGTATACGTCGATTTGCTGGTATTTACGCGTATTGCTGGTACTTCATAGACGGAGGTGGTAGATATTGGTGTTAATACTATATAGAAAAACATGCCATATGCCTAAAGGACTATAGAATTAGATCATTTTTATGCACATGGCGATTTATGTAAGCATTTACGAATAGATTCGAGTACCGATCTGGACGATCGGTACTCTGCTTACATAAATCGCCATGCATATACTGAATACTTAAAACTGATTGAAGTCTAGAGTCCTTTAGGCATACGGCATGTTTTTCTATATAGTATTAACACCAATATTTACCACTTCCGGTCTACGAAGTACCGGCAATACGCGTAAATACCACCAAATCGACGTATACATTACCAGTGCGGTTGTACACGTGTATAACGATCAGCTGTAATTTACTGTCATGTCAGCCAAGAGTGACAGTGGCGTCATGTTTTGTTTACAAAGTTAACAGGACTTGGAATCGATTGATCACTTGTGTATTAATCCTATCCGCAGGATAGGATTATTACACAACTGATATATCGATTCGTGTTAGCTCAAGAGAAGTGTACAAGTTTAAGTAGTTTCAAAGATGCATAGTAATGAGGCAATTCTATTTTTTTCTTATAAACAGGTACAGTGGGTAAAGCATGACTATTCACTACCATGCACATATGCAGTACTAGTAATCTGTGGTAGGTTCAATACATGTATAACTGTAAACTGAGACTGCCTGCACGCCCAAAATCAAGGTAAACTCGCCAGTGTTTGTTTACAACGACTCTCATCTATTTTTGAATCCACTGTAATATTTTACTTACATGTTACAATTGTAAACAAAACACGACGTCATTGTCACTCATGGCTGGCAGGACAGTACTGTGTAAAGTATAGTTATTTTTTTTGCATTTTTATTGCTTTATAGGGGTAGTTTCAACTGTTATCACAGTCTCAAATTTCAGTGAAAATCTCCTTTAGATGCAGAGATCCAGTTGTAGAGGAAACCCTTTAAATGGATACAGTGAAACCTGTCTAAAACTGCCACTCTAAAAAGACCAAAATGGGTTTCAAGACCAATTATCGCTTAATGCAGGTCAAACGTATTGCAGAATGCTCCAAAGGGAGCATTCTGCAATACGTTTGACCTTCATTTAGCTACCATTTGGCTTTAAGATCTTTGTTTTGTCTGTTTGTGAGTGGTCGCTTAAGACAGGTTTTACTGTACATGTACTTTAGAAGACAGTAGGAACCCAGGTGAAATTTTGCATAACGCAAAATTTCAACTGATTTAAATACTATGTTCTGTTTGATTGTATTCATGGTAAAAAGTCTACAGCAGAAACAGGTAGTAATCTTTAATAGTAATAAGCCAGTGCATGTGATTTCCAACAATGTGGTATGTGCGACCAGCAAAGCCTCAGATCAGCCTGCGCATACGCGCAGTCTTATCAGAGCCTTTGCTATTCGCTTGAGTGTTCTATGATTGTTAAGCTACTGACTGAACACCATTTGGAGTTCCTAAGCCTAAAAGGAGGCTGCAGAGGTTCGTCCGAGTCTACACTCGTCAAAATGTCAAATTGTTGGAAATCTCATGCCGCGGCTAAAATTTTCTCACTGGAAAAATGATGGCCTCAAGTTGTTTAGTAGGAAAATCAGTCTACCTTTACACCAAAAGGGGTGGCAACTCAGTTGGCACCTCGTTTGGTATTAACTTACACTCAGGTTTTTTCAGTGTACGGTTTTGATACTTGTAAAGCAACGGCGTTCAGCAAATTATCGGGCGAGTCTGCACATCCGCGCAGTCTCCCAAGTCCATTCGCAGCTCGCATAAACAACAACAAAAAAATTGGCAGAGACTCAGTTTAACCAGTGGTCCCTCAAGATAGCTATGCATGTACTGTAAATTCGGAAATGTTCGCAAATGGCGTTAAAAGAGATATTTGCGACGTTAGAAATTCGCGACCAGGGCATGATTCACCCATATCAGTAAACGTCAGAATGATTCCACCCTTTCGTGAGAGTTATATTTTCACGAAACTTCGCATAATTTATTCGAAGTTTCGCGAAAATAAACCCACGCGAAAATTTCCGAATTTAAAGTAGATATCAAGAGTGACATTTCGCACATGCATCATCATATCAAGGGTCAATATTGCTACCAAACACCATTGTGCCAAGCTGATTAACCGATTTCATTGGTTAAGAAAAAGACTAGCCCATAAGAAAGAATCTTTGATTGTTCGGAGTAACATGTATTATTAAACTAATCGGTCACTGTATCGTCACGTGGTATGTAATATTCCGGTCTCTTGTAAAGCTAACGGAGATAGGAACCAGTTGGGGGCGTGGCTAGACAGTGGCCAAATAATTGAATAAATTGGGCCTTGACGCGAGAAAACCTGTCTTCGGGGGTTTGCGAACAACACAGGCGCAGACCAGCCTGCGCATCCGCACAGTCTGATCAGCGCCTTTGTTATTCGCTATTTGGAAAGTATCATATGTAAACTTGCTACAGGTGAAAATTCAATTTTCTAGGTAGTCTCTGTAGCTGAGGAGACTGGTTTGAAACTCGCTTTGTCGGAAACCCCAAAGACAGGTTTTCTCACGACGAGGTCCAATTAATGTATCAAGTGCCTATACGCTAGATTTCGGTACTTATCGCATACTCGCCAGAGCCTTCGCTGTTTGCATACAGAACGTATGCACGGTCACCAATCCAGCTCCTTTATCGCATATACCAGTTGGATTACACTTTCTATTTTGTAATTTTGAGAGCAAAATTTAGAAATTGGGCAATGCTATTCGATGGGACACACATTGAACTTTTCGACACTGATATCGTTTATAATAGGATATTCTGTTTGATAGTTCGATAGTGGTTTGTAATGAAGAAAAAATGGTATTTTTCGACTTCAACACAGATTCTAGAACCAGGCTATGTACCAGGGCACACTGTTTAAGGTATAAATAGTCTCGAAGGTAGAAATCAAGGCCATCGAATAGCATTTTCGGATTTCTAAATTTTTACATTGGTTAGAAAAAATAACGATTTGGCTGAAAAAGGCCCATCTCGTTCATAGGAAATAGGTCCCTCTTCTTCAGAACACGGTATTGATTTTATGCGATGAGGGAGCTGGATTGGTGTCCGTGGAATGGATAGAGATAAAGGTTCAGGCCTAGCTTCTCTGAATTTGTCAGCATTGGCATAAATTTGAGACATTTGCGTATATGCTCTAACCCATTTAAGCCTAGCGTCCTTTTTATGGGACATCGGCAAACGGTGCAGAACTAGATCAGACGCCGCAGAACGCGGCGTCTGATCAAGTTCTTCACAGTCTGCTTACAGAACGAACTTTTAAAATTTGAATGAAATTGAAACTTACTATCCAACAACCCTTAAATTCGAAATGAATTCGTCCAATTGAAAAGGGTGGGAAATTTCATTAGGCATACATAGGATAAGTACCAAAATCTCTTGTGCTGACCCAATTATTCTACAAAAAAAGCGAACAGCAATGCTATTGATCAGTACACTGTATGGAAGCACAGTGTCGTCAGTGGCTTTTTTGCTTTGATAATAATAATAAAATTAAATTTCATAGATCTAGATAAGGAAAATTTATGAGCGTCAAAATTGTAAATGTAATTATTTTCTTACCAATTAATTTAACATGTGTTTTGGTGCTCAAAAGAACCGTCTCATTGAGACGGTTCTTTTGAGCATCCACAACATATGTTTTGGATGAGAAATAAAAAAATAGTTTTCCAATACGCACTCTTATCTGGAACTTTGAACATGATATGAAAATATTTTCTCCACATAGTTCATCTGGACCCTGGTGTCTGGAATACCATCACAATTATGCTTACAAATGTTATGATAACAAAGAGAAGCCGGAAACTACAGTAGCCTGAAAAGCACCGGAGATTATCACTTATATTGTTTAACGTCACCTGTACGTGCCGCATTAGTCATAGTGACAGTAACCATTCGGATATTCTCAGTTCTCTCAAATGTTTATCGACTTTCGTATCGATGCCATGGTTCTCAAGAATGAGTGTGAGGTCATCCGCATGAGCACTTCCGGATTCGTATTCATCCTCTTCCTCTTCCTCGGATTCGTCAGAAACTTTTTGTGGGAGGAGCCAATTGTCGTTAATGTATTTTCCAATTTCCTTCACCTCACAACGGCGTTCTATTTTAATATCCAACGCTTTTCTGAAATATCTTAAAAGTCTTGGTGTAAACCGTTTCCACTGAGATGGGAGTTTCGTGGTTTTCCGTCTCTGCCACGAAACGAATTCGTTAAAATATATATCACCTATATCTGCATTTTCCCAGGGAAAATTACCTGTCAACATGCAAAACAGAAGCACTCCGAAAGCCCACACGTCACCATGTGTCGTAACTGTAATAGATTCATTTCGGACGGCTTCACAAATTTCCGGCGGAGTATACGGAATGCTTCCATTTGTTTTACGTATCACAGTTCCATCTTTTCGGGTCATTCCGAAGTCCATCAGTTTTATTTTACTGAAATCCTGATCGAATATCAAAACATTTTCTGGTTTAATATCCCTGTGCACCAACTGTTTACTATGCATGAATTCCAAGGCGGACGCAACCTGTTTCACAACGACTTTCACGTCCTTTTCTTTCATACCGATCTGAGGTGGAATGGCATCAAACAAGTCTCCAACTGGCGCATATTCTTGCGCGAATACAAACGAACTTCTTGTTTCGAATGCTACATTGTACGTGTCAACAATATTGCAATGTGGCGACAGAAAATAACTAAACTGAAACTCTCTTTGGAATTCTTTCAACTTCGTACTATTTTTGGGCAATACCTTCAGCGCCACGTGTGTTCCGGTTTCCAGACATTTGGCAAGAACTACTTTGCCGTATGTGCCACGCCCGAGATCTCGTAAAATCTCGTAATGGTCTTTCAGGTTCAACTGTAGTAAATTGTCTGATGTACTTACTCTTGGTGACTTTGGCATATTCATTGCATTTGTGGATATCTCCCTCACAATGTTGAGTTTGCTTTTACATCACAGAATATAGGTCACAATATATGAAGTGCTTCTTACATCACAAAATATAGGGCACCAACCTGAAATTAGAAATAAACCTTGATTAATCATTTGATTCGACTACCCAAGAGGTCACTATCGGTCTCATTGGCGTAGCTCCCATTACACAGTTACCCACGTGCGTGATAAAAATAGTAGCAATCAAGGGGGGGGGGGGTCACCTTCTGTGGTAAATGTGATTTTCCATACCATAAGGAACTGCTCTTGAAATAAAGAATTCGCTCCCTTTGGAAGCAAATTCTTTCCTTTCAGAGAAGTTCCCATTTTGAAACGGGACGCAAATAAAGATAATCACTGCTTGATCCAGTAGTCTCCCTTTGATCTACGTACATTTTTCAGCGTTCTGGCTACGCCATTGGGTCAACCAGCGTATCGTCATTGAAATGACGTTTTGCTGATAGATAGACGAAGGCCTGATCTAGGTAATTCTTTTTGTAATTTTAGCACCATAAACATCCTGAAATTGTCCCATTTTATGGGACAAATTTGCTAAAAGGAATAATTGGGCCACGTCAAACGGGAGGTTTGGTATAATAGAGTTTAAAAGGATAAATGAATGTTGAAACCCAGGCTTCTGCTTTGCTACACGCCTGGCAACGGTGCACTGAGTCGAAGCCACGCAATCTCTCTACACTATGTGCAATTATTTTACCTAGTTTTCTTAACTGTAAAGTCAATCAAAACATGTGTTCGATCAAAAACGCAGATGTTAACATATGTTTAACTTTTATTGTTTATCCAACAATCATCTGTAGTCTGGAATGCAGAAATTGTTTTTGCCTGAGTAAACCAAAAGAAAATCGTTTTTAAGAGGCAACTTTTGTCATCTGCTGACAATCTTAAGCTTTGCAAACAGTTATAACCTAGTAAGGCATGTAGTTTAAACTTATTGTTTATAAATTTAAATACAGCAGTTCATTTATCCGACTGTTTATTTTGTTTTCTGACGTCATTTTGATGTTATTTAGTGATGTAATATCATTGGTTTCAAGCCAATAACAATATAACCTGTGTGTCCAGCAAAGTCACATGCACTTATTGAGTGATTAGCAAATGTTTTTTTTTAAAACGGAAGGCGAAGTTCTGGTCAGACTTGTGTCTGAATCTAGAGCACCAGTTACATTTTCGTATTTTGTTGATTTTGTCAAGGGCAAACTCAAATAGGCAGGAATTATTCCATCAACATAGCTTGCCACGTATTCAATGCTTTTCGCAGCAGCAAAAATAAGTTAAAAGTTGACTGAATCATATAAAAGTCTGTTCGTTCGGGCACTTAAAGAGCAATATCTACAAATTTCCATATACCAGCCACTTTTAATGTGCAAATTCAAGCTATTGGAAAAGTGCTTTCTAGTGCCAATATTCACGGGAATTCAGTTTAAAGTTGGAACGGCATAGGAAAATCAGTAAAGTAAAAGGGGTGAAAAACAGACTATCTTTAAGCTACTGCCACCCAACCAATAGAGTGTAAGGACCAGCCACACAACATTACAGAAACGGCAACATTCCATGCATGGGTAAAGAAGAATGATGCATTGAAAATCACTATACAAAGTTTAATCAAAAGGGAGATAATTTGCTACAAGGTCAATTTCAAACTCGAAATTTGAACCAGAATCTGTATAAATTACCGATTTGTGTTGATTTTCGTTGTGTCTAAACAACAAAAAACTATCATTGCGATAACTCAAGCAAGGGTAAAATGATGGTATTAATTGATCTTGCATTTTGCAGCCGGATGTTTTCCAGACCATATAAATGCTAATATGAGCACACAGTCCAGCATTATGATCAGAAGACTGTAAACTTTCTTTTTTGTTCAGTATATATTCAGTTTAAATGTACCTCTCCGAGACTCCGAAAAAAGTCATGGCATTTGAGAAGTCGTTTCTATGCATGAATAAACGAAAGGTAAGTGAATAGACTGCACAATTCTAAGGCTCAAATTATACATGTAACGTGGCATAACGCACGTACAATACTTGATCAAAGTTGGAGATTTTCTCGGAAGCCAAGTTAGCATTGCGCGTAAGAGAATGTTAGTCTGCCACTCAGTATGCGGTGAAACATGCTTGCCAAGAAAACATCTGTGAGAAAACTTATCATCCGGAAAACGGAAACTGCACAATCTCCTGATCAGACAAAGAAGTTCATAGGTTGTGCACGCCCGCAATATATTTTAGTCAACATATTCAAATATATCTATCTCTTGATACTACCATACACCCCTCGCGGAAGAAGAAGAAAAGAAGAAGAAGAAGAGTATGTGGCTGAAAGGCGTCAAGATTCTTATCGGTGAGATTGTACGATTTATTTGAGTCAATGCATAATAATGATAATGTTTTTTTTTAATAATGATAATGTTAGGCCAAGGCCGTAGCTACACTGCAAATATACATACATGTATGCGCACCAAATAGAAACTACTGAAATAAGCAGCGATTCTCTTCAAATGCCCCTTTTTGAAATTGGGGACTGCTCTAAAAGGACTGAATTTGCTCCCTAAGGGAGCAAATTCATTCCTGTAAGAGAGGTCCTCTATGATATTAGGAAAAAAATGATGAGGCGATATATTCCTTGAATGTGTAAATTTTTCCATTACGCAAATGCGCACTTGCATCATCTATGCTACGCTAATGAATAGGCTTGCATTAAACGTGCACGTTTTCATGAGTTTTGTCTGAATATCCATCTACAAAATGTACCACCTTACTTAGTTTGAATGACGAAATACTTGCATCACATATGAGGCTTGTATAGGGGTTTCAGGGATACAAGATATTTGCCATTTTACTTCCAGAAATATAGGATACTACCCATTTTACTTCCAGGGATATGGGATACTGTGTTCAATATTTTGGTTACTTTCAGGGATATTGACTATTTAGGAAAATTAATTATGGGGATATTTGCCAATTTATAAGGGATACTTGCCTGTTTACTTCAAGGGATATGGGATATTTGGTACCCCCCTATACAAGCCTCACATATCTCACAAGAGAATTGCCTACTGGTACTGGAAGACGATTC
Organism: Loripinus fragilis; assembly: GCA_964019695.1. Taxonomy (NCBI): domain Eukaryota; kingdom Metazoa; phylum Mollusca; class Bivalvia; order Lucinida; family Lucinidae; genus Loripinus; species Loripinus fragilis. The sequence continues at coordinate 46,997,135 of OZ026516.1, read as the reverse complement.
GCTTGGTATATCGAGCCTTAATATTTTTGCGCAAAACCACTTTCAGAAACAACAACAAACACGAAAACGAACATAAACGCGGGAACGGATAATTGCAAACTTTGAAAATAAACATGCACGACTACATGTACAGTATCAACTCAGTATGAAATCCAACCCCCGCTGTTTTACACAAAATATGTTTTTATGATAATGGGCATCGATTAGGCCAACGAATATTCTCGAACAGTCCTTTTTAGTCTTGACGAAGACCCACTATACTCTTTCTACAAAGAGGAAATTACATGTATTTTCTGAGAGAGATTTATTAAAGCGACCTAGTTCTCCAGGATAGATTTTTTCCTTGTTTGACAAGTTGAGTAATGGAGCGAATATGTCCAGTAATCAATAGAGGCTTTACATGATTACTGTAGTTAGGCTCTAAGAAGTACAGGAGATTCAACAAATTGGCATTTTCATTATCTTATGTCACCCATTATGGATGCCATCTTAATGGTCGTCATAAACAGACAAAACCAAATCAAGACAAATTCCTGCATCTTGTCTGGCTCCAGTCCTTAAAATTTGTTTTCTATATATTGCGTTCCATTGCAAGTCAAATTCATATACAGTAAACCTGTCTAAAAATGCCTCTTTCAAAAAGACAAAAAATTGGTTTTGAAGACCAATTATCGCTTAATGTATGTCAAAAGTAAGGGGAGCATTCTGCAAAACTTTCGACAAATTCAATCATTAAGCTACCATTTGTCATGAAGATCTTTGTTTTGTCTAATTTTCTGTTGCTTTTTAGACGGGTTTTACTGTACACGTAATTGGAAATAGTTTATTTCCCGTGCGTATCCAGAAAGTTTTGTCAGAGGGGGTCGAACTTTGACAATGTTTTTTTTTTACAGTTGATGAGAGGAACCAAATGCTACGATAAATGGGTTATCATCGGCCCGCCAACGAAACGCAATTAAATGGCGTTTCGCTGGCGGTCCGATAATAGCCCGACATTAAATATTGGTTTATTAGCTTTGTGATTTTTCAGGGGATCAGTATTGCTAAAAAATCCTATATTTTTGTGATTTTTCAGGGGGGGGGGGTCAAGACCCCCTGTATTCCCCCTCTGGACCCACACATGTTTCTGATGGCTCTGTTATACTAGAAGAGGCTAGAATTTGTTGATACAAGAAGATTTTTCACTTTGACTGCAAATTTATAGATTTTCCCCTCAAACCATAACATTAGTACTGTTTCAGACTGTAGCCAGTCTATACTGCATCATACAAAAACATAAACACCCAGACAATATACAAAATTTTAAACCCGTGCACATTTGCACAAGTTTCTAATTTTGTAAATATTTCCTGCGCCAATAAGAGCAAATTAGAACAATCACATGCATCAAACTCTTTTAACAAGATATCAGCTAACTCTTGCAGTATTGAAAAAGTGTGATTGGTGTGCGACTGGTATAGGTTTGTAGGTGTGACAGTACCTAATCGCTATATGCAAGGCTGGCTTGGGTAGTGAATCATTTTTGTGGGCAAATCCCAAAGCAGACCCCAAGGTTATATATTTTTCATGCTTAACTCAACTGAGCACGAAATCTTAACTGCTCCTAAACACTACAATTGTTGACATTTTAACATTAATGAGCAGGATAAATTTCGTGCTCAGCTGAGTCGAGTATAAAAAAAGTTTTATAACCTCGGGGCCAGGCTATTTCGTAACGCAATACACATACTGCACATGCACAATGCATCGCCATGACTAAATTAAACATCGAATGCGCCAAAGTAAACGATTCTGTAATTATTATAAAACAACAATAAAATTGGAAAGCCAGAATTATTCTGAATTTTCGAGCAATTGATTTAACCGCCTCTTCCGCGAAGTATACAACCATGATAGTAGTTTTCTTTTTTTCGTTCTTTGTGCAGCTACAGGGAGTTATGTGACCCAGCATATCTCCACTAACTCTCCACATGCGCGCACCAGGTCTTTATGTTTTAAGTGAGACTCGAACAGTTTTATGTATGTTACCAACAATGTTAGTTATTTGGGCCTCGTCGAGAGAAAATCCAGGTTATAAAACTTTTTCGTGCTCAACTCAACTGTGCACGAAATTTCAACTGCTTATAAAAACTAAAATGCCGACAAATGAAGAAGTTTCTTGCTTTAAGTCTCTCAGATGTTGTATTTATCACGCTAATAAATGTTAAAATGCCAACGATTGTTGGCATTTTAACAGTTATGAGCAGGATAAAGTTCGTGTTCAGCTGAGTTGCGTATGAAAAGATTTTTATAACCTCGGGGCCTGATTTTGTTGCATACGAACAACAAAGGCGCATAGGCGCCCTGTTTCGTTCGCTGTAAAGAACATTAGCCAAACTTCTCATACCCAAAATTTTAAGATTCCAACTAGTCTCTGTAGCTGAGCAGCCTTGGGTGAGCATTATTTGGTCGTAAACCGGAAAAAAGAGTTTATCGCAATTGACCATACATGTATTTATCATGTTTGTGGAGCTCGACCTTGCAGCATATTACATGCGTTTCATATTCTGAACACAAAAATTATGTGTGATCATTTTGATATTCTTGAGATATAGATGTCTGTTGAGTGCTTTGCGCGTGCATACAATGAAGGCTTTTGCGACACAGTGTGGCTGTGGCCTTCACGAAAAAGAACTAAATTCCATTAGTTTGCACAAATTAGTTATTTTTGTTTACTTTTTGCATGCTGACTAATGTTGCGTTTTTGGTCACTTACGGATTTTTTTTTAAAAATTACTTTCAGAACTTCCATAGAGTTTCAGAAGTTATGACCCCATATCTTGTCTGAGCTGATTTAGGTCCAATTTGTTTGCAAAGGTTATGAGTCACCACTTGCGAGAAAAGAGATACCAAATTAAGGTAGCGTCGTAAAGCAACAGAACCCAGGCAGGCAATCGTCTGGTATGAATATTCTTCTATTTACAACGTGTGTGCATCATCTAAAGTGGTCCTGCATCTAAAATGGTCCTGGCATCTATTTTGGTCCCAAATTGCCTCTAAATTGGTCCCGGCTGGCATCTATTATGGTACGCTAAGCAGACTCTAAAATGATCCCCGTTATATTCCTGTGCATCATCTAAAGTGGTCCTGCGTCTAAAATGGTCCTGGCATCTAAAACTGCGCAGAGATGTTTAAGTAGGTATGTGTGCATGAGATTATTGTTTCGCGTTTATTTACTTTGACCACAGCATGATAAAACCAACAAACTGACAATGTACATCTAATGAAACATCAAAACAAAAAGACGGGGAATCCGCACAGTCGGATCACGACAGTGTGTCCGTTTGAATGTACAGTTATTGCGCTTCCTCGCATATACGTATTTTTGCTGTTTATAAAGTGCTGTACCGGCGATTACTAAAAACGAAACCTAAAGACGTAGACGAGCAGTCTGGTTTGAATTGAACCTGGTCTGAAACCCCGAAATCAAGTTTCCTGCTGCAAGAGTTAACGACAGCTGTGCCATTATATTCGCTGTGTGAAAGTGATATTATAGTGTAATAGTGTAAACAAAATAAAAAGCAGAAAACGTTTATCAGAGGTCACTATACTCTCCATTTCAAATTCCATTTTTTGTTGTTTCGTTGTTGATTTCAAGGAACAAGATGGTGAAGTTTTCGATTCTTTTTTACTGTTGTTTTGGCGTTGGTGCAGTTAAGGTTTTTGTGTGAATTTTCCGGTAGTTAAATACAGAATCCCGCCATCCCGTATAATGACCACGGATCCTAAATTATCAATTCAGGGTCCGAGAAATAACCTATTCTCCTCATATAATAAGACCTTTCCCTCAATAAAATTCCTGGTCCGGAAAATATCCAACCAACCATATTAAAATTTTCCCTATTTTATACATATTTTCCCAGAATATGGTCCTTTGGAAAATGGGACAATCGAATAACTGAACAATATACGAGCTGACCAAATGGGGTATTGTTTAACTCAAAATATTCAAATAAACTGAACCGCATCTGTACAAAAGAATCAGAAAGCCATGTGCACAAAGCAAATACTCAGATCAGCATGCCTTGGACATCTGTTGTGTGTGCTGGGTCATTGCTGTGTGTCCAATGCTCAGAGAGATGCTAAAACACAAGGGTTTCCTCATACAAAAAAGAGAAGACCTTGATCGGAATGGGCGTACGCCAACTCATGGCGAATGAATGTTGTTTTTAAAATGTGCGATTAATAATGGATGGGTTAGCTTGGAGCTACCATTTTCTATAGAAATTCATTTTTGCTCAAAGATGTCCCCAAATAGTGTTCAGTTGTCCGCTACCCTTTTGACGATACACATAAAATGTGAACAAGTTTGGCCAACACGCCTCTGCGATATTGAGTCCAGAAAATCTGACAATAGCCGCGCTATAACGCATTTCATGTTGTAAAAATAACAATCAAGGTCCATAACTATGACCGACCGGTAAAATTCCATCCAAGATCTTGCTAATAAAAATACATATATAAAATTGGGTGAAATTCCATCCATTTGTTCTCACGAAATCGAGTGATAACGGAATTCTGATCGGCATCACTCAAGGGCCATAAGTTACAAGTTGGAGAAAACTGACAGGCAACAATCACAGCTTGTCGGTATCAAAGCATATGCAAAATTTCGCCATGTTCTGTGCATGTATTCTGTAAAATTGAGCAGAAACGAAATTTAGACTTTTATTAAGGGCCATAACTGTTATAAATTTGAAAAACTGACAGGTAACAATCCCAATATAGATATTGTCAATGTAAATGTATATATAAACATTTGGTGTAATTATCCCCACGCTTTTTTAAAAAAAAAAAAAAAAAAAAAAAGCGAAGGGGATTTTGTAATCGCCTCCGTCCGTCCGTCTATCCGTTACGCTATCTCCTCCTAAACCATTAGACGAAATTCAACCAAATTTGGTGTGTTAGTTACTCATATGAATGGGGCGTGCAACATCAAACTTTTTTTGGCCCCACCTCCTGGAGCCCTGGGGAGGGGCCAAAAGGTCAAATATCATTTAATTTCAATTACAAAGTCAATTACAAAGATTTTTATACCAAAATTTGTGTGTGTTCTCACAAATAAAAGATACAAAACATATCAGACGGGATTTGCATTGTGTCGCCTGGGTCATGCCCATGGGGCGGGACTTTGAGGCGCTGGGGTGTCCAGGGGGGGGTCAAAAAATTTCAAAGATGGTCATGTGGCATATCAAATCGACGGGGATGACGAACAGAACAGAATGCAAGTAAAGTTTTCATCCTAGGGTCAAACTGGTGACCTTGGGGTAAGGTCAAAAGGTCAAATATCATTAAATTTAGACTACCATGTCAATTCTTAGATTTTATACCAATTTTTGTGTGCGTTCTTACAAATAAAATATCGTAAACATATTGAACAGAATTTTGATTCTGTTGCTGGGGTCATGACCCAGGCATTCGACTTGGGGGTGCTGGGTGGATAAAAAAACTTCAACGTAGGGATTTGCGATGGCACCCCATCGACTGCGCATTCTAGTTCCAATTTATTCTCAATGTATTGAGGGGAAACAAAAGTTTGACATTAGCAAGGGTCATAACTTTGTTACAAATTTGCGAACTATGACGGGTTACAATCTCAACCTAGATCTTGTCAATATCAATTCACACAAAATATTTTGTAAAATTTTATCTATGAGATTTTGCAATATTGAGCTGAAACAAAAATCTGACATTAATTAAGGGCCATAACTCTGTTACAAATTAGAGAAAATTCATGGTGTATAACAATCTCAATCTAGATCATGCCAATATCATTGCATATACCATATTTGGTAAAGTCTATTAATTTGTTTTTAAGATATTGAGTGAAAACTGAAAGGTGAAGTCAATCAATGGCCATAACTCCGTTATAAATTTACGAAAAATGACAAATAACAATCCCAACCTACATCTTGTCAATATAAATGGACACACAAAATTTAGTCAGATTCTATCATCTGAGCGGAAAATGAGTTCTAGGTGAAATTCTGACAGCAGTCAAGGGACATAACTCTGTTACATTTCTTTTTAAAATAATGTGTAGCAAACCCAATCTGGATATTGTCTATATAAATGTAATACACAATTCGATAAAAACTTCTATCAATTTGTTCTCAAGATATTAAACTAAACGAAATTATGATGGAATGACAAACGGATGGATGGACAGAATGACAGACATCCCAAATCAAATATGCACCCCCTTTTCATAGAGGAATTATAATTAAAATCAAGGGTTTCATAGTAATGTTATCTCACTTATGAACCTTATGCCCAAAGTAGCTGAAATCAACTAGAGCCACTAGAAGTTAGTTTTTCTATCCAGAGGCCTAGGGTTGGTACTGCTATACAAAGCAATGTCTCTGCCACCAGAAGCCAGTTCTACTTGCCAGAGTCACACTTATTGCTGCTAGAGGCAGAACTGCTATCAAGAGTTTCTGTTGTTTTAACAAAATATCAGTACTATATTATCTGTCGGTAGAGTTCGGAACTACATCCCAGAGTCCCTGTTTCTGCAACCAGAGGTCAGTATTACTATCCACAGTCTCACTCATTGCTACTAAAGATAGTCACTGCTATCCAGAGTCACTATATTTTCCACTAGAGGTCAGTACTGTTACCCAGATTCCCAGCTTCTGTCACCAGAGGTCAATAATAGTAACTATAGGTCACAAATCTGCTTCTAGAGGTCAGTAATGATATACAGAGACCCTGTCTCTGCAACTAGAGGTCGGTACTAGTATTCAGAGTCCATAACTCTGCAACTACCAGCCAGTATTAGTATCTACGGTCCCTGTCACTACTATAAGAGGTCAGGAAAATCATCCAGAGTCCCAGTTTCTGCTACTAGAAGCCAGTACTACTATATTCAGAGGCCATGTCTCTTCCATAGGAGGTCAATATTAGAAATAGTAAGTGAGTCATTGCCACTGGAAGTCAGTGCTAGTATCTTAGTTACAGTCACTGCTATTACAGGTCAGCACTAGTAACCATAGTCACGGTCTCTGCTACTTGAGGTCAGTACTCGTATCCATAGTCTCAATTTCTGCTACTAGAGGTTAGTACTAATAATCATTATCCCAGTCACTTCTAATAGATGTCATTTCTAGCATCCATAGTTTCAATTTCTGCTGCTAGAGGACAGAATAGGCATCCATAGTCCCAGACTCAACCACTAGAGGCCAGTGATTTTATCCAGTGTTCTAGTACTTGCTACTAGAGGTCAGTATTTTAATCCATCGTCCCAGTCTCTGCTATGTATCCGAGTCAATGTCTCAGCTACAAGAGATCAGTACTAATATCAATAGACATAGCCATGGCTACTAGATGTCTGTAATAGTGTCCAGCGTCCCTGTCATTGCCACTAGAGACCAGAACTAGCATCCAGAGTCCTAGACATTGCCACTAGAGATCAGAACTAGTATCCAGAGTCCCTGTCACATCCACTAGAGATCAGTTCTAGTATTTAGACTCCCAGTCATTCCCACTATAGGCCAGTACATTTAGCCGAAAATGACCCTTAACCCACAACTAATTCCTTGAGAAATGTTATCGGCAGTTTTAGTATCAGGAAGGTGTCCTGTTTTATAGAAAAAAAATCCGAGGGAAAATGGTATTTTGGGGGGGTGAAAAAAATACGGAAAATGAAGAAAAATCGCTGAAAACAGGCAATTGATATCATGTAACTGGACCATAGGATCTAATTTGACCTACCTTGCTACCCCAAGACAAGTTTCAATGGGTGTTGAATTGCTTATTGGAACCCCAGTCATGCCCAAAAAAGTTGTACCCCCAAAAACTTATTTTAGCTATGTCTAAATGCATGGTTTCCATAGCAACCCATAATGCTTTCTCCTAAATGGGGGTATACCTACAAATACAACCATATCTCAGCTGCTTTTTAGTCTAGACTACTAACCTTGGTACCAAATTAAAGCCTGGGCATAGACCTTTCAATACATGGTCAAATATGCAAATTTTCTAATTTGAATATTCATGAATATTAATAAGAACTTTAAAATACGGGAAAATTGGAAAAAATACCTGTAGATAAACTGATTTCTGCCCAAAAAACATCACTGATGTACATTGTATGTTGTTATATAATAAGTGATACAATTTGACAAGGTGTTTCATCTGGTGGATTTAGATGTAAAGTATCCCTTTTGCATATTCATGAATATTTATGAAAACTTGAAAAGTGATAGGAAGATCATTGGAGAGAAAAACAGGAAGCAACGACTAGAAATTTGGAACCTGTGATAGTAGACCTACCTTACACCCTTATGACGATTTCTACTGGATGCCAACGACTAGAAATAAGGACCCTGTGATAGTAGACCTACCTTACACCCCTATGACGATTTCTACTGGATGCCAAATTGTTCATTTGGACCACCAAAATGCAAAAGTATTGTCCTCAAAATTTTAACCCCTTTGAGATGTGAAATTGGACGATTTCCATGACAACCTATAGAATAATTCTTAAGAGACGAATGTACTTACAGAAATACTTGTATCTCAGCAGCAACTTACCCAAGAATACTAAACTTGGTATCGAACTAATTCTTTGTCATAGAATTTTTTTCTGAAATGTCCAGTATGCAATTTTCTCATTTGAGTACTCATGAATATTTACGAAAACCTGAGAAATTGAGAGAAAACTCAGGAAAATGGGGTATACAACTCAGCTACTTATTGCACTAGTATACAAACTGGTACCAAATTAATGCTGAGACAAAGCTCTTCTACTCTGGTTAAATATGTAAATTACCTAATTGCCATATCCATCAATATTGATGAATATTGTAGAAGTAAGAGAAAATTTGTAAAAAGGAAAAACCAGGAAAAAAAGGTGTGATAAACTCACATCTCAGAATTCTTTTACCCGTTTGTTCAACATTCTAATGGCTTAATTTATATATTCACGGATATGAAATATTGAAAATAATAGACAAATCTCAGAAAAAAATTAGTGGGTATGTTTTCAAAATTACTCATATTGCAGCTGCTAGATGCCCTAAATAGCCAAACTCAGCTCTTAATTGATGCTTAGACATAATCCTCATACCATGTGGTTCAATATGCATGTGATCTAATTTTATTTAAAAAATGAATTCGATTTTATGAAGGTTCATGGAATCATGAATACTATGGGTCTCTTGCAATGTAAGTGAAGCCCGAAGGCCTTCATGTTAACTTTGCAAGAGACCTGAAGTAGTCATGGTTCCATGAACCTTCCAAAGATTGAATTTATTATTTACATTTACATTTTGTATTATCAGTCAAGTATCAATTTTCAATTTCACCTAACTTGGCTGGTTTTCCAAATATTTTGAATTAAATCAGACATAACGGAGGGTTTGGAATAGCCAAAACGCCAAATATCCGCGCTTAACATACGCGTTCAACGTCACGCAAACCTAAGTAAACAAGAACCCTTTATTGGATGGCGTTGATGTATGCCTGCTCAAATGGCGCGTATGTGGGTGTGGCTTAAATCGTTTGTTCATGAAGGTATGAATGACATCTCAAATGGAAAGGTTCATTTAAAGACTGCATTGGAAATGTAAATATGTTCATATGAATTTATGAAATATTGGAAATGATAGAAAAATCGCAGAAAAAATAGGAGAGTATACATACAAAATTACTGAGGCCAAAAAAATGTGAATTTACTTTTGCATGGAAAATAAAAATAAGGTAGATATGTCTGATTTGTTTTCTAAAAAATATATATGCGATGAATGGGGAAAATGTGGCTAAAAAAGGGGAATTCCCATATAATATTGAACAAGAGGGCAATCATGGGTGGCTCTGGAACGCTCACCTGAATCGTAGCCCTGGATGCACTTTGTTAAGCATAGTTGAATGATTTGAGCAATATAAGGAACATAGATTAATCTGAAACATTTTTGCAATTACTTTGAATCTGGATCAATGGGTCAGATGTTGTGTAAAGAGTTCTATTTTTAGCTCTGGTGATTATAATGTTCAGAATAGCAGAACTGGTTGGGTAGCTTTAGTAGATGGCCTTACAAGGAATGACATTACAAATTGTATGAAATGATTTCCAATTTGGACCAGTACAATGTAGTTCATTTGTTGTTAAAAATATTTCTTACCTAGAGCTCTGGCGGCCTTCTTGGCTGGCAGAGCGGAATCATTTGACTCTATTTTACTTTTTAGGTACGTTGCTATAAAATTTTCAATTTTTCTCATTTCTAATATCTTTATTAATAATGTTGATTTTGCAATTCAAATATTTCAAATAAAGAACATAGGATTTATGCTCTATGTCTTAGCAATATACTAGGCCAAAAAAGAAACGCCGCATATGAAGATTAAAAATATTGCGCGTTAAATGAGAGTTACAAAAATTCATCTGCTATCTATGTTTCGCTACTATTCCTGCCATACATTATTCTCATTGTTTCATTGAGCTCAGTCAACCCAAACCAGTGTACTGGTTGTCTTTTTATTTTCAAGTTTTTCACGTGCACATTCATTTTATTTCAATTCTAACATGTAATAACATATGAAATCACTAGTCTTATATCCAATTTGCTTGAAAACATTTTAAAACTTTAAAATTAAAAGTTACGCATTGCTAATTAACGATGCCAAAATGGACACTTGTGAACGCGAAAAGAAGATAAGAATGTTACAAGCCAACGTGACACCATCGGTGATAGCAAAAAAAAATCGATGCCATGCAAGGATCATTGGATGTCTTACGAAACGTTTCTGACAAATTGGATCAATGTCAGACCGTGCGCATTCATGACGTCATCGCTTAATGACGCGACATGGCTAGAGATTGGTGAAAGACCCCCATATACAATGTATGTTTTATATGCGGCGTTTCTTTTTTGGCCTAGTATATATTAATACCATGTTTGCTGCTATGTTGCAATTAGCAGCTGAGATATTAGTAATTTTGTAGGTATAACCCCTTAATTGTTCTGTGATTTCTTATGTTCTCTTTAATAATCATGAATATCAAATTTAGATTACTCTCATGTTGAACCAATGGATAAAAGGAATGTGTCTTAGCATCAATTCAAAACCAAGTTCGGTAACTCAGGGCAACTAGCAGTTGTGATAAGAGTAATTCTATAGTGATATCCCCTTAATTTTTCTGCAGTTTTTCTATAATACCTTATGTTTTATCAATAGTCACAGATATTAAAGGCAAATTATTTGAATTTTGAACCACTGGGTAAAAGGATGGTATCTTGGTATCAGATTGGTACCACGTTTGATAATCTAGGGAAATTGGTAGATGAGATATAATTAATTTTGTAGGTATACCCCCGTAGTTTTCTTAGAATTTTCTCTTATTTCTAATGTTTTCATTGACATTGATGGATATGGAAATAAGTTAATTTGCATTTTAAACCACAGTGTAAAGGGACAATGTCTCAGCATCAATTTGTACCAATTTTTGACCTGTAGTTTAATTAGCAGTTGAGATACAGGATATTTTGCAGGTATAACCCCTTAATTTCCTGCAATTTTCTCTAAATTCTCATAAATTACCTTGTATATACAAATTAGATCATTTGCATATCCAACACTCAGGAACTTGTTAGAAAACTAAGAAATTATTTGGTACCAAATTTAGTATTTTAGGATGAATTGCAGCTGAGATATCCATATTTTTGTTGGCACACCCCCATTATTTAGGATTGTGGGTTGCCATGGAAACGAATATGCTCTCTGCTGATCACTCATTTTACACACTTATAATCAGAAAACCATCCACACCTGATTTATTCAGCATTTGCTTATAAAGAATGTGAAATTTATAAGCACATTTTGTCAAAAATCATTATTTCCATTTTTCAGGTACCCCACCCACTAATGATAAAATCTTAAATCTTAATTTTCTCGAATTTGACACGGATATCTTTTGAGGACTTTTTTATGGTTATTCACACTACACAACCCTGTACTTTGGTGCTAAAATAATTTCTCAAGGAATTATCTTGACCTTAAAAGTTAAAGTTCCTGGCCTACTAGAGGTCAGTACCATCATCCAGAGTCCTGAATATTGCAACATGAAGTCAGTACTTGTATCTAGAGTCCCTTTCATTCACACTAAATGTCAGTAAAAGTATCCAGAGTCCCTGTCATTGCCACTAGAGATCAGTATTAGTATCCAGAGTCCTAGATATTGCCAATAGAGGTAAGAACTTGTATCCAGACTCCATGTTATTGCAACTAGAGGTCAAAAAATATCTCGAGTCCCTTCCTTTGCAACTAGAGGTAAGTACTAATTTTAGAATCCCAGTCATTGCTACAGGAGGTCAGTTAAAATGCCCAGAGTCCCTGGCAATGCAAACAGAGGTCAGTAAAAGTATCCAGAGCTCTGTTATTTCCACTTAAGACCAGGGTCAGTATCAAGGGTCCCATTCATTGCCCCTAGAGGTCAGTTAAAGTATCCGGAGTCCTAATCCTTGCCACTAAAGGTCAATCTTAGAATGCTGAGTCCTAGGCAAAGTCCCAGTCATTGACACTAGAGGTCAATAAAAGTATCCAGAGTCTCTGCCTCTTCCACTAAAGGCCAGTCCTAGCATCCAGAGTCCTAGACATAGCCACTAGAGGTCAGTACTTGTATCCAGTGCCTCTGTCATTGCCACTAAATATCATTAAAAGTAACGAGAATCCATGTCATTGCCACTAGAGCTCAGGACTAGTATCAAGAGTCTGGTTCTTGATACTAGAGGTCAGTAAAAATATCCAGAGTCCTTCATAACCATTTTATGTCAATTCTGGAATCCATAGTCCCAGTTATTCCCAAAGGAAGTCAGTACTAGTATCATGAGTTCCTGTCATTGCCACTAGAGGGCAGTACTAGCATCCAGTGTCTCAGTCGTTACCACTAGAGGTCAGTTAAATATCCAGAGTCCCTTTCATTGCCACTAGAGTTCAGTACTAGTATCCAGAGTCCCAGCAATTGCCACTTGAGATCAGTTCAAGTATCCAGAATCCCAGTCAATGCGACTTGAGGTGATTTAAATTACCCAGAGTCGCACACATTGTCATTAGAGGTCAGTAAAAAGTTTCCGAGTCCCTGCCATTGCCACAAGTTGTCATTAAAAGTGTCTTAAGTCCCTGTCATTGTCACTAGCTATCATTCCTAGAATCTAGAGTCCCTTCCATTCGACTAAATGCTAATACTAGTATCGAGAGTCCGCCTCTCTGCTACAAATGGACTGTACTAACCATGGTTGTAGTCTTTCTACAGAGTATCAATTCCTTGTTGCAATCACTGCTACAGGCGATCATTATAAGTATCCATAGTCCCAGGTTTTGCCACTAGAGGTCAAACCTAGTACATAGAGTCCCTGTTTTTGCCACTAGAGGTCAGTATTGGTATTCTCAGTCCTTGCCACTACTACTAGAGGACAGTCCTTATATCCATAGATCCAGTCTCTGCTACTAGTGATCAGTACGTGTATCCGTATTCCCAGTCTCTCCTAGTTTCCATAGCCATAGTCTCTACTGTTATAGGCCAGTACTAAATCCCTTATACTAGATATCAGTACTACTCTACTCTATTGTTTTATTTATGATGAAGCATTGGTGGTTAACATTCGTAAGCGCTATATTTGTTGCAATATGACCCAGTAAAAGGACATGATTCGTACTAATTTATATGTTCTTATACTCATTTCGTTTCATTTGCTTCCGTTTACGGAGGTTGTACCTTTAATGGTTCGGTTACGCACCAGTCATTTGTATCCCTCGCCCCCTCAGGGCCGGGGAATAGCGGGGCATTTTATTTTTCAATTTTCAAAGCCCTGCTAAATGCCCTGCACTGCGGGGCCAAATTTGTAGAAAATCCCAGCTAAATGCCCCCGCCCCCCGGGGTTTACAGTAATGACTATCAACAAATGAACTAAACCATTTTGAATAAGCTTTCCATCTTTTCCCCTCTCCCATGGTGGTGTCACATGAAAAGCTTCAGTTGGCCCAGTGGTTTCAGAGAATTTACAAATACATTGTGCAGAGCACAACACAACATAAATATAAGAGGTATCGACTACCACTAGAGGTCAGTTAAATATCCAGAGTATAAACTTCACTGGTAGATATATATATCGATGAGGAGAAGCACAGTGTAAAAGAACCGTACCTCTCTTTCGCATAATTTAGGAGTTATTGCCCTTTGTTATTTTTCACACTTAATTGTGTCCGAAGCATAACACAACAACTACATGTATAACAGGTATCAACTTGAAACTTCAATGGTAGATAAGTCTCAATGAGGAGAGATACAGTCTACAAAGATCCATAACTCTCGTTTGCATAAATAAGAAGTTATCGTCCTTTGTTATACTTGAATTTTGTCCAGAGCAGAATGTAACACTATTAGTGATATCAACTTGCAGCTATTGAACAAACGTAGATTTGGGAGTATCTATCGTTTCTACCGATTCTCTTGATTTCTGAATCCATAGAGAGGTGGGAGGGGGGTAGCGGTACCGGACCACCCCTCCTCGGAAAATTACAAGTGTTATAGGTTTCTTTAGGAATAAGTATGACGACCTTCACACCCCATCCCTACCCCACAGCGTCTAAAATCTTGGACTCCCCCACCCTCTCTCCTTGGAAATTTTCCATGAATTTCACTTGGAATGGTCAATTGGAACACTCTGTAAAAAGTAAGTAAAAGGCGACCTAAGCATCAGTCAGGCTTGGGCCTCGCCCTCCCCAAATGATACGATAATTTCTTGACCCGCCCCTGCCCGAGAACATGCGAATCGACCACCAAGTTGTATCCCTTTTGGTTCATATTGGCAGGTAGATGTTTAGGTACGCTGTAAAGAGGATCTTTTAGACAAGCCCTATTTAAACAGGAAATTAAAACCCCGGCACACACACGACACTGCGGGAACAAATCGTTGGTTTAATCCCGGCACTTAAGCCCCGCTATGTCCCCGGTATCCACGGGCCCAAATTGGCGGGCTGCAATATTTCATATTTAATTCAATGCGGATTAAAGCCCGTGCGCACGAGGCATGAATACACGGAGTTGTCTCAAATGGAATTTCATTTTTGCGTTCGATATTTAAAATAAAACGGCATGTGCGTTAGATAGGGCGCGGGGCTAACCAAATCCTGCAAAACACACACACGAGCGCACGCACGCACGCACGCACACAAATGGCTTGTGTCCTGGCTATAATACGATTATTTTTGCGGTAGAAGCCGTTTAAGTTGAAAAAGTATTAGGTTTGCATACATTTACATTTAGCGCTCAGGACCAATTTAGAGTCTGCTTAGCGTACCATAATAGATGCCAGTCGGGATCAATATAGAGGCTGGTCAGGACCATAATAGATGCCAGGACCAGTTTAGATGCCAGGACCATTTTAGATGATGCACAAACGTGTTAAAAGTCTTGCGTGGTGCCAAGAAATATCCTGAAACTAGGCCAATATTAGTTTACAAAGAAGACTAAATCAATTAGTGAGTTATTTCTGGAACGGCTTACGTTTAGCTTACGGGGAGAATGTACGATAACATTTTAACCCTTGTCCTGTGGAGTATTTTTATGTACCACACTCCTCCCCATAGGGTTAGTTAAGCAAAAATATTTTGCGTAAAATTGCGATTATTTTCTTATCTATAAGTTAAAACATGTGTTTTGGGTGCTCTAAAGAACCGTCTCGTCGAGACGGTTCTTTTGAGTACCCACAACATATGTTTTGGTTGAGAAATAAGAAAGATAATTTTCAGTTACGCACTCTTATCTGGAGGTCTGCCTCCCCATTTTTTATCCTGTTACCCTACAACAGTCCAGTTACAGTATTAGCATGTTTTACTAGAGTGGTGGTGTGGATTCTGATCATATGGCTTCGTCAGAAGCCAGCTGATCTGTATCTACACTGTATTCAAATAGGATAATTCCGAGCTTAGCAAGACATGGGTCAAAACTTTCAGCTCTGTATATCAACAATAATACCTGATACAGAAAAGCTCTTGATGAGACATTGTTTAGTTATTTGATAGTCTTTGAAAGCAATGCATTTGGTGTGTACATCGTTTAAACGGTTCAATGTAATATACAATTGTTAACTACAAAGAGCTTTGAAAGTAAGGAAGAGGGCGAAGATCGAGAAATGATGCAATCAAGTACCACATCTGACCCAGGACATCGTATGGGAAAGTGTAAAAAAAACAACAAAACGTCACATACAGGAGAGCCAAGAGGTAAGCCCTTTCCCAGCAGGTGACCACAAGGCTGAAAGACACAGACAAGACAACATGGCGAAGACAAATACTAATAAAAAGATCCACAAAAAAGTACTGCACCAGAACGGCCAGTAAAAAATAACTGGAGGTTTTTTTTTGATTGTTTGTTTGTTTGATTTGATTCTTTACGTCCCAGCCAACAATCTTTCATTTATGTCGGGACGGGTCTTTTTTGGGTTGAACCGGTACTAAGCAAGGATTTCTGGAGGGCTAAAACTAGTTGAAACCCTTTATTAAATAGTTAGGTACATTTGCCTATCGATTAGTCCATGAAATTGAAGTTAAAACGTTTTGTCAGTCGTATGCTCTTAAATATGCCCCAACTTCAAAAGAGTACGAGCTTATTGGTTTGAGCAGTTTTGTTTGTTTGTTTGATATGATTCCGTACGTTCCATCAACAATTTTTCAGTTATGTAGGAACGGGTCTTCTTGGGTTGAACCAGTACTTAGCTATGATTAAAGTGTCTTTCTCAAGGACACGACGCAGTGACGCCGGGGAGGCTCGAAGCCAAGGCACCTCGTTATCGAGTCAAGCACTATACCACTGAGCCACTGCGCTCCCATGGTTTGAGCAGTAATGGCTCTGGCGAAATTTAACGGTTCCAAGCACGTGCTCGTCTGAGGGTAGTCTACATATCAAGACTGGCTCCAGTCCTTAAAACAATTTTCATCAATGTGTCATATCGTATACTTGTAGTCAGTCTAACTCTGATGGCTCTGTTTTTAAACAGAGCCATCAGAGTTAGACTTGCTACAAGTATATGATATGACACATTGATGAAAAAATGTTTTAAGGACTGGAGCCAGTCTACATATCAAGCGATAAGTACATGTATCACATCTCGTAAGCTGGTTAGAAGCGATTAACACGATTCCTATTAATATCCAACGTTATCACTTAATTGAATAATCACCCGTATCAGCAAGTGCGTATGTATTGATAATTATAATACCATCGTTATCGGCTATCAAATTGTTTACTTCAAAGTCGTACATGTAGCTCTGAGAGTCGTAATGAGCTTACCAATAAGACCACAACCTTGACATCTAAATGGTATAAAATGGATCTATAATAATTTGTGTCTTGCTGTGTTTACCAGTACTAAGCAGGGATAAATGTGTCTTGCTCAAGGAAACAACACAGTGCTGTCGGTGGGTCTCAAACTCACCACCTTTTGATATTGAGTCAAGCAATCTACCACTGAGCCACTGCGCTCCCCCACACAAAACATCATATATTATCATGTGTTATTATTAAATCTACAACCCATTTATTCAAATGATGGTCTATTCCTTATTGACAGAAACTAAAGTATGTAAACTGCATTTGAATAAAGAATTGAAAGGTGAAAGAGAAATAAGTTTAATCAAAATACTAGCTTTCCCTGTTGCAAGGCGATTCATTGTTTACAGATATGAAGATTATGTTAAAATAATGTTTCTGATGTCACAGCGGTAATATGCTCGTCTACGCTCTTACGAAGGTCTACGCCCAAAAGCACATGTCTTTTGCTACACATGCGGGCTGGGTGTCCCACTTGTATTGCTTTGGTGTTACAAACTGCAAAGATTATTAATAATAGTTAACGATCAAACACAATAGTAAGTACTGAATATTCCAGACCCCAAAATAGTACATTGATTATGGGTATTTTCACTATTTAACGTCAGTATTGCCATAATGTACACATCTCACAAATAAATGATTGTTTTTTTTTTAACTGGACCATAGATTTATATATTACGTCCGACCTTGGCCTTTTAAATCGCTATTAATAAACAGCAAAGTGAAATTCGTCATAATTTGAACATGCAAAGTACGTATCCAATGGAATGGCCAGATATTTTTTTATATCAACCAATAGAGTTTTAGATAAATAGGTCTAGACCTAGACTATATGTGGCGTTCCGCCACAAAAAAGAGCTTTTAGTATGTCAAGGAAGATTTCATATGGATTGCTTTCTTTTACCACTGGCCGACGACAGTGGAACACCTAATCCTGATGTTAATGTACAAAAATAGCTCCTTTTTCATGGGGGTCTAGGATTTGCAGTTCATATAATCATCCTTCTCATTAGGTCTGTCTGAACAGAACATTAAGGAAGCGTTCAGAAAATGTTAATTTTGCCCAAGTGTCTGGTCATTACTGTCCTCTACACACTTCACTATGAACCCCTAATAGCTGTTTGCGTATGTTGACAACCAGGTAATTGCATGTGCAAACAGAGATACCAAATAGTTCTCAGGGTTTGTAGGGTTGGCGAAAAAGTTCAGACCAAAACCTAGCTCATCATGTACAAAAAATAAATTGTATGGTAAATATAAATTGTGGTCTCATGCCATCTATAGGTTTTAGTTAGTAATAGTGCCCTGATGAATTTATGGTGTCAGCAGACGATTCTGCACACCAAGCACTAAGTCACCATGCACATCATCGTTGCAAACAGTTTTTTTATTTGGGAAAATCTCAAAAATATACCGCACGTAAAACACTATTTAGGCTGGCTCCAGTCCTAAAGCTGTTTTTTCATTTACATTGTACTTGTACGTGTAGCTAGTCTTAGATTAAGACTAGCTACCAGTATATGATATGACATATTGGTGAAAATTTGTTTTAAGGACTGGAGCCTGTCTAAACACTATTGTACCCATGAGAATAGGAGGGATTCTATTATCATACTTTGTGGATTGCCAAAACAGACACTATGATTTTAAAGCACTGGAGAATAAAAAAAACTCAGCAGTTTGAATTTAGAAGAGATAAAGTCTCCCACGGAGACACTTAAAGAAATGCCATTATTGACAGAAGTTATTTGCATTCGCTGATGAATTGAAATGATTTGAGCCAGTGCATGAGATTTCCAACAATGTGGTATGTGCGACCAGCAAAACCTCAGATCAGCCTGCGCATACGCGCAGTCTGATCAGAGCCATTGCTAGTCACTTGAGTATTCTATGATTGTCAAGCTACTGACTGAACACCATTTGGAGTTTCTTAGCTCAAAAGGAGGTTACTGAGGCTCGTCCGAGTCTACACTTGTCAAAATGCCACATTGTTGGAAATCTCATGCACTGGCTCATTTCGATCCCGATTCTTAGCAAAATAATACTTCATGGCGGTAACAAATTCAACTCGGAAATTAAACGGACATAAAATTAATATCAACCCAAAAACTAATTGATTAGAAGAGATTCAGTTTAATTTGGATTTTAGAACAAAAATAATCCAGTCATGCTGATACTGGTATGTATGGTATTACGTTTACTGCATTTTTCTGCCAGTAACCGTTGCAAAGAGTTTTGACCCAGATCTGGCCCAGACGTTCTGTCAGGCCTGATCTGGATTCAAACTGATTGACACTCTGATTTTATTCCTGAGAAATTGTTTTGAAAAAGTTAATTTTGGAAACCAAATCAGCAGACGACAAAAAGCATGTAAAATTTCCCAGTATGCAAATCGTAAAGGGAAACAAGACTTTATGAACAAGAGCCAAATAAATCATAATACAAAATTAAATAACACTTTTTGATTGGGTTACTCTGTTACGATATTATTGAAAATAATTCAGACAAACTGAGAATGCTTAATCATGTACTTCGAGTTATTGAGAGCCTGCTTCACATGAACATGACACCAGAGGCCGATTGTTCTATCATTTTATTCTTAGCTTCCTGTCAACATTTTTTTCAGTTATGCCGGGACGGGCCTACCTGGATTGATCCAGTACTAAGCAAGGATTAATGTTTATTACTCAAGGATACAAAGCAGTGACGACGCTGACGTTCGAACCGCAACCCCTCGGTCTCGAATCAAGCACTCTTTGGCTGAGCCACTGCGCTTGACATATTGGTGACGTTCTTACATGTTTATACCTTATGTTGAATTAGTATATTAATCAGTATCCATCTGTTGTAATCACCCACGTCAGCAAGTTTACGGTAAATCTTCTAAAATTTCGAACAGTTTTCTCTTTCTGTTCTCAATAAAATGTTGGTTATAAGGGCTTGAATTAAAAGAAATGCTTGTCAGAATAGCAAACAGGGAAGACCCGGATCAGAATCTGATCTGGGTCTGCGCTGTTTGTCTAGGCTTTTTGGTAGGCAACTAGTGTTCGAAATTATAGAACTTCTGCTGTTACACACCAACTGTTACCTAACGTCTACCGATATTTCTCATTGCTTTCCGTTTCGCCTCATTTCACTCTGATAAGGTTTTTCGTTCAATCAATGCGACATAAGGTTCAGTCTCCATGATTGATGGCTCAGGCGAAAAGACAGCTTACATGTATATCAGAACAGAACAGAACAGTAGTTTTATTAGACGTTAACAGTGATTCATTTACAACTTTGGGCTTATGGGTCCTGGGACTCGCTGTTTCCCATATCAATGAGTCCAACTGCAAACTTATGAGTCGAGAACACTATTTTTCATGGCAAATTTGCAAAACCATTGAATTCTGGGACTTGCTGAAATAAAAAAGCAACAACAACTTTGCATTCCAGTGAAAAACTAATGCGCAAAGCAGGTAAAAAAATCACTGCGTTAATTGTACGGTTTCTTTTTTATCTCGTTATTTTTAATAAAGATTTATTAGTCACATGCATGGGCCAATTTATTTTACTAATTTGATACAGGTTAAAGGAAAATAAACTTGATTTTTCGAAAAGTAAGGAAGTATGATCAAGAAATACCACAATCACATACTGCAGACCAACCATGAGAAAAAGCCACAGAACACTAACAGTCAGGAGACACCAGGAAGGCAATTAAAGCAAAGCAACCAGCTCTCTCTAACTCGTCAACTAGAAAGGACACTACGCATTATTAATAAGTAGTGCATAACAAAACAAAGACCAAACACAGAACCCCCATCCCCCAAGAAATGGATTTAGCCAATTCTATCATTCTGATCATTATTGTGCAAAATTAGAAAATGGAGCTACATCATACACTGAAATAGTATTCACCATACAAGCTAAATCACACACAAGACACATACAGATTACCACCTTAAGTTAAAATCTAAAGCATATGCAATACACAGGTTTGTAGTTGGTCCTTAATGTGCCAACAATACGGATTGAAAAATCAAAAGTAAAAAAAGTATGACGCATCAAATAGGCAATTTCGTAGAGCGCATTTAGGGTGAAGGGTTATTTATTTGTAAATACGTTAATGCAAGCTTATCATTTCACTTTGCTTTTAAGTTAGCGAGCATTACTGTTCGTTCAACAAAACTTAAGATCAGCTGATGCCAATGTTATAAATGCTACTTTTGGCTTCCTATGATTCAAAGCTTGCATATCTAAATTCATTCTGTCTACGAAACATGACAGGCTTAGATAAACGAAATTTTTGAGTGAACAATTGTAAAATATTTTCTTACCCAACAGTTTTAACATATACTTTGGGTGCCCAAAAGAACCGTCTCGTCGAGACGGTTATTTTGAGTACCCACAACATATGTTTTGGTTGAGAAATAAGAAAATTGTTTTTTGGTACGCCCTCTTAACTTAAAGTCTGAATTGACAAGCTTCTTAAAATTGTAACACTTGCTAACTGTATAGATAGATATGAAAGGCTAGAGTATACAGGTTCTTAATGGACTCGAAACAACCGAAACTACCTTGTAATGTGCCCCATCAACCACGTACGGAAGGTTCTATTTAGCGTAAATGAGTTCTGATGTTGTTGTTGTTGGTTTATTGTTTTATGTACCTCCATTGTTTGTTTTGGAATGCATTACTTTATGTCCTTTCTAGTTTTGCAATCATCTTGACGAGGAAGAGAGAGCAAACGAGCTGGTTGCTTTGCTTTTATTGTCTTTTGGATTTCTTGTTACTTTAAATGTCCTGTAACTCTTCGTCACTGCGCCGTGGGTTGGTCTGCAGTTTGTGATTGTGGAATTTCCTGATCATACTCACTTACTTTTTAACAGTCTGGACATTTGATCAAGGTGCGTCTTACATATAATATAGATTGCCAATCATGCAATCACAGCGAGAAACCAGTTGATGTCTTTTGATAGATCAATGTTCCATAGACGCTTGTGATAACGCAGTCATTGCTACACTCTTTGAGTGCTAGAACCAAATTACCCAGGCCAAGAAAAGCATGTTCAAACAAAATAGTACCAGATCAGACTGCTCCTAGGAGCAGTCTGATCAGGAACTATTGTTTGCCTTCTACTCCCAGAAAAGCGGAATGGATCATCTCAAATATTCCGATTTTTTAGAACGTCAGCACTCAAACGGTTAAGCTCACCTGAGTGCGGATATCAATGCTTCTGTTAATAAAAATCGACATATCTGCCACGGACATTAATTAACTCTTTTTATACCGAACAAGCATCCCAACCCAATTCCCTTATTGCACCGGGTTTGTCTTAGATAGGTTTGGTTCTCTCCCCTATATATTGGCTAATTTAGGGCACTTGAATCAATAGATTTAGAGGAATTAAGTTTGTCTTCGACTGATTTCCAGTCGTGATGACATTTTAAATGGTACTATTTTCTCGTTTTGTCTCATAACCTGCTAGCTTTGATTTTTAAATTAAGCCAAACCATTTTTTTCAAAGACAAAAGATAATTGAAAAAAGTTTTAATGATCTATTTCTCATCCTTGGACAAGATTAAGTAACTTAAGCAAATTTTTGTACGTAAAAGTGTTTTATTAAGCAGTTGGAATACATGTACTCAATGAGTACAAGCAGCATATAGTTATATAAGAAATAAGATGTTTTTAATGTCTGTTAAATGGTAGCTGCTTGGAAAGGGGAACTATTCAAGAGCAAATGAATTAATGCCTTTACTGTGACAAACGCTGCAGACCCAAGTGAGATGCCGCATTCTGTGATATTCACCAAGAAGCACATTGCATACAAATGCGCCATGATGTAATTTACTATATTCAATGTTTGTTTGTGTTGATGATTTACGTCCCATTCAACAATTTTCAGTCATGTCTGGACGTTTTGTAACCGGTACTTAGCAGAGGATAAAAGGAAATAAAGCCACAACGCAGATACTTCAATAATAATGCATGTTTCAGGTGCATTTTGTAAACCGAAAACTAATAGCGTTTTTCTATTATTAGTATCTATGTATTATGTATACATGTACTTATGTCTCCTACTCTTTCTGTCATCGGTTAGTTTGCGATCTTTGATTGTCTCATTAAGCATTTTAAGTAAAATAGTAATACCATGGTAGGTCCACATGTACGGGGGACAATCCATATATAAAGTACATGTGGAAAAACCATTATTGTGGACAAACCATACAGGTACATGGATTATCTCCCATAGATGTGGACAAAACCCTGGTATTTCTATTTTATACCACCTTCATCAATGTAGACCTTGCACATTACGGGTTATTTCATGCAAAAGTTGGTCAGTGTTGTATAAAGTCAGTTATCGTGTGACGTCGCTTCTGGGGGTGAAAAAATGCCAGATTTAAATCGATAAGCCACTAGTGGTTTACAGATTTTCGGGAAACGTTATGAAATGACACGCATATGGCAAAACCCCAACGTTTTCCGCTAAAATAGGATTTCAAAATAGTTTTGATGTCATATGATAAACGAAATGTAGCATTCGTGCTCCAGTATTATTGAATCTATGAAACTCGTTGCGAAAAAGAGATAAAATGCTCGGCAAGCTAGCATTTTATCTCTTTTCCTCAATTCGTTTAATAAATTCAATAAAATATGATCACTCATGTAAGATCCTCTATGTAAACAAGTTGCTTGGAAATGTGATAGTACCAAGAAGATCTCGCATGTTGGCCCATACCAAGCACAAGCTGTTCACCTAATTTCTATTCCATACACGACCAATACAATAGATTACCTGACAATTCGAACAGTTACTGTAGTTTTCTGTAGTGGTGAGTTCAATTTTTCAATCAGTTCATTAATACATATAATGGATATTACTTCTATAACAAGGTCATTAAGGACATGCTTATACGCCATTTATTAATAACGCTATAGTATTAGGTGCATCTTGAATCACATCAATATGATCAAGACACTGTGTTAAGAAATGCTTTCATACTATTGAGAAAGCTTGACTCTCGACAAAGCTACAAACTCAACAAGAACACTTCTTGAGAAAAATAGTCAAATTGTAAACCAAGTAAATAACAGTCAAAAGCAAACGGAGGTAAAGCATTCCAATGTCAAACAGTAGTGAAAAATAGGTTATCCTCAAAATGTATCGGAAAGGTCTAAATGTGTACCTGAACGAGACTCAAAATCATTACATATGCAACTTAACCCTGAAAGCGCAAAGAAAAAAATGCAAATGAAAATGTTGTCTGCTGAAGTCGACTGCTGCAAATAATTGCCTAACATCACTGGCGAATTAAGTATAGAAGCAAACAGCGTGGACCCAGTACAGACTGCTCCTATAGGAGCAGTCTGATGTAGGTCTACACCGTTTGCAATAGAGGCTTCTTTAACATTTCAGCAGACGAGAAAGCAGACGACATTTGTTGCGCTGCAGCATTATTGAAACGCATTCCTCTATTGGGACCAACAAAGCAGACATTTAAGTGATTAAACTAATTACCTAATTAATTTGTTGGTTCTTGCTTGTTTAAGAGCAGCAATTGTTGTCTGTGGTCTCAATAAAATATAGCAGTTACAAATGTATCATGATAAACGCGACAGGAATGATCAGCTAATACATTTACGTATGTTTCCCGTGATGTAAATGCAAGGCTACTGAGCTTAGCTATTTTCTCAATGAAATGCTTACAAACCTAAGATTAGAAAAGAATAGCCCTACCACAGCCAGACGACACGGAACTTCTAGTAAATTCAGCTAAATTGTTGATTAAAATTTACTGGAAGAGAATGATCAATCGGAGCTAACAGTAGCCTGAGTTTAAAGAACTCAGTTAGTAAATAAAGTTTGACTACATTAGTACATTAATTACCATATACCTCCTAATAAGGACATATGCTTTAAATATGCGCAATGAGAACTTTCTATTTTGCAACATAAGGCCAGATTTTTTGTATTAGTTGATTTACAAACCCTCCTTCTGTAATTTTCTGGAAAGTAGATTTTTTTTAAATTTTATTCACTAACTCTAAACTATTATTTGTTTCGTTGAAAAATAATAATATCTTTTTGAGGTTCTATCTGTGTGTATTTGAGAGTGCGACTGTTAAAAGTAAATGTCATTTTAAAACAGAGACATCAGAGTTAGACTGGCTACAAGTATATGATATGACACATTGATGAAAATTGTTTAAGGGCTTGGGCAAGTCTACTCTTTGCCCACTGGGAAATTAATTATGCTTTTTTGCCGTATGCTGTTTATTTCCAAAATCAACTTTTTCGAAAAATTCTTTCAGGAGTACCATCAGGGCGTCAAACAGTTTGGATCCAGATCAGGCCCGACGTTTTGTCGGGCCTAATCTGATTCCAAACTGTTTGCATTTAAGATATCAGCAGACGACACTACGAGGTAAGGAGTTTTAAAACATGTACACTAAGAATATCTTAGAGAGCTTTTTCCTGTTGTTTCCCACGCGATACATGTATATTTACGAAGCTAATTAGACCAATTTCCTTACATATCCGCGAAACAATTATAAAGGACAAATAAGGAATCATGTTTCATCGTTATACTACGTGGAAATGCCGTTGGAAAAAATGTGGCACTCTCATGCATTATTCACTTAGATCTAAGTGCATTAACTTTGACACTCATGACGTTTGTGAACCAACAAAGAGTGCAAAAATGTTCCCATCCACTAAACGCTTATCCTGCCAGGGAAATAGTGCTATGACAATAGTTTTCTTAATACCTATTGACTATCAAAAATGCATACTATGTTCTTGTTTGGTACACAGAGGAAATGATACAAGACCAGTAATCCACTAACAATCATGAAGTGCCCAATTGTTTATTTTGTAATTTAATTGGTTGCTGTCAAAATTCCTATCAAATGATGTATTTCTGTCGCCAAATATTGTTTTTATTTTACCAAACAGCGAGGACTATATATCATGCTATTAAATTGTTGGCATTTTAACATTTATGAGCAGAAGAAATATCGTGCTTACATGTACCTAAGTTGAGCATGAAAAAGGTTTTATAACCTCGGTGCCAGGTCTCTCTTTCTCAGCGAGATGAATGCAAAACTAGAAAGTTTACTTAGTAATGCATAACATAACATGCTTCATAACTTGAGCAATGTATCACCACAGGGAAACAATCAATTCGAAATGAACATACTGTGATGAAAAAAGAGAGAAGGACTCTTAGCTCACATACAGCCCATGCGCGGATCCAGAGGGGGGGGGGGGGCAGGGGGTCCGGACCACCCCCTAAAATATTACAAAAATATAGGGTTTCTTAGCAATATTGGTCTGGACCCCCTGAAAATTCTAGAAGCTACCCAGCCAGCTTTCAATGATGGGCCAACATCGGCACGCCAGCGAAACGCCATTTAGATGGCGTTTCGCTGGCGGGCCGGTGATGGCCCGCATTTAGTGGTATTTGGATTACCTCTCCCCTCATAAAAACAACAAAAACGTCAAAGTCGGACCCCTCTGACAAAACTTTCTGGGTCTTCGCATGCAGTCAGAGCTAAAAAAAAAACATTATTTGAGCCACGCTGGAATTTGTATTCAACACATGAAGATGCACCAAAAGCCACACTAACAATGCGATTATAATTCAACAACAACCACCACCACCACCACCACCACCACCACCACCACCACCACCACCACCACCACCACCACCACCACAACCACAACAACAACAACAACAACAACAACAACAACAACAACAACAACAACAACAATGTTACAGACTAAAGCGGCTGTTTCCCTGTAAGATTATTTGTTGTTGCAGGCACACACCCTTTATGTACAAGTAGGTATTTGGTGGTGCTTATCATTTCAATCATTTCGCTTAAGGAGTAGAGAACCGATGGTAGAGATGAATTCTTATGTTGCTCTTACACATATACGAATCGGCTTGCGTACGTACGGCGTATAAAAAATGCTCGACAAGCCTCGCATTTCATCTCTTTTCCACAACTCGTTTAATAAATTCAATAAAACATGACTCATGTAAAATTCTCTATATACACGACTAGAGTGAAAAAGCCTAAAAATATAGTCAAATCTCGTTCACAAAGTCAACGTGTCAAGGAAGTTCATACTGTGTGACCAGTGGTTTAAAGCTATCTGCATTCTAGTCAATTTTGCATGCATATTTTAGCCGCGACATGAGATTTTCAACAATGTGGTATATGCGACCAGCAAAGCTGCGCATATGCACAGTCTGATCAGAGCCTGTGCTAGTCGCTTGAATATTCTATGACTGTTAAGCTACAGACTGAACATCATTTGGAGTTACTAAGCTTAAAAATAGGCTGCACAGGCTCGTCCGAGTCTACGCTTGTCGAAATTCCACATTGTTGGAAATCACGTGTCGCGGCTCATTTATTGTCTTATGATCTATTTAATTAACTTATAAAACATCTTCCGGAAACACCATCAGAGTGTCAAACAGTTTGGACTTATTGTAGGGCCTGATCTGGGTCCAAACTGCTTGCAAAGGTTATAAGTAGACGGCAGTAGCCTACATGTATCTCATGAAAATTGATCTGTAAAATACATTATGCAAAAGGTAATTTTCCATTATTTCCTATCAAAAATGTTGTTCGTACAAACAACGTATCTTTTGATATGTACATGTAGTTAAGAAAATGCATTTCATTGAGATTCAATTTAGCCCTCCCCCAACAAAAATGTCCTGTCTCCGGAAACGTTTCATTATTTCTAAGGGGTGGAACATGTACATTGGAGGTACATGTAGGTAAAACGACTAGATTCTTTTCCATAGGCAAATCATTCATGTCATACAAAAAATAAATCAGATATCCCCAGAAATTTAGAGCAGGACCCAAAAGTAGGGTCGGTAGTGTTTCCGAAACATGACATTTTTTGGCCTTACCCAAATTTATTTTGCTTTATTTAAGCAGAAAAATAAAAAATAATCACCTGCTAAAATTCCAATCTCTTGAATCACCGAATTAATAATATAATAATATCAAAACTTGAATATTTCCTCTTTCTCAGCGCACTAAACCATTTTATTTCTCATTTGAAGTATATTTTGATATTATCCAACACTTGTTTCGTAGATGTCTGCGTCAATATCAGTAAAAGAGTTCTGGTTTCTGTTTTACCTATAGAGATACTCAGCCTCAGTCATTCAATGACGTGCTTTCGCATAACCGCTACAACATTTTCTGAAGCGAAGTGCTTATATTAAGATATTTGAAGTCTATCGAGCGATGGATCGGCGTCACAACTCTCGTCGCAAGCTCCGCCTTTGCGTATCGATCAGACTTAATGATTAAACCTTTACCATGCTTAGTCGCTTTTTAAAAACAGTGTGGAACCTGATCAGCTGGCTTCTGAGAAGCCAGCTGATCAGGTTTCACACTGTTTTCCCCTCTGCCAACGCACGCTGATGACTGGAATATGTAAGCATTCGGGAGGAGTGTAGTATATAAAACTATCCATGATAACAATTAATTTTGTAAGGGACTTTCTTGGAAAATGGAGAAATTCGTAAGAATCTGATTTTCTTGCGTTGACTTGGAAAAGCGCCAGTGTGAAAGGTCGAATGCTCTTCAAGCGTCGGGTTTTACTATACTCAGAATAATTTTGCCGCTTCTTGAGAATATGTGTTGGTGACTGGAACTGCACATGCTCTAACCTCATAGACATGTTCGCCAACTATAATTGAATCAAATCACACATATATCGTTTAGATGTTTTTTTCTAGAATGTGTGTAAGTGTAATTAGATTCAGTCAGCCTTACTGCACTTACATGTGTGTCGGGTTGTCTACAATATACGGTCGACTCCCAGTAACCCGTAATCTAGGATATTTAATCAGTATTTTCACTTTGAGGTATCAGTAGTTCGTAGTCCGGGCTACAGGTGTTGTAATTTTGGACGACTCAGTAGTCCGTAGGCAAGAGTTGTCATATGGAAAAATCAGTAGTCTATAGTCAAGGGGCAAGATATTTATTTCACTTGGGAAATGCAGTAGAGTCTGTACTCAATGGGGCAAGAAATTTCAGCTTCGTAAGCAGTAGTCCATAGTCCACGGAACAAGAGTTTTCACATGGGGAAGCAGTTGCATGTAGTCCAGGGGACAAGAGTTTTCACAGTCCATACTCAAGGGGGCAAGAGTTTTCACATTGGGAAGCAGCAGTCCGTAGTCAAGGGGCAAGAGTTTTCACATGAGGAAGCAGTCGTCCGTAGTCCAAAGCTTTTACCTTGGAAAGCAAAAATCCGTACACAAGGGGACAATATTTTACACTTGGGGAAGCAGTTGTCAAAAATAAAGGGGGCAAGAGTTTTTTGCACTTGCGGAAGAAGAAGTCCGTACTCAAGGAGTTAATAGTTTTCACTTGTGGAAGCAACAGTCCGTAGTCAAGAGACAAGAGTTTTCACTTCGGAAAGCAGAAGTCGGGGGAAGCAGTAGTCCATAGTCAAAAAATTTTACTTTGGGAAGCAGAAGTTCGTGCGTAAGAGTTTTCACTGGCGAGAGCAGTAGTCCGTAGTGAAAGGGGCATGACTTTTCACTTGGGAAAAGCGTAGTCCGTAGTCAAGGGGGCTAGGATTTTCACTTGAGGAAGCGCTAGTCTGTAGTCCAGAGGACAAATGTTTTACACTTAGTAAAGCAGCCAAGAGTTTATACGAGGATAAGCAGTAATCCGTAGCTAAGAGGGCAAGTTTTTACATGAGGAAGTAGTAGTCTGTAGTCCAGAGGACCTTTTTTTCATTTAGTTTAGCCATAGTCAGTGAGTCAATGGAGCAAGAGTTTGCACTTGGGTAAGCAGTAGTCCTTAGACAAGGGCACAGTAATTTGCACTTGGGTAACCAGTAGTCCTTAGTCAAGGGGGCAAGAGTTTTCACTTGGGGAAGTAGTATACCGTAGTCTAGGGGGGACAATATTTTCTTAACTTTAGGAAGAAGTAGCCTGTAGTCCAGGGGACAAGTGTTTTTATTTAAGAAATAGATCAGCTCCAGCAGTGAATTGTTGAGTAATAATTCACTGTTTGGAGGTCAGTTGTAAAGAAGATCAAATCACGAGCGCGCAGCGCGAGTGATTTATCTTCGTACAACTTACCGACAAACAGTGAATTATTACTCAACAATTCACGCACTGGAGCTGATCTATTTCGATTCTAACACTCAATAAACGACGAAAACACATTCGAAGTCTTCAGCTTCTTCCAACGTTCCGCCATTGCAATGAAGAACTCCCGCCAATACTTAAACTACGTCGCATACGCTTACATGTAATTGTAACGTCTTTCAAGCGTAAAAACGACGTTACACCGTCTAACGCCATGAATGACGTCATTTTCGAGTGACGTCAGCTATCACACACTTTTGCGGTGAATTATTGTCGATATATCACAGTTTGTTACCGCTGGCTCTATAGGCGAGGTGTGTTAGAATTTGTGTTAGAAGTTGTCTAATCCAGGGGACGAGAAAATTCATGTGAGCTATAAATGCACCGTAGTCTAGTGACATTTTTTTTACTTTGATAACATTACCAGTGGTCTGTAATCTATATTGGACGAGCGTTTATTTTACTTTGAGTTTGCATTAGGCTGATGTCCTGGAATAAAAATAGTTTGAGTGATCAAGACATCGTAGTACAGGGGATAAGAGTGACATATTCTATAATCCAAGGGACAAGCGTTTTCATTTGGAGAAGCTGCAGTCTGTAATTCAGTGGAATATAGTTTTAATTTTGAGCTATCAGTAGTCTGTAGTCCTAGTTATAATATTTTCTTTCTACTTTCAGTAAGAAGTAGTCTGCTGACCAGGGGGCAAGAGTTTCACTTTAATTTAGCAGTAGTCTGCAATCCAGGGAACTAAAGTTAACACTTTGGATAAGCAGTAGTCCATGGGTTTAGCAATTTCATTTTGGGAAATCAGCGGTTGGTGGTCAAGGGAACAAGAATTTCGCTTGAGTCTGTAGTTCAGGGAACATGTTTTTCACTAGAGGAAGCAGTAGTCTGTGACCAGGGTAAAAGAGTTTCCACTTCGGGAAGCAGTAGTCTGTAGTCCGGGGAGCAAGATTTTTTTTACTTAGGGGAACAGTAGACTGTAGCTCAGAAGACAGAGTTTGCACTTTGAATGGACACTAGTCTGTAGTCCAGGGAACAATATATATCACCTAGGGAAGCAGTAATATGTAGTCCAGGGGAAAATATTTTTCACTTGGTGAAACGGTAGTCTGTAGTCTAGGGGAGAGGGGACCCAGGAGTCTGTAGTCCAGGGAACAATATTTTTCACTTGGGGAAAAGTTGTCTGTAATCCATGGAACAAGACTTTTCACTTGGGGTGCAGTAATCTACAGTCCAGAGGAGTGGGAAAGAAGTGGTCTATAATCCAGGGGACAAGATATTTCACTAAGGGAAGCAGTAATTGTAGGACAATAGTAGTCTGTTTTCCAGAGAAGACGATTTTTCACATGGGGAAGCAGTAGTCAGAAGTCCTTATGATTTGGAAAGCAGTAGTCTGTAGTCCCGGGAAGATGAATTTTCACTTGGAGAAGCAGTAATCTTTAGTCAAGGGGAGTGGAAAGCAGAAGTATGTAGTCCATGGGAAACTATATTTCACACAGGAAAGTAGTAGTAGTGGTAAGCAGTAGTCTGTAGTCCAGATAATACGACTTTTCACTTGGGGAAGCAGTAGTCAGAAGTCCTTGGGAGTGAGCAAGCAGTAGTCTGTAGTCCAGAGAACACGATTTTTAACTTTGGGAAACAGTAGTCTGTAGTCCAGTGGAGTTGGAAAGCAGTATTCTGTAGTCCAAAGAACACGATATTTCATTTGGGGAAACAGTAGTCTGTAGTCCAGATGAGTGGAAAAGCAGTATTCAGTTGTCCAGGGGAGTGGAAACCTGTAATCTGTTGTCCAGAGAGCAAGATATTTCACTTCGGGAAACAGTAATGTGTAGTTCAGGGGATTGGAAAACCAGTAGTGTGTAGTCCATGCGATTGAGAAAGCAGTAATCTGTAACCCTAGGAGACGATTTTTTTTACTTGGAGAAGCAGGAGTCTTTTGTCCAGGGGGGAGTGGAAAACCAGTAATCTGTTGTCATGAGAGCAAGGAAACAGTAGTGTGTAGTCCAGGGGACTGAGAAATCATCAGTAGTGTTTAGTCCATGCGATTGGGAAAGTGGTAGTGTGCAGTCCAGGGGAGTGGGAAGCAGTAGTCTGTTGTCCAGGGGACAATATATTACACCTGGCTTAGCAGTAGTATGTAGGTTGGAGACGCTTCAAACGAGCAGATTAACGAATTACATACAGGTTTCATATTTAGTAGAAATGAGATCATAACGAACAATTTCCAATTGTATTTATATTTATACGTGCATCAACGAGATCACTGACAAGAATGTGCGCATATTTAGGGCTCTCTAATCCTGTCCCACCAACGTACATTGTCGTGCCACCATCAGTGCCAGCGAAACGCTATTCAAATGGTGTTTCGCTCGCTGGTTGATGGTGGCCCGGATTTAGACGTTTACTGGGGAGTAATTAGAGTGTCCTTAGGGAACGCTTTCAAATGATGCGTCTGTTAAGCTATGTCAAGGATATGATCAGGAATCAAAAATATGGCTTTGGTCCAGACAAATGGTAATTATAAGTTGTGATTTATGACAATAATTATATCCTCTTGCTTAAGGTACACTGTACGTGCTATGCATGCTCATATTACGGAAACGTTTGCATGTAAAGTATATAATTCTCGTAAAGACATTACTTTACTGATTTTTTGAAGAATGCATTCGATTAGATATTAATTTGACGCTTCAAATGAATATCTTAACAAATGTTTCTATCAGAGAAAAGAACAGCAGACTTATCAAAAATGCTACTTGTTTGTTCTATCAATATTTACAACCACTTTTCCATATTTTTATGTACCCCATCTTTAAAAAGTGGGGAGCATATTAGTTATGGCTTCTCAATGTGTAGGATTTCCTCATAAAATATCTGACCAGTATTACATTGCCTGCAATATCTCCTTTTGTTGCGTTATGTCCCCTTTAAAGGTTCAGATTGAAATGTTGTAATCAAGATATCTAAAAAATATTATAGCAAGGTGCTTCAAACTGTGTCAGCTGAAACTGTAAATTCGGAAATTTTCGCGAGGGTTTTATTTTCGCGAAACTTCGCATATGTAAAGTTTCCTGAAAATAAAATCCTCACGAATCAGCGGTATCATCCGGTCGTTTACTGATATAGGTAAATCACGCCCTTGTCGCGAACTTTTAACGTCGCAAATATGTGTTTTAACGTTATTCACGAAAATAAAATTATCGCGAAAATTTCAAAATTTACAGTAGAGGATAATGAGTGAATTACCTGGTGACTTTCATTTAGAAGTGTATTCTATTTTTCCGAGTGATTGCCCGTTGAAAACATGTAATCAAGCTATCTCAAAATAGACATCTGAGGAGATGGCAGATCCCCGCTCACCCCCCCCCCCCCCCCCCACCGCCCCGACACTTATATTATTTTTCGATTTATTGCCCTTTGCTACTTTGCCTATTGAAATCGTGTAATCAAGAGGATTCTGAGTAGTAGAGCTTCATGTAGGAGTTTCAAACACAAGATGACCCTTGTCTTAAAAAGAGCACCATCCTTTAAGATACGCATTCCGTTAGGGGCACAGTGTTTCACAAATACACACACGTTCTAGTCACCATATACTCGTATAATTGCAAACGTACGGAGATGTTTCCATGATGCATACGAATCAGTTTATTTATAGTTCCGTTATATTGCTTATTTCAAGAAAGAAGTTTTGTCTAGACAATAGATAATTGAAAATTATGAATTTTGTCAGTTTTCGCAGCATCACACAAACACAATTACTGTAATGAATCGGGCATACCAAGACAACGTATACAAAGAAAGTGCGGCCTTGGAATAAATAGGGCTCAAACATACCTTTCCTCCCTTTCGAGACCTGGCGAGCGTAAACCTTTGTCTTCCTGAGTATATTTGCATGCTACATGTATATTTATATCTGGTTTCCAGCCAGTTCAGTTGTACTATTCAATTAAATTAACTCAATAAGTACAGGAATGTCCATTGTGTACTTTTGAGGGGTCACAATTATGGTGTATTTCTGTCCCAGAAGGTTGTTTTAATCTTACCAAACAGTGTAGACCCTGATGAAATGCCGCATTGTGCCGTATTTCATCTAGGTCTTCTCTGTTTGCAAAAGTATTCGTTTAAGGGTTTCGAAAATTCAAATCGATTCAATCACATCAGATAGGCGGCAATCGAAAAGTTAATACCATCGACGAACGTTGATCAAAATCGTTAGAAACTGAGTTTTCGATTGTCATTTGTCATTTGTCGCCCGCGACAAATGTCAATCGATTACACTGTCTCTAGCGATTTTTGATCCGCGTTCGTCGATTGTTAAGAGCGTTTTCAATTGCCGCCTATCCGGTTTGTCAATGGTAGGATCCTTATCTGATGACCCAGAAGACGGCTGTCCTGGATCTGAGTCATTCTACAAAAGTGAAGGATTTTGAGCCAATTTTTTTTGCAAACAATTACACAACTATTTTGATTTTTTAAAATTTTAATTTCAACTCTGAACAATAAACAGCAATAAACCATTCATCTAAACAAGAATATTTGCATAATAATGCATTTGTTGGCTAATTTTGATGGCTGCCCTAGTTTAAAAAGTCATCCCTGTTACCTCGACATGGAACCTCATTTTCCTTAACAAAATTATTATCGAAGTTTGTTTTTTTCTTTTTACATACATAAACAGCCTTTAGAGACCTTCAAGTTTACAAACCTGTTTCGCTTAAAATATATTTGTTACTAATAATATAATCAGTTATGAGGTATTTTTCTGAAACATCGTGTTTTAAGAATGCTTACATCAAATCCATTTTGAAAAATAATAGGATGAATATCTTCATTTTCTGCATAATGTAGCCACAGGCACCATCTTGACTCTTTAAGTCATTTTTATTTTTCTTTAATCGATTTGCGATTCCAGCCCGTTGGCTTGTCAACTCACTGGTTGTATAGTTGACCTCTAACTACAATAACGGGTGGTGAAACCTGAAGCTGGATCCCACACTTTCAGTGGCCTAAGGGGACGAGCTATCATGTGCCATTAGGTTTCGATTCAATGGCTCCACAGATTTCTACCCCTAACGTAGGAGGGGACACATTCAGAGATAATTCTGTCTAGAATAATGAACAGCGTCTCTAAGACGTATCTGATACTAGCAACTTTTCTATGTCCCCTAATGAAAATGGACAATCCGCCCCTTTAATAGGAGGAAATGCATAAAATTTGCGAAAAAGGTAAGAAAACCATGCTCGCGTTACTAAATGAAGTAACAGTGAACTCTATCTCAGGCAAACCGCCCTTATATTGGACTAATAGTAGAAAAGGTACCTATCACAGTTCACCAGGTGCATACCTAACTCTTTGCGTATTTATGCGTATACGCAACCATCACTGATTCTGATGTTCCTAGAATTCGACATCGTAACATTTACCTTGCAAATTTACGAGACTGTGTTATAATTTAAAACATGTGATCTCTTGGGTGGAGCCATTTTTGTCCAAAGCACCAATAAAGGAAGAAAATTGGTTAAGTAACTCAAGGTGATGCTAATTACCAAATATAAAGGCTCTAGAACACACACAAAAATTAACATATTTTCTCTGAATAAACCAATACAAAACATGTGACTCATCGGGTGGAACAATTTTTGTCCGACTATTATTTGAACGAACTTCTTAAGAACATTTGATGTCTTACATACCAAATATCACGCCTCTAGGCCTTGCGATTACATACAAGATGATCTATTACGGTTCTTTTAATAAAACTATACAAATTATGTGTAACCCAGGGTGGTACCTTTTTTGTCTTAGAGAGGAAATACAACAACAAATAACACACGAGAGTCAAGAGATCAGTCCCTTTAAGTTTGAACTAGAAAAAATATGAAGTTTGAATTGTGAAGGTTGAAATAACACTTTCTCGTTGTTTTTCACACATAAAACATTGTATTTTGAAGCATTTCAATTGTGAACTTTGAAGTGTGAAAATGTGAAGCTTGAAGTGTGTAATGTGAAGCTTTAACTGTATTAGTGTGAAGTCACGGCTGGCCTTTTGTAGCATTTACTACAGTAAATATTACTTCTTTCCTTAAAACCCTAATTTTCTTGTAAACAAATGCAAGTCAACTTAAAGGAGGTGTGCGGTGATCTATGTACGTGTCTCATCCCTGTTACCATGTCCAACAAGGCTACAGGTTGCTATCCCAGGCTGGGGGGGATACTTTCGTTTTTTCTTCATACGTAGGCTCGGGCCCAGCATCTACCATTCCCCCCTAAAAAAATATCAGGAATTTCAAGCACTCCAAGCACTCCAAAACAATACTTGAAATTCTGTACCTTGACCTTAAGAAAAAAAACCCTAAAATGCATAGAAAAAACCCCTAAATATAGTCCAATTTTGTGATGACCCCCCAAAAATATCCACAAAATTGTCATACCAAAAAATATTCATTTTTTTGAAAACTCTAAAACTCCAAAATAATGAAATTCAAATTTTGAACCCCCAAAAATGACCGAGCCTACGTTTGTATGAAAATATTAAGGTAACTCCTCTGGGGTTGCTATATGCATTTCTACTGTTTTGTACTTATACAACATATCATAAATAGCCTATTTGAAAGTACAATGAATAGTCGAACACAACGACTCTTCATATTTTACATATTCAACATATTTTTGCGTAAGTATTGTTTTTGTTGGTGAGTAACAGAAGGGACAGTAACATGGATGACACAAAGTATGTTGACACTTGCCTCACAAAAGAACAGTGCAAAGTAATTATCATGGGTAGTAACTCTGTAAAATAAATAGCTGTAACTGTAGTAACATGGATGACACAAGCTGTGGGACATACCTAAACACACATGTTGCAGCTACAAGACTAAACCAAAGGTTATTTATTTTTTCTGTTCTAGGTAGATTTCTGCCATAGACTCACATCACGTCTCTGTTTGTTTTGTTTATACAGGCATTTTTTGTCAAATTTAAGTTCAACCATCACTATTTTGCGATGGGACAAGCAATAATGAGGGGGATAACCCATAATTTAGTTAGGAAAATAAATGAATATCTTTATTAAGTGTTTGAATCACTGTAGTAACTGTGAGATAATCGACCAATTTAATCAAAACATACATTCAAAAGCAGGATATTTGAACTAAAAAAATATGCAAGTATTTAGGCGTGGGAAAGGAATTCCTCACCTTTTGTAGAATGACTCATCTACATTTTTTTTTCAAAATGGGTTATATACGGGTTCAGCAGGACATGGATTATGTTAAAAATCCTTGATCGGTTGATGGTCTGGGTCTCCATTTACTTCCAACTTTTGTATATGAGAAGAGAAAGGGAACTGTAACCCTATATGATTGAAAATATAGGTACTTATTAAATATATATACAACTACAAACTTGCTGCAGAATGCAGCAAAAATGATGCACGGCGAAAAACACCTCTACTCGCTCTGTATAAACCAAATTTCACCCACTTTTCTTTCGCTTTGTTTCGGCTAACCGTTTCAGCAACTAATTCTCACCATTTATGCATTTATCTGTTGGTTGCCAGCAAAACATATCCAATATTTGAAAACCATGTAAACAGAATCCTTTTCAATTATTTTTTTTTAAAATTCATATTTGAAAGGGGGTCCTGAGAAATAAAAGAGAAATAAAAAAAGACACATTAGAACCAACAGTTTTGTAGATGATCAGCTGACACGTTGTCCTAGTTT
The DNA here is from genome assembly GCA_964019695.1 of Loripinus fragilis. Taxonomy (NCBI): domain Eukaryota; kingdom Metazoa; phylum Mollusca; class Bivalvia; order Lucinida; family Lucinidae; genus Loripinus; species Loripinus fragilis. The sequence goes on along the minus strand of OZ026516.1, from coordinate 46,958,904 downwards.
ATACTTTGTGAGCAAATTTTAATCGCGGAAAATGTATTCATAGGAAAGAAACATGTAATTTACCATGACATAGTACAGGAAATTAAATCTAATCATATGGTGAAAAGATTCCGACATATAGAAACGTTTCTGTCGCGAAAGAAACCTTTCAGTAGCCTGGTTAGCACCCTCGAGTTTTGTTTTGGCTCGAGATGTCCAATTACCGCTAGAAAGTGCACGTTCGCTGTTTAGCTATACCCTGTCTAAGTAATCTTGGAACCCGTCCTTTTGTATCAAATAAACTAAAGGATGTCTTTCAAATCCGAAAAATAATACATGTACATAAAAATTCACATTAAAATTGTTTTGCTAAAATATTGCGCTTACTAATTAGTATGCAATGAATTTATTCCGAGTCCGTTTTCGTAATTGCATAATGATCCACAAATTTAACTTTTAATTGATTTTTGTCAAAAACAAAACAGCCAAATGGTAAGGCAAATTCGGCGATGAAAGACACAGCAACAATTTGAAAACCATCAAAGTAAGTACGGCGTGATACGCCGTGCTAATAACTGTCCACAAAAAGTAGGGGATATCCAGACACCAAGCAAGTGGCCTAATGTGCAACGTTCGCTCACCATAGAGCAAGCATGTTTGAAAACACCATATTTTACAATGCTCAAACGCAGGTAACTCTGAACTTGAAGCAGCGATCAGGCCTAAATTCAAACACAAGATATTATGCCAGTTCTACTTATATGCAAAAAAATGAATAAATATTGCCGAAAAACCTGGGGAAATTATATTATCAGACCCTCAAGGGCAGCTAACTCCATAGTCAGTGGTGGGATCAGATGAAAATTCAAACTCATCCAAGCTGTTACCTTCAAGAATGAAGAAGATCAAATCAAAAATGACTTGGCTAATTAATTCTAGCTTTTTCAGGTACATGACATTAGTTTGATTAGTGCCAGAATTTTAAATATTTAGAATATCCCTACGTTTTGTGAACGGTATATATGCACATACATTTGTATAGTCCGTCCAGTTAAGAGAGACTGGGCGGTCCTTAGCAAAGACACACCCGTGGACATTTCCATTTAAAAATCGGTAAGACAGTGTGTGCTTATTCACCTGTGAAATGCTTTACAGCTGTGTACCTGTACATACCTGTTGTAGTTTTGAAACCCATTGTGAGAAAAAGGCATCTCAAATTAATTTGGATAACAAGGATATTGACTAGTCTAGATATATGCGCTCTGACAATGTTTCGAAATTTTAACTATTCAAATTATAATATTGAATAAGAAAATAAAATAAATGGTCCGCAAATGAAAAATTAATACTATAAATTGGTCAGCACACAAAATGATCATGGTACTTATTACATCGGCGTGTGGCGAAGGCTCCGACGAGTCTGCATGTACGCATGACCTCGCCAGGACTTTTGCTTCTCGCATAAACAGAGTATGCAAGTTGAAGAAGACCACGAACAACTTTTAGACATCTAGTCTCTCTGGACACGCCATAATGAGCGATAATAAGAGGCTTTTTCGGATATGCGATATAATCTCATGTTTGTATGCCCTTTTCTCATGATCCAGATACTTAACCCTTGTCCCGCTGAATTCTAATTTGTGAGTTATTATTATTGTATCAGGCTTAAAAAACGAACCAGACAAAATATGAAGAAAGTGCAAACCTACCCTCCTCCAAAACTTTCATAACATATTCATCCGGGAAAATGAAATGCAGCAGCTCCCTAGCAGCATACTAAAGATACACGTTTACCAGGCATGCTAACGTATAAAGTTGGTCACCCTTGTCGTCTGCGCTTCAGTTGGTTGCACGAGTAAAGCGTATAAAGGCTATTGCACCCGATTTACTGTAGACTAGTCTTATTTGACAGTGTATGACAGCGCTCTGTCTGACACGCCCAGTCTCTGTTAGCTGGTCGCACTATAGCTGATTGAAACAATCGATAAAATTCATGTTCAAAGCATAAGATTCACGTGTAGTAGTATTTTCAGTTATAATGATGGCGAAGTGTGACCCCCTGCCTCTGGCATATAGATGTAGAGCGCGCATATTACATGTACGCCAGTTTTATACACCCACGTATGCTTTGAGAAAGGAGTTCTGGCTGTTGCCCGCCATTATCCACGCATGACCAAGATCCACGTGCTGTTTGAACATGGGTTTTAACTTAACAATACTTCAAGATTCACGTGCTGTTTGAACATGGGTTTTAACTTAACAATACTTCAAGATTCACGTGCTGTTTGAACATTTTTTTTAACTTAACAGTACTTAAAATGAGCCAGAGTTATTATTGCATGACGATAATATACGGAAAGCTTCGCGGCCCAGGCTATTTCTTTCGCTAATGGTTTTGTTCGCAAAAATGGTGCGCGCAAATTGTGGCGACGTTCGAAAATTTCCAACTGAAGCCGTTTTATAGACATATATAGTAGTTCTTACCCAGTGTTCGAAAACGGAAAACTAAATGCAATTTTGGTTGAAATCAGATCAAATATGCAAGATATATAAACGATCACGCATATTTTTTCATTGCTTGGTCCCTCGCGAGATGTTTGAACAAGCGGCCTCGGGACCAGGCAAATGTCAATGGTGTGATTCATTTATTCTAGCATGATAACAGTAAAATTGGAAAGTTCTACTCAGCAATAATGTGTTAAGGATGACCTGACTCTAATCTTCACTTTCCTGCAGTATGTTCATATCCTATAACACTTAGTTTTGTAACATGAAGCTATTAGACGTCCAGTGTATGACCATGTATGATTTTAATGAAATACGATACCTATATCAGCTTCCTTCTCACGTAAGATTATGTGTGTTTTCAAGTCTGTCACTAACATAACTTTTTATACAACGGCAACACCAAATATCTGGAATTATCAATTATAGGTAAGACATACGAAAAAAAGTTTAAAAAAAAGTTATTTTCTGGTCGCTAAACACTGTATGGTGGGTAATTCTGCATGTGTTTTGCATCATACGATTTGCTTCAAAGTTATAGTTTTAAAAAAAGAAACAAATCACGAATGCCATCTGATTGCCAGAGGAAAGCATTGCGACGCAAACTCCATTTCCTGGCAAAATACACATCATTGGAAAGGCCCCGTTGGCACTCCATTTGGTATTAATCCCCCGTCGTGAATCTCGCTTGGACAACGTTTGAATATGGCGCTGGGAGAACATGGTGTTTGAAACCAATACTAGGTAATTTTCTTCTTATTTTACAATTGAGCCACGACATGTGATTTCCAACAATGTGGCATTTTGACAATTGTAGACTCAGGCCAGCATGTGCAGCCCCCTTTGAAGTTTAGAAACCCCAAATGGTGTTCAGTCAGTAGCGTCAATGTCATAGAATATCCAAGCGATTTGCAAAGGCTCTGATCAGACTGCGCGTATGCGCAGGCTGGTCTGAGCCTTTGCTGGTCGCACATACCACATTGTTGGAAATCTCATGTCACGGCTCAACTTACGTTTAGTTTTAGGATACGGCAAATTATGGAGGCTTGTTTGTGCCATTTCGTTATTTCGTTCTTTCGTCTTTTCGCCTGGCGTTATGGCGCGGCGCCAAGACCAAATAACGCCAAGCGAAAAGACGAAATAACGAAAAAACGCCAAGCGAAATAACGAAAAGACGAAATAACGCCAGGCGAAAAGACGAAAAAACGAAATGCGCCACGCGAAATGACGAAAAACGAGCGCGAAAAGACGAAAAAACGCCATGAGAAATAACGCCATTTTAAACTCTTATTTTTCGTCTTTTCGCATGGCGTCTTTTCGTTATTTCGTCTTTTCGCCTGGCGTTATTTCGTCTTTTCGTTATTTCGCGTGGCGTTTTTTCGTTATTTCGTCTTTTCGCTTGGCGTTATTTCGTCTTGGCACCGCGCCATAACGCCAGGCGAAAAGACGAAAGAACGAAATAACGAAATGGCACAAACAAGCCACCATATTCTGCACATAAATTTGCATTCAGAATGAACCTCATTGCATAGATATTATGGCGTCCGATTAGTTCAGTACCAAATAGGATGGTATCGTGTTTTGCCCTCTAAATTTCGTCTTTTCGCCTGGCGTCTTTTCGTTATTTCGTCTTTTCGCCTGGCGTCTTTTCGTTATTTCGTCTTTTCGCATGGCGTCCTTTCGTTATTTCGTCTTTTCGCTTGGCGTTTTTTCGTTATTTCGTCTTTTCGCGTGGCGTCTTTTCGTTATTTCGTCTTTTCGCGTGGCGTTTTTTCATCTTTTCGTCTTTTCGCTTGGCGTTCTGGCGGGGCGAAAAGACGAAATAACGCCAGGCGAAAAGACGAAATAACGAAAAAACGCCACGCGAAATAACGAAGAGACGAAATAACACCAGGCGAAAAGACGAAATAACGAAAAGACGCCATGCGAAAAGACGAAAAATAAGAGTTTAAAATGGCGTTATTTCGCATGGCGTTTTTTCGTCTTTTCGCGCTCGTTTTTCGTCATTTCGCGTGGCGCATTTCGTTTTTTCGTCTTTTCGCCTGGCGTTATTTCGTCTTTTCGTTATTTCGCTTGGCGTTTTTTCGTTATTTCGTCTTTTCGCTTGGCGTTATTTCGTCTTGGCGCCGCGCCATAACGCCAGGCGAAAAGACGAAAGAACGAAATAACGAAATGGCACAAACAAGCCACCATAATTCTCTGATCACTGATACGCTTGCAATGGACATTGCAATAGTTATTTTCAAATTTATAAATATCTTAATGCTGATCGGTATAATTGAGCCGCGTTATGATATTTCAAACAATACGCGCAGACTGACCAGAGCCTTTGCTAGTCCCTTGAATATTCTATGAGTGTTAGGCTACTGATGGAATATCATTTGGAGTTTCTAAGCTTAACAGGAGGTTGCACAGGCTCATCCGAGTCTACATATGTCAAAATACCACATTGTTGGAAATCACATGTTACGGCTCAATTATCACTCAAAGGTGCATTAATAGCCATGATGAAGAAGGTGTGCACAGTTCTGTTTGAATACATTGATGATTTTCTTTTTATTTTGTTTGGTGTTATTTTGAAATAAATTGATGTTGTTTTTGATACAAACAAATTAATAAATGATTATATACAAATACGTTTCTGTTTAATTAGACCTCTAGATGTGAGCAGTGGCGATATTGGGCTGCGACTCGAGAAAACCTGTCCACAAGTTTTGCTACATTGTTTGAATAAAAAAGCAAGTGAATATGATCAGGAAATACCACAAACACACACTGCAGACCAACCCACGGCACCGTGGGGAAGAGCCACAGAAAACTAACAATCACAATACATCAGGAAGACAATAAAAGTAAAGCAACCAGACTTCTCTCTTCCCCATCGATATGAATGCAAAACAAGAAAGGACACTAAGTAATGCATGACAAAAAAGAGACCAAACACAGAACCCCACAACCAATGGGTGCAACAATAAACAACGAATCAACAAAAAAAACAGAACCACCGCCTTAGAACGGAAAGCAGCCTAAGCCACTGGTAAAACTTGTTTGCCTACATAAACCAAGCTGTCAACATTGGTGTACATGCAATCCATCTTTACTTCAAAGTTTGTGTTTGTGCAAACAAGCGTGACAAGCCGGAGTCAGCGTTCAAACGTGCAGCTTTTTTTTTTTTTTTAATTTGAACCGCTGTCCAACAAAATGTGCCATCGAAGACTTAGATCATGCTGTACGTAATACAAGCGCGGACCCAGAAAGTTTTGTCAGAGGGGGTTCAACTTTGACAACGTTTTTTTAGTCGATGAGAGGATCCAAATACGGGCTATCATCGACCCGCCAGCGAAACGCTATTTACATTTGTACATGTAAATGGTATTTCACTGGCGGGCCGATGATGACCCAACAGTGATTGCTGGCTTGGTAGCTATGTGATGTTTTAGGGAATCCGGACCAGTATTGCTTAGGAAACCCTATACTTTTGTGATTTACTAGGGAGGGGGGGGGGGGGGTCCGCAACCGCTTTCCCCCTCTGGATCCGCGCATGCTCTACATCCGGTGCCTTTGATGGACGTTCTTTGGGTAGCTAAGATTTCAAAGTTTCTTCAGACGGAGAACGAAGACTCTAATCAGACTGTGCGAATGCGCATACTGATTTGAGTATTCACTGTAAACACATGCCAACTTCCATGCGCGGATCCAGAGGGGGGGACAGGGGGTCCGCCGACACCCCCCCCCCTGGAATATCACAAAAATATAGGGTATCTTAGCGATCCCCTAAAATCACCAAGCTATCAAGCCAGCATTCAATGTTAGGACATCATCGGCACGCCAGCGAAACGCTATTTGAATGGCGTTTCGCAGGCGGGCTGATGATGGCCTGCTTATAGTGGTATTTGGATCCTCCCTCCCTTTGGATCCCTCCCCTCATCAACTGAAAAAAAGAAAACGTTGTCAAAGTTGAACCCCCTCTGACAAAACTTTCTGGATCCGCGCATGCCTTTTAAACTATGCGTGATTCCGGCTCAATATTTTATTATATACATGCATCGAATTGATGCAAAGCTATGCCTTTGACAATGGTCCATGTTGTCAAGCATGAGCAGTAACTCATTTAATGTACAAAAGCATTTAATGCATAACATATATAATACAAATGCACTATACTTGATTGGCTAGAAACGAATAACATGTAGTTCTCTTTTATGCGATAGAAGCACGAGCAGACACTAGCATGCTATGGCGAACCTGTCACCATCACACGATAGTGCCCGATACCATGTACGAAAACTTGCGCGTTGACACTGTGAGTTGACAATGAATATAAAATCAACTGAAGGTACATGTAATATGCACAACATATATTAAACGGATCCTCGTATTATTTCAGATGTATGCTTGAAAACGGGCGGGGTGTGTGTTTACAAAGTTTTGCCCCTGATTTGTTTAATACAAACATGTGCAAGCGTAATGTCTAGATTTTATCAATATTAATTTGCTAGGAGAACTTATACACTGAACCGAAGTTCTAAGTAGCCACTTTTCAATTTCTTTTTTTCTGGCTAAGCCCTAGTGATATTGAAATGAATTTTCTCCCAAGTATGTACATTGTAATAGACTAAAGCTAAGCGGTATTTTGGAAGAGTTTTCTATCACTTCACGACTTTTGAGTTCAAAAATGCAAAAATCAACTTTTTGAAGAAAATAAGCGTTTTGAGTGCAGTTTTCATCGAATTCAAGTACAGTTGATTGCAAACCTGCCTAGTCGACTTGAAAAAACACCAAACACTTGACATTTTGCTTATGACAGATTTTTTTTATGAATTCTTAAAAATTGATAATTTTCCGAAATTTTCGGAAATCATCAGCTGCACATACTAAAATCATTCTATGTGTTTTATTTTATGTTAATATGTTTGACAAAACACCATGCAACTTGATCAGCCCTTTTTCTAACGATATTTTTTACTAACTTGGTATCCACTTCCTATTTTAACGTGAAACATTAAAAGTCATTTAATTTGCATTTGTTAAAGATTTCTTTCAATTTTAAGCAGAACAGTGACGCCATTTCATAATTAAGAACCCCTGAAAATTGCACTGCTGTGCCGCAGATAATAAAGCATACAGAGCAATGCAAAGTGAGTATGCAAACTGCATGTTTAAGCTAAAAATCCTTTGATTAAGTTGTTGACCGTGGCTGTCTACATGTTAACGTAGAAGAGAAATGAAGTGTTCAATTGTCAAAAAAACTTTTGATTCTTTTCATCTTATATCACAGCTGTAATAAACATCTTCAAACTAATTAAAATATAAATGGATGACGTATCTGATGAATAGTTTATATCACACTAAAAAGTGTGACTTTTTGAAATGATGGTACCTTTACTCGGACCTCGTCTGTGCAAGGTCTACCAGTCATTTTGAAATGACATACTTTGCAGAGTCTGGACAAAGCCTTGGACCTTTTCATAGAATTTAAATTTTGTGAGAGCGATTTTTACTTTCTGAACAGGAGCAAAAATTGTATGGTGGCTACTTATAACTTCGGTTCAGTGTATGTATCAAAATAAGGTGGTAGAATAAGGCCAAATAATTCATGTGAATCGCCAAGAGTATATTCAAATGAAATACCGTGCCTTGTTTGAAAATTTATATGAAGGTAGAAATCCATTAGTCGGGCAGTTGTTCAATGCACGAAAAGAAATAATACATAAGTTTCTGGCACTAATATAATATAGGTTTCTTGTTTGCCCTCGGCCAAGCCCTCGACCGCCAAGTTGCCTATGTGGCTCGGGCCATATTCATTTTCCAGCCCAACGGACGAAGCCCTGTCAATCGGGCGATCTTTAAAACGTATCCCAGGGGTTAGGGCCTGTCCCTCGAATGGTCTATAAACCTCGGGCTAAATAGTGCTCGCTCGGGCGACATCAACACGGCGGTCCTGGCCCTGACCCTTGGGCAGTTCATAAGTATTGATAGTGCCTTCAGTTTAAAGGAAACAACACACAGAAACTTCTGAGTAGACATAATCTTTTTCAGCTATCCAGCATGACAACTGCGTTGTATGGAATTGTAATACTTTGCCTCCTCACTATCATCCATGATGACAACATGAAAACGGAAGCTGCAGTAATGATGAAGAAAATTGAAGCAATGATTGAACAGACTAAACAAATAGCGTTTACAAGGTGTTGCGCTGGGAACTGTTGGAAGTATGACATACGAAATATATGTAAACGGAAGAAAACTGGGAGAACGGGCTGTCAATGCTTGAGGCTTGATGACAAATATACTGAAGGTGGAAAATGGGTTACCTTTTAGAACCATAGATAAATAAAATGTAAAATACACCCTAAGAACTGTAACCATGCGTGGATCGAGAGGAGTGTGTGGTGGTGGGGGGTGGCAGGGGTCCGGATCCCCTCCCCACCTGAAAAATTAAAAAAAAAAATATAGGGTTTCTTAGAAACGCTGGTCCCGATCACCTGAAAAATCACCAAAACTACATAACCAAGCCAGCATTTAATAGTGAGCCATCATGGGACCGTCAGCGGAACGCCATTTAAATGGTGTTTCGCTGGCGGGCCGATGACGGCCCGCTTTTAGTGCGTTTTGGATCCTCTCTCCCCTCATAAAAAACCCCAAACAAAAACAACGTTGTCAGAGTTCGACCCCCTCTGGCAACATTCTGGATCTACGAATGACTACACCTCTAATTGTAACTGTGAAAAATATATAAAATGGACACCAATTGAAAGCGCCATTACGCTCTCAATGAACAGTGCAATAACTGTTTTCAAAAAAAAGGAAACATCAACACCATCTTCAAATTTTATAAATTTCTCCATCTCCTGCTTTTTAGCTCACCTTGAGCCTTCGATATTGTGATGGGTCTTCCTTCGTCGTCCGTCGTCCATAAACTTTTTCTTTAAACGATATCTCCACCTGAACCACTGGTCCAAATTTCATATGACTTCACATGAAAGTTCCTCATGGTGCCCTCTTTAAAAATTGCATTAATGGTTCCGCTCTACTGAACAAGAGGGCCGTCAGAGCTCCAGATTAGTTTATTTTTAGCTCTAGAATCCATTCTGATCGGTGTAACGAAACGGTTTGTGCAATTATGGTAGAATGCATAATGAGGAACGTTTCCGTGAAATTATTTTCAATTTGGGCCAGTGGTTACACTAAAGCCCATCGTATTTGTCCTGCGAAATCGCGTTTCGTGTGCGTTTCGAACGCATTGTACGTGCGCTGAGTTTCAGCTGCGTATGAAACGCGAATCAACGTACCTCGAAACTCATGAATTTTGATTAAGCGACCTCAAATGCGTTTCAATGATAAAATATGCGTTTTTTTCCATTAGCCAATCAAATGGTTTTGTTAAAACGCAGTGATGCGTAAACCAATCATAATTGAGTTTACCTTGCTCGATGTTTATATTGTTAGAGTTTAACTTCACTTTGATTTTTTCGGACAAAAATTGTCTTGTAAGCTTAATTCCCGTGTCCGTTGAGATTTTTAAACTCAATTTGATTAAATAGCTTACCCTAACCCATTAACTCCTTTCATTAATCCACATTTTCACTCGTTGATCGCGACTTTTCAGCAGAGTGTGCCCAGATGATGTTACTCTGGGCCGAAAAATTTAAATATCACATGAAATCAAATTATAAGCAATTTCTATTTGTGCCCAAACGTAAAAATATAAAAAAATATTCTTTAAACGACCATAATGCTTATGAAATGATGTCACACTGCATTCAATTTTCTTCATGTGCATTTGCATCAAACAATGTCGAACTTTACGAATGAGTAAACTATGAGATACAAAAACTACTGGATATAAAGTTTTTTCTCTCAAAAATACCCTGTTAAAATATCATCGAGCTAAAATCACTTGTTGACATTCTAACTAAATACAACCTTCTGGAAAGAAAAAAAGGAAGGCACTCCTAAGCAGAGACAATTTCAAGAGTCTATATTTCACCTGATCCGTCCTCAAATACATGATCATATATGCAAAAAAAACATTATCCACACACCCCCCTAACCACCTCCTACATGTGAAAAAATGTGGATATTTCTACCAATTACCTATATCTTACACAAAGGGACCAAAACATGACTTTGAGGTATTATAAATGACAAAAAAGACAGCTTTAGCTATAAGACACATTGGAATTTTCTAAATAGGATCAAAAACCGTATAAACTGGCTGCATCCCCAACTAACAGTCCGCATATGGTAGGTTTTGAAACCGTATAGACAGGCTGCACCCTGGACCGACATTCCCCTGTAGGTAGGATTGGAAACTGTATAAACAGGCTGCATCCAGTGCCGACAGTCACCCGAAGTTACATTTAGGTAGGTTGAGAAACAGGCTGCAGCCCTAGCAAACAATCCCCTGGAGGTAGGTTCGGAGACCATATAAACAGGTTAGACCCCGGCAAACAGTCCTCTGGAGGTAGGTTGGGAAACTGTATAAACATGTTTCACCCTTGGCCAACAGTCCTCTGGAGGTAGGTTGGGAAACCGTATAATCATGTTTCACCCTTGGCCAACAGTCCTCTGGAGGTAGGTTTTGATATCTGATATTTGAACCAATTAGAAATACCTATGACTGACACAAAGTGGCAAAAACATGGCTTTTGATGCATTATACAGTGGCGATTGCTAACGAGTTTCCCATTTTTGCAGGTCTCGTGCGCGGCTCTTGCGAGTCAAACGCGTGTGAAACTAACACATTTTACTTTTTGCGAAGTTCTTCCAATGAACCAATCGGAAATGCGTGGTCCCCACACAGGATAGCCGTCCAATCACATACTGTTATGACCCCATGATAATCTACGCATGCCAACGCAACAATTTACTACTAAATGCCGTGCATGGGTATTGAGGACATCTGGTGTTCGTTCTCATCCACCAGGACACTAACTTTCTTTTGATATGGTGTACCAGAAGGGTAAAAAAGCACCAAAGTGGTCCACTGATCAGTGTACGCCTATTTTGATATACATGTCTAGGCCTAAACAAAGACGCGCACGTCTATATTAAGGCGTACACGTCTATTTTAATATACACGTCAACGCCTAAATATAGATGTCCACCCGCAATTTAGACATCTACCCCTAAATACACGAGTACTTCTATATGCGGGTGGACGTGTATATTGCTGGTGGATGACTATTTAGGAGTAGAAGTCTAAATTGCGGGTGCACGACTATATTTAGACGTACACATGTAAATTAGACGTACATGTCTATCTAGGGGTAGACGTCTAAAGTGCAGGTGCACGTCTATATTTAGGCGTAGACGTGTATATTAAAATAGACGTGTAGAAGTGCTTTGATTAAATAGCGAGAATAGTATTCCTAACGCGCAAAGATGTATTCATAGGAAAGAAACATGTAATTTACATGCCATTCTACAGAATTTTCATTAAAGTATACGTTTAAAAGTTTCTGTCATATACGTTTCTGTCGCAAAAGAAGACTTTTATTAGTCTGGTTAGCACTCTCAATGTTGTTTTTGGCCGAGATAGAAAGTGCGTGTTCACTATTTAGCTGTTTCCAACCCCAGTAATCTTGGAATCCCTCTTTCATGAACGTCTGTTTGTTAATGCCTTGTGGTCACCTGTTGGGAAAAGACTGACCTCTCGGCTCTCGTTTGTGATGTCGTATTGTGACGCTGTCACTTTCCCATTGATATCCTTGGTCAGGTGTGGTGCTTGATTGTATCAATCCCTGATCTATGCCATCTTTCTTACATTGCATAAAATAAACTAAAAAATCCAAAACTATTACATAAAAAATACACATTAAAATTGTTTTGTTAAAATTTTCGCGCTGCTATCACTAACTATTATAATTTATGTATTCATATTTGTTTTTGTATTTGCATAATAATCGGCAAATTTAACTTTAAATTGATGTAAGTGAACAACAAAACAGCAAAACTGGAAGGAAACTTTGGCGATGAAAGACAAAGCAACAAATTGAAAACCATCAAAGTAAGCCAGCTGGACTCACGCCTTGCTAATAAGACCATTATTTTTTTGTGACAGACCCTAGGTCCGACACAACTAGTTTAAGTTAAGACCTTTCTAAAAATCTAATGGGCAGTATATTTATTTATTATGTATTTGCATAATAATCGGCAAATTTAACTTTAAATTGATGTAAGTGAACAACAAAACAGCAAAACTGGAAGGAAACTTTGGCGATGAAAGACACAGCAACAAATTGAAAACCATCAAAGTAAGCCAGCTGGACTCACGCCTTGCTAATAAGACCATTATTTTTTTTGTGACAGACCCTAGGTCCGACACAACTAGTTTAAGTTAAGACCTTTCTAAAAATCTAATGGGCAGTATAAAATATCTGACCAGTTCATCAATGTTCATTGGATTAGTAATTTGCACATATATAAATCTACAGCCCAGTTCAAATAAACAATAATATATTTAAGAAAAGTGTTGATAATGGCGATATGGACTTAAACATGTAAAAAGTTAGAAAAACAAGAATTATTTTTCTACAAAAAAACAGATGTCTCCCCCCCCTTTTGATGTCAAAAGCATGAGTCATTATATACAATTTCAAACAGAAACATTTAATACAATTTCTAAGGGAAATTCTAGTCATTTCATGCAGACAATCAGCTCGTATCTAGTAAAGATATCTGTCAATTTATTAACTTTTGCACAATCATAACCTGGTATGAAATAGTCATAGATAATTTTTTGTGATGGACAAAGTTCAAAGGGAAATAACTCAAATAGTATAAATGTCAGAGTTACAATTCTTTCACTCTGCACGTCGACTGATTTTGGTTGATACTTGTATAAAGTTTCGTGAATATAGCTCATGCGGTTTTTAAGTTATAGAGCAGACACGGTTTTTGTGATGCACAAAGTTCCAAGGAAAATAACTCAAAAAGTATAAAAGGCAGAGTTACCATTCTTGCACTCTGCACGTCATCTCATGCTGATTGATATTTGAATAAAGTTTTGTGAATATAGCTTCAGGGGTTTTCAAGTTATAGAACGGACACAATTTTTGTGATACACAAAGATCCAAGGAAAATAACTCATAAAGTGTAAAAGTCAGAGTTACCATTCTTGCACTCTGCACGTCATCTCATGCTGATTGATATTTGTATAAAGTTTCATGAATATAGCTTAAGTGGTTGTCAAGTTATAGAGCGGACACGGTTTTTGTGATGCACAAAGTTCAAAGGGAAATAACTCAAAAAGTATAAAAGGCAGAATTACCATTCTTGCACTCTGCACGTCATCTCATGCTGACTGATATTTTTATAAAGTTTCAGGAATATAGCTTAAGTAGTTTTTAAGTTATAGAGCGGACACGATTTTTCTGATGCACAAAGTTCAAAGAGAAATATCTCAAAAAGTATAAAAGGCAGAGTTACCATTCTTGCACTCAGCACGTCATCTCATGCTTATTGATGTTTGCATAAAGTTTCGTGAATATAGCTTAAGTGGTTTTCAAGTTATAGAGCGGACACGATTTGTGACAGACAGACAGACAGATGGACAGACGGACAGACAGACGGACAGACAGACACCCGGGGAAAAACAATATGTCTCCCGACCATAAAGGGGGGAGACATAATAACCATAAGGAAAGTGAAATACTATTTTGGGTTCAATACTATTCAGTATTTACTATGGTGTTTAATCAATTATTACCATCGATACAAACAAGATCTTTTTTAAAAAGTCAAACGAAATGTAGGCTTTTCCTTTTTTAAACTAATTATTTACTTTCTGCAGGGCTTCCTTAATCCCCAACTACATGTATAAGGTTGCTCCCCAGATCTTTGAAATAACCAGTGCTTCCCAGCAACCTGAAAACAAATAGCCCTTATCTACAGATCCCCAAATCCCTGGGGACCCACATTAAGAGTCTCAGTTATATACAATGTTTCTTTCAATGAAGGGCAGATTATGTCGCGCCTGCATGGTTCCAATGTACTGCGATTGCTTTTATTGCACAACCTTTGTTACCCTGAGTTCTCATCCCAATGCTGCAGAGATAATGTTGCCATGGTGGAGTAAGATTGCTAGAATATTTACGTTAACTTAAAGATAATATCAAGCTTTTGAAAACGTCTCAATCCATTTTTTCTTCGCCACTTATCTTTTTTAAAGATATTTCTTGTACACATATATACCATATATCCCAGAGGTATTCATTGTTTCATAGCTTTTGATATGGCCACTTACCTTAACCCTTTGCTTTCCCTTGTCTTAAAAAGAGCACCATCCTTTTGCATTAAGTATTCCATCAGGGCCACAGTATTTCACAAACACACACAAATTCTAGTCACCATATACTCGTATAATTTCAAACCTACGGAGATATTTACATGATGCATGCAAATCTGTTTATTTTTAGTTCCGTTATATTGCTTATTTCAAGACTGAAGTTTTGTCTAGACAATAGATAATTGAAAATTATGAATTTTGTCAGTTTTCACAGTATCGCACAAACACAATTACTGTAATGAATTGGCCATTCCAAGACAACGAATGTGCGTCCTTGGAATATAGGGTTCAAACATACCATTTCGTGTATAAAATTTCGCCTGTTCGTCCAATATAATCTAATACCTGGCGATGATGAACCATTGTCAATGTAAGGAAATTAGCATGCTCTATTTACATGTTTTCTTGCCAGTTCAGTTTTATAATTCCTTTAACGGTGGAATTTTCTATACACATTGATACAATATATTGTGTACGTTAAAGGGGAATCAGGTAGAATTTATTTAAATAATGATGTATTTCTGTCACTGAACTTTTTTAATCTTAGCAAAAAGTGTAGACCCTGATTTCATCTGGGTCTTGACTGTTTGCAAAAGTAACCGTGTAAGGGTTTCCTAAATCAGAAGGGTTATAACAATAGATTCAATGGTGAAAATTGAAATAGTGTGGATCCTAATCAGGTGACTTCATCAGAAGCCAGCTGATCTGGATAAACAGAGTGTTAAACAGGATATAACCGGATTCAGCAGGACAAGGTTTATGCTAGAATTAAATGATCAGTTGTTGGTCTGGATCTCCATCTATTTCCAACTTTAGTATAGGTATAATGCCTTCAATGTTTACTGTCGTGAGTTGGCTCCCGGTACCGTTAGTTTAACAGGTGACAGGGCCCAGGATGACGACGGTAAACATTGCGCTTACAATATATGCCATTTCTAACGATAAATAATTAGCTATTCCAGCATATTATCAACTGCAACTTAAGGGTGACCTTAGCATTCCTATATTATGTAAATATCCGCGACGCGAAAAAATCCGTATTTGGGGTTTCCAACCTGGCCATGCTCAAACCAGCCTACTCAGCTTTAGAGATTAGCTAGAATCTTGAAATTGTGCTTGTATCGTACTTTCCAGAAAGCAAATCACAAAGGCGCTGGTCAGACTGCGCGGATGCGTGCAATGGTTTGCATGCAGCAATGTCACATTTTCTCACGACGATGCCCATACCATGTTCACATTTTGTAACATGGAGCTTTTGGACGTCCTATGTCTGCTCATGTATGATTTTGGCCTCAACACGACAAGTTTGGGACAAAGCGAGTTTCAAAACAGTCTCCTCAGCTACAGAGACTATCTAGAAAATTGAAATTTCACCTGTAGCAGGTTTACATATAGTACTTTCCAAAAAGCTAAAAGCAAAGACGCTGATCAGACTGCGCGAATGTGCAGGTTGATCTGCGCCTGCGTTGTTCGCAAACCCCTGAAGACAGGTTTTCTCGCGTCGAGGTCCATTTTATGTAATACGATGCCCATATCAGTTTCTTTCTCACGTGAGTCTGCGTATTGTTTTTCAAGACAGTCACTGTCATAACTTTTTATGCAACGACAACAGCAAATAACTGGAATTATCAATTTTAGGTAAGACGCACGAAACTGTTCTTTCCTTGGTGCTAAACTCTGCATGCTCGGTTATTTTGCATGGTTGTGTTTGTGCCTGATGATTATTTTCAAAGTTATGGTTTCAAAGAAACACACAAAATACACAGATACAACCTGAGTGTCAAACGATTCGGGACAAGATCAGGTACCGACGCAACATACGCATGTAGTCAAATGGCCCCGTTGGCACTCCGATTAGTATAACAGCCCCGTCGTGAATTCGGTCAGACAGCGTTTGAATATGGCACCAGGAGAACAATGCGTTTGAGATCAACAGGTAATTTTCTTCTTGTTTTACAATTTATTTTTGGTTTTAGGATACGGCGAGTCACGCTTTTGATTTGTGATATAATTTTAATTGCATTTAGTCTGCTATAGTTTTCGAAACAGAGGATGGTCGTACATTTCTCTGATCATTGCTCATTTTTTCTATTTTAAGGCGAACGTTTATTCAAACGTTATAGGGGTTCAGAATTTCCAATTGTGTTGATCCAGAACGAGGCTAGAGCTGATGTTGTTTTAACACACACTCACATTATAGCATACTCATAGCATAATGAGAAGGAAAGAATAATAAAAACCATCTTATTTCATGCAAATTAACTCTGGAAACATTAGTCCGATGACAGAGAGAAATAAATAGAACCAAGAAACTGGCCACCTTCAGCAGAATGATTATGTTATCGGGGTTTATGATCATCTGCTGATTGAGCATCGTGAATAAATGGCCATATTGGGTCTCACTTGGCATTTAACTTTTTATCTCCTAGTATAGTCTGCTGATAACTTTTGCAAACAGTTTGAACCCAGATAATGCCCAACAGAGCCTCATACCTGATCTGGATTCAAACTGTTTGACACTCTGATCGTATTCCTGAAAGATTTTTTTTCCTGAAAAAGTTGGTTTTGATGTTCAGCAATCGACAAAAAAGCAGGAAAAAAATCCCAGGGGCAAAGATGATATTTGCATGATCCAAACGACAAAAAAGGGGGTAAAATTACCAAGGGCAAACATGATATCTGCATGCTCCAAAGAAGTGAGTGTTGTCTTAAGTTGAAACACATTCCATTCTACAAAATGTATTTACTTATGGAGCTTAGGAATATATTTCATAAGGGTTATGAACTTTAAGAGATATGCTTAAAATAGTGGAGTACATGATTTCACATCTTAGCCATGGGTTAACCTCAGACAAAGACAATTGAACCAGTGCACGTGATTTCCGACAATGTGGTATTTTGACAACTGTACACTCAGACAAGCCTGTGTATCCTCTTTTTAAGCTTAGAAACTCCAAATGTTCAGTCAGTAGCTTAAAAATATAATACTCAAGAAACTAGTAAAGGCTCTAATCAGACGGCGCGTATACGCAGGCTGATCTGAGGCTTTGCTGGTCGCACATACCACATTGTAGGAATCTCATGCACTGGCTCAATTATTTTTGCATACTCAAATCAATATAAATCTCTTTAGGAACATCTATCAGAATAATCCAAGAAGTTCTGAAGATTTTTGTTAGGTCATACTTAATATAGGGAACACTGAAACGTCTCTGTTTCAAGTCGTGCAAATAGTATACTGTATAAAATCCTATTATATATAGACAACGTCAATAAACGTTGAGAGTACCGCTACATCTACCTTGACTACGCTGACTTTTAAATGGATATTTTGTGAATCATTTGTAGTTTTTGTGTCTTGTGTTTCTAATGTTTTTGCGTCTGTTCATTGCTGCCTTTTAGTCATTTACTGGGAAAGGGCTGACCGATGTTTATTGTATTTTGTTACTTTCCCATGTGGTATTCTGGGTCAGGTGTGGTACTTGATTCTATCGTTTCCTTTTTTTTCTTTTATTACTTTTACTGTATGCATATTTATGTTTCTTTTCAGCAAACTTTCCAGTATGCTAACTGCTTTGTGCGGAATTGTACTGTTTTGTCTACTCACTATTATTCACGATGACAACATGAAAACAGACGCATCGCTGATAAAGAAATTTGAAACGATGCTTAAACACAGGAAAGAAATGGTGTTAGCGAGGTGTTGCGCTAGGAACTGTTTGAAAGGAGACATTTGTAAAGCAAAACTTGGTGGAAGAAAGGGGTGTAGATGCTTCAGACATGACAAAAGTTACGCTGGAGGTGGAAGATGGTTGTTTTTTCCTTAAGAAACACTGATAACTAATATACAAAATAAGAATCACAGTCCTCAATAAGATTGGCGTTTTCTTTGTGAAGACATATACTAGGCCAAAAAAGAAACGCCGCTTTCAATAGTTAAAAATATTGCGTGTTAGGTGAGAGTTGCTATCTATCTTTTGCTATTTTTTCTGCTGCACATTTTCCCCATTGTTTTATTGAGGTCAGTCAATCCAAACCAGTGTACTGACCAATTTACCATTTGCCTGTTTTTCGAGTGCACACTCAGTCCATTAAGATTTACATGTGCACTAACTACTGAAATCTCAAAGCGAACATCCCAAACGTTTAAAAACATTTTAAACTTTGGAATGAAAGACAACACATAGCTTAATTGCGGTGACAAAATTGACACCCGTGGAACGTGAACGTTCAATAGGAAAGTTACAAGCTAACGTGCCACCATCGGTAGCAGCCAAACAAATTCGGTGCCATGTTAGGAGGATTGGACGTCTAAAGAATCGTTTCCAACAAACCTGGACCACGTCAGATCGTCCTCGTCCAGGACGTCCCCATGTGTTGACGTGACGTCAAAATCGAGACATAAAGACGTCTCATTTGTGCGATCGATTTCATCTGGAGACAGTCACAGCTAGAACAATTCAGGAACGCATAATCCCAGAATCAGAGCTTAAACTGTGAGAAATCCTTTTCAAGAGATTTGTTTTTGACCCCACCCTCCCAAGGTTTGACGGAACTTTAGTTTGGTGCAGTATTACGTCTAATTTAGGAACCCGCGGCAATACTGACGTCTTAATAAATTGAGAAACTGGTATGGCAGAGAGCATTCTCTAGCACCATTTTGCTGTTATTTTTCTAATCGCTGCATGCTATTTGGATAAAATACATAACTGATACAGTTAAAGAAATCATACATAGGGGCGTTTCTTTTTTGGCCTAGCATACATTCTCTGATCACCGATACGCTTTCGATGGGTTATATCTTAATGCTGATCAGTATATCACTCAAAGGTGCATTAATATCCATTGATGAAAAAGGTGTGCACAGTTCGGTTTGAAAAAATTGGTGTTATTTTAAATAAATTGATGTTGTTTTTGATACAAAAAAAATAAATGTTTATATACAAATACGTTTCTATTTAATTAGATCTCTAGATGTGAGCTTTGGCGATATTGGGTTGCGACTCGAGAAATCCTGTCCACAAGTTTTGCTAAATTGTTTGAATAAAAAAACAAAACAAGTGAGTATGATCAGGAAATACCACAATCACACACTGCAGACCAACCCATGGCACTGTGATAAAAAGAGACACAGAACACTAACAATCACAATACATCAGGAAGACAATAAAAGGACAGCAACCAGCCTTCTCTCTTCCCCATCGATATGAATGCAAAACTACTGTCGTGCCAGCCAAGAGTGACAGTGACGTCATGTTTTGTTTACAAAGTATTAGGGGCTTAGAATCGACAGATCACTTGTTTATTAATCCTATCCGCAGGATAGGATTAATACACAAGCGATCTTTCGATTCGCGTTAGCTCAAGTGAAGTGTACACGATAGTGTTGAACTTAGCAATTGTAAACAAAATATACGTCACTGTCACTTTTGGTTGGCATTACAGTAGAAAGGACACTAAGTAATGCATAACAAAAAAGAGACCAAACACAGAACCCCACAAACAATGGGTGCAACAATAAACAACGAATCAACAAAAACCAGATCCACCGCCTTAGAACGGACAGCAGCCTAAGTCACTGGTCAAACTTGTTTGCCTACATAAACCAGACTGTCAACATTGGTGTACATGCACTTTGTCTTTACTTCAAAGTTTATGTTTGTGCAAACAAGCGTGACGAACCGGAGTCAGCGTTCAAAAGTGCAGATTTGTTACATTTGAGCCGCTGTCCAACAAAATGTGCCATCGAAGACTTAGATCATGCTGTACAAGCGCGGACCCAGAAAGTTTTGCCAGAGGGGGTTCAACATTGACAACGTTTTTTTTTAGGTCGATGAGAGGATCCAAATACGGGCTATCATCGACCCGCCAGCGAAACACTATTTAAATGGCAGTTCAATGGCGGGCCGATGATGACCCAACAGTGATTGCTGGCTTGTGATGATTCAGGGAATCCGGACCAGTATTGCTAAGAAACCCTATACTTTTGTGATTTACTAGGGGGGGGGGGGGGTCCGCACCCCCTGCCCCCCTCTGGATCCGCGCATGCTGTACATCTGGTGCCTTTGATGGACGTTACTTGGGTAGCTAAGATTTCAAAGTTTCCTCAGACGGAGAACGAAGACTCTTATCAGACTGCGAATGCGCAGACTGATTTGAGTATTCACTGTTACTACATGCCAACTTCCATGCACGGATTTCAAAGTTTCTTCAGACGGAGAACGAAGACTCTTATCAGACTGCGAATGCGCAGACTGATTTGAGTATTCATTGTAAACACATGCCAACATCCATGCACGGATCAAGAGGGGAGGGACAGGGGGTCCGCCGACACCCCCCCCCTGGAATATCACAAAAATATAATGTATCTTAGCGATCCCCTAAAATCACCAAGCTATCAAGCCAGCATTCAATGTTGGGCCATCATCGGCACGTCAGCGAAACGCTATTTAAATGGCGTTTCGCTGGCGGGCTGATGATGGCCTGCTTATAGTGGTATTTGGATCCTCCCTCCCTTTGGATCCCTCCCCTCATCAACTGAAAAAAATCGTTATCAAAGTTGAACCCCCTCTGACAAAACTTTCTGGATCCGCGCATGCCTTTTAAACTATGCGTGATTCCGGCTCAATATATTATTATGTACATGTATCGAATTGATGCAAAACTATGCCTTTGACAATGGTCCATGTTGTTAAGCATGAGCAATAACTCATTTAATGTACAAAAGCATTTAATGCATAACATTTATACACAAATGCACTATACTTGATTGGCTAGAAACAAATAACATGTAGATCTCTATTATGGGATAGAAGCACGTGCATGTTATGGCGAACCTGTCATTATCACACGATAGAGCCGATATCATGTGTACGAAAAGCTGCACATTGACACTGTGAGTTGGTAATGAATATAAAATCAACTGACAGTAATACGCACATCCCATATTAAACATGTCCTCTAATTATTTCAGAAGCATGCTTGAAAATGGGCGGGGTATGTGTTTTCAAAGTGTTGCCCCTGATTTGCTTAACACAAGGAAAATAAAATTTGCAAGCGTAATGTCTCGATCTTATCAAAATTAATTTGCTAGGAGAACTAACATGTATCAAAATATTCCAAGAATTTATTCTAACTGACGGGCAGACATATTGCTCACCGTAACTTCTCAGTTTCGGGTCGCATTTTATTACAGAAGCAGTCAAAAGATTTCTGAAAACATGTTTTATTTTGTTATCATTCTAAGGACAAATTAGGTGGTAGAATAAGGCTTAATGATTTATTTGAATCGCAAGAATGAGATTCAAAGGAAATATCGAGCCTTATTTGCTTTTTAAGAAAATTTACATGAAGGGAGAAATCCTTTAGTCCAGCAGTTGTTCAATGTACTAAAAGCAATAAATCCTAAGTTTCTGGCACTTATTATAATATATATATATGGGTTTCTGGTTTGCCCTCGGGCCAAGCCCTTGACCACCAGGTTGACTATGTGGCTCGGGCCATATATACATTTACCAGCCGAAAGGTCGAAGACCTGTCCATCGGGCGATCTATAAAACATGACCCAGAGTCCAGGTCGTGTTTCTTGGACGGTCCATAAACCTCGGGATTGATAGTGCCCGCTCAGGCGAC
The DNA here is from genome assembly GCA_964019695.1 of Loripinus fragilis. NCBI lineage: Eukaryota > Metazoa > Mollusca > Bivalvia > Lucinida > Lucinidae > Loripinus > Loripinus fragilis. The sequence goes on along the minus strand of OZ026516.1, from coordinate 46,936,496 downwards.
ATCAACACGGCCCTGACCCTTGGGCAGTTCATAAATATTGATAGTGCCCACAGCTGAAAGGTAACAAAGCACGGAAGCTTCTGAGTAAACATGATCTTTTTCAGCTTTCCAGCATGACAACTGCGTTATATGGAATTGTAATACTTTGCCTCCTCACTATCATCCATGATGACAACATGAAAACGGGAGCAGCAGTAATGATGAAGAAAATTGAAGCAATGATTGAACAGAGTAAACAAATAGCGTTTGCAAGGTGTTGTGTCGCGCACTGCTGGCAGTATAACATGCGAAATATATGTAAACGAAAGAAAACTGGGAGAACGGGCTGTCAATGTTACAGGCACGACGACAAATATACTGAAGGTGGATATTGGGTTACCTATTAGAACCATAGATTAATAAAATGTAAAAAAAACCCTTAGAATTGTAACCCCATTGGGTCCGGACACCCACCTGAAAAAATAACAAAGCTACCAGGCCAGCATTCAATGTTGAGCCATCATGGGCCCGTCATTGGAGCGCCATTTTAATGGCGTTTCACTGGCGGGCCGAAGATGACTCGCTTTTAGTACTTTTTGGACCCTCTCTCCTGTCACAAAAACAACAATAACAACGTTTTCAGAGTTGGACCCCATCTGGCAAAACATTCTGGATCCGCACATGAATACACCCTAAGAACTGTAACCGTACAAAATAAACTCAATGGAGCGCCATTACGCTCTCATAATTACCAGTGCAATAACTGTTTTCAAAATATACAGATGAAACAACAATACAGTCTCCATTGTTTATAATTTCTCCATCTCTTGCTTTTTATTAAATCATATGATACTAAAGACGTCTCTGCAACCCTTTTTTTAACAGCTTCGGTCAAAATGTGGGCTTACATGTATCTGTGCGACCACGCACAGCTTAGCAAGCAAATAGGTCCCACGACGAGAGAAAAAAAACTAATGTCGTTGCATGCACACATCAATGGCACAGATCAGCGTTTTTATTAATAAACATTTTTTTCTGAATCAGTAGCTAAACATTAGAACATGTAAAAAACAAACAAGTGAGTATGATCAGGAAATACCCAAATCACACAAAGGAGACCAACCCACGACACCGTGAGGAAAATCCACAGAGAACTGACTGACAATACACTAGGAAGACAGTTAAAGTAAAGCAAACAGCTTTCTCTTCCCCATCAAGATGATTGCAAAACAAGACGGACACAAAGTACCGAATAACAAATCAAGGATCAAACACAGAACCCAAACAATAATGGGAGCAACAATTCATCAACAACAGTAGAACGGAGAACGCAGCTTAAGCCACGGGGGAGGGGTGGGGCTTAAATGCATTTTACTGGTACTAAAGCCTCGCCATTAATTATGTTTTTGTTTAAACACAAAACTTGTTTAGCTCGTATGGAGGCTTCCTAACTATTGCAATGTATCATCACAGAGAAACGATCTGATCAAACATACACACTATGAAAGCTTCAGTATTCTAGCTAGCCTCTGAAACTGAGCAGACTAGTTTGAGCCTTACCTGTGGCCTCGAGGTTATAAAACTTGAGTTCAGGCTCAGGCTCAAAATAAAGCGCAATGATTGGCTGCTTGCGGACACGTGTCCGCAAGCAGCCAATCATTGAGCTTTATCATTTGAGTCTGAGAATGAACTCAAGTTTTATTACCTCGAGGCCTGGTCGAAAAAACACGACGGAGGCTCGTTTGTTTGTCGCCATTATAATACATGAGTCAGTCCACGAAAAACACAGCCAAAAGAGATCAGTCTATGCATCAGCTCAGTCTGAACCGAGTATTCTTCGACTTTTCGCTTACTGTAAAGGCGGTGCCTCATGCATGCGTAATTAGGACTAGTCAACCTTAGACATAGGTAAAAGCTGAGAATGAGGCGTGGTTCTATTCAAAAGTAGCTGTATCATCTTGCGCCATTATCTCAGTATAGACGCAAAACACATTATTTAGTCCTTAAAACGCCAGCACCTGAAAATGTCTATTTAACATAAGCATAGAGGCAAACATTGTGAACCCAGATCAGACTGCTCATACAGGAGCAGTCTGGTCTGGGTCCACACTGTTTGTCTATGAGGTTTCAAATATTTTAGTGATTATGCGCTTTAAGGGTTAATAAATGTGAGTTCAGTGTGTATACGGTTAGGATTTTCATGAAATGCACGCACGTTTGCGCGGCCCAAAAAGCTTATTAACTCTTTACAAAATTATAAATAAAACCTGATTTCCCTTCCTTAGCAGATGAAATAGCTGAACCATGCCCAGATATGAATATTAAAGTTGCCGCCTTTAAAGTAAGCGAAAAGTCTATAAATATATGCTGCCTGCACATAGAAACCATGAGGCTAAGATGCCAAGTGAGTACACACTATGACATGGTATTTCAACATTTTAACCAGAATGTTTAATTACATGCTACATGTATCTCTTTTTCTTTTAGCGTAAAACTCTGCATATGAGCCACGACATGAGATTTCCAATAATGTGGTATGTACGACCAGCTAAGGCTCAGATCTGCCTGTGCATACGCGCAGTCTGATCAGAACCTTCGATAGTCGCTTGAATATTTTATGACTGTTGAGCTACTGACCGAACAGCATTTGGAGTTTCTAAGCTTAAAAGGAGGCTACACTGGCACGTCTGGGTCTACACTTGTCGAAATGCCATATTGTCGGAAATCACATGTTGCGGCTCATATATGTTTTATGTGTAAATACAGGGGGGGCATAAGGTAGACAACCTTTAAAAGCTACATGTAATTGTGTCACCCTCTATATATATTGTATACATAAAAATAAATAAATAAAAAAGTTAACGTTATCCTTGCTAGCGTAGACTATTGCCTTCTGCTGATATTCTTCGCAAACAGTTTGCTCCAGATCTGGACGCAAACCACTTAATCCAGTGCATGAGATTTCCAACAATGTGGCATTTCGACATGTGTAGACTCAGACGAACCTCTGCAGCCTCCTGTTAAGCTTAGAAACTCCAAATAATGTTCAAGCAGTAGCTCAACAATCATAGAATACTCAAGCGACTAGCAAAGGCTCTGATCAGACTGCGCGTATGCGCAGGCTGATCTGAGGCTTTGCTGGTCGCACATACCACATTGTTGGAAATTTCATGCATTGGCTCATTTTACACTCTAAAAGCTTTCATGAAAGAAAGTTTTCGAAAAGGTTAATCAAAAAAAGAACGTCAGCAGACTACAACAAAATAATGAAAAATACCCAGCATGCAAATATTAAGGTGTAAACATGGGCTCACTTTTGTACGATGATTTCTGTGATGGACTGCTCATGCAAATCTTTCCTGTATGGTGTAAATATTTCAGAAATAAATTCAATTTTTGGTCTGTTCATGGAATCATGAACACTTCGGGTCTCTTGCAAAATATGTGAAGCCCGAACGGCCGAGTTCACGTTTACTTGGCAAGAGACACGAAGTATTCATGATTCCATGATTAGACCAAAAACTGCATTTTCTACTTATACATTTAATATTATCAGTCAAGTATCAATTTTCAGTTTTCACCTAACTTGGCTGGTTTTCCAGATATTTTGGACTAAATCGGACATAACGGAGGGTTGGAATAGCCAAAACGCCAAATTTCCGCGCTTAAAGCCATGGCGATACGTGTTCAACGTCACGCAAACGTCAGTTAACAAGCAACGGTATTGGATGGCGTTGACGTGGGCCCGCTCAAATCGCGCGTATGTGGGTGTGGCTTAAATCGATTTGTTCATGAAGGTACATGTATGGACCACATCTCAAATGTAAAGGTGCATATAAAGACTCGTAGTGGAAATGTAAATATTCAGCTAACAATTGCTTTGATACTCACATAAGCGAAAAACGGTCGAATATCTAAGTTAATTTATATAACTGCGTCAAGTGGCCTCCCAACATCATCGGTCAAGCAAATTGCTCAATTGACTGATTAATTTGTACACATAGCTCTCTTGAATAACATATGGTTGCTCGTATTTCAACCAAAGATAAAAATATTGACATTGTTCTGAAATTGGAAAACACTTTTGATTACGTGCGAGGAAATATATCATGTGTTTTAGAGTTTGTACAATGTACGTGTGTAGCATGTAGATAGGTAAAAGGAGCGAAGCAATTTAACACTTTTTTTGCTAGCGGCGACTTTAATTGTCTTGTGATAACGTTTACATACAATGTAGACCTAGATTAGGGCCGACAGGACGTCGGTCCTGACCTGAATCCAAACTGTATCATATTCTGATAGTGTTCTTTAAAGAAAATATTTTGGAAAAAATAATTTCATAAATGTCATCAACCGACATCATCAGCAGGGAAAATTTTCCTGCATGCATGGAGTTTAAACAAGAGGGTCCTGCATTGTTCACTTTAGTCCTAGCGCATGATAAGATATTTTTTAAAAGCAACCCTATTTTAGACGTTGCAGCAATATTTTCATTGGGCAATTTTGGCAAAGGGCATGAAGGAATATTCCATTTTAAGTTGTTTTTAATCATTTCTCTGGTGGCCATTTTCTTCATCAGAGCAGAATCATTTAAAGCTGCATAGTCTGTCACTTTTGATCTTCTGATTTTGGAAATAAAGTTTCTATTTTTCAAGAATACAGTAAAAATACTCAAATTCAAGGTTAACATTTTACCATTTTTATACATACTAATACATTATCACTATCAAAACAACAGCATTTATGTTAAAAATCAACTGTCTAGAATTATTGGAGGGACGTAAATAACTCCTAATTAGAGAAATACCACCCGTTTTTATAAGATAATTCACTTTTCCATGCATTTTTCAGCTGTACTGAACATAATTATTGTGAAAACATAACATAATTCTATTTTTAAAAATGATTTAAAAATAAAAGAATTTGTTTCGAAAACTGTTCATAGTTACAGACCTAGTCTCTTTAATTAATTTGGTTTAAACAATATTTTATTTGTAACTAGACATGTATATTACAGTACAGAAATATCATGGTACATGATCTGACAGTAAGCAAGCGCTTAAATTATAAGTCATCTCCTGATATTTTAAGTCATCTCCTGATAATTAATTAATTTGGTAGAGGACATAATGGGGAACATTTATGCGAATTTATTTTAGTTTCGACATGCTGTTCTGAAGAAGTCCTTTACATGTTTTATTCTATTACATGCATAGCTCTACTGGCCATTTTGTTCCATGGAGCAGAACTCTTTGTGCAAGTTTGTAAGAGGGCGTTATTATAGTAGCGAACATTTGTGTGAAAATATTTCGAATTTAGGTCAGTGGTTCAAGAGATAATGATAAAAAATGCATCCTATTTTAGTACTAGAGGCCATTTTGTTAAGCGGAACAGGACTATCTGTTCAATTTTGGTAGATGACATTATGGGTAATGTTTTTAAGAAACTATTTTAAATTCTCTTTTTAGCTCTGGTTGACATTTTGTTCAGCTGAACAGAACCATAACATTTTTGAGGCTTTGGTAAAGAGCATCAAGAAAAATATTTCTGTGAAATTATTTTGAATATGGGTCAGTGATTCAGGTGAATATGTAGCCAAAAGCTATTTCTAATTTAAGCTTTGTTGGCCATTTTTTTCAGTGGAGTAGAACGGATTGTGCAGTGATATTAGAAGGTATTATGAGACACATTTCTATGAGATTATTTTGAATTTAAGCTAGTGATTAAGAAGGAATGTCGTTAAAAGACATATCTTTTTTAGCCCTGTTAATCATTTTTTCAGCTGAGCGGATTAGTTTGTGCAATTTTATAAGGGGCCATCATGAGGAACATTTCTATGAAATTATTTTTTTTTATTAAAACCAGTGGCTCAGGATGATATGACGTTTAACAAGAACGATTTTTAGCCCTGGAAGACATTTTGTTCTGTGTAGCGAAACGGTTTGTGCAATTATGGTAGAAGGCAATATGAGGACGATCAGTGAAATAATTTTAAATTTGGATCAGTGGTTAGGACAATGGTGTCGTTTAAATATATTTCCGTTTTTAAAGGCTCTTGTAGCCATAATTTCAGCCGAACATAACCGTTTGTGCAATTTAATAGTGATGAGAAATATTTCTGTGAATTTATTTAGATTTTTATGTACCAGTGGTTCAAGAGAAGATGTCGTTTACAGGGATTTCTGAGTTTAGCTTTGGTGGCCATTTTGTTTGGTGTAGCGAAACCATTTGTGCATTTTAGCATAAAGAATAATAAGATTATATTAAATCATTTTGACTTTGGACCAACTGTTAAAATCTTAAATAATATCACAGACCTGCTCCGCATAATGACCTCACTATCTGATAAAAATAAAGCTTATAAAGAAGAAAATTTCTCATTCCTGCTCATATATCATTAGTTGTGATATAGCTTTGAGAAAGATGGTAGTTGTATGCCAAAATAAACAATCTGCTGAGACTGTGCCTTGTCAGCGAGAGATTTGTAAAGTCTATGTAAATAAGACAGCGCATGGCTCTGTATTAATCATTTTCTAACACGTCACTAGATATCTATTCCTATTCCATATTCAGCAACCCAAGTTGTGTTTTGATCAGAAAATACCACAATCACACACTGCAAACCAACCCACGGCACCATAAGGAAGAGCCACAGAACATTAACAGTAACAAGACATGAGAAAGCAATTCAAGCAAAGCAACTGGCTCTCTCTTCCTCGTCAAGATGATTGCAGAACTAGAAAGGACACAAAGTAATGCGTTCCAAAACAAAGACCAACACAGAACTCTCACAAACAATGGGATGTACATAAAACAATAAATCAACAACAACAAAACCGCCGCCTTAGAACGGACGGCAGCCTTTGCCACTCGGCGGCTTAAATGCAATTTACTGGCGTCAAAATTTCGCCTTAGCTTCTGCTGTTTTTAAACCACAAAAAAGTGTTAAGCTTACAAAGAGCCTTCTAAACTAATATAATGCATCATCTCAGAGAAACAATACTTTTTCATAAATATCGGGACTATTTCTATGGTTATTCCACGATAATGTGTCTTATATAACGAGACAACACAGTATCTTCGGTGAATCTCGAATCAAGACCCTCTCAATCTTAAGTCGTGCACTCTACCGAATACAAATATTTTACAAATACAATACAGAATACAAATTTTATTTATGGTCGGAAATCTAACATTTACATTAGCTATGTAAAGCTATTAACCGACGCATATACATATTAAGACATGTTACAGGATTATAAAAGGAAATAGTAGTTTTAAATTGCACATAATGGCATAAGCATCATAAGATATACATATTATGATAAAAATTAAAGCATTTACTTTTGCGTGCACATATTTGTAGCAAACATAACTGAAAAGAAAGGAAAATTATCTTCAGCTTTAGCCATAATTTAGTTTGTAAATTTATTAAATTTGATATAAATAGTCAATATTATAAAAAAATCACAATAAAATCACCATTATAAAAATCACAGCCTTTACAATCATATCACAGTGTTAAAATTTGGATACATACTTGACAAAGACTCAAAAAGAGCTATTAAAATGAAGATTTAACATTCAAATCAACAAAAAATAAAACTTAAGCATAAACAGTTTGAGCAGACCGAGCATGTGCAGACCCCCACTCCATGTACCAATTTGTGACTTAAATTGCTCCGCAGATGTAATTTCTCGGAACTTTTTTGCGAGGAATTCCATATTTTAGCAGCATTAGAGCGGAAGGATATGACACCATATGAACTGGTCCTCACCTGAGGTATTTCAACTGTATTTGTGTACCTTAAAGAATAAGAAAGAGATTTATATGTTAAAAATCACTCAAATATACAGGTGTTTGATTATTTAAAATCTTAAAAGCCTCTAGTGCTATTGCTCTCAGTCGTCTGACTTTTGTGAAGGTTATCGAGATTTACCAAGAAAGTATCATAGCCAAATTTAAAGTCTTGATATATAATTCTGAAGAGCCTTTCCTGAATTTTCTCAATTTTCTTTGTATTGCCAGAAGAGAGGGCAATAATTATAATTTGACATGATGAATGAGTAATATATATATTGAGTTTCCCGAATCTGCATAAGTTTATTCCTATTCTCTTCAACACATTTAGATGTCTAGATGCCTTTTTACACATATTTGATATATGAAGATCAAAACTCAATTTAAAATCAATGGTAACACCTTAAAGTTTAACATGATCCTCACAATGTATGATATTATTATCAAGATTAAAAGTTATATTTTCATCTTTTGTATGCTTACGAACAGCTATGGCCTGGAACTTGTCTGGGTTAGCTTTCATGTGATTGTCAGCATTTAAGTGGTCAACCTTTGCATTTTTGCATTGTCTGGGAATTTTGAGCACTCAATTGTCAAATTGATAAGATTTGTTTTTGGCTTTGGAATCACTGGCATTGCCAACTTCAAAATTTTAGACGAGATTCCATCATGACCAGTTGCCTTTTTAACATTCAGTCGGCCTATCTAGTTATTGACAAATTCCCCATCAACAGGTTTGAATTGGATGTCCGACTGAACTGTAAGATTTTCCTTTAGTTTATTTTCATAAGACTCGGGTGTTCCTCGTTAATGGGGATTGAATTTTCTCCTATATTTTTTGCTACGCTTACGAAAAAAAACATTAAATATGCTACAACTTCTTGCTGATCATTAATCAGTTTATCATTTTCAAGTAGAATGTGTCTTTTTTATAAAATTTCCTTTATTTGTTAACAAGGTTTAACTGTTGGCCAAAAGTCTTTGGCCATGCAGCCACCGACACAGAGGTCAACAAAAGACTGATTTACAGATTTGCATTTAATTTTAGTGACAAGATTTCTTTGTTGTCTGAATTTTTCCCAATTGCTAGCACCGAGACCGATTCTTCCAGTAACATTAAAACATGTATCACATTTAAAAGTAAAAAAGGAAGGCAAAGATCAGGAATCGATACAATCAAGTACCACAACTGACCCGAAACACAATATCGTAAAGTTACAATAACACAAGAAAACACAACACACAAGAGAGTATAGATGTATAAGTGTAGCATCTAGGGGTTCTGTGTTTTTTCCTTGCTATGTTAGTCAGTACTTTGTGTCCTTTCTAGTTTTGCAATCATATTGACGGGGAGGAGAGAGCTGGTTGCTTTGTTTTATCTGTCTTACTGATGTCTTGTGACAGTCGGTGATCTGTGGCTCTTCCTTACGGTGCCATGGGTTGGTCTGCGATGTGTGATTATGGTATTTCCCGATAATACTCACTTGCTTTTTTTATGGGACACAGTAAACAGTACAGACCTAGCTCAGGCACAAATTTTCACTGTTGCTTACGTAATTTTGTTGAAAATGATTAATAGTTAACAGGATCACACACACCCTTCGAATTTGAAATGTACACGCTGAATTAACTTTTTGCCTCGAAATTGATAGTGTGTCTTTGTACCCGAGTCCATAGACATGTGAAGTGTATTTTGGGGGTAGCTGTTACCGATGATTTCACGCTCTGCAATATTGTATAAATTAATATAAAGCCACCCACATCAATGTGAACACCGTAGGGAAATATTCATAAAGTGATATTTTCCTGGATTGTCGTTAGTAAAGCAACATTCAATATCGATGCATCATAATGTCACCAAGTACAGTTGTATATATCAATTTAAGCCTGAAAGCGCCAACTATGATTTGCAGCAGACGACAATTTCAAATTTTGCCGCTTTTTTCAAAACTAACCAATAAGGAATGATATTTCATGAGATCGTCGGCTGGCGGACGATTCTCATGCAATATCATACCTTATTGGTTATTTTTGAAAAAAGCGGCAAAATTTGAAATTGTTGTCTGCTGCAGTCGTGATTGGCGCTTAAAGGGTTAGCATTTATTGTGACAAATTGGCCATCAATAGCCATGACAAATTAAAATTTAAACTTCGATCTTCGATATGTAATGCCTCATTAACAGTATGCATTGGATGCAAAAAAAGACCATGGACTGAATTAATATTAGACAAGAATAGGTGTGTTGGTGAGTTATCTGGTGAGCCATTGCTATGGTCAGAATTAAACGACAAGCCTTAAATTTGTAACGTATGTATTGTACATACAGTAAAGTAGAGAGGACGGCTAAGATCAGGAATAAATTTAGTCTCGTCTGATCAGCGTCTAAGGTTTTCGCCTGAAGTAACATTAAATCCATTGTTTTAACACAGTGCGTACATTGAATATGTTCTTAAAAGGATATCCTTTGGAAGCAAAGACTGTACCAAAGAACTGAAACTAGAGTGTGCAAATTTCCTGGGCCAATCTAGCTAGTTTCTGGCAGTGACTAATAGTTTCAAAGTTCCACAATGAAGCCAATCATCCCAAAGGACAAGAAAATAAAATCTACCCTATAGTGAAGAGCAGGGAGACGTTCTACCGCCGCCACATAGTCCCAGTCACCAGCTGTAGTGAAGACTGCGCAGATGTGCACACATACAAACTTGTACCTTTTCCTGGACACAGGACTCGTTTTTGTCTAATGAATATTTGCGCAACAGCTGTTACACTCAGTGGCGGGTCCAGAGTGGGTTCGCTTGTGCCAACATGGTTTCTGTGTCGTCAGCGTCACGATATCGCCTGCTTTAACTAAGTAGATCCTCCATGTACATTCGTGGTCTGATTCCACGGAATTTCGCGGAATTAGTTTAAACTTTTATTTATATTTTGTATAACAACATGCGTACATTATAATACAAGAAGTTCACAAACAGATCATTTGAAATACAAAAAAAGGACTCAGAAGAAAGTCAATAGAATTTTGTAAATCTGTTTCTAAGAATTGGGAATTGCCCAAGGCAGTTCCGATTGCATTCTGAGTTGTAAGTTCAATATTTTGTACAAATGTAGTTGCCAATGCCTGTGAGGGTTTCGTGTTGAGTCCTTATTGTGTTTGTGTGTAGCTATGTGTGTACTAAACTTCCTAGTTCTGGCTGGAGAAGAAATGTTCATTTTGTTCTCGACTGGATAAATTTATTGCTGGTATCTCTTTCCTGTAAGCCAAAGGTTGGTCCTTGGTCTTCGATTGGTGCATTTCCTGATTATATGAAGGCGTTTTCTTGCATGTGAAAGGTCGGTCCGTAGTCGATGATTTTTGAACTTTCAGGTTATATAAACTTTGTTATTGTTTTCTAATTTGGTACATGTCAATTGCAGAACGATCACACCCTCTTGAGGTTGATTAAATCCGACTGTTAAATGGCAGTTGTTAAAAGTGTTTCCTGGTAATGTTTTAGCGCAAGTGGTTTTGCGTCATAGCTAAATATGATTATGGGAGCAATTATGCAGCTTGATTTCCTTATTAAGGATGGCAAAGACATATGACATGAACAAATCAACTTCTCAATGGTCATAACACTTAGACCAATAAACACAACTCATTTACCTGTTAAACTTCCGGCAAGGTTCGTATCTGATTATGACCAGGAAATACAGTAACACTTTTTGGGGTATTTTATTTGACGCTATTGACGATAAAAACAAAGATGGCCAAAATATGAGACAGCGAATTAGAGTTTGAATTCGTCAAACGGTAGACTATGATTCAACGTTGAGGAAATCACTTTTTAAAAGGGTCTAATTTTAATTTGGAGCATATTCGTTTCTTTCCTTTAAAAGTAGCCCCCATGAGGATAGAAAATAATTTTAAAGGACATTTACATGTAAATGAGAAACGAGAACCCGCTAAACTTTAAACTACGCCAATGTGTCAGTATTTTAGAATTGCAAAGTTTTGATGCCGCAAACATTAAATGGTTTACAGTACTACTATCACAGATCAGAGGTGAAGTATGTTCTTACCAATTTCTTAGGAGGGGTGAGCCAGGGTTTTATCATTGTTTGCTCTGCATTTTTGACTCTGGGTCAAAGTGGTGAACCCATGTCTTATCTTTGGTTACAAATCAATCGATAAAATCACCGGGGTCATCTATATTGTGATACAGAAGATACCCAGAAATGATCACCCGTCAGCCTTCGCGGCACTCATCTTGCTGAAACCTTTGACATACCTAAACTGTCGGTTAGGATTGATTGTACTGCCCCAAAACTTATCCCCACTTTGCTAGCTATGCTTCGCAGGTCTCACCTACTATCACACATACTCAGGGTGTGCACTATCTTGACATTTTCATCAGCGGTGGCATCTTTGAGGCCACCAGACCGTCCATCATCCTCAATGCTCTCTCCGCCCCCTCTTAAATCCTGCTGTCTTTTTTTCAAGCCAGAAGAACACACAAAATAACTTGTAACTAATGCAGTGATTTGCCATGTTTCTCCAGCCAATGTGAATGTTGACAATGTCTTTGGCGTATCTCCCATTGAATGCTTTAGCGATAGCAAGCAGCAGATGGAATAACTTGAAAGAGGTAGCCAAGAACAATCAAATTAGCGTAATGTTATCTAAGTTTGCCTTTCTAAAATGCGTTACATATGACCAGTACATTGTACTGAAAGCAGGTAAACACAACAATTCACCACCATGACCAATCATTCCCATGTATGGATATTAACACATACTAACAAATTATAGAATACAATTAACGGTGCTTACGTTAGTTAATGTTAAATCTCAATTTTATCGACAACAAAACAACCAATTCTCGATGTTGGAGGCAATGGCATATATATATAACAATGATCTAATTGTCATGTTTACGAAAGCTCTTCGCAAGACAAACAGCAATATTATCTAATGTGAAGGTTATAAAACGTTTTGTTTCATGCTCAGCGTTGCTGCGAATGAAATTTCAACTGTTAATAGAAAGTTTAAAGGACCTCTGGCGGTGGTAATGGGAATCACAGTGTATCGCTGCCTATAATTTTGATAAAAATTAAAGTCGATCAAATGCTTCCATCTTCATATATAAGCTCGCTGTTGGTCTCTATTTTATGATTTTGCATTTGATTTCCTATTTCTATGAATGTACCACTTTATTTTTGGGCTGTAACGGTCGTTTTTTGTATTATACATATAGGAAATAGAAAACTATTTTTAAAACAGCCATCCTCCCACCCGAGTTCCAACTAATCCTTTTGCACGTAAGTGTGTTCTCATATTTTACATAATATATATGTGAAAAGCTAGTTGGATCTCGGGGGATGGGTGGGGGGAATGATATAACACAGGCCGAAATGTGACGTCTGGGCGAGCCCGAACATTAGCATTCGGATTTTCGGTGTGCCCTCTTGAAAATCTTTTTTTCAAGTATAATGAAATAATTAGTACAAGTAAGCTTCCTTTTCATAACCCATTAGCCTTGAAATATTACAACGTTTTAGCATATTTTTCTTTAGATTATGAAGATTGTCCTTTTACTAAATTCAGTTGATAGATTATTTTGCACCTTTACTGTATCTATCCGATACACATAAACTACATGGCCCTTGACTAGGTGTACTTTACGCATGGATGAATGATTATACTGTAGTACAGTCAACCCTCTTTATAACGACAATGTTTGTTCCAAGCTTCTTTGACGTTAAAGTGAATTTGCTGTTATAAGGAAATTTTGACCAGTACCAGATTTCAACAGCATAATCATTTGATAAAAGAAAATATCATACAAATGAATTGAAATGCTATTGTTCCAAATGTATACATCAGTTCAATTTTATATTGCATAAAAATGCACAAAGCTTCCCTCTTATCAAATGAGACAGCAACCTGCTCATGCAAAATACCTTGACCTGATCACATTATTGTCTTAAACATGGTAAAAATTCTGTTATAATGACTTTATTTTCAATAGAAAATGTATATCTGTTCCCAGAAGTTACTGTCGGTGTTATTAAGTGAATATTCTGTTATAAAGAGGGAATTTTAATGGAAATAGGTGCGTGCCCAGCAATGTTATGTCGGAACTTGAATATTATGTTATAACGAGTGACATTATAAAGAGTTTTGACTGTATATCCCTTCAAATGGAACACTGGTTTTTGGCAATAACATTAAATCTAAAATGGGAATTTTAAATCTAGTTCGAAAAATAAATTTTAACCGAAAAACCCTAACCAAAAATATTTTTTGAAGTTTGTATACGTTTTCATAAATGCTGGGATAGGATGGAGTTTTAACATTCTTAATGTTTAATGCCAAATAAAATTCCCTTCTTATACCTTGAGCGATATGGATCAATGAATATCAGTTGAATATAAAACCGTGTATATACTAATATAAGACAATTATAATGCATCAGTGGGTTTTAAATGTAGCTGCATATTGGCTTGCGTTGCTGTTTATCAGCATAGTCAACAATATTTCAGTTATCTAACCATGTCACAAAGACGGTGACACAAACGAATGGCTACATCTATAGATGTCTATTACCCAAAATGCCCTCTTAGTTGGAAGCGCCTATTAGCCTAGCTATTCCATGATTGGGTCTGCTTATTGATCTCAACACTTCCATATAAAATAGGCATATTTCCACCATATAAAGAAGCAGTAAAAGTTAAATAAAATGAAATGTAGTATACATAAGTGCCCGTACATCTGTGATCTTATTCGTATTTTCAGGCCTGTGCATTTCTAGTTATACGCTCGCACATACAGACACATGAACAAAACAAACCATTAGGTAGGCAGACGGAAGCAGGCAAAATGATGGTACTTGGTAGGCATGAAACGCTTTAATAATCCATTATCCGTAGAACTATATAAGCAGCTTGGATTGCATCATAAACCACACCATTTGATGTTACAAAATAATCGTCTGCTGTAATCTCTGAGCAAATACTACGATATCTATCCAAGATGTATTGCACTGACAGTACAAAAATGGGCACTAAACAGGTATTCTCATTCCAACAAAATCTAAGTTATTTATTTTTACAAGATATCAGAGCAGTAAGATTGATATCATTCTCCGCCAAAATTTAAATCTAGTTAGGGTTTTGCTATACCTATGCGCATGCATTTTCAGGGTGAAGAAACCTTCATGTAAAATTTTAAAAACGAAAAACTGTGTTCCATTTGAGGTGCTATATACCAGTAGTACATTGCTGCATAATACTGCACCAATGATCTATAGTTGCACTTCAAAACATTTCTTAACAAATCAGATAGAAAAAACAACAACTTAAAAAATAATCATTAAAATGATCATGATTTTGGACTTTAAAATACTTTCACTGTGATTTGTTATCGAGCAATGATGATATAATACCCTGACACGTAAATTAATTGATTTCTAAATGTTTTGGTGAAGTCAAATTGTGCAACCCCTGACCCCTTTGGTAGCGTCTCCTGTTTTGTCGTAGGGGTCTGCTTGTCTAATTATTACCTTAATTCGTTCCTAATACATCAAACGTCCTGTTCAAAAGAATACCAGTGACATCTTATGCATAGGGAAGTTTTTGGAAGCATCTGAAAAATAGGCAGATACCCTATCAAAGTGTCAGAGGTCCTTGGAAAATGTACTATCTTATACTGCTAATTAATCTTAAAATGCCAACAAATTCATTCTGCTCACAAAATTTAAAAATGCCAACAAATGTTGGCATTTTAAAATTTTACGAGCAGTATAATTTTTATGCTCAGTTGAGTTGAGAATGAAAAGAAATGTAACCTTGGGGCCTGGTGTGAAGGTCAATGAGATTTAACCCACATAAGCTGTGGTTATCCGTCGTTCGAAGTCATTAGCTCTGGTTACGGTCGGCCGTGACCAGCCGTTTAACTTTGTGCAAATTGCACATCAATTTCAAGTTTTGACCGAACCCACGGGCTCTACTTGTAACAAATTGCATTAGCTGCCGAAACACGAACGGGAAACCAACCTTGTTAAACAACTAATCGCAAGTTAGACAACTAGCCGCAACGTCATAATCTGTTGAAACTTTAACCGGATTGGAAAAAAACTGTTAGCATAAAGGTCGTGCGTTAGAAGTCTAGAGTAAAATGTCCCTAAGTCAAAACAGCTTTATCCGCGGGCTTCACATCAGTAAATCTATTTATGTGAGTTTCATCCATATCGTATGGAATTAATAGGAATTCAGGCATTGTCTTATGACGGGCATGACAAGCAGTTTTTTGACCCTAAAGAGAGGCATATAGTTATCACAATGCCTGTCCTAAATGTAAAATGGTTCGCATCGTGTCTAGAGCATATATCCTATATTATTTGAGGTAGGAATCCCCAAACTCGTGTGTTAGTGCATGTTTGGGTCGCGGATTGTCGCGTAGCCTTTAGGGGTTTCTCTGACCTTTGACTTTACCTCTGGGCTCACATCTAGAAAAATCGTGTACCGAGCTTAACTCATACAAATAGTATGTATTCGCCGGTAGCATGTGTTAAATCGCAAAAAATAACATCTCAGACGTCAATACGAGTCAGAACTTAGAACAAATGTACATGAACAAGCTCACGTGTTTGCAGTTTGCAAGAATAGATACAATGATAGGGCTAAACGACCGCCAGCTTTTGGAAAAGCTAACAATTGTGTTGTCAGTTCTTTGTTTTATGTTGGTCGCTTAGTGTGCGAACTTTTTACAGTGTACCTGTATTACTTACACATATAGCCTAATAACTATGGGAGAATAAACTGCTATTGGATACATTCAATGATATAATGTATATGTATTGTCACATTACAGGAGACAAGAACGTATTTAAAACCTTCCTAGACTAAATAATTCCTTTAAACTGTAAGATTCTACTCTCTTTCGTATAATTATTTATGAGAAACGTTTAAGATTTTCAGCGATACCCTGATTGCCAAGTATCAAACCACCAGTTAATAGCTTAACGACATGCGACTAGAATGTAATGTAAGTGGTTTCTTTCTTAACACGCGAAGCGGATTGATTGCTAATATCTATCTATCTACCTACCTACCTACCTACCTACCTACCTATCTATCTATCTATCTATCTATCTATCTATCTATCTATCTATCTATCTATCTATCTATCTATCTATCTATCTATCTATCTATCTATCTATCTATCTATCTATCTATCTATCTAAACTTTAAACTCTTCTGTAGTTTGGGCTGCAACCACAGATGGATACAAACTATTTCAAGGGTGTGTGGGGGAATACTTCAGGACATTTCTGTATGTCTGATTCCTATAACATTGGGAGCTATTTGATGCCTGGTGGATTTTAACTTGTTTGCCAGGGACAGGCTTTTGTCTTTAGGCATGGTCTCAGAATGTATCTTTAGATGAGAATCGGAGAGGATCAAGAGTTGACCAATATATTGCACCCATGGTGGCTGCAAAGGATTATAACCACTTTGAGTGGATTTAGTAACTATATAATTTTGGAGGGTAAGAGACCCAGAGTAAGCAATACTTCTTTCCTATTACATCAATTTAATAAATAAGTTGTATACCATAATGATAAATATGCTATATACAGTGTATAAATTATACATAGATTGGATTAAAAACTAGCATTGCTTGTATAATCAACATGCATTTTTGCCCTTTCAAATGAAAATTGATGTACATTTTGTTATGTTTTGTCTTCCAGTTTCTGGTACTTATGCATATGTAAATAACCTTACAACTAATTGCACCCATGGTGGCTGCAAAGGATTATTGCCACTTTGAGTGATTTAAGTAAATATATAATTTTGGAGGGTAAGAGACCCAGAGTAAGCAATACTTCTTTCCTATTACATCAATTTATAAAAATAAGTAGTTAACCATAACAATAAATATGCTATATACAGTTTATAAATTATACATAGATAGGATTAGAAACAAGCATTGCTTGTATAAACAACATGTATTTTTGCCCTTTCAAATGAAAATTGGTGTACATTTTGTAATGTTTTGTCTTCAGGTACTTGTGACTATGCAAATAACCTTACAACTAGTTGCACTCATGGTGGCTGCAAAGGATTATGGCCACTTTGGGTGGATTTAGTAAAAAGATTTTTCTAGATAGTTAGACCCTGTATTAGCATTCTCCTGAACTTATTGTCAATTTGTTGGCAAGTATGTTTCTATCTACAGGATACAGAGAACCCTCTCTTCCAAATCTTGCTAAGTCAAACTGCAACAAAAATCTTGTATAGATATATATTAGTTTAAATGATTTTTATCTATATCTCAGGGATACCATATATGTACACTGGATCTGTGTAGAACTTAGCCCTGTTGCAAGAGTGTATATAACTTTCTCCCTTAATGCACTTATGGTGGCAGCACAAAAGTGTCACCACTTTGAGTGAATTTAGGAGATATATCTTTTCTAGATAGCTTATATATCAGCATTTTTTAAACTTTTTTCTAATTATTGAAGGAAGAAGGCTTCCTACAACAGTTATATGAATATAATGCAGTTAAGAAGGCAATTATCTGTCTGTCTACAGAATACAGGGAACCACATCTTTCAAAAATTGCTAATTCAAACAGCAATGAAAATCCTGTTCGGCTCAAAGCACCAATAAGTATATGCATATATTTGCCATATGACTTTGACATTGTACCGAAGATATCTAAAATAATTTGGGTAAAATGAGAATTGAAAGCAAGCACCCCTTATGTAATCAACTCATTTATGTTGCAGTCTCAAGAATGCCATATATTTATTTATAATTGCTTTTTGGAAATAAATTATAAACTTTTAGTCATTCTGAGGAGTGAATATAGTTTCCACCTAAATGCACTCATGGTGGCAGCACAGAAGTGTTGCCACTTTGGGTAAATTTATGAAATATGACTTTTCTAGATATATAGACCCTATATGAACATTCTCTTGAACTGATAGCCAATTTGTTGAAGGAAGTATGCACTCTTTAGCTGTTATAAAAGTATGATGAAGTTAAAAAGGCAAGCATGTTTCTGTCTACTGAATACAGTGAACCCCACTTTCCAAACCTTGCTAAGTCAAACTGCAAAAATAATATAGTATAGGTATATATTTGTCTTAGGATTTTGATATTGTACCAAAGATATGTAAATGAATCAGGTTTCAATGAATATTATGTAAGTCTCAAGGATACTATATATGTATACTTGATCTTTGTTGAAATAAATTTCTACCTTATAGTCCTGTTGCAGGAGTGAATATAACTTTCACCTAAGTGCACTCATGGTGGCAGCACAAAAGTGTTGCCACTGTGAGTGAAAGTAGGAAATATGATTTTTCAAGATAGTTAGTCCCAATATAAGCATTCCCTTTGAACTTACATTAATTTTTTTTGAAAGAGGAATACATCCTTTAACTGTTATATGGATGTAATGGAGTGAAGAAGGCAAGTATGTTGCTGTCTACAGGATACAGTGAACCTCATCTTTCAAAAATTGCGAAGTCAGACTGCAAAACAAATCCAGTATAGGTATATATATGTCATATGATATTGGTATTGCACTAAAGATATGTAAAGTAATCAGGTTGAAATGGGTATTGCGTCAGTCTCAAGGATACCATATATTTATACTTGATCTGTGTAGAAATAAATTACTAGCTTTTAGCCCAGTTGTGGCAGTGAATATAACTTTCACCCTAACTACACTCATGGTGGCAGCACAAAAGTGTTGCTTCTATGAGTGAATTTAGGAAACCTGACCTTTATAGATAGCTTATACCCTGAATAAGCATTCTCTTTGAACTTACACTTTTAATTTGTTGAAAGAAGAAGGCACCCTTTAACTGTTATACATGTATAAATATAATGAAGTTAAGAAGGCAAGTACCAGTCTGTCTACAGGAGTCAGGGAATCCCACCTTACAAACATTGCTATTTCAAACTACAATTAAAATCTTGTTCATTTCAAAGCACTAATAAGTACATGTATATATTTGCCATATGACTTTGATATTGCACCCAAGATGTGTAAATATGACTTTTCTAGATATTTAGACCATATATAAGCATTCTCGTGAGCTTATAGTTAATTGTTGAAGGTAGTAGGCGTTCTTTTAAATGTAAAAAAGTATAATGAAGTTAAGAAGGCAAGTATGTTTCTGTCTACAGGATACAGTAAACCCCATCTTCCAAACCTTGCTAAGGCAAACTGCATAAAAAAATCGTGTATATGTATATATTTGTTATATGATTTTTATATTGCACCAAAGATATGTAAATAAGTCTGGCTTAAATGAATATTATTGAAGCCTCAGGTATGATTTCTGCTGACAGAAACCTCATCTTCTAAGCTTTGGCAATTTCAGTTTCCATTAAATAATCTCGTTCACTTTAAAACACCAAGAATTATATTTATATATCTGTCATATGATCTTGTTTATGTTTGTATGAAAGTATATGTATATATGCACATGTGCATATATATGTATGCATATATATGTACATATGTGTATGTGTATGTATATGCCTGTCCTGGCTGGTTATGATACATAATAATAACTAAATCATCTGTGGGTGCAATATGTGTATACATGTATATGTGTATATGATAGCGTAATATATGTGTGTGTTTAGGTGTAAAGTATGTATATGTTTTTGCACGTGTGTATATATATGTATATACCTGTCCTACCTGGTCTGTATACAAAAGAATAGCTAAACCATCTCTAAATGCAATACTATTTAGTACATATACTATTAAGCTAATTATATATAAAGGACGTAGTGATGTTTCTGGTAGACATTTATGATGCTGTAAAAATGTGGAATTTTATAGAGCTATATCCCACAAGCAAATTGTAAGGAAAAGAACCGGAAAATGAATGTTTTTATTGTAATAAGCTGCTATATATCTTTTTATAACTCAGTTATATATCAATGCCTTTTCATGGCTACTCTTGCTTATATCAAATATAAGTCCATAGACTTTGAAATACGTTTGTCCATAGAAACATATGTTATAACAAGTACTTCAATATACGATAATGGCTGAGGAATTAACAATTTTTTCACAGAACTGTCGTGGGGGTCTGTCTGTTGCTACAAAGAGGCGGGATTTGTTTCAGCATGTCAGATCTAGAAAATTTAATATCGTTTGCCTACAAGATACACACGTTAACCCAAAATTAGATTCTTTTATTAAAGCTGAATGGGGATTTGACGCATATTTTAGTTCATATACTACTAATAGTCGTGGAGTGATGATACTGATCAATAACAACTTCGACCAGAAGGTAAATAGAGTAAAAATCGATAAAAATGGCAATTTTTTAATCCTAAATATGACAATAGAAGGCAAAGAAATAACTCTTGTTAATTAATATGGTCCAAACGAGGATAGACCGCAATTTTATGAAAATTTAAACCAGAAAATAGATGAATTTGAAACAGAACAGGTAATTATATGTGGGGATTGGAATTTTATCTTAGATCCAGAGATGGACAGTTATAACTATTTACATGTAAACAATCCAAGAGCCAGACGATTTGTTTTAAATTTGATTGATGATGATAATTTTATAGACCCATGGCGTATAATGAACGAAAATCTTAGGAAATATACATGGAGAAGAAATAGCCCAACCCCAAAACAGGCAAGGCTTGATTTCTTCTTGGTACATGATAGAATTTTTCAATATGTAACTGCTGCAAATATTAATTCTGGATATAGAACCGACCACAGTGCTATAACGCTAAAATTAAAACTTCATGAAAATGAAAGGGGGAGGGGATATTGGAAATTTAACAACTCACTTCTGAAGGATATAAAAAAATTGTTGAAGAGACAAAGCAGGTTATAGATGAGGTAAAAAGGACATATGCTGCAAATATTGAGCCGGGGGAGAATATACCAAATCAAGATATAATTTTTAATATTAATGATCAACTATTCTTAGAAACACTTTTAATGTGAAAAGAGGCAATACAATTAAATACAGTTCAAAATGGAAAAAAAAAATAACTTAAAAGAAGAAAATACACTTGAAAATGATATATCAAAATTAGAAACTGAGATAAATGAGAATTTTGTAAATATTGATGTTGATAAACTAGAGATATTGTCACAAAAGAAAGCAGCGCTAATTGAGTTTAGGAAATCAAAAATTGAGGGAGTTATGCTCAGATCAAAATGTAGATATCAGGATTTAGGGGAAAAACCAACAAAATATTTTTTAATCTAGAAAACAGGCAATACACAAATAAAGTAATGGGTAAACTAATAGACGAAAATGGAACAGAATACACAACTACAACAGAGATTTTAAATCACCAAAAACAATTTTATGAAAATTTATATGACGATAAACATACTACTGATAACAGATCTATAAATGATATGCTGGGGGAAAATAAAAATAAACTTACAAATCAAGCAGCTGAACAACTTGAAGGTGAAATTTCATACTCAGAATTGTTAAACGCCTTAAAAAATATGAAAATGATAAGAGTCCTGGATTGGATGGGTTTACCGTTGAGTTTTTTAAAATTCTTTTGGCTAGATTTGGGGAACTTTATCCTTAGATCGCTAAATTTTGGTTATAATAATGGAAATTTATCTGTAACTCAAAAACAGGGGATCATTACATGCCTACCAAAACAAGATAAAAATAGTTTTTTTGAAAAACTGGCGGCCTATCTCTCTTTTAAATGCAATTTATAAACTCGCCTCATCGGTTATAGCAAATAGAATAAAAACACAATTACGTAGCCTCATACATGAGGACCAAAAGGGTTTTACTGCAGGGAGGTATATTGGAGAAAATATTAGACTCATTTATGATATTTTATTTGAAACAAAAAAACAAGATATACCGGGCATGATTTTATCAGTTGATTTCGAAAAAGCATTTGATACAGTCTCGTGGAAGTTCATAGAAAAAGTTTTGAATTGTTTCAATTTTGGACCTTCAATTATTTCTTGGATTAAACTATTTCAAAATGGATCTGAATCATGTATAATTCAGAACGGTTTTATGTCAGACTTTTTAAGATTAAAAAGAGGATGTCGACAGGGAGACCCAATTTCACCATATATTTTTATTTTATGTGCAGAAATCTTAGGTCAAATGCTACGCAATAATAAAAACTTAAAAGGTATAAATATAAATAATAGAGAATTTTTACTTAGTCAATACGCTGACGATACACAGATATTTCTGGATGGCTCAGAGAAATCTTTGAGAGAAGCCTTATTGATTCTAGATACATTCTATAGAATGTCTGGGCTCAAAATTAACGGTGAAAAAACAAACGCCATTTAGATTGGATCCCTAAGCCATTCAGAAAACAGACTATGTCAAAGGTATAAGCTAGACTGGGCTAAAGGTCCTTTCAAAATTCTAGGAGTCGTTTTTACAACAGAAGTTTTTGATATTTGGGACATGAATACATATAGTGTGCTGAATAAAGTAGAAAATATTATAAAACAGTGGTCTAGACGTAAATTGACGCTTTTTGGTAGAGTAACAGTTATAAAATCTCTAGCATTGGCAAAATTTATACATTCATTTTTAGCTTTACCAAATCCTCCAGGGAACCTTTTAAATACTACGGATAAACTTTTCTTTAAGTTTCTTTGGAATGGTGGCCCTGATCGTATAAAGCGGGATTTAGTAGTAAAAGACTTACACATAGAAGGCATGCGAATGATTAATATTCGTGTTTTTATAAAAGCTTTAAAAATATCCTGGATAAGAAGGGTCATACTTAACTCTGATAATAATTCTTGGTATGCATTGTCAACAATAGATTTTCAAAAATTTCTCTCACTAGGCCAGGGATACGCCAACAACACACTGAAAACCCATTCTGGAAAGAAATATTGCAAAATTGGTTTGACTATTGTAACAATTTAAAAATTGAAACCACAAATCATATTTTAGATTCACCTTTGTGGTAAAATAGGAATTTGATTAATGGAGAAAATATATTTATAAAAGATTGGTTTAAAAAAGGAATTAGGTATATATCAGATATACTGGATGAGCAAGGTAATTTTTATCAATTTGATATTTTAAAAACTATATATGATATTAGGGGGACTTTTTTGGATTTCCAATCCTTAATAAGGAAAATACCAGAAACTTGGAAGGAAATGTTGAGGGAAAATAGAAGTGTAACAGTACTCTATAGATATACCGTCAAAACTAATATTTACGTGCAACAACTTTTAAGGGATAAGAAAGGGTGTAGGCGTACGTATGATATAATGTTGTCTCCCAAATGCTTTGTGCACAATAATAAATGGGAACCGGTGGGTATAAACATCAATGAACAAACTTGGAAAAAGTATCATTCTGTAATAAAAAACTTAAATGAAGTAAAGTTAAAAGACTTCCATTACAAAATTACAAACAAAATACTAGTAACAAAATCGTTCTTATATAGGATTAATAAAACGGATGATGATTTATGTGAATACTGTCACGAACAACCAGAAACTATTTTTCATTCGTTTGTGAAATGTGAAGAAACGAAGCAGTTTTGGAGTCTTCTAAAAATTGGTTAACAGAAATGTCTAATATAAATATGGATTTACAGGATAACAGTTTTTTATTCTCTTACCAAGACGATAATTCATTGAGGAATTATTTATATGTCCTTGCGAAATATTACATATATGCAAATAAATTTTCAGGAAATGGACTGAGTCTTCAGAATTTTAAAACAATTTTGAAAAGAAAATTTAAGGCGGAAAAATATATAGCCTATGTAAGTAACAGCTTTACTCGTTTCATGAAAAAATGGGGCCCCCTATATGACGTTATGAATCAAGATTAGGGTATAATCAACGGCGCCGAGGGCAGGTAGCTGGGATCTGTATCTATGTGCGAATTGCAATTAATCCCCTATCGGGTAGCGGGGCAAATTTTGCAAAAGATTTGGGAATATTAAGGTATACCTAGTCGACCGATGTGAAGTAGGATCAGAATGTGGTTGTCCTTTGTGGTTGTTGTTTTTGTATTGAGATTTTGATAAAGGTCTATATAATTTCTTTAAGATACGAGCCGATTATCGATATTCTCCGGTAATTTTGTAGCATAGATACGGTAGGTTAATACCTTCAAAATGTTCAACGGTATAGACCCATTGTGAATGTCTGGAGCATTTTAACCCCGGGACATCGACAAACAGTGCAAAACCGGACCAGCGGTCGCAGAAGGCAGCTGATCAGGTTCCCCACTGTTTGCTTATATACTGTTATACTAAAATATGAATAAAATGGAAAGATACAACCCAACAACCCTTTAAACGGAAATGGACTGCTTCGGTTGACCAAGTAGGGGATTGCATTATGCATAATTATGTGGGTTAAATTAGGACAAACTGTTTATGATTTGGTCACTACAGGCTGCAAACATAGCGGGCTGGCCTGACTTTTGTTACTCGTCCATATATTCTGGGTTTACATATGATAAGGTGATTTTGTATCTTTAAAATATTCGGTATCTTCTCCAACATTTAATATAGTACATGATATGTACGATTTAGCCTTCGCAAACGGTTAAAATAGAGGACAGGTCCGACTTTCGAAATTTTGTTCGATTTTTAGAGCTAATCTGGTAATTTTGAATTAGTTGAATACTCGATGATACTTTCTCAATGTAAATTTTTCAGCCATGCTGTACTTTATACATTATTGTCGCTGCTGGCTGCCAACACAGCGAGCTGGCCGGACTTCAAATATCTGCCCGTTAGAGCATGTAAGCGGAGAGATAATAGACGATTTAGTCGCTACAGACTCCATGCTGCTCCAATTTCTAATTAATTTTCCGTATTTTTTTAGTTGGTACGGTATTTGTATTCATATTCATTGTATTTTCTTTACGTGAATCGGAAATAAATAGGACATGCGTATTAACATACATGTATGAGCCGCGACGAGAGATTTCCAGCTGTGCGGTATGTGCGACCAGAGGAGCCTCAGGGCGGCCTGCGCATACGCGCAGTCTGATTGGAGCGTTTGCTGGTCGCTTGCATATTTTAGGATTATTAAGCTACTGACTGGGCGCCGTTTGGAGTTTCTAAGCTTGAAGGTCTGTTTCACGGCCTCGTCTGGGTCTGTGCTTGTCAGGGTGCCACATTGTTGGAGATCACATGTCGCGGCTCATATAGATCTAGTAGCTTCATACTGTTAACCCATACATGTACAGAAGACTTTCGGTATCTCCACGTATATCCTAGAATATACGGTAACCAAACAGCATCAGAATACTCACATGAACTTTCTCAAAACAAACAAAACAGCAACTGCAACAGATAATCCACTTTTCACTGAATCAGCACTTTGAAACAAAACACTAAAAAAAGAATTCGCACTAAAATAAATCCATGCCAGATAGCCACATACATGTACAAGCCTATAAACTTTCTACGTCTGGATGAACACTAACGTGTAAACCGTGTACATGTAAATACTAATGGTGGGTCGTTTAATAGCGACTGTAGTACAGAAAATATATACTGCGCTAAAAGATAGGCATGAATATAACTAAAAATAGGATACCGCCACGACAGCTCTGTCTAACCTATCTTTTATACGATGACTTCTATGGAAACTGATTAGGTATCATATACTATCAGGAAGTAAAATTAAATGTTTTGACGAAAGGCAGGAGTTTTAAGGATATATAGCAGCCAATACTATTTTTCATAAGATAGAAATAAGAATTAAAATGAACCAGCTCTTGCATTTTTGGGATCTATCGCATTTACGATGAACAGGTCCTTTGATGAGCACCCGCTCGGATCGCTGGAGCTTTTGAGTACCGCGCACATCCATGTAGGGTCTTTATTGTAGCTGTCATACAAAACTGAAATTACAGGACTGGCACGTGGAGGCGTATACATTCCAAGGCCGTTTGTCCAACATGTGCGATAGGACCCATTATCACAGGAGCTGAACACCCCCCCCCCCCCTATATAACAAGAAATTCAAACACTGTATGTAGACATAACCCATGTTTCAAACTGTTATATATGTTAATACATGTTATATGTGATGCATGCTGTGATGGAAAAATAAAGTTATAAAAAAAGAGTTGACCAATACAGTTCGTCTAGCATTTCGCCAACACCACCTTCTACATGTCCGATGGTCTGCTGTCCTCGGGCTTTCTTAATCTGATATTAAGTAAAAGTTATACCGTGGCTTGTTCGCTTGAACGTGGAGATAATCCACGAGCTTTATCGAGTGGATTATCTTACGTACAGGTGGACAAACATGGTATAACTATTTTATACCACAAACATCAGTAAAGACCTTGTAAATATTGAGATATTGCGTGCTAAAGTTGGTAAAGGTGGTATAAATCTGAGTGCCAAAAGTGTTGTATGAATTATTATATGTTTGCATCGTTTAATCTTGCTTCACAGGACATTTGTAACGCCAGATTAATGTATTATTCTGTTTTCAACAGATTTAAGCTGCTTATGCGCTGTTATGTGCATGTGAACACGTTGGTGCATTCATCAATATAAGATAAATCATCATCTTGGAGCACACTGCAATCACTGGTAAATAAATACATTAGATCAGACGGGCCAACAACATGCATTCTAATGTACAACATGCATTCTAAAACTTTTTTTGACTAATTTGTGGTTTCGACTTGTAAATAACAATCAATACCGTACAGTAAATACTAACGTGCAGCCTGTTTAGAACAATCGCTGTTCTGGTACAGCAAAACAACTTGTTGTGCCAAGACGCGGTCAAAATATAATTGTCTAGCCAATTAGCATCGCTTGTGCTTGGATCAGACCCGTTAATCATATTGAGCAAGTTCACGAGAATTTTCCCATAATCGCATAATGGATCAGCGAATGCAAAGACGGGTCTGCGCATCCGCGCAGTCCCGTCAGCACATTCGCTGATCGCACACTCAAGGTACGTCAAAAGACAAAGGTTCATGCATGTATAAAAGCTAGACACCAAACTGGATTTCTTCACATGCTCATTTAAAGAAATAGTTAACGCACATGCGCACGAGAAGCACTGTTTTTCCATGTGTTGACTGCCTTATCGTTATACGATGACCACTAATCTGTACGGAAGCTGCAAACTACGTCACTGGTAAATGACATGAAAAACTGTTCAAAGATATTTATCCGTTCAGAGTGTGTGCGTTTGTAAATGAGCCGCGACATGGGATTTCCAACAATGTGGTATGTGCGACCAGCAAAGCCTCAGATCAGCCTGCGCATACGCGCAGTCTGATCAGCGCCTTTGCTTGTCGCTTGAATATTCTATGACTGTTTAGCTATTGACTGAACACCATTTGGAGTTTCTAAGCTTAAAAGGAGGCTGTACAGGCTCGTCTGAGTCTACACATGTCAAAATGCCACATTGTTGGAAATCTCGTTCCACGGCTCATTTAACCTTTCAGATTGTGTGCGTTTGTAAATATTCTCATCAGATTGGAAAAATGACGTATTGAATCTACGAATTCATGCTTGCTAGTAAACTAATCAACATGATCAAATAGAGCTCTGTGGAAAACAGTAGGAGGGTTGTTGGATTTAAAAAAAAAAATAAATGAATATTTTTTACATTCAATTTCTGATACTCGTTTGGGCGCCATAATTATAATACCTAGAATATACATGTACAGTTTAGTTTAACCACACTCACATTTGAGCCAGCGTATGCGATTTTGGTCCTTACATTTGTAACATTTATATGAACAGCCATGTTACACACGAGCCGGTGCATATGCATCGCTGCTCGCGCACACAAACTACTGTACATCTACGTACAGAATGGCTTACTAATAAACAAATCATTGGGCCTCTAGCCCTCCTTAGACAGCTGTGCATAGATTGGTACCAGTCCTTAAAACAATTTTTCATCAATGTGTCATACCAGTCTAACTCTGATGGCTCTGTTTTAAAACAGAGCCATCAGAGTTAGACTGGCTACAAGTATATGATATGACACATCGATGAAAAAATGTTTTAAGGACAGGAGCCAGTCTAAGCTGTGCACAAATGATTAAGCCTTTTTATACTAGTGGCTTCTATAAATGCGTACCTTGGCCAACAGTGAAGTCCCAAATGAAATGCCTCAAACTGCGGTATTTCATCAGTGTCTAAACTTTTTGCTAAAACTAAAAACGATCTTCAGTGAAAGAAGTTATACAATTCCATTTGGAAATTATAACCTATCACCCCTCGATATATACTATGGACCACCCCAAGTGTGTTATATAAAACCAGAAGGAAGAATCAATTACTAGTACATAAAGGGTTAAATATGGCTTTGCGCACATTTAGATACGAAGCACTATCCACAGGTTTAGATAAACAAAAAAAAATCAGCTTAAAACTGTAAATATTTTCTTACCCATCAACATATGTTTTGGGTGCTAAAAAGAACCGTCTCATTGAGACGGTTCTTTTGAGTACCCATGACATATGTTTTGGTTGAGAAATAAGAATATTAAATTTTCTTAACTAAAGTCCTGAATATATCTCATAAGCTAGCTCATGTGGAGATGTTTCTAAGATTATTGTCTAAACGGCAAATAATGGAGATCCGGACCATACTGCTCCACAATATCTACACCGCTTGCTCAAACAGTACAGTATAATATCACCAAATCCATTTTACTGACTGACGCTATTTCTATGAGTAGTCTATGAATGACAAACAGTGTAGACGCTAATTAAACTGCTCTATTAGAAGAAATGTTATCTGGGTCTACAGTACTTGCTCAGACCTAGCCGTTTGGGTCAGTACATGTATTAGGGTTAGCCCACAATGGTCCTAAGATGCTATGTTTTTGATAGATAAATACTAGTTGAAATTTATACATATTTTTCTGTTTGGTCTAATAATCTGTGATTTACCAGACGCATGATATTGAAATAACAGACGGATACACTGTGGATTATTTGGCATATTTTGGGTAAACAAACCACTGCCTGATTCTAAATCATTCTGTCTTTTGCTAAACAGAGGTGCAGCGTGAACTGCTTTATATTAGACTTATGTTTTTACTTTTGTCGTTGCAAAGAAATTGGACCCAGACAAGGCCCAACATAATGCCCTATTTCATTGCAATTTTCACTTCTGTTTTTAGACAAAAACACGTTTCGAAATACAAAGTAAGTAAGGGTGTAAAGATCAGGAATCGCTACAATCAAGTACCGCACCTGACCCAGGGTACCAATGGGAAAGTAACAAACCCACAGTAAGACACCACAAACGAGAGCCAAGAGGTCAGTCCTTTCCCAGCAGGTGACTACAAGGCACAATTAAACAGACGCGTACAAAGGCACAGAAAAAAACAACATAAAAGATCCACATAAGAAGTACCGCCTTGGAACGGTCAGTAAAATATTTTACTGGATTAACGGTGCACCAACCTTATCCATAAGTACATGTAGATGTGGATCAAGACATATAGATGTTAGGTTTGCATGAAAGACCCCTAACTTATCAAACTATCATCTCCTGGAACACAGATGGGACTTTTAGGTCATGGTCTTTATTAATTCATGGTATCTCTCTCAAAACATGATTAAACAATTTGAAATTGTTTTCACCATTTTCTTCTCATTAGTTTATTAGAACGATAGCCCAAGTGTAAACATCTGGTATAACTTTGACTTTTACCGTTGCTATGGTTACTAAAATGGCCGCCGAAATAGGCTGAAAACAGATTATTGGCTATTTGGGAGAAAATTTGAGACATGTAACAGAGGAATAAATATAAAGCCGAGCAAATACCGCAACTATATTTTAACGGATGATGGGAATGATCACGATACACGACATTTTAAAAGTTTTTTTGGTATTTGGCTGTGCTGATATCTAATTCTTAAAAAATTGGTCTCCAAAAGCCTTAAATATGGTCCAAAATGGCGATTTCTCTATTTTAAGCCCGTTTTGTCGGCCGTTTTCGCTACCATAGCATAGTTATTCTTCTAATAACCCAATCAGAAGAAATTGGTGAAAAGAAACTCTCAGATTTGGCTCCAAAGGGGGCCAAATTAGCCCCTTTATGCACGTACCCCAGACTTCATGATCAGTTGAGTTGAGCGTGATCCTCGGGGCCTGGTAATGCAAATTGCAGTACGGAGTGTTCCTAATTCTGTGCGGAGTGTTCCTAATTCAGCACGGAGTGTTCCTAGTTCAGTGCGGAGAGAACAGATAGGTGGCTCAGTGGTAGAGTGCTTGGTGAAAGATCGATGGGTCGCTCAGGTTTGAGTTTCAGCAGAGGCACTATGTTGTATCTTTGAGCAAAATTTTTTTCACTCTACTTACATGTAATACTGCCCGTATATCTCGGATAACTCAGTAGGCAGCGCGTTTGGTTCCGACTAGCTGGATACGTTCGATTCCAGCCACTAGCAAACATATCGATTGGTTCAAACCTGTGCTTGTATACATGCAGGCAGGTGGCAGATGAGTCTACCACCTGATGCAGGGTATTTTCCGACCGAACGCCGAGAACTGCACTGGCTTTCTCTCTCCACTAGACAGTCGGAGTCTTAGAAGCTAAATTATGACGCCTATCTCTAATACATGTAAGTTCAACCCAAAATCCGTCCCGGCGTTTCTGCAAGCGATTAACTGTAACGTGAAGAATCAACTGAAACCAAAAATAATTTGGCACTGAGATTATATTTAGTTGATACAAAATCGCCATGAACTCGGTGAAGCACAAGTAATTGAAGTCTGAAGATACTTCGTTATTGTCAGCAAAAGTCGTTCTATTTTTTACGGTGAATTGATTTTACAAGAAAATAAATAGCACTTACTAGAAAACCGAACTGTAATCAACATTAGTTGATGATGTTGGTTACCCATTTCTTACGCAACAGTGGAAATAAATATCCCTAGGACTATCACACTAAATCAAGAAAAGCTAGACTTATTTATTGGAGCCTACTCAATCGCCATGGAGACGAAAATTGACAAAACATTTTGTCGCATGTGAGAACCGTCAGTATGCGGATAAGACTCTGTAATTGCACGGTCTTATCCGCGTTGGCTTCATTCATTGTCTTGTTTGTGTTATCCTACAAATGACACGGACTATATCCGACTCATAGCCTAAATATGCTGGTTTATGCCTAATGAGATGATGCTGGCTTATAGACCTGCATTTTTTATGACGTGATTCAAATAGCCTCCGATAAAAACTAATCTGGTCTGATTTCCCACACGCCTGAAGAGCAAGCCAGGTTATTTATCAAAGATGTTTAGGCACTTTCTAAGAGAATGCGACAGTCAACATGGTCAATAAGGATAAACCGATGGAAACAAAATCAATCAGCCAGAGCTAATTTTGATGCGTATAATCAGTAAATCGCCTCTGAAACAAGTAAATTTGGAACATGTTTAAGCAACTTTGTACATGTACCTGTACCATCCTTTCCAACTTTAGCAAGATTTATCTCGTGGTATACAATGTCTACACTGATGTAGGTGGTATAAAATAGTTATATCACGTTTGTCCGCCTATACGCAAGATAATCCACTCGCTTAAGCTCGTGGATTATCTCCGCGAACAGGCGGACACTCTATGGTATAACTATTACTTGTTTTTGTGTTGTTCTGAAACAAATAGTAACTTCAATGCACTTCTTATATTTTGTTTATGCAACATGTTGATTAAAAGATTATAATACTGTATCTATGGGCATGCCGGCAAATTATGCTCCTCAAATACCCTTGCTGTGTATGATTAGTTACACTCATGCTTTTCTGCGCATGTCAAAACCAATACATGTAATTTACACACAACGAAGACTCAGGTAAGCCTGGTGGTTAGAGAATTTGCTTGCGCTCAATGTATTGCTAAGGACAGCAGCTCCCTCCATGCACCCAGCAAGGACTCTAATCGGACTGGGTCGATGTTCAGAATGCTCCACATATGTACCTCTGGACTAGGTCAAATTGTTTGTTTCAGAACAGAGCACAGTCTGAAAATTTTTAATCAATGGGTCACTGTGATCTTGATCTAGTCTCCGGAATTATCTTGCCAGGAGCATATCTCATATATGATTTCAGGGATGATTCACAAATTTGGTGTATGGATGCATCTTTGGATGCTGATATGTCGCGTACCATTTTTAAGGTCACTGTTATCTTGACCTTTGACCTAGTTTCTATATCAATCGTGTCTGGAGCATATCTCCTATGTTATTTGATGTAGGAATCCCAAATTTGGTGTGTGGATTTCTCTTGGGATTGTGGAGTGGTGCATAACATTTTGGGTCATTTTAAGCTTGACATTGACTTCTGGCCTCAAACATGTCTGGAGCATATCTCCTATATTACAGCTAACTTTCCTCAAATGTGTCTTATGCTAGGCCAACGCCTTTGGGAGCCTTCGTCACGTTACTGTGCCATTCTTGTTACTCATTGTATTTACATTTATTTTGAGTTCACGAGTGTTTTAATCGGGTATGACAATGGGTGTAAACGTATATAGTTTGCACCTTGCTTTTGTCTGGGAAATACGATTGGAGTATTAGTTAAGTTGTAAAATGCTGCTATGCCCCCTGTGCTGTTAGCGCCCCGTTAGTGATTTTGTCGCGCGACGCAAGTTTGGTGACGTCATTAAAGTTCAATGAATTAGGCGCAATATATTGGTTCTTTGAATACCATTTTTTTGAAAACAAATGAATAGTTTAATCTGCGGTGACGTGGTCAAGTAAGATAAAACTTTCTTACATGAGCTGACAGCCTATCTTACATGGGCAAAGGTGGGGGAATGGAGCATCTCCATCAAGAAATGGAAAATTATCTATTTCAAAATTAAAATCATCCCATTCATCAGTTTAGTGGGATATATCTGACCTACCATTTGTTCGAAATAAGATTTATCAAAATTAAAGTAAAGTAAGGAAGAAGCCAACGATCAGGATTCGATACAATCTAGTACCATCTCTGACCAAGGACAGCGTATTGGAAAGTGAAAAAACAATAAACATCACATACAGGAGAGCCAAGAGGTCAATCCTTTCCCAGCAGGTGACCACAAGGCTGCAAGGCACAGACAAGACAATATGGCAACAACAAACACAAAATAAAAAAAAAGATTCACAAAAGAAGTACCGCTTTGGAACGGTCAGTAAGAAAAATACTGGATAAAACTATATACTGGAGCAAAAGAAGTCCAACAGTTAAACCCCAATAACATCTAGATATCTTGAGGTAGAGCTAAGAGTTAAAATAACATCAGCTTCATTATTCAGAAATAGATAACATGTATATCTCTCATAACAAAACAAAAACAAATCTTCAGCGAAAGGAGTACAATTAGTACCAATTAGAATACCTACAATTTATCTGTATAGTTTTGAGTACATCTTATAAATGTATTGTCCGAAATAGCATAGAGCGACGTCTCATAACATTGCGCAGCCCCTAACATTGTGCACTAGCCCAAGGGACTATACCCAATTTAATCAGATCAATTTTTGTGTCATTTAATACATGTATCATGAAATAGAACAACAGCAAACAATTTTCACGTTATGCTATCACTGGTTAGCAGGGGCGGATTTCGGCAAAAATTGAAAAATGTTAAAAACCTCTGACCGTTATTTCAAATGACACAGGCTTCAAATTATTTCCTTTGAATCAAGCTATTATAGAAGTATATTGTAGAGAATAAGCTGAAGTTAGTTTACTTCAGTTGGTATATTTTGTAAAAGTAATTTATAATAGAGACGTTATTGAAAATTTTCCGAAAGTGCGCAATGACAGGGGACTATTTTTGTTATCATAAAACAGGAGGGATGTGCACTTCAAATCAAAGTTGCTAGAGATCAAGAAACTATTTACCATTTAAACGTTGCTCAGATAAAGTATAATGAATACCTTAAAGCTGTGGTCAATAAAGCGTTCAAACTGTCTCGAAGTCAGTTTCAATGTATAGCTATTCAATAATCAATATTTTACTGTGATGAACTTATGTTTATATCCTAGTTGTCAGTCAGTGCTGAACAAACTCACATGATTGATGCTGATTGGCTTTATCAAAAAAGAAAGCAACGCCTTCATGTGTGTACATATCCAACCTGTCAGCTAGATTTGGGTGTCAAATATCATGTAAACAAAGAAATCCTAAAATAAAACTTACATCCCTGCCCCAGTCATGTATATTCCATGTAACAAATAAAATTGTTCATATTCCTCTATGTCTTGAGACCTTCAAAATTTTGACTTAAATTTCGTTGCCGTCTTTGAAATTAAATGAAAGATGGTTCTTCATGTGAAGAGGATTCATATGAAATGTCAAACCTTATTCTAAATGGTGTATACTGGGTCCAGGTTGAAACTCAATAAAGAAAAGTGCAAAAGCCATCATTGTGAGATCAAAGTGGTACTTTCAAAAGACTAGTTTTATGATCTCCAGACAAAATGATAAAACTCATTATCTATTTCTACTCATAGCATCTACATTAAATACACACTTGATGATGAGCATTTTTTCATGAGCACTATGATGATGACATGATGGTGATGATGATGATGATGATGATGATGGTGAGCATATTTTCATGAGCCATACATAATGATGATCATTATCTATTTCTACTCATAGCATCTACATTTAATACACACTTGATGATGAGCATTTTTTCATGAGCCATACATATGATGATGATGATGATGATGATGATGATGATGATGATGATGATGAGCATTTTTTCCTGAGCCATACATATGATGATGATGATGATTATGAGCATTTTTTCATGAGCCATACAGATGATGATGATGATGATGATGATGAGCATTTTTTCATGAGCCATACATATGATGATGATGATGATGATGATGATAATGATGATGATGATGATGAGCATTTCTTCATGAGTCATACATATGATGATGATGATGATGCTGATGATGATGATGATGATGAGCATTTTTTCATGAGCCATACAGATGATCATGATGATGATGATTATGAGCATTCTTTCATGAGCCATACAGATGATGATGATGATGATGATGATGATGATGATGATTTTTTCATTAGCCATACATACGACGATGATGATGATGATGATTATGAGCATTTTTTTCATTAGCCATACAGATGATGATAATGATGATGAGCATTTTTTCATGAGCCATACATATGATTGTTTGTTTGTTTTGTTGCTTTACGTCCCAAGTCAACAGCTATGGTCATTGCGGGACGGTCAGTTCACCTAACTAGACTTTTTCCTGGGCAAGCTTGAACAAGCAGTTAACCAGTACTTCGTGCACATACTTTCCCTTGTAACTGACAACAACCCTTCTTGAATGATTCAGCGGAAGGGAGGAGAATGACAGTAGAAATTATTTCATAATCAATCTCCACGAAAGTATGGGACCGGGCCGGGAACGAACTCGCGACCCCTGGATCTGCAGTCAGACTCCCATCTGTTGCCAGACACGTTACTGACTGCGCTACGCGGCCCGGTGCCATAAAGATGATGATGATGATGATGATGATGAGCATTTTTTCATGAGCCATACATATGATGATGATGATGATGAGCATTTTTTCATGAGCCATACATATGACGATGATGATGACGATGATGATGATGATGATGATGATATTCAGCATTTTTTCACGAGCCATACATTTGATAAAATCTATTACATTTCATTGAAACTTTTAACTGGATAGTTATGGTAACAAGAGTGACTGGTCATTTGAGGCTGGGCAAAAGATATTTCAAGGATCTGTCATTCATCCAGGTAGCTTTGACAGGACTGTGTTTGAATAATGGCTAAAATAAACTTTAGTTGATTGACTGTTGAAAGGAAAGTTGTTGTGACAAGTCAAATGGTTGAAACCAGGCTCAACAAAGTTTGAACGCTTAACTGACCGCTGCTGTATTAAGTTGTGAACAATTTTTCCAATTCGTTTCTTTCTTATTATATCCGATGGAGGTAAAATGGCTCAAGTGCGCAATGTTAGGGGCCTACACCGTAAGCCTTTGTCTGAGAAAGACAGATATTGTTGGTTTACTGTTACTGTAAATTCGTAAATTTTCGCAAGGGTTTTATTTTCACGAAACTTCGCATATGCGAAGTTTCGTGAAAATAAAATCCTCGCGAAATGGTGAAATCAATCTGTCCTTTGACCTTTATTGATATAGGTAAATCATGCCCTAGTCGCAAATTTTTAACGTCGCAAAATAATTTAATATGTTTTAACGCTATTCGCGAAAATAACATTCTCGCAAAAATTTCCGAATTTACAGTGCTGTGTTCTTGATTTAATGTACAAGTCTTTGTTTGTCTGTTTTATAATGTCTCTTGGTCACAGGAGCAATGTATTTGAGGAAGAAAGAGTTTATAATGTTTTCTGGCTTTAACGTGAGTCTTTAGTGATCAATTCAAAACGATAAGTAAACCTTAATCAAACCTTATACATTAGTTAGATATACAAAAGTTAGCATGGATATCATGCAACAGCCTGCATGTCCGGTTGTAAACCCATTCACGGTCTTTAGCTATGGTTTCCTCTTTAATTGCACGACGGTGGGTCAGGCCTCAGACTTAATGTAAACGAGCACATTTCCAATTTCATGTGTTGGGTTGCATTTTTCATCAAGTTTTTTCCAATTTTTACAGAACCCACTGTAAGCTACAATGAAGATCCTGATCAGACGCCGCATTATGCGGCGTCTGATCTGGGTCTTCACTGTTTGCCAATGTTCCATATAAAGGACGCTAGGCGTATTTGGGTTAATCCTTGGGGACCCAAACCCAAACTTTGTTTTTGTATAAAATATCTAACACGAATCAGAAATCCGTATCTCGTACGTGATTAGGTGCACTTTCTGATGCAATCTGTTTGTAGATTTGCTAAATATTTTAAAATCAGAATCTCGTTATTGGTGGATAAATACGTTGGCGAAAATTCAATCGCAAATGCCACATTCTTGTGTGCATCATATCAATCTTAATAACGTTTTCGGTTCAATCAAGTTGAAGTTACTGTAAATTCAGATAATTTAACCCATTACATTTTAGCCGTATGGAATTTCCCACTACTACATGTACCTTGGGGTTGTGCGGTATTTTTCATTTTATAAAATTTTCATAGAACATTCTGTGAGCGAACAGTCGAGACCCTGTCTGTAGTTTGCGCTGTTTGCATATGTCCTTCAAAAAGGACGCTAGGTTTACATGGGTTAAAGATATCCTAATACTCGATTAATTACAATTTTATAAAAGCTTGCCATAAGATTAATAAATCAATTCAATCTTTAAGGTAGTTAGGCGTTCATGTAAGTTCAAAACGCATTGGCGAGAATATTGCATGACCATTCGATGTGCTTATAATTTCTATGTGAGTCCGTCCGTCCGTGGGCAGTTAGTAAAATGCTCATAACTCTTGAATCACATGGTATAATTTTATCACATTTTGCATATATATGCAAGTCAACATTCCGTAATCACTGGCATGTGACACCACCTTTTTTAAGTGACGACGGTTTGCTGAGCATCAGTCCAGCCTGTTGTGGTCAGTTAGTGAAAATCCTCATAACTCGTGAACCTTATTGGATATTTGGATCAAGTTTTGCATACAAAATTCATTTATTTTGATATTGTCCAGCCACTGGTATGTAAAATGGTGATAAGGGTTTGCTGAGCATCTTTTTGGCCGATCGAGGTATTTTCATAATTCTTGAACAGCATGGTATATGTTAATCAAATTTTGCATACTAATACATTTTAACATTATCAAGACACAGGTATGAAAAACGGTGACTAGGCTTCAGGCGAAATTCGGCGTCAGTACAATGAATTTATGCCCCCCTCTCGGTAGCTTAGTCGGCTGTCCATTCTTAGGCAGAGGTTCTGTTGTTGTTGTTGATTTATTTTACCTTTATTTTTTTTACCTAACATTGTTTGTGGGGGTTATTGTTACTCATTAGAGGGGGGGGGGCGTATTACTTTGCTTTCGTTGTCTTTCAGATGTCTTGTTACTGTAAACGTCTCTTCCTCACGTGGCGTGGAATGGTTTGTAGTTTGTGATTGTGGTATTTCCTAGCACACTAACTTACTTTTTTTTCGCAAAGATTTTTTCATAAATCCCAAGAAACGAATGATTTAGCTCCCTTGTATACATTGTACAACATAAGTGAATTAGCTCCCATAATGCAAGTGCATATGCTACTTTGTTGTGTAGTAGTCTCAAGTTAATATCAGTAGTACTGGTCCTACTTAGTCATAAATTATGGTGAAATCTGTATAATTTGGCTTTGTATGACAGAAAACTTACAAGTATTTTAAGAAAAAGCTATTCTTGTGTCGTGGTTTTCTGTTATATTCGTGATATTGTCTTGTGCAGGCGTGATACTCAAAGAATCGACCTGTCTGCTAAGGCACATCATGACTAAAAAGTCGGGTTTGTGTCAATACGCGGTATGCATTACCCAAAATACCCCGTTAAAAAGTAGCAAGCACTGAATGGCTATAAATAATTCGTTTGTGGAGACATCAAGTTACATTTGGTACAGGTAGTTAAACAATAACAATGATTGGTATTACAGTATTTAGCGATACAATGATAAGATTTTCTACACTAAAACATTTTTGGAAAAGCATTCATTGTTGGCCTACCATCGGCCCGCCAGCGAAACGCTATTTTAATGGCGTTTCGCTAGCAGCCCATTTATAGCGGTATTTGGTATTTGTTCAATGTTTTGTCGTATGTTACTTTATGTCCATTCTAGTATTGCAATCATCTTGTTGGGGAAGAGAGAGCTGGTTGCTTTACTTAATTTGTCTTCCCGCTGTCTCGTGATGGTTGAGCGGCTCTTCCTCGCGGTGCCACGGGGTTGTCTGCGGTTTGTGATTGTGGTATTTCCTGATCATACTCACATACTTTTTTTAGATCCAACTAAAAAAAAAGTTTTCAAAGTTGGACCACCTCTGGCAAAAGTAACTGGATCCGCGCATGCACTGGCTTTTTCACAAGGAAAAATACCATAATGGGTAACGGCAACAGCAACAAGAACATCAACAATAACAACAACAAAAACAACTTTGCACCAAGGCATTATGTTACATGTTAAAAATCAGGTATCAACTATTCTTCTTTCAACAGTTCGGTTTAGCGTATCTTTTTTGATAAATATCGTTTTTTTTCCCAAAGCACTTTGTTATAGATTCAAACAAACACAGCTGGTTTACCCATTATGACAAAGCAGGCTTGTTTC
Source organism: Loripinus fragilis (assembly GCA_964019695.1). Classification (NCBI taxonomy): domain Eukaryota; kingdom Metazoa; phylum Mollusca; class Bivalvia; order Lucinida; family Lucinidae; genus Loripinus; species Loripinus fragilis. Next base: position 46,896,435 of record OZ026516.1, on the reverse strand, counting down.
ATCTTTTCGTTTTGTATAACAACACTATTAATCAAAATGCACCTATATTATAAACAGTTTCTTAAAGTCAACAGCAATGATTAATACTGTTTTGAAATATGTAAAATAGTTCAACAAGTTACAGCAGGAACTACATATACTTGTTACTTTATCAAATACAGTAAATCTTCAAATAAAGTATACATGTAAAATAAAAGTCAGCTATTTTTGTGTCAACGCCAGGTATACCTGTGTAAAACAGCCACTTTCAAAAAGACTGAAAATTGGTTTTTAAGACCAATTTTTGCCTACTGTAGGTCAAACGTATTGCAGAATGCTCCAATCTGCAATACGTTTAACCTTCATAAAGCTATCATTTGTCATTAAGATCTTTGTTTTGTCTATTTTACACAAGTGTTACTGTACTGGTATCACAGCCAGAATACGTTCTCGGGCCACTTTTGATCCGCCAGCGAAACGCCATTTGAATGGTGTAATGTCCCTATTTTAGATGGATGCTTACTTGGACTAACGGGGATGTCATCGCACGAGTTGGAAAATCTGAAGATTTTCTCGTTCACTGTTTTTGTGGAAACTCGGGTGTTTCCAACACGTTTTGCACTAAACTAAACATAGAAAATATCCTCTTAATATTGAACATTCTGAAAATTGACAGTTATTGATTAGTGAACAATAACTACCAGCAGAAAGGATGCCAGAATCCCATCTCAAGGTTATCTTTTATGGAAACTATTTTGTTTATTTTCAGAACAGCGAGAAATACCAACGATCATTTCAATCTGATGAGGTTAATGAAAAGACAGTACCAATGTATCTACATGAGCTAGTGCATGAGCTTTTGGCACTTATCGTATCGGCGAGCAGCGAAGGTTCAGGCGAGTCACTGCTCCTATACATACAGTTTAGAGGTAGCTGATGACTTGTATGCAATACGTAACAAAATCCTGTGTGCCAGCATATTTAACATGTTAATGGTTAAATGCTTCACCAAGCGTAAGAGACTTGTGAAGACACAGCGCAGATAGTAAGACACGTCCTGTAAAGGAGATGATAGGTAAACAAGCTCTGTTGTGCTTGCAAGATTTCGGTGGACATCATTTTGGCGATTCATTTTGCATGCAATTTCATGGCACAATGGTATGAAAAATTCAATACCTGTTTGTGATACATGTATTTCTTCGTTGAAAACGGTTCAATAGGCTATTATAGGATATAATTTGTCTTCATTTACGCAACTGCATTTCATATACCCCAAAACGCCACTGGTTGGTACAAATAAAACACTTTGTTCAGACCATGTTGTACTGAAAAGCCATTAGCTGGTACTTTGAAAAACAGTAACTGTCATAGTATCCGACGTTTAATCAGGGTGTTGTCGTCACTGTTTGCTATCATGATAAATACGTAATTATGAATCCTCCCTAAAGATTAAATAAGATTAAGAAAATGTTATGTTAAATTTTAAATCTCAAAATAATGAAGGTTATACCAAACGTTTCAATACCAAACGTTTCAATTTAGATGAAACCATGGACTGATGCTCAGCAAACCCTCGTCATTACAAATGTGGTTGCACATGCCATTCAACTATCACATGGTTTGGCCACGGGTCCTGATGAGATCCCTTACCAAACACTTAAACATCTTCAGAAAATGACTTGTACAAGCTTTAAGCTGACTGCCAGATCCTGGTCCATTGATCATAAAAATTGTTAAATATTAATTTTGTATGTATATAGAAATAAAATATTTTTTCTTAACTATTCCTGACCGTTTATTGATAATATATACTCAAAGCCAAAAGTAACTTTACACTGTTATTATATATACCTTTTCTGGTTATTGGTAAGTGGTATTTTAAATATGTTTAACTCATTTTAAAGTCAAATCATTTATTCATATGGCAGTTGAATTTTATGTTTTTGCTGTCATAAATGCAACCACTATACCCTAATGAAAGAGGCAAGGGTGCAAAATAAACTTTTCCGAAACGCATCACTTTTGATCTGTTACTGTAGCTTTGCTATTTAACATTTTTTAACTTTAAAGAACCAGTCTAAAAGACAGGCCATTGAATTGCTGTTTACAGTTGAAATCAGCCCGGATCATCCTTCAAGAAACACAAATTAGAGTTGTGTTTTTACGTACACACACCTTTTTTAGAACTTTACATTGCTTTTATCGGCATTTCCCATAAGAAATTGTCTGCCGTTTTTCTTCCAAACCTATGGGAATTTTTATCAGATTATCGTGTGGCATACTCAGGGCATTGGTCTTAAAAATCGCTGATTAAAAAAACTCAAATGTCATCTGAGATAAAACTTTTAGCAGGGACTAAAGTTTACTATTGTTTTAATTCAAAGGGAGATAATTTCAAAGTGAACTAACTTTAAGATGCTGTCAAAAACAAACTATACGTCAGAGACAATTTGTCTTGCAGTATTTTTAATCGGCAATCGATGGCCCTTAAAATAGCGTGTTCGAATCCTAGGTTTACTTTGGTTTTTGTTCGGAAGTGCTGATTTTGTGTTTTTAATGAAAGCACAGATAACTCGAAAGAAGATTAATTTACCTAAGTTGTTTTTCGTAAATTAGGTTAGGGTGGGTACCATCAACTCATTGCAATATTTAATTTGGTTCAAATCAAAAACCGTAACGATATATTTGGTATTTCAAAGTGTAAAGTTACTTTTGACTTTGAGTATATAATAACATTTGCGTAACCTGTAGATTGGCAACAATAATTCCTATTTTCAAACCTGGGAAAGATCGTGTGGAATTAATCAATTATAAATCTATAGCATTTACGTGCTGTCTTTGTAAAATACTTGAACTAATGATAAATAAAAGACTTACTCAGTTTTAAGAGTCTAATAATCATATAAAGCGGTTCCAGTCTGGTTTCAGATCCGACCGCTGAACAACTGATAAAGCTAAATTGTAAATCTTTAAACGTGATGCCATCATAAAGTTGCTGTGTTTTTCGAGTTTGAAAAAGCATTTGATACAAATTGGAAATAGGTATTTTAAAAGATATCCACAAATAAAGATTTCGCAGTAGACTTCCAACATTCATTTAAAGCTACCTTGCAGTTCACACCATGCAAGTCTGGGTTGGCTACTCTTTTTCTAATTATTATGTTAAGAAGGATAGTGTACCTCAATGACGAGATGCTCTGTGTACAAGCCATTTTAACATCAAAATTAATGATATTGTAAAAGTGCTCAGGTAATCTTACTGATTTCCCGACTTATGTTATGTTATGGAAATAAAAGCATGGCAAATATTGAACGTCAACTGAAGCAATTTAAATAAGATTGAAAATTGGATTATAAGTAATGGTTTTACATTTTCCAAATCAAAAACATGCTGTGTACGTTTTTTGTAAGCTGCGCAAGTAACACGATGAGCCTGCATTACATTTGTATGGAGCACCTATTCCAGTTGTTGAGGAATCTAAAATCCTTGGCGTTATTTTTTATAATAAAACTCAGTTCTATACCCCAGATTAAATATCTCAAAGTATTAAAAGTCTGAACTACACTACTAAAGTTTTATTGGTCTTTAGTCAGGCCAAATTAGACTTCAGCAAGAAACCATATCTACAAATGCTTGATCCTATACATTAAAAGGGCCTAAGATTAATTTTTGGGGCGTTTAGAACATCTCCTGTTGCTAGTCTGTATTTTGAAGCAGATGCACCATCATTTTATGCACGCAGAGAGAAACTTTCTCTACAATACAATACAAAACTTTCTGCTGACCCAATCAAATCCTGCTCATTGCATTCACACCAAAATATGTAAATTTATATGAAAATAAATCTACATCTAATAAAGCTGCATAGTCTGTAACTTTTGATCATCTAATATTAGAAAGGAGTTTCTATTTTTCAAGAATGCAGTAAAATACTCAAAGTCAGGTAAACATCATACCATTTTCGTAAATCTTAACAAATTATCACTATCAAAACAACAGTATTTATGTTAAAAATCAACTGTCTAGAATTATTGGAGGGACGTATATATTTACAAACAAGAGAAAAACACCTGTTTTATAAGATAATTCACTTTTCCATGCAGTTTATAGTTGTACTGAACATGCTTTATGTGAAAACATAACTTAATTCTATTTTTACAAATGATTTAAAAAGAAAAGAAAATTTTTCAAAAAATGTTCATAGTTACAGACTAAGTCTCTTTAAATGATTTGGCCCAGAGTTTCGCCAAAAACTGTTCATACATATTTTACACCAAGCATTCCAGCTTGGTGTTTAAACAAACCTAAAATTATTTTCTTTTTACACTCTGTAATGGAAACGTGTCCAATTATATCAAAATGATGACTCCAGACAACTACAAACTCGTTATAAGGATTATCAAAAAATGTATACTGATGGGTAAAAATACACAGAAGTAGGTTGTGATGTTATAAAAAATTTGTATAACTTGGTTATTGAAAGTTATCTCATGGGATGATCCACTGTATGATTAAATAATAACTTCGACTTGGTGTATAAATTGAAGATTGATGGCTCTAATAATTTTTCAGCGCAGTTCCTGAAAATAATTTCCCATTATAAAAAGATTGGCTATAACATTAAAATATTGCAATAGACTGCATGCTTGGTGGTCAACCCAAATCACGGTTGGAAACCTTGTTTTCCTCTTTAATTGCACGCCGGTGTGTCGGACTTCAGACTCTATGACGGTTCCGACTTAAAGACTTATCTATTGATTGGATGGTAGGGGCATGATGCTTTGGCTGTTTGCCAGGCCCACCAGGTTTTACCTGTTGGATTTCATTTGCTCCAGTATTCAGTTTAATTTACTGTTGAGTCCTTATCTTTGCTTTATCTCCTTTTTATATACTTAAAGCCATAAGTAACTTTACACTGTTATTATATATACCTTTTCTAGGTATTGGTGGGTGTTATTTTAAACGTGTTTAATCCATATTTAACTTCAATTGATTATTCATATGACAGTTGAATCTCATGTTTTTACCGTCATAAATGCAACCACAATGTCCTAATGAAAGAAGCAAGGGGACAAAATAAACTTTTCCAAACTGAATCAGTTTTAGAGGCTTTTGAATTGTTGTTTAAAGTTCAATCAGCCCGGATCACCCTTCGAGTAACACAAATTAGAGTTGTGTTTTTACGTACATACCCACTTTTGTGAACTTAGCTGTGCTTTCAATGGAATTTCCCATAAGAAATTGTTTGCCGTTTTTCTTCCAAACCGATGGGAATTTTTATCAGATTATCTTGTAACATACTCAGGGCAGAAGTCCCAACAAATCGCTGATAAAAAACTTTAAATTTTACTTTTGTTTTAATTCAAAGGGAGATCATTTCAAAGTGAACAAACTTTAAGATGCTGCCAAAAGCAAACTATACGTCAGAGACAAAATTTCTTGCAGTATTTTTAATGGGCAATCGATGACCTTTAAAATAACGTGTTCAAATCCTAGGTTTACTTTGGATTTTGTTAGGAAATGCTGATTGTGTTTTTTAATGAAAGCACAGATAACTCGAAAGAAGATTAATTTACCTAAGTTGTTTTTCGTGAATTTGGTTTAGGGCGAGTACCAGCAACTAATTGCAATATTTAATTTGGTTAAATCAAAAACAGTAAAGATATATTCAGTAGTTCAAAGTGTAAAGTTACGTTTGGCCTTAAGTATATTTTTATTTATATATACTAGGAGATGATGCATTGAAAAGTTAGGGGTCTTTCATGAAAACCAAAATATTTTTTGTGTCTTTATTTACATCTGAATTAAGGGTGAGGTTGGTGCTGTGAAATACGTTTAAGCCCTCCAGTATATATTTTATTGACCGTTCCAAGGCGGTACTTGGATCATTTATGTTTTTTTCTGTCTTGTGTTTGTTATACGTTTGTGCGCGTCTGTTAATGTGTGTGCCTTGTGGTCACCTGCTGGGAAAGGGCTGACCTCTTGGCTCTCGTTTGTGGTGCATAACTGTGAGTTTGTTACTTTCCCATTGGTATCCTGGGTCAAGTGTGGTACTTGATTGTATAAAATCCTGATCTTGGCACCCTTACTTACTAGATGTAGTCATAAGGGGAATGGGGGTGGTCTTAACCCATAATGACCTATTTATAGAGTGTTAAAGTTCCTCTATCAAAGATTTATATGTACATGTATCATTGGGTATTACCACAAACAATCGCAATGGTTTTCCATAATTCCCAAGACTATTAAATGAGACATACCTGCGTGCGTGGGGTGAGCGAAAAGCTAATGTAACACCTGGGCTGACTTGTGGTTTAATCTGATTAGTTATATTAAATATAATATGACACATTTGTCTTCATATTGACATTATCTTCATCTTTGAACTTATCTACTGCAACTTGATGCATGAATCATGGAATAACTGACATTTTCTATAATATCATTTCACAAAGGCATGCCGTATTATACTTAAATAACTGGACATCTAAGCCTTACAAATAGTGTACTATAAGCCATTCCTTGGCAACTATCGACACACCTAAATAAATCATAATTTGACTCTTTTTACTTTGATGATCAGTTTTGTAAGAAGGTAATAAAGGTGTGAGAGCTTATTCTAGATACTGTAAATGAGATGTTCGTTATTAACATGTAAGAACACGATACTACTGTTAGATACTATTCTTTGAAATTGAATGTCCAGATGTCCTGTTGTATTAAATGCCATTAAACATTTACATGCCATGATCTTACACTTTATGTGAGTGAATAGCAACTACTTAATGCGAGGTCGTGCAGCATCACCTGAACTGTCGCCGAATGTTTTTGCAAGAAGGATTGTTTTCATTGAGCTCGGTTAAATAATGTTTAAAGTTAAGCCATTTGATGTCATTTGGATAAGCTTTCAGGCACGCTACTACATATGCAAATGTACGTAAATGATACCAATTTGGTGAGGATAGGTTTGTATTTAAAGTATATCTATTTTAAACAATCATGATATGTGCCAATAATAGATTTCTTCTATGTATTAAACCGCCCATTAACACCTTCCAATGTGCGCGTAACTGCGTTGCTGTTTAGCGTCAATACACTTTCAGCCATATCACGACGGTCAGTTAAACTATTGTCGTGCCAAACACGAGTGAGAGTGACGACATGTTTTGTTTATAAAGTTATCAGGAACTCATAATCGATAGATCACTTGTGTATTAATCCTATCCGCAGGATAGGATTAATACACAAGTGATCTATCGATTCGCGTTTGCTAAAGTGATGTGTACAAGTTAACGTTTACTTAACAATTGTAAACAAAATATTACGTCACTGTCACTCTTGGTTGGCACGACAGTAGTATAGCTTGACAACATTGACCTGAGACATATTTATATTCAATGACCTTTCACACAACCTCGGGAATCATCGTGAAAAGTTGTGATTTTGATTGTGGTTTAATTACTTTAAATATGTGAATTCAAGAATTATCCAATTCCTCGGAGGCCTATTGGATAACTTTTTGTCGTTAGCATTCAAAACTGTGGGTTCTAATCCAGGACCATTTCAACATGTGATTCTTTCTCATGTTTAATCATTCTTTATATTCATTTATGTGTTCGTTTCAGTGTTCGTTTTGTCTTGATTTTGTGCATTAATAGATTGTTTGGTATGAGTCTGGCATACGTTTATGCATCAAAAACACATCGAACACAAATACAAATGAAAATTGTAATGTTATGCACGAGACGAAGTAAATTATAAAAACAATCTTAATTAAAAAAAATATAAAGAAGAAAGGAAACATGCATTTGACAATTATATAAACTAGAATTCCAAGAATCGGGTGTGTCACCTGGCAAACCCAAAGTCAAACAAGGCAAATTCGTCGAATTATATCCCGTGACGAAGGGTTATTTAAGGTAATTGTGTAAATCACCAAGCACAAATCCCATTGCTCCAAGTTCACCTTAGGTATCATTAAAGCCTATCGAATATTTTGTAGCACTTAGTTTAATAAAAATATGCTTATCTGTACAAATTCAATATCTGGCTTTTCAACCTGATCCAGAGGTCAGGGTGTCTGTAAGGCTATAAATATGCTTCTATGTTGGTCTGCACTTCTTGCCTTTTAATTTGATATGCAACATGACCACATTCAGAAAAAAACAGTTTTGATTTTTTGACCGAACCCCCAGCGGCCAGGGGGTGAGTAAGGACAAAATATTTGCTTGCATGGTGCTCTTCTCTCCACCATGTTTAATATTTATTTAACTTTATGTCAATTTTTTTAAAAAAGCCCATACAATTCCAATTCCATCGCATACTACATTATGTTTTCGTCATCAAAATCAACTATTTTCACCAGAAAAATCAATAAAAAATGCAAAAAAGGTAAAATGAGCAGAAGGAAACTAGTAGATACTCTGTTTGTGCATATTTAATTAAGGATGTTCGACGTCACTCAACCTAAAATTGGCTTCACTTAATAGCTTTTAATTCTCTGTTAAACATATGTACAAACAACTATACCTTTCTTATTTTTCATTCTATTTTGAGTTGGTTTGCGGCAGATTGTATAAGTTAAAAAGGGCTGATTCGCTTTGGAATTTATTGCTGTCGAGCTCGTAATTAATGAGTGAGAAATGAGTTCTGTAGAGTAAACGCATTTCAAGGTTCAATATTGTCGCCTACAACTGCCTTACTGCATATCTCTTGGTTCGTTGTGAATGGGTTTTGTAACTGGTCTGGCTGCTGCTTGTCTTCTTCATGTCTGGGGATGTTATAAGCATAAGTAATACTGTACAATGTCATGTAATGTTACGATGTGCCTTCGTCCTTACTTCCATCGTTTCACTGTGATGGCAAATTGCATAAAGTTAGGAAGTAAGAAAAAAGTTACGCACATCAAAGAGAGACTACTGGATTAAGCAGTGATTCTCTCCAATTTCGTCCCTTTTCAAAATGGAAACTTCTCTTAACGGAAAGAATTTGCTCCCAGAGGGAGCCAATTCTTTCCTTTAAAAGCAGGTCCTTATGGTATAGAAATTCATTTTTTACCACATAAGATGACCTGCCTTCAATGTTACTATTTTAATTACGCACGTGCGTAACTGCGTAATGGGAGCTACGTCAATGGCAATTACTAACTGCAGACAAACCCTGGGCAACCTGAGGAAGTAACACAATACAGTAACAGTCACGTGAAATCAAAAGGCAAATAAAAGCGTGAGAAATGATAAACTATACTGAATAAAAGTGAAAACGCTACGCCTGAATTGTTTGCCGTCTATATACAACATTATGCAAACCAAGAATGCAAATGAAAGTGTATATAAATGTTCAAATACTGGATAATGCATAACAGTAAAAGTTTACAGATGTTTGCGCGAGGAAACACATGAAACTCATTTAAATGTGACAGGGGACCATTTTTTCAGGTTGCAAAGGGGGACGTGCATTTAGGGGCAAATTTGGCCCCCTTTGGAGCCAAAAACTGAAAGTTGCTTTTCACCAATTTCACCCAATTGGTTTATTAGAAGAATGGTCCAAGTGTAAAATCCTGCATTTATTTTATTTTTTCCGTTGTTATGGTAACAAAAATGGCTGACAATATAAGATTTAAATAAAGAAATTGTCTTTTGAGCCAAATTTAAGGCTTTTTCAGACCGATTTTTTAAGAATTAGATATCAGCACAAGCGAATACCAAAAAACCTTTAAATATATTGTGTGCCCTGATAATTCTCACCCTCCATTAAAATATCTCTTTGGTATTTGCTTGTGCTCTATGTTAATTTCTCTGTCAAATGTCTTAAATTTGCTCCAAAATGGTCATTTTCCTATTTTCAGGCTATTTTGGCAGCCATTTTTGTAACCATAGCAACGGTAAAAATAGAGTCAATCCCAGACTTTTACACTTATGCTATTGCTCTAATAAAATAATAAGAAGAAATTTGTGAAAAGCAATTTTCATTTTTTGGCCTCATAGGGGGGCCAAAATAGCCTCTTAATGCACGTACCCCTTTGAACCTAAATCTCACACAGTTTAGGCCTTCAGAAATCCACTACCTACGAGATCCGACTGCACGAAATGGTTGTCTAGACATGTAACAACAAGACATGTGAAGGACTTATCTCAAGTGTGATTTTATCGTTTAGAAAAGCAATCTTAAAATGCGGGTTTTCCATCAAATTGCCAACTTTGAATTTCTAACACTAACTTCTTCATAGGAAAATCAATGTGTTGTTGCATCTTGGTATGAGGACATTACTAGTCGAGAAATGGTAGAAACAATGTGCTGAGAGGTCTACCTGATTTGGCAAAAGAAAATTATCGAAAATCGTGTTAAATCGAAGATTGCCAGACATTTAATATCCCCTATTTGTTTTTGTCAAAGGGAGACAATTTTCAAGTTTTTACAAGATAAATTCGAAATTGATTTCTGAGCTTGTTTCAAGTGATTAATCAGTTTTCTTTTGTTTTTATGCAACACAATTATGGCCAATTTTGATAAGCACAACAATTTTAATTTGCGCATGCGCAATAGCAAAATTCAGTGAATAAAGCTTTAAACACTTAAAGGAGCATAACTCAGACATCAAACGAGACAAGTTGGTGCAGTTTCGACGAATCGTTTGCTGGATGTCTAGGAAACATTATTAAGCTTTAGTAAATACTTTTTGTCCAATACTTTCTCACAAAATATAGAGAATTTTAGTTTTGCGTTTTCACTTTTGTTCAGTGAAGAATTGACACAAGAATGAGTATATCTCTGTCATACTTCGTAGAACCCCTAGAAGAAGCCTCCATATGAGTCAATAGCGTAGCCAGAACGCTGAAAAAATTCGCACATCGTAGGGAGACTACTGGATCAAGCAGTGATTTTCTTCAATTGCGTCCCTTTTCAAAACAGGAACCACTCTTAAAGGAAATAATTTGCACCCAGAGGGAACGAATTCTTACCTTTAAGAGCAGTTCCTAATGGTATGATAAATCGCTACGACTTCCCTTGAATGTAACTATTTTAATCACGCACGTGCGTAACTGCGTAATGGGTGCTATACCAATGTGAAATAATCTAAATATATTTTGTGTTATAACAACAGCAAAATATCCATTTCAAAGATTTGGCTGGTAAGATATTTTAAGCTCCACCCACAACCAACCCGCAGTGGCCTCGGCTGCTGTCCCTTCCTAGGCGGTTATACTCTTCTTGTTGGTCCATTGTTGTTCCCATCGTTATGTATGAGGTATTCTATTCGGTCCTTTTTTGTGATATACTTTCAAGTTTTACAATCATCTTGCCGAGAAGGAGTGATTTGGGTGATTTGCATTCTTGCGCTTGCATGGGTGTCCGTGTTAGGCTTCTTTTTCTTGCTGTGCCATGGGTTGCGCTTTGGTCTGTGTCACTGTCAGTTTTTTTCTTCTGCATTTCTTCAAACGTCTGAGATAAATTAAATGCCATAGCAATACCAACCTGTTTCATATCAGAGTTCTTAATGCCAATCATCTGTTCACCTTTCTGTTCTTGGCATGTTGGCCATACTGTTTATAATTTTATTAAATGACTCATAAACATTGTAGTGTTACATTGAACGAACCGAAGGTTCCAAATTTTGCTAGCGAAACAACCACAATGACTCATGAAATGCCATTTAAAAATAAAACTTATTTTATTTTTCATTACTTAGAAAATCGAGGTCACATATAATGTGCTTAATGTATGCCGATAGAACGGAACATAACATAAGTTTATAATAAAGGGCTTAAACATACTAGAGAGCTCATTGTCATGTTTAGAGGATAACACCAAATCGTGATGACTCATGGTACACTTTATGTTCTACGGTGGTTCTTTTGAGGTGGGTGAGGAGGTGTGGTGGTAGTAACAAACGTATTTTATTTAGTGTTACATTTTGCTTGCCCATTACAAATTCCATTGCTATTAGTCAAATATATTTTCGCCAGAGCTGCAATGCTTTTAACTAAACCATTTATCAGCCTTTTCGACCTTAATCATTAACCCCCATTACACTGGACGGCGATTCCGCTACGATTCGAAATTATGGTCAAAATGACACGAATCGTAGCAGAAACGCCATGAGCGCAGTAGAAGCGTAGTAGAAGCGCAGTACACTGAACCGAAGTTCTAAGTAGCCACTTTTCAATTTCTTTTTTTCTGACTAAGCCCTAGTGATATTGAAATGAATTTTTGCCCAAGCTTGTGCATTGTAATGGACTAAAGTTAAGCGGTGTTTTGGTTGAGTTTTCTATCATTTCACGATTTTTGGGTTCAAAAATGCTAAAATCAACTTTTTGAAGAAAATAATCGTTTTGGGTGCAGTTTTTATCGAATTCAAGTGCAGGTGATTGCAAACCTGCCTAGTCGACTTGAAAAAACACCAAACACTTGAATTTTGCTTATGACATAATTTTTATCAATTTTTAAAAATTGATAATTTTCCGAATTTTCCGAAATTTTCGAAAATCATTAGCTGCACATACAAAAATCATTATATGTGTTTTATTTTATGTTAATATGTTCGACAAAACATTATGCAACTTGATGAGCCCATTTTCTAACGATATTTTTTTACTAATTTGGTATCCACTTCCGATTTTAACGTGAAACATTAAAGGTCATTGAAATGGCATTTGTTAAAGATTTTCTATTAATTTTTTTAGCAGAACAGTGACGCCAACTCATTAGAAAGAACCCCTGAAAATTTCACTGCTGTGCCGCAGATAATAAAGCGTACAGAGCAATGTAAAGGGAGTATGCAAACTGCATGGTTAAGCTAAAACTCTTTTGATTTAGTTGTTGACCGTGGCTGTCTTCATGTTAACGTAGAAGAGAAATTGAGTGTTCAATTATCAAGAAACTTTTGATTCTTTTCATCTTATATCACAGCTGTTGTAAACATCTTCAAACTAATTAAAATGTAAATGGATATCGTATCTGATGAATAGTTTATATCACACTAAAAAGTGTGACTTTTTGAAATGATGGTACCTTTACTCGGACCTCGTCTGTGCAATGTCTACATGTCATTTTGAAATAACATAATTTGCAGAGTCTCGACAAAGCCTTGGACCTTTTTATAGAATTTAAATTTTGTGAGAGTAATTTTTACTCTCTGGACGGGAGCAAAAATTGTATGGTGGCTACTTATAACTTCGGTTCAGTGTAGACGCGCCTTGGTCGTAGTAGAAGCGTATCGGAATTTCAGATTCTATAGAAAGGATATAAAAGCGCAACGAAAGCGTATCTCCATCGTCAAGGTCGTAGCAAGGTCGCAGCTACATCGCCATCAGCATAGACTAAGCGTGGCCAGATCTTCATTGCCGTAGTGGGATCGTAACAGCAGCGTAACGGAAGCGTAGTGGAAGCGTACTGGAAGCGTCAAGTCCCCAAATCGTGTGGCTGTCTACGCTTCCGCGGCAATTTGGAGTAATTTTAGAGAAAATCCTAGATCGCCATGAGCGTAGCGGAATCGCCGTCCAGTGGACTGGGGTTGTTACTAGTCTAATAAGAGCAATTTCACCAACTGACCACGCACGGACGGACGGACTCACACAGTGATTATAGTGGACAGCTACAGGTCGTGCAGATTTTATCTACTCAACTGATTTTGTCGTTATCGTTCATCATAAAAGAAGCAAAGCTGACACAATTACGTTTCAATTAAAATCCGATTTTTCCATCAGTGCAATAGCCAACACAACAACGTGACAATAATTTAATGTGCTAAATGAGCCGCGGATTGATATATGAGCCAGTGCATGAGATTTCCAACAGTGTGGTATGTGCGACCAGCAAAGCCTCAGATCAGTCTGTGCATATGCGCAGTCTGATCAGAGCCTTTGCTAGTCGACTGAGTATTCTATTATTTTTATGCTACTAACTGAACACCATTTGGAGTTTCGAAGCCTAAAAGGAAGATGCATAGGCTTGTCTGAGTCTACACTTGTCAAAATGCCACGTTGTTGGAAATCTCGTGCACTGGCTCATATCATATGCGCGTTTTCTTTTTCGACGAAAGCGCTTATGATATACGGCTAAATGAGCCAGCAGCGTAGTTGGGGTTAATCGTATTAGCAGGCAGTCACATTGTTCGTTTATATGTAAATATAATAACCAATCACTAAGAACCGTTTTCTTAGGTTTAATATAAGGAAACACAATAAGTTGTACATGTACATGTAAAACTGTGAGATTTTGCACTGGAATCATGTTCTGTACGCTTCTCTCGAGTGTGGCAGAAAAATATAGCCATCGCGTGTACTCTAAGAAGTTATTTTGTCGAAACATGGCGTCGCCTCGTTTTTAAGTATTGCAGCAGTGCATCTGGTTCACACTGTGCAATTGTAAACATGGACAAATTTACTTATTTTTCAAAGAGGAATGCACCTATCAAATTTCAAAACCCTATCTTAAATTTTGAACGGACAGACGGACGGAGACATGGACGGACGGAAGGACGGACGAGCCCAAAGCAATATGCGCCTTCAACTTTTCCAAAGTTGGGGCCATAAAATCAGCAGATGGCCAAAAAATGCAAAATTTCACTGTAAGTAAAGCGATAACAAATGTATTTGCTATTCTTTGTCGTATCCGTTATTGTAAACATATATGTTTGTGCTAAAAACTCATTTAGATTACTCTTCTGAGCACATATAACATATAACAGGTTTTAGTCGAGGAATAAGTTCTCCTCTAATATCACGAGATATTACGCAACCATTTTCATACTAGTATACTGAACGACTTTAGAAACGCACCATCTGCTTAGATGCTCATTTATTGTCAATATGTAATATTTTATTTATGTGAAAATAAAAGTGGTAAGTCCCTTCATTTAGCTTGCATTCAATAAGAAAGTCGAAACGCTGTGGCTTATGGTAGCCGTGACGACGCGATTATTCCGAGACATCCTAAATTTAAAAAAGTCATGGAGTATCAATACCTTCAATGATGAGCGCAAAAAAAGTTTTTGAACTGATGTTTGTTCTCGAAAGCAAAAGGACGGACACAATCAAATCATGACGTTTTAGGCCTCTGGTAAAGTTCATTTCGTCTAGGTGACGTCATTATTTTTTGACGTAATTGGCTGTTTGTATCCTAAGGAACAAGAATGATCAAAATAGTTTAGTGCCACCAGATACTCCGCAACCCGTTGCGTAGAAGACAAAAGTATCGCGACATGCGCGAACGCCATCCGCCTGTTGTTGCTGTTTGAAAAAATTAAGACTGACGATAGCAGAGAAACGCTGCGACTGGGAGTGTAATTAAAGGATTATTTCCGATTATTTTCGAAACTTTTCCGTTGGTTAAGACAACTGGCTACCAGCTCAAAGTGTTTGCTTTTAAATTGAATTAATCTCACAATTGCAGACGGCATTTGTCGAAAACACTAACGTCTGCGTGACGTCAGAATGAACAGCGAGAGCAAATCGAAACTATGGAAAATCATGGTCCATTGTGTAAGCGGATAAAAAGTGTTTAAGAAATCATTCTCAAATCAACCATGTGGAAGAGACAGTGAATATATATTTGGTGCGTTTCTAAAGTCCTTCAGCACATATAGTGAATCCTAATACATGTAGATGCGTACTTTGGCAAACAGTGCTGACTCAGATGAAATGCCACATTATGCGGCTTTTCATTAGGGTTTACACTGTGTGCTAAGTTCAGAGAAAGAATGCAATTATATTGGTTGGAAATGATAACCTGTGATACCTCGGTATAATACAATGGGCCATCCCAAGTTATTTGCATCAGAAAGAAGTAGAATATGTCCGAGAGACACGGATGCCCCCGATTATGCAAAAACCACATATTTTCACAAAGCCCATAAATGACATATTTTGACAAACAAAGAACAATACCTCTTGAAGGCATGGTACGAAATCGACCATTATCAATCTTGAAGAATACATTTCGGTACTGAACAATGTGACAAAGTTTCATAAAGTTGTGATCAAAATTAGGGGACTTATATATGGTGTCCTGGATCAGGTGTGGTGCATGATTGTATCGATTCCTGATCATTGCTTTCTTTATTATTTTTATAGACCGGACAAAAATGAAGATTTTTCATAAACAAAGGGCAATAGCTATTGAAGGCATGGTGCGATATGAACCATTATCGGACTTGAAGAAGACATTATGGTACTAAACAATATGTCATAGTTTCACAAAGTTTTGATCCAAATTACTGGACTGAAAGATAGATAGATAGATAGATAGGTTTATTTCAAAATTCCAATAGGCTATTAAGCCCATGAGGATACAACAAATACAATATTAACATGGTGATGATGGCAGACAGTATAAGCAAGAATGCAATGTGTAAATCAACAAACGTTTGAGTTCTTACAAAATCTTGACAGTTTACATTGCATTTTAGTTTTAACAACACATGGCAGAGAACATGCGGTGGCTAGCAATGTCCAGACACCATGTTCCTTGTCTCCTTGATATATATGATACTAAATTCACCACTGATAAGAACCAAAACAGTTATAAGCGTTTGCGATCGAGCACAACACCCAAAATGCTACTTATTTGATAATCAAATCATATTTTGTGGGTACTCAAAAGAACCGTCTCAATGGGACGTTTCTTTCGATGACACACACCTTATGTTATAACTAAAGAATACAACATATTGACTCGATTACGCTGTTCTATTTTGTTTACCTTGACCTAGGTTCTATGAAAATGGTCAAAGACGGAGAAGGTGTGTAATAAGTAGCCTTTCGCACGATACTTGTCTAAGCTTTAATATGTGTCGAGTACGCCCTTCTACATAGAAGAACGCTCCCGAATAGAACATCATAAAGCATGTTACACAACTAGGCAGTGTCCAGAACCTAGCCTTAGCGAAAACGAAAAATAAAAGGCAGGGTTCCAGACAAATAATGTAATGTATATATATATGAACTTTCACTTTCCTTATTATATAACATAACATAAATTTTATTAGACTTAAGCCTATACAGCTCATCGTCATATAACATATATACAATGCGTGAGTTACATGCTCTCGTGAGAGTGACGTTATATTGATACTCTCAACCCCAAAGATACACAAACATGACAAAGGTGTCCGTTAGGTAGTATAATACATGCACTCTATAGGTGCTAATCTCGTAATTATCATTCCACAAAAAACGTAGTTGAAATTGGTTGTAAAAGTGACCTGAATAGTTATGAATGAATTCCGCCTAACTTTAGCTTGTTGGATTAATAGGTCAGCTGTTATCACTTTGAAAGCTTGGACATTTTTGGATTTCGTCCCAAAAGGGGACAGGCCTAACAACTCATTCCGAAAGCCTCACCGGAGACGTTTAGAATGACTTGTCATGCCTGTAGGCTTATGTTAGTTTGCCAAAATGATTTAGAAGACTATTTCGTGTAGCATAAAAGGAAGAGTTTGGAATATTTTTCTGGATTATTTAATCTATAGGGGTGATTTCCTTTTGACCTGGATCTGTTCGACATACAGGTAACCGACAGCCATGCTTTTGATTTGTGAGTTTATCTCTTTTCCTGCACTCACCGGAATCACCTCAGTATGTGATGATCTCGGTGAGTTCATGAGGAGCGATATAGCATTTAGTGTGGGAGATGTCAATTGACAATTTGTTACAAATACACACCAAAGCCGTCTCACTGAGGCGATTCTGATGTGTGCTAAGGACAAAGGCGCCATCAAAACGGTGAATTTTCATGAACAAAGGGCAATAACTCCTGAATGCATGGTGCGATAATGACCCATTATCAAACTTAAAGAAGACAATGTGGTACTAAACAATGCAACAAAGTTTCACAATATTGTGATCAAGATTACTGGACATATAGACTAGGACCATCAAAACAGTGAATTTTCATGCACAAAGGACACAAACTCCTAAAGGCATAGTGCGATATGGCCCATTATCAACCTTGAAGAAGATTTTTTTCTCAACAATGTGACCAAGTTTCATAAAATTCTGATCAAAACTGCTGGACTTATAGACCGGGCAACAACAAAAATTATGGTTTTTAATGAACAAAGGGCAATTACTCTGGAAGGCATGGTGCGACACAGACAATTATTAAACTTGAAAGAGACATTATTGTACTTAACAATGTGACAATGTTTCATAAAATTCTGATCAAAACTATTAAACTTAGAGAGTGAACGTCATTGGTGTGATATACGGATGGACGGAATGAAAACCTTTGTCCGACTCTTCACCCTTTCACCCCTAAGTATCTGAGGTTCAATGAATTCAATGACTTAAAACCTGTCTTACTCGAAAAACTCTGCGATATTCTCATTATCAGTGAGACAAAACTTGACGACACCTTCAATGACAATTTACTCTTAGTAAATGGATATAAAATGGAAAGGAAGGATAGAAATGCAAAAGGAGGGGGTCTTATGGCCTTTTATAGGTCAGACCTACCTGTGAGAACGATTAAACAATTTGAATGTACTGAAAGTGAAAATATCTTCTTAGAATTGAAACTAAGAAACAGGTCATGGGGCATATCATGTATATATAGACCACCATCAATGAACGATAACACTTTTGAAACCGACATCTGCTCCAAACTGGACCAAATACTCATAAAATATGAACATATGTGTATTGTCGGTGACTTAAACTACAATCTTCTTGTGTCTGAGAAAAGTCACACCCTGAGAAACATTATTGACACTTACAGTCTAAAAAATCTTATACAAGACCCAACTTGTCACACTAAAATCAGCCAACCAAGTTTAATTGATGTTTTCCTGACAAACAGCCCCAGTTTATTGTGTAATACAATAAACTTTGACTGTGGACTCAGTGACTGTCATAACATGATTGCAGCTTGTTTCAAAGAAAGCTGTATTTCAAATAAAAGACAACAAGTAACTTTCAGGAGCTACAAAAACTTTCAGGAGGCTGAGTTCACCCAGGATCTCCATCGGGTCCCTTTCCAAGTGGCAACCGTTTTCGAGGATGCAAACGATTGCTACTGGGCTTATGAGACACTACTGATGGATATCGTGGATGAGCACGCTCCAAAAAAGCAAAAATACCCCAAAAAAGAATCTCCACCTTTTATGAATTCAGAGCTAAGCCATTTATAAGAAAAAGATGCTCCACAATAAATTCAAAAAATTCAAAAACAATTCAAATTGGGAAAATTATAGAAAGCAAAGAAATTACGTAACAAAACTTAGAAAACAATCCATTCATTTATATTTTTTCGAAAGGTGTAGTGGTGGGCCTAAATCGAAAGATTTTTGGCCTACCATTAAGCCTTTCCTCAGCTCTAAGTCTAGTAAAAATGACTGTGATATTATTCTGCTGGAAAATGATACCCTTATAGCCGACCAAAAAGAGGTTAGTGGTCTTCTAAATGACTTCTACATCAACATAGCTAGGGAAATAGGAATAGATTCACAATCTCAAGATATGGCAAACCACCCCAGTATAGAAGCAATAAAGGAAAATACCCCTGAACAGGGCTATTCTTCTTTTAACTTCAAACCAGTCGACCAATCATTGGTCAGCAAATCCATAAAGAAACTGAACCCCAAAAAGGCCACAGGTGTTGATCAGCTGCCCGCTAAATTGATTAAAGCTGGCTCCACAGCACTAGCAGGCCCAATTAGCACTGTTTTCAACCTCTGTGCAAAAAATAACCAGTTTCCAAATGACCTAAAAAGTGCTCAGGTCCGTCCAATTTATAAAAAAGATGATCCTTTTGTAAAAAAGAATTATCGGCCTGTTAGCATCCTTACTGCACATTCTAAAATTTTTGAGGACATTATGTTCATACAATTAACTGAACATTTTAATAATATTTTTCACAACTATCTAGCTGCCTTTAGGAAAGGATTTGGATGTGCAACAACTCTTCTAAGGCTTGCGGAGGACTGGAAGAAAGACTTGGATAAGCAACAGTATGTCGGTGCAGTGCTGATGGACTTATCTAAGGCTTTCGACTGCCTTCCGCATGACCTTATACTTGCCAAACTTAGTGCGTATGGCCTCTCTGCTAATGCATGTGACTTCTTAAACAGTTACCTTTCAAACAGAAAGCAGAGGGTCAAAGTAGGGCAATTTTGTAGCAGCTGGCTGAATATTATAAAGGGGGTACCCCAAGGATCTATCCTTGGGCCCCTTTTGTTTAATATTTTTTATGAATGATATATTTTATTTTAAGAAAAAAGCATCAATTTACAATTATGCGGATGACAATACTGTCTCATACAGTCATAAAAACCTAGATATTCTGAAAGAGGTTTTAGTTGATGAGAGCGCCATATGCATTGATTGGTTCAGAGATAATAAAATGCAAGCAAATCCAGACAAATTTCAGGCAATTATGCTTGGAAAGTCTGGATTTGAGAATTGCAAAAGTCTCTTTCTGAACGGTACATAGATCAAATGTGAGGACTCCGTAAAACTCCTAGGTGTAACCATTGACTTTCTGTTAAACTTTGACCTTCATGTCTCAAGCATCTGTAAAAAGGCTGCAAGACAAATTAATGTTTTATTACGTCTTAGCAAATTCTTGACGATTGAAACAAAAATTTTAATTTACAAATCGTTTATAAAATCAAGTTTTAATTTTTGTCCACTTGTGTGGCACTTTTGCTCAAAAACTAGCTCTGCTAAAATGGAAAAACTCCAATACAGGGCACTTCGATTAGTTTTCAATGATTTCGATAGCTCTTATGAAACTCTACTTGAAAGAGTTAACATGCCTACACTTCATATCAGTAGAATTAGATTAATTGCTGTCGAAACTTTTAAGATTCTAAAAAAATGTCACCTGTCTATTTGCAGGACATATTATCATACAAAAATTCTATTTACTCTTTCAGATATGACAACCTTGTAGATGTACCAAGAGTGCGTACCACAAAGTACGGTAAATCTTCTTTTTGCTACGAGGCAGCTGGTGTGTGGAACAGCCTCCCGAATGATCTTCGCAAAGTCGAAGATTTTAAGGAGTTCAAGAGGCTGGTCAACACATGGAGCGGCTCATCGTGCAAATGTTCAATGTGCAAAAGCTAATCTGTTTTTTATTTTGCTTTTGCTTATATAATTTTTTACCCCAGTTTGCTTTTTACCTGCTTTGCTTTGCTTTGCTTAACTTTTATTTTGCTTTTATTTCTAGTTTGCTTTGCTTTAACGTAAATTGGAATGTTTTTCTCACCAATATTAGGCATGTGTTTTTGGGTGCTCAGAGGGACCATCTCAGTGAGATGGTTCTTTTTGAGTACCCACTACATATGTTCTTCTCACCAATTTTAAGCATGTGTTGAGGGAGCTCAAAAGGACCGTCTCATTGAGACGGTTCTTTTGAGTATCTACAGCAAATGTTTTTTTGATGAGAATCAAAATGGAGAAAATGGCTTTCCAATGCACGCTTTTATCTGGAGGTCTTATTTTTGCGCCCTATCTAGGTTTTCGTCTTTCCTCAAAGAGCCTTGAAACCAGCCATCATGGCGGTCAGGGTCTCTTTGAGCCCCGTTTATCCCACCTTTTCGAGTTTCGTAATTTCGTCCCCCTAGATAGATCGAAATAAAGGACCCTCTGTATGCTCATAACATGTAATTTAAAAATAGAAAGTTATCAGTTTTTTAATTTTTTTTATCCTTATAAGAGTTTATTTTACATATGATCTTAATGTATAAATATCTGTGCTATAACAATGTAAATTCTGTGATATTAACCCAATTTTCCTGTGATTTGTTATATGTTTTTATACTTGTACAGTCTTTCACTTTGTTTGTCGGTAAAATAGCCTTGATGGCTAATGTTTTGATATGTTATATTTGAATGCCGACTTTAAAAATAAAAAAATAAAGTTTCTTGTATCTTGAGGTAAACTCTTCCGCTTTAAATTGTAGAAGATTCTACTGCTTAAATAGGGGTGTCAGACAAAATCTGAAAATTGCAAACAATTGGATTGAAAAAAGCTTAATGAGTAAGCAAACAATGTAAATCCAGATGAATATCACCTGGAAGTACACTGTTTGCCCATGCCTTTTTCAGGTGGGTTAAGTCGGATAAGTAGATGTAGGAAGCTCCAGTACTGAAAGTTACACGGCATCCTCGCGACAATCAACCACCACTCTAATTTATACAATTTCTAAAAGTAAAGACAGATAAGCAAAAGCACCATAAAATGGGTGCCATGCCCAATTCATATCACTCATCCATAACAAGAACAAATGATATAGTTCTAAAGTATGAAAGAAAATTCTCTCATTTGTTTTATTTATTATATACAATAATGGAAATATATATAGCAAAGAGGCTCTTACAAGGTATTGGAAATTAACATGGGAGTCTGCCCACGCTTAGAATTTTATATTACGCTATTTAATTGCCTGGGTATGACTTTTATATTAATGGTGCATTTGAGTTTTATGCAATTCCATTGTTACTTTATGACGTCATGTATAATATCACTACCACACCTTCAGGTACCATGTTATAAACATTCCTACAGTAATTGGTATAGCATGTAAGGGGGCAATAATGTTTTATAAAATAACGATATCATTGACAATGTCGTTGATACTAAAATGGCTTTGTTTGTATTTGGATAGTGGGTGGGCATTCATTGTTATGCCATGGTACTCATTTTTAAATGTATAATTTGTATTCCGTCAAATATTTGAATTCAAATTTTAACACGTTGCCATCTTTGTCAAGATACCATTTCAACATAAAAAAGCCCATATATGTTAAGAATATGTTGACCAGATTTCATGAAAATCACGGACTGGTAAAATATTTTTTAACTTGCTGTAAACATATGGTCCTAATTGATGGAATTAAAAAATAGACAATAATTATGTTTCAGTGTAAAAATACTTTAATACTGACTTAGTTTGAATTACCATGCTAGTGTGTTTATCGGTAAAAGTTAATATGTTCAGTGCTTACACTGTTATGGATTGGCAAACAAAACAAGACTAAACCTTGATACTAAGTTCCACAATTCTTATTTAATGAAGTGCTTATACAATAGTATAACCCAAAATGATACAATATGGTAACAACTCTACTTAACACATCTAGTTTCTAACGTTAAAACTACATCTAACCAATGTTACACTAAATATGTACATATGTAAATTCACACAGAATAGAAACCTTATGACAAGTCAACTCATACAAAAGAACCTTATATCTATGATTTCATAATTGTAAGCTTCGTTAAAATCCTAGTTCACAAAAGATAGCCACTGTCGTACCTACTGGTTAAAATCAACTTTTTGTTCACTCTTGGTGACAAAGTTATTGCTAATTTAATGCTTAAATCATCTCTGTTCATTATGTTATGTAAAACGGATGTGGAATTTCATTTAAGAGCAACATTTATACTTTAGCCAGATGCATTTTCTAGACATACAACTTCGTTTCTGAAATGCACGTGTTCGTGATGGTTGAGCGGCTCTTCCTCGCGGTGCCACGGGGTTGTCTGCAATTTGTGATTGTGGTATTTCCTGATCATACTCACTTACTATTTATCATGTAGAACACTGTTCTCTGATAACATTGACCAGAAGCTGTTGCACTTAACCTGGTCACGGCACCAAAATGTGTTTCTCTTGTTTGGTTGGGAAGTAAAGGAAATGCTTGGTCTTCTTGTTTCCACATGCTTATTGTTAGGATATTAGGTTTCTTCAACAATATCACGCAATATATGAGGTAGTGATACACAATGTCTTGGTCACATGATATAGATATTTCCACCATGAGAGTATTTGAAATTGTTTAAATATGTTTTTCTTTTTCTTTCTGTGAAGTTATCGATTCATTTTCAACTAAATAATTAACTTAGTTAAAACTGACCTACACTCAGCAGAGATAAGACATGAC
Organism: Loripinus fragilis; assembly: GCA_964019695.1. Classification (NCBI taxonomy): domain Eukaryota; kingdom Metazoa; phylum Mollusca; class Bivalvia; order Lucinida; family Lucinidae; genus Loripinus; species Loripinus fragilis. The sequence continues at coordinate 46,872,564 of OZ026516.1, read as the reverse complement.
AATGTTACCGGTTTACAATTTACATGAAATTTGGCTAAGATCAGCAGGAAGTGTATGGCATGTTTTTGTGATAATATGATATCTTGACAAAGACTAGAACATATATATCTATGAAATTGAACTTTGGATAATTTTTGTAAATTTTTGAGAAAAAAATATTGAAATTTTATAACTATCACTTCAGACAACGTAAACCATAATTTATCAAAATGATTTTGTGGTATCAATATAATGCTCGTGGTGTTCTGGAGTCAATCTGGATGACAAATCGTGGAAATAAATAAAACTATCAATTTAGGACATAAAATCTAAAGACAGGTATCACCTCGAATTTGGAGTCAGTCAGGGTTGCTTCCTAAGCCTGATTATTAACGATCTAATCCAGTAATTATACTATCATAGTCCGCATACGCTGCGCTATCAATATACAAAGTTTAAAGAAAATACATGCGTGTGTACAAATGTAAGTACCCCTTTAATGAACCAGTGAGTTGAACATGAACACTTGTTTCAAACATTGGGCCATCTGTGTCTTCTTCCTCTCTGAGGTGAAGGACACAAAACAATCCATTATAAAAACGCGAATTCACCATATAAGAGCAGTAAAGCAAAGATCTGCCAACACCAGATCTACGTCTTTTACCGTAACCCAACAACGATAAAAGGTGTAGTTTGGTTGTGGTGGTGGTTAAATGGGGAGATGTATACATCCAAACACCAGATATTCGCCCTAGATTGTGTTGTTGGTGAACAAACGCAGCAAGAGTTCAATTTTAATTTTCATGTACCACATAAATAATCATAGCAGAACAATCAAGTTTAAAACTGACGGCACAAAGAAAATGGTTATTAATTAGTCTTAGACAGCCAGGTGACTGTTTAACCACTGAACGTCCAGTCAAAGATCGATAGACAGACAACTAATAGCTGATTTTACTTTTAGTTTAGCTGCTAAGTTCGGTGTGTTTATTGATGAGGATCAAAGCAAGCTTTCTACGCTATACTGGTTACCTAAATTTCACAAAAGAGCTACAAAGTCACGTTTTATAATGTCAATTCTAGTTCATATACTACTCAGTAACTGAGCTGTCTATACTTTAAACTTCTTGCCTCACTGCTATTAAAACATGTTTTTAAATATTATGATACAGTTTATGAGAGGAAAGTCTATTTTGGTCTATTAAATTTCAGGCGAGATTCAAGTGGGTACTAATTGCGCTGCTATTTTTGCAGATTTATTTCTGTTTTACTATGAGAGAGATTACATGTAGTCTCTTTCTGACAATTTAGACGGATGGCTGAGAATGGGTTTGCCCCCCCCCTAGGGAATTTTGCAGACATATACTATCTTGTAGAGAATTGAAAGCCGAGTCTTTTAAGAAAAGTTTGCACTCTGTGCTCCGGGGCGCTAGTCTGTGAGAGCCTGTAACATAGGTTACTTTATCAAATTAAGGAAAAGTGAAGTGAAAGTTTGGGCTGCAAATTAAAGACATTAAAGTATTTATTTTTAAAAATCATTCTTATAGTCTGCATACTGGATATCTTAACTACGTATGACAGCCATTTGAACAAAAATGCGGCTTCCTAAGGTGTCATATGCGTTACATAAATCAGATAACCCATTGAAATTTGCAAGTGTGACTAACATCATTTACATTCACAATCTCTCTGTGTGTTTTGCAATATGTTTTTAATCATGTCTGACTAGCTTATGCTATTGGCTAATTGGCTAAGAAAAATTAAAGGTTGCTTCCCTATCTTAAATATTTTTGCTGAAATAAGCAATTAAACAACCCTACCCCTACCCAGTTTTAAGGTGAAAAGTTTGGTATTAAAACTGAAGTAAAATTGTTAAAAAATATTTGCAGTTGATGAGTGTGTTTCATTGTTTGGGATTTATTTGCTTATATGAAAAGACTAAAAAATCTGCAAGTTTGTTGCAAAATTTTAAATATCAGAGGCTGTAACATATGTTACCTGATGTAATATTTGAGCAAGCTCATTTTCTTTACGTAAGATATGGCTAAAATGTTTTAATCTCCTCAAGGGAATTTTGCAGACATATTCCTTCTTAAAGTACAACTCAAGCTGCATCAAATAAGGGATGTTTGCACTCTCTAAGTTGGGGCGTTAGTCTAAAACAGCATTTTATATGCGTTACTATATCAAATAAAGGAAATGTAGTTTGAAAGTTTGAGCTAAAATTGTGAAAAAAAACTCGCAGCTGCTGGATATCTTACATTGTTAAGCGATTTTAAGCTGGCTCGTATGATAAAGACTTATAAATATGCTAGTTGTCACCAAATTTTAAAGATCAGAGAGCGGTACATATGTTAGCATGATAAGTAAAATCATCAAACAGTATTTTGACATCAAACTTAGTAAGGGCCTGCTCCATCCTAATCCTCTTTGGGATTCTGCCGATATATTACATCTTATGTAACCATTCAAGGTGCATTTAATAAGAAATGCTTTCACTCTGTAAGTCGGGGCGTTAGCCTGTAACAGCTTGTTACATATGTTACTATATCAATTTGGGAATAAGAAATTTGAATGTTTGAGCTACAGAAAGAAGACATTGAAATAATCTAACAAATTGACATTCATATAGTCTGCATACTGGATGTCTTTACTACATATGGAAGCTGTTTAACATTATTATGGCTAACTGTGGTGTTATGTGCATTACATGAACCTAATTATAATTTTAAAGGCATAATTGTGGCTATCGTCATATAGTTAAACAACTACTATGACTTGGTTTCAAACTGTTTTATTAGATTTTACAAACACATACTCAATTGATGGATAGGAAAAAAAAAGTTTGCTTTTCTATCTTAAATATATTGTCTTATAGGAGCTAATACACAGCCCTATTCCCAGTTTCACCCAGAAGCACATTTTGTTATTACCGTTTAAGTAAAACACATGAAAGCGATTGCAGCATGTGGATATTTTACATTTTCTTAGTCTGTTTTGCTCATATATCTGCAAGTTGTCATTAAGTTTAAGATCAGGACACTTAATGTGTACTTATAAGTCCTTGATGCCAAAACACTAGAAATTATATTCATTTCTGATTATCAAGCCCATGGGCTGTTGTTACAGATGTTATCAATGACCTTTTGAACACATTTCCTAATACTGTGCATATAATGCTAAATATAGAGCCACAAATAGAAAAGATAGTTTTACATTTGTAAAAGACAATACAATGAATGAAATGGTCAAAACTAATTCTCATCGATTTAACACTCATGTTAAACTTTTGTCGTTGTCTGCTTCTGTGATAATCATTATTATCACACGCCTCCTTGCAACTAGTAGAATCATCACACAATATTTCAATCATTTACTGTCTACAATTTTGCCACCAGTCCACTCAAAATTGATAACCCATTATCAACTTTCAAATTTTGCCATTCATGGCTTGGAACATTTGGAAACTGATATGAATTTCTAATAGTTGGCTATTTGAGTATGTGTTTCAAGTGATACTCTGCTAGTAGGAGAAATACTAAATCTATACAAGGAGGAAAACTATGCCATTAAAAGCAATGAGTACCTGGACTGATGTACCTTGATATTTCTATGATAAAGAATCATATTTTAGCTGGTTAACTTTTATAAAAGTAGCCTTTCCATACATGGAACAAACATATTTTCAACTAATAATGTCTCTGCACTTATGTAATTTTTGTCGTTTGAATGGAATGAATTAGACGAAAATTGCTTTCCCTTGTTTCAGTGAGAGCCACTAGGTGGCACTGTTGTGGTGCTGTCGCTTTTTGGGAGGTACCTAGATATTGTGATGTAATTTGTCATTCAGCCGAAGAGCGACCGATTAAACACACATTAATTTTTATTTGGTAATGGTAAGATTGGCAATGTTTTTCAACATATTGTTAAATGTGTATGTGTGTTAGTTATGTTAAGAAATAAAAAGTCGGGGATAATCGGTCACCTTTTCCGGCTCAAAACAGAAAAAACATATTCAGTAGTTGGTTATTTGGTTGTTATGCATTGAGGAGATTCATCTCCTTAGATGAGCATGGTGGGTCGAAGGCAAGTCAAGGGAAATTATCTTTCCCCAAGCATTCAAAAACTTATTTGAATTCTCAGTACTTCTGAAGTGCTGAAACCAAGGTGACTCTTTCCCTTCAGATAAACGAACTAGATGTATCACAGCAGGCAAAGCAATGAAATGCAGAATGAACAGAGCACAAATTAGACCCTTTCACTTCAATGATTCACTAAGTTTCTAAGATAAGAGCGCTTATTAAAGGATGTAATAACTCTTCATAATAAATGAGCAAGGGCATTGTCGTGACATCCTTTTTGATTACACAGTCAGGCAAGTGTATTCAATTTCAGTGTTTTCAATGGATCATGAAATGGGGCAACCTTATCAACTTGTTTACTTTGTATAAATCTTCCATACAGCATAATATAGAACTACTGGTTATCATATTCTACCCATAGTCCACTTTCCTTCTTTTGAATGCAACAGCTAATGATATGGCTGCAAAAAACTGAGAAGACAAAGGTTTTACATTATTTTAAGGCTTGCTTCAATGTACTGACAACAAAAAACAACCAGCTGCAAACATAATTGATGGCAATGTCCGACTTCGTGTTCTTTCTCATATACCAAATAACTTTCAAGGTGTAAACAGAAATTGTTTCAGACGGTCTGCCAAAACCATCAAGAGTCAACATTGTAACAAAAGAAAACTTATAAACTTCTTTGGGCGCAGCAAAATACTTTTGATCTAAGACCTGAGGACTTAAGCACTTAAGGACTCGAAAAGGTTCCATGGCAAATGATGCAAAAAAAGCAGCCAATCAATTTCTGTTGATATCTTAAAGTATTCTTAGAGGTACACAGTAGAGACATAGCTTTTGCAAAATCAGAGCAAAGTTATCATTGACTAGCACGGATGCAGAGGCAGCTGCAGTAAGATTGCTCTTGCCACTCCACAGGAAGAGACATATACCAGAGTCATACTCCATTGTATGCATATATGTGAAATGGCATTAAACCCATATTTAATCAGGTGTTTGATCCCATGACACTGACTTACTGTTTCTGCTTTTGAAGAATGCTAAGGGTTTAAGATATAGCTGAGTCAATTTGTTTGACGCTGGTACTGGTCACACATACAGAGAAAATTAAGTCTTTTGATGGCAAAAGAGAAGGATCACACTAAATGCTTATAAGTGATGCTTGTCACAATTACCAATTTTAAAAAGTAATCTTAATTTATGTAACACATATAACACCATAGGAAGCTGTATATTTGTTAAAAAACCCTTTCTTATGTATCAAAGGTATTCAGCATGCAAACTACATGAATAATTCAAATACATATATAGTTTAATGTATTCTTTCTGTTTCTCAGACGTTCAATTCATTTATTTTTTAAATTGATATGGTAACATATGTAACATACCATTACAGGCTAACCCCCTGGTTAATAGAGTGCAAACATCTCTTATTTGATGCAGCTTGAATTGTTCTTTAAGGTATGATATGTCTGCACAATTCCTAAAGGGGTGGAGAGGAACAGGATTGTACTCAGTTTATTGTCCTAATATTACGCCATGATTCTACTTGTTGTGATGAAATGGGTGATTATTTTGCAATTGTGAGGGTGACTTGAATAAAGATTGTTTTTGATGTTTTTGAATAATTATATTTAATAGGAATATTTATTAAATTGTGTCATTTAAATGAGAACTATTATTTTCTATCTTTATGTCTATATATTTTAATATTATGGGCATAAGGAAATATGTGATAAAAAGATTATATATAACATCTGAAACACAATTCCATGGGCTTGTTATCAGCAATGACTGTAATTAGTAAGACTTTATAACCAGATGCTAGAGATTAATAGGAAAACATGTGAAAAATAGTATTTTTTTTCTGAGATATCATCTCCTACTTCCAAGACAATTTCCTTGCTCATTCATTATACCATGTAACATACGTTACATATTTAATAAGTGCTCTGATCCTGATGCCAACTTGCAAATGTATGATTCTTTATTGCATTAGCAAGACAGTGCCAAAAATGTAAGATATCCACGAGCGTCAAATATTTTCATATATTTTTCTTCATTAATAGATACCAAAATTGGATACTTAAAATTGGGGGTAGGGTTGTTTAATAGCTCATATAAAACAACGTTTTTGCGATAGAAAAGCAAACTTTGTTTTTTCTATTAGTTGAATGAGTATTTTAATAAACTAAGATTAAAACACTTGTAAAATGCACAAATCGTCTGTAAAATTAAATGATGTTAGTCACGATTTCAACTTTCAAAGGGAAATTTAATCTATGTAACGCATATAACACCATTGAAAGCTGTAATTTTGTTTAAAATACTGCTTTTATTTAGCTTAGACATCCAGTTTACACACTACATAAGAAATTTAAATAATTAGATGGTTTAATGTCTTCTTTCTGTAGCTCAAACTTTCATTTTGATTTTTTCCTTAGTTTGTTACAGTAACATATGTAACAGGCTGTCAGAGACTAGTACCCCGGAGCAAAGAGTGCAATCATCTCTTAAAAGATGCGGCATGAAATTTTCTTTAAGATAGGATATGTCTGCAAAATTCCCTAGGGGGGGAGCAGGACCTTTTTTAGCTCGAAGTCTAATAATCAAGATGATGTTGTTGAAGCGTTTAACTCTACCTCAATATATATTGATGACTTAGTTACTTAATATTGATAATCCTTGCATCGAGCAAATGTTAGATCAGATATATTCCACTGAACTACAGTTACATAAGGCAGATTCCTTTGATACAGAAACCCCCATTTTGGACTTAGACTTGTCCATAACAAATGACATAGTTTCATCTAGAATTCATGATAAATGGGATTATTTTACTTTTGATTTAGTTAATTTTCCATTTTTCGCTCCCCTTCCTATGGTGTATATATTTTGCTTAGCATGATTGGTTTGCGAGATTATGTTCTAATATTCATGAATTCACAACAGAAACCAATCTTAGACTGCTTAGTTATTAGAACAAGGTTATAGTTATATTAAAATTCGTAAAGCATTTTCTAAAGTCTACCACAGGTTGTTAAATAAAATATTGGTTTAAAAACTCTTCTGCAACAGGGCATATTGGAGCCAGTATTTATAATTATGATGATTTAGTTTATAGATTCAAAAAATGTTTTATAAACTAATTGTAGCGATCAATTCAAAAAGATAATTAAACGTTATAAAATGTTAGATATAACATGGATATCATGCGACAGTCTGCATGTCTGGTTGTAAATCTAATCGCGGTATATATCTATGGTTTCCTCTTTAATTGCATGACGGTGGGTCAGGCCTCAGACTCAATGATGGTCCTGACGTTAAGCTTTAATCGGTTGGTTGGTACCTGATGCCTGTCTTTGGTTTGGTCCACCGTGGCTTTACTTAAGGTTTTCTTTAGCTCTGACTTTCTGTGAGGCATACGTCATTCTTATTGTATCTTAAGTGTGCTAATTTAATAAGATTAGACTGCTTCCATGCGAGCTAAACAATTTTTGATTTTAAAAACAAAAGAATCTAGAGCGATGATTTGGTACCAGTAAAATGCGGCGTAGGCTGTTGTCCGTTCTAAGGCGGTGGTTTTGTTGTTGTTGATTTATTATTAATTGTTGCACCCGGTCCTTGTTATGTTATTCAGTACTTTGTGTCCGTCTAGTATTGCAGTCATCTTGATTGGGAAGAGAGACCTGGTTGCTTTGGTTTAACTGCCCTACCGATACCTTGTGACAGTCAGTGCTCTGTGGCTCCTCCTCTGCGATATGTGCTTGTGATATTTTTGGTCATACTCACTTGCTTTTTTACCTCCCCTAATTCTAGGGCAATCAATGCAAAATTAATAGGAACCCAGAGCTTTAAAGAATGAAAGACTTGCAATTATGAAAACATATATGTAGTCTAATGAGTAATGTCTTGATAAGTCTTAAAAGGTTGACCAGAAAAAACAGGACCCGTTCTACAGTGTGCATGTACCTCCCCCAACTGTTACATACGTGTGAGCTCGCAAGTAACACTGGCAAATATCAGGTGTCTTGTTTTTCTAAACATGCACTATAAAAGGAACGTTTTATTGATTGTGCACCAGAACTTAAGAATACTAATAGTTACAAATTATTATTACAGAAATAAAAATCTATATTGAGCACTTGTTATCAGCAAATAGCCTTTTGTTACGGAAGATTACAATAATCATTTGCTTAGCTAATTTCTCTAGGGATGTGTCCTCTCCTTTTGCTTTCTTGTTCTTCCAATTATTTTATTTATTACAAAGTACATAACTAAAATGTTTACTTGCAGTGATCCCATGTCTTCGAAAGAGAACAGAGATTTTTTTCCAAAACATAAAATTTTATATTGTTCTGGAATCCTCTTGACATATACCTTTGCACACAGAGAATACCCAGATAAAATACCACAAAACACGACATTTCATCAGGGTACGAGGGTCATCCAATAAGTTCTGACAATGGTATCATATCTCAGAAACTGTTATTGTAATTGGAATTATATTACCCATTGTATGTGGCCATGGGTGTTGCCTTTTCATGTTTGAAAATTTGGAGTTTTTATCACAACCTGATCTTATGCTATTTAAATTTGTAGAAAACACTGTGCGAGTCCATGGCTACGAATAATCACGTTTTTAACTAATTTCTGCTGGGGGTAGAGTTAGATAAAGATGCTATATGCTTCTTTGGAAATTTATATTAGTGGTTGGTGATGTTGTCTGAATACACAATTGACCCATAAAAGCAAATGCCACAATGACATTAACCTAGTTGCTTTGAACGTTCTTGGTTGCTAGGCAACAACCGAAAACTACATTTTCGCCTCAATTTAAGCGTTAATTATAAAATAGTGCATTTTGAACACTTATTAAAAGCCATTTCGAACAATTTGCGTATTAATAGATACATGTTTCGATAAATCTGTTATATAGTCTTCTTAAGCCATATAAAATATAAATTTTCAATAAATGCTATATACCACATATAATACATTATAAGTACAACCCATTTTTCAGTAAAATATTTCTTGCAAAATCAGTAATATGTCATAATCAAAACCCTGTTAACACCACAGTCACAAGCCAAACCATTATCTATGACTCTCAGAATCAACATACATATTGTCTTTATTTATCTACGTAAAAAGTTTGTAAGAGGAGTTTGTAATGTTTTAGAAATTTGGGCATGTATACCATATATAGTGTTCCGTCCATGGCCCTTTACCTTGTGTTCTTTAGTTGCCTAGCAACCATTGCAATTGCAACATGGAAACTATTTGAAAAGGTTATTCAATTCCCTATATTCTAAATTACATGTGCAGATTGTTGAAACAGGTCCTAGAGAAATAGGTTTTGTTTTATGGGGTCATTATCAGAACTTATTGGATGACCCTCGTATAAATATAATACATTTTGAAATTGTCCCCTTTGACCCATTAACCCATATAAGCCTAGCATCCTTTTTTTGGGACATATGTAAAACGCGGCGTCTGATCAGGGCCTCCACTGTTTGCTTACGTATGTCCTGTTAAGATTTGAATAAAAATGACAATTAGCACCCAACAACCCTTGAAATGGAAATGGACTTGTCCAATTGATAAAGATGCGAAATGCCATTAGGCATAAATGAGTTAATACACTATAAATGACCGTCCTGATTTTACTGTATCAAACTTTATTATAAGTTTATCAGGAGCTGAAACGTCATGACGGGAACATCTAATCAAAATAGACCAAAACGTTTCTGTGTGTCAGCAGCTAGGGCGCATATAAATAAGTTAAAAAAACAACAAACGAAAAGCGTTTTATCCCCGTCAAATAAAATTGCTTTGTTGTGTGACTCTTCCTCTCGGTGCCATGGGTTTGTCTGCAGTTTGCGATTGCGTTATTTCCTGATCATACTCACTTACTGTTTTTGAACACATCTTTAATACTTAATGAACGAATGGCACTCGGCAACTCGGCGAAAATGGCTTTTATTTCCAGACTGAATGTGTTCACAATACTAACCCGTCAGTATATGAGCCACGACATGTGATTCCCAACACTGGCATTTGACAAGTGTAGACTCAGATGAGCCTGTGCAGCCTCCTGTTAAGCTTAGAAACCCCAAATGCTGTTCGATCAGTAGCTTAACAGTCATAGAATATTTAAGCGACTAGCAAAGGCTCTGATCAGACTGCGCGTATGCGCAGGCTGGTCAGAGCCTTTGCTGGTCGCTCATACCTCATTGTTGGAAATCTCATGTCACGGATAACCTTATTGATAATTTTGATGTGATTTTTTTAAAAGTCTGTCTATTCTTTCTTGACTTTTTTTTTTTAAATTTAAAGTTGTGCGCTAAAAGCAGAATCAATACCCGTCTTTGGTGGAATGCGTGGGTTACTTTTATAGTGTTTTTTCCAATATCGCAAGAAGGTCTTCCAATATCGCCAGTCAATTAACACGTCCTCCTTTGAATAAAAACCCCCAGTGCAAATCCTAATAAGATGGTATTATTTATAAACTAGATTTAAAAATATTTTGTATATATTGTATTATGCCTGTAAATTCAGAAATAAAGTATTGTTTAAACTAAACTGTTTCATTTTAACAAAGATTTTGTGAATTTCGTTTTTTTAGAAGTTTTCTGCAAACAACCTAAGTAATGCTATTGTAATCTTGACTAATGTAACAGCGGCATAGCTCAAATGCTTTCGCGTTTGCTTAACAAGCAGAGTGTCCTGAGTTCAAGTCCCGGACGCCTTGACTTTTTCCGGTCTTAAATTTACTTAAAATGCCAAAAACAACATTTTTTTTCAGAAAATACGAATTCTTTTGCAAAAAATGTCTTTCCACTCTGATAGACTGTTTTCAACATTTATATTCTATAATACCAAATAATATATATTTATAAATAGAGTATCGCTTTAAGAGTAATTGTTATTTTTAGTTATTGAAATGTTTTCAATACAAAATTTGCAATTTTTGGCAGTGTTCTACATTTTAAATTCTCAAATTTCGCAGCAGCGTTTGGGTATTTTTGTTAACAACAGCTCACACGACACAGTGACTTCAATTAGAAATATATTGGTGCAATATGGTACATTTGTACATTCAGAAAAATATCTAGAGGCGTGTTCAACAATGCGAGCGCTAGGAGTGCTATCGAAGACCTTCACTATGAACGCAAGCGCTCGCCAAATAGCGCTCAACTCGATATGTGTTTCGCTCCATATTTGAAGATGGCTTCCATGATATAATGGAGTCTTGTGAAGGGACTATGCGCGAGTTGTTTTCAGATTCGATATTTGGAGTGACGATGTTTGTTTCTTAGTGTGAATATATGGAATGAAACAATTTTAACTGCAGGTAGAAAGGTGTTTCGCTTTGCTTTCCATCCAATGGATGCATTTGACTTGCTAATAACAGGGTGCAGCCATTTTTTATTGAGCAAGCGCTTGCTATCGTTCAACAATGTAATGATTGCACTACATGTAACAAGCGCTTGATCGAACGCTTGCATTGTTGAACTCGCCTCAGGTCTGTGACTGGGATCCGTGACACTTCGTCTAAAACTATTTCGTCTAATGCCATTTCGTCGAAAGAGCCACTTCGCCTAAAACCCTTTCGTCGAAAGAACCACTTCGTCGAATTATAGTTTCGTCGAAATGGTCTAACTTCGTCGAAAACGGTCTAAAATTCGACCAAAATTGTTCTATTTCTTATTTACGTCTCTCAGGGGGAGGGGAAGAGCACTCTGTTGTATGGTGTGTTCGATTAGGTTGTAAAGAAAAAGTAAAGAATTCAATAAAATTGAAGCAGCATTATTTTATTTTGAACTATTCTTATATACGCAATTTAGGCATCTCAATAACGTATGGCTTAGAAGTAAAGTAGCGCGTTATGATACATAAGTTGTCAACAGCTATAGCAACTTTGATTAGAACTATAGTAGTGCGTTATGGTTCATATGTTATTTTGGCCCTGTGTCATTTTCGCCCTGGGTATATTCGGCCAGAAGGAATGTGTGGAGAACTTCCCTCTCTGACCGCAACCGGCTGGACTGATGGTCAGCAAACCCTCATCCATCTTAAAAAGGCCGTTACACATGCAAGTGGTTGGACAATATTGACATGCATATGTACATGTATGCTTGTTTTTTTTGTTTGTTTGATTTGATCCTTTACGTCGCATCAACAATCTTTCAGTTAAACAGGGACGGGTCATCCTGGGTTGAACCAGGCCTCGAGGTTATAAAACTTGATTACAGTCTCAATCTCCAAATAAAGCGCAGTGATTGGCTGCTTGCGGACACGTGTCCGCAAGCAACCAATCATTGTGCTTTATTTTGAGTCTGAGAATGAACTCAAGTTTTATAACCTCGAGGCCAGTACTAAGCTAGCTGCGGGTCGTGCAATACTAAAGGCTCATGCTAAGAACGAAGAATGAGCCAATACAAACTGTTTTCCAAGCAAATCTATGTTTTATAGCGTGCCCTCGAGACAAATTCTGTCATTTGGATTTCTTCATTGTATACAATATAATAAATCGTGCATTAAGACACTTCGTAATGCAATTGTCGTGTCCTTCGATTTCTAATGCACTTTAAACGTTTGACATGTCTGGCTGCAGCCGGTCTTTAAACCCTTCGCCTACGACGAAAAAAATGCATCTTAAAATGAGCAGCGACACGTGATTTCCAACAATATGGTATTTTGACATGTGTATACTCAGACAAGCCTGTGCACATTCCTTTTAAGCTTAGAAATTACAAATGATGTTCGTCAGTAGCTTAACACTCATAGAATATTCAAGAGACTAGCAAAGGCTCTGATCAGACTGCGCGTATGCGCAGGCTGGCCTGAGCCTTTGCTGGTCGCATATATCACATTGTTTGAAATCACATGCCGAGGCTCAAATGTCGTTGGTCATTTCATGTAGCTGCGAAATTCGCCTACTTTGTCTTCTCGGTTATCTTTTGGAAACCGTTCATAGGGAGCATTCTGGTTTGGTTTAATGTCGTTTGCATGCAAGTCACAACAAATGTGTGAATAATGTGAAAACAACGGAGCAGACGACACCAGCAGATTGCCAGTTCCGCTATGTTTTCGACTAGCAGTTATGATGCTACGCATACATGTACCTGATGACAAGTTGTACACTTTATAGTGCTTAAAGACCTATATTCCTCTCAATTAGATTCCATTAAAGAATTACTTGATAAGGCACAGTTTCAGTATCTCACAGGATTAAAGGGGTCTCAAGAGGGGACTTACCAATGATAAATATCAATATTTTATCAGAACATACATATGCCCTTCATGGGACCGCTTTATTGCCCCAATGTCACCTCATAGAGATTAGCCTTTGATCGGTTTGGAATAGCCCTCAGGCAGTGGTATCACTTTAATTGTCTAAGAATTTAGGTCTTTAAAGCTATACATGCGGGTGGACCATTGTAATGTATATATCAAGGGGATACAATATCGCAAAGAATAGTTCTCTGTAGATCAATTGTGTCTTCGCTTTTTAGAATATTATCATAAGAAAGAAAATATTGTTACAATATTGACGACTGGACCCAGGTTAGCTATAATAGTGTTGCCGATTAATAAAACCGAGAGCCGTAATGCGATTAAGATGGCGGCTTATTCTTATCTCTGGCGAGGTGTGTTCGTATTCACAGCGATATCGAATGTTCGAATATAACGAACTCGTTATCAGACCGCGGAATCCGATTTGAATGTTATATAGATTTTACAGGAACCTGATCACACATTATAATCTCTTGAAAAATATCGTAACTCGAGAAAATATCGCTTTGCTATTTTCTCTTTGGGTAATGCTGTAGGCTTTTTGATGTCTGATGATTTTTTTTAAAAATTAACATTTTCAAAATGTTCAATATGTGTTAAGTTTTTCAGGAAAACCATCAGAGTAAATCTATCTAACAGTTCGAGTCCAAACTGATCGCCTATGTTATTAGCAGACGACGAATGTAACCGCTAGCGGGACTAGAGTCTTTACCCATTTGGGCCACCATCGGTCGGCGTATCAAAAGTAGACCAACGGTGGCTCACTTTTAGATGTATAAAGCCCGGGAGCCAAAATTCATTTTTTACTTATTTGTCTTTTTCAGTATACAACTGAGCCTGAAAACCTAAAACTGATTTAGATGTTAGCATTTTCTTTTTCTTCTTTTAATTGAAAAAAGCCCCACCCAATCAGTTATTTAAAAGCAACCTAAGTTTTATGGCAAACCTATTCTGTGACTTGATATTATTATACAAAAACAATAAATACCAGATGCGCCCTTATCAAATCAGGTTCATCTGCGATAAAAAGTCTAAGAATAACTGACATATTGTGTGGATGGTGGTAACTTTGTTGTTGCTCCCAATGGTTGTGAGAGATTTGTGTTAGGCCATTGTTTTCTAATTTGGTTCTTGATGCCCTTTCTAGTTCAGCAATCATCATGCTGAGGAAGAGAGCTGGCTCCTTTCTTTAATTGTGTTGTGGCTATCTGTGTTCTGTGTCCCTTCCTCATGGTGCTGTGGCTCGGTCTGCGGCCTGTGATTGTGACATTTCCTGGCCTCAAGGTTATAAAACTTGAGTTCATTCTCAGACTCAAAATAAAGCGCAATGATTGGCTGCTTGCAGACAAGCGTCCGCAAGCAGCCAATCATTGCGCTTCATTTCGAGTCTGAGACTGTACTCAAGTTTTATAACTCGAGGCCTGGTCATATTCTCTTGTAGAAGTAATACATTTACTGGCAACCTAGATAGCATCAAGACTTTATAACAATATGAAGTAAAATCTTTGATACCTTACACTAAATATATGGCATATATGTGTCTATAATCATTTATTCATAAAGAGAATGGCTTTTGCTTAAGCAATGTAAACGTTAAAAGTTAACAGGTTATTTAAAATAAAACATTCCTGTTAAAATGGGGAGGGGGAGTCATTCAAAATGGTTGGTTTTACATGGCAATGCAGTGATCACAAATGATGCGATCATATCCAAGGAATCTGTTCAATTGTTATTTATGATACCAGTTCAAATTCATAAACTTCAACAGACTGAATAAGTTGAGACCAAACCTGACAAGGTGGCATTCAAATTACTGTAAAATAGATTTTTACAAGTTTTATCAGAATGGTGGAGGGATTTTAGAGTAAAAAGTGAAAGTATAAGATGATTCTTAGTTTAAGCAATAAGTGCTAATACAGCAGATGCTAATTTCTTCCATAGTACCATTGCAGTAGGTGAGTCAATGGCACCCATTTTAACATATTATTTCTGGAATCCTGTAAATTGATTTTTTTACATACAGCATTTACATTTAATAATAGATGTATTGTAAAAACATCATGGTATAGAGACAAAAGGCGTACGCTAAGATACCAACTGTTTAAACAAAACATAATTATCATATGGGAGCACAATAGAAAATTCACTCTATTTAGTATTAATACCATCACCAATGGTAGACTTACATGTTATGCTAAGAAAATATGCATAAACTTAACAATAAGAATGTATACATGCTTAATGTGTCTGTCATTCTCTTTATATTAATCGTTTCCAAAACAAAACTTTCTTTTGCTTTGAAAAAAATATCAAGATACACCTCGGATAGTGATACAACATTGTCTATATTGTCAATTGCATTACATGTATATGTAAGTAGGTCATAGCATATCATTGGTTGAATATGTTATCTTATAGTATTCTTTGACAATAGCCTTAACGTATTAATTCTGTTTCTATTAGATGAACTGTAAATATATACCATGCATATAGTATCATTGAACAAGTTGGTACATGTTTTATGACTACTACTTGTTTCTAATGCTGAATGGCAGTTGTCATGAGTACTTATTGTTAGTGTAAAAACTTACAATTGTTCTACTGACTGAATTAAACAAATCAAAGCAGGTTCTATTACATAATGCTGATCAGCTCTATAGCCAAATTGCAAGCGTCTGTAAATACTGACATGCAATTCTGGCATATATGATCAATCAAGTGTAATACTAACAAGTTGTTAGCTCAACGTCCTGGATATTGAAGTCTTATCATTTTATCAATACAGAAATGCAGGAGAGCTTTCCCAACTAATTACAGACATGTATCTGTTTAGAATTGATCAAAATGGAAATTTTGAATAAATGCAGTCCTGTTTTATTGGTTTGCTAAATTGAAGAACCAGGCAAAACAATAATAAAGTAGTGTTATCTTTATTTATTTTGTTACATATGATTACCTGCATAAATTATATTCTTTTATCACCAAACAGGACACGCTGTAGATACTAAAATATTATAACCACAAAGATATGTATGGTGGGTGCTAAATGTGAGACAGAAACCATTATTATTTGCAGGAACTTCATTGTTTTCATATAACAAGGATGACTGCATTTTGTAATATTTCACTTCTTGATTTGGACTTCTATTTGGAATGACTTTCATATTTTAGAGGTGTAGGTTAATTTCTGTGCCTTATTGTTAAGAACATGGATTGTTATCAATAGCTGATTATATACGCAAATATTTGATGACTAATGGAATGGATGATGGATCTTACTATGTTTCTTTGTGCTTTTTTTATTGCATCTGGATCGACAATGGAGCAAAATGCCTTGTAGATGTTATATAATGCATAAAAAGAAGCAAATACATGGTTATGCCACAGAGATAAAATACTATTTTATAAATAATAAAGTTTTTGAAACGTAATTTGTTAATGAAATATTAGTAGATATTGAATATTCCTAAAATATATTTAATGATATTTTTATGTGCTTTAAGTTCAAGTTTTCCCTTTAAAGCAACCACGCTTTTGTTGAAGTTGAATCTCATTCATCTAACTATGTTTAACAAGAAAAGACATGGCATTAAGTGCCATATCAATGAACTCGGCTTTAGCAGATAAAGAGTTCTTTCTTTCATTACATCACAAGCTACATGGTTTAAAAATGAGTACATGTATCAACAAACCGAATGATGTACTCAAACACAATCAATCAATAATTCACTCAATCAATCAATCATTTTTACATAAACAACAATGTCACCTTCCTCCGTGATGAAATTATCTTCAGGTATTCATTCAAAGAAGGAGTCTTATAAGACAGAATCGCATAAGGCAAATCTTACCGTTTAAGTTGAGGCCTTTAACTGCTCATATACGCATGGAAGGAACTTATAGATTAAAGTGCATGGTTATAGGCTCTGTATTTGAAAACAGAATAGACCTTGAGATTATCGAAATTTGCTTTATTTACCAGACGCCTAATATAATTTTAAAGACGCGGGATCCCCGACTTTGTGAAAGGCAAGGACCAACCTGAGCGCCCACGCAGTCCCATCGGCGCCTTTTGTTTTTACATGTAGATTCAAATGAATTATGATAAAAGACAGGAATACCGTCAGGTTTTGATCAATTTTGAACTCTTTGTAGGACAAGATCTGGGCGCAAACTTTCTGCTTATGTTATTAGCAGAGGCTCGCTGATAGCAATGTTTAAAAACAAAGAAGCCGCTTTGGGTTCTGTTGCACGACGTGGTGGCAATGACCAGTGACCTATATATCGGTCACTGCATTGACGCTGGAAAGCGGACGTAGCACATTCATTAAACATAGGTTTCCGGCCGTGGGTAGTTTCGGCTGGGTCGTTTTCGGCCTGGTTTTAGGGTTGGTCGTTTCGGCCTATTCTAATATGGATCGGATTGTTTTATAAACTTGCCAAAGTTCCGACTGCATTGATTTTTCCACGAAATCATACATGCGCGCATTCTCGCAAGAACGTTCACTAGTACAAAATAACCAAACAAAACTGGGCACTTTTCTGAAATAATTATTGTGTACAAAAAAAGGTGCTGACTTTATTTTATTTATTAACTTTTTTATATAAATTTCCAAAGATCCGTCTGCATTAAACTCTACCCAGGCCGAGTACCGAAAGCTCAAAACAGACTGCACATGCGTGCATAATCGCAAGAACACTTACAGGAAAATAACTAACATAATCGGACAAATAATGTTTGTGGACAAAAATATGTACTGAAAAGAGAGCATTCCAGGTCCGACTCTATTAAACACTTGAACATATCTGCCTTGGAGTTTGCCTCTGTACTAACATAAGCAAATTAAGTTATCAACTATGTGCAGCAGACGACTTAAGCAGGCACCATTTGGACAAACATATTGTCCAAAAATTAGGTGCATTGTCCCACTTGATGGCTGTGCATGCATGATTACTTCACGCATGTTAAATGCATTACGATATCTGCCGCATTTATGTTTTATATGAACAGGTTTAAAAAGACAAAATTGACAATTTCTGTAATTTTGAGCGCTAAGGTGGTAGTCAATTTCATTTTCACCGCTAGCTGTTTGAACGCATATAGTCCTAACATTGCACAAGCATACTTTTTTCAAATAAAGTAACAAATATAGCAGAAATACCAGTGCCTAATCATTCTGCTAGTAAGCTGCATTCAATTCAAAGATCATGGTGATGTGTAAGAAAACAAAAATAAATGATAATAACACTATAATAAAAGTTCCCTTTTTATTTCATGGCAATGTATTTGACTTGGCTGTTGCCTGGATGTGCACCTATTTATAAAGAGCTAACATACATAAGATTTTGACACATAAAATGTGGTTACGACAATTTTAATGTACACAACGTCCTCTTCAAGGTCTTTTGGCAACCCATGGTCAAGTAAACAATGGTTATATATTTTAAAGTAGGTAACATATAAAACATTCATCATAAGCGTAAATTGGCTAACCTATGTGGTAGTTTGCTGCACTGAATTAAGTGCTTTTAGGCAATATGCAGATAGTAAGACATGTGACTTCTCTGGTCAAAATTGTTTTTCGTTTTCAGCAATGCCGTGAATAACCTACTACTAAACCTGCATGAGGGTTTATGTTTTAAAAGAGCTGTTGCTGACAAACAACAGCAGATATAATACTCAAACTGGCTTTATTTGATAACGCTTGAAGTCTCTTAGGGAATCAAAGCGAATAAAATTTCAAAAACTGTGAGGGAACATAAAAACAAACAATAACAGTCAAGAGAGTTATGCTTTCTGTGCATTGCATTTCCCCTTATGCTGTTCTGCTCCATGTGAAGTAATATTTCAGCAGTTACATAATGTTATCCAACCTGCCTTTCGGCCGCGGATAAAAAAATGGGATATATTGTTGATTTACAAGGGGCATCGTCCTTGCAAAGTATATAAGTAGAGAAGACGGCAAAGATCAGGAATATACACAATCAAGTACCTTACATGTATCTGACCCAGAACACCATATGGGAAAGTGTCAAAACATAAGAAAACACAACACACAAGAGAGCCAAGAGGTCAGCCCTTTCCAAGCATGTCATCACAAGGCTGCAAGGAACAGACAAGACAACACAACAAAGATAATCATGAAACATAAATAACAAAAAGGATCCACAAAACACCGCCTTGGAACAATCAGCAAAAGAAATCACTTGATTAATTAGGGTATATTTTCAGTTTGTCACAAATTGATTTGGCGCTGTCTGATTGATTGTCGGGCGCACTTTGAAAGTCAATGTTCCAGACGCTTTTATGGTCGGAAAATCGGAAAAGACACTTTTTCGCTGGATTTAGATTGTGGTTTAAGTCTAAGTTAAATACCAGCAGACATCGATTCGATAAAGTGCACTTTATTACTGGCACTGGTATGCAAATTTCACGGATAATCAATTAAAGTTTGCTGAAAATAGACGAAAAGAGATACTTTGTTTGTTTACACGAATAATAGGAACAGAGAAGGTACATAGAGGACAGGGAGGCACTCAAATGAGCCGTGACATGTGATTTCCAACAATGTGGCATTCTGACATGTGCATACTCGGACTAGCCTGTGCAGCCTCCTTTTAAGCTTAGAAACTCCAAATGATGTTCGGTCAGTGGCTTAACTCTCATAGAATATTCGAGCGACTAGCAAAGGCTCTGATCAGGCTGCGCGTATGCGCAGGCTGGTCTAAGCCTTTGCTGGTCGGTGGTCGCACATACCACATTGTTGGAAATCTCATATCACGGCTCAAATGGTTTAGATTTTTCACTTACACACGCCGTAATACCCAGTAAGCATCTAAATGCGGGCTGATAGTGGGTCGAGGCTGTATGTTGTGTTTTGAGCCATCATTGATATCCAGTTGAATATATACATGGTCAAATGAAATACCACGACCACATACTGTAAACCAACGCACGGCACCGTTAGGAAGATAGAAAGAACCACAAAACACTAACAGTCACAAGATATTAGGAAGACAAATAAAGTAATGACACGCAAGACAGTCACAAGATATTAGGAAGACAATTAAAGTAATGTACCTCATCAAGGCAGTCACAAAATATCAGGAAGACAATTAAAGTAATGGACCCCATCAAAACGATTGTAAAGCTAGAGACAGTACTACATTACAGAACAAGGACTAAGCACATAATCCACACACACAATTGGCGCAACACTAAACAATGAATCAACAACAACACAACCACCGTCGTAGAACTCACAGCAGCTAAACCACTGGGTGTGAGGGGCTGATATGAATTTTACTGGTATCATATCTTCGCCCTAGGTTCTGTTGTTATTGAAACACGAAACAGGTTTAGCTCGCATGGAGGCTTATGCCATGTATCATCACATAGAAACAATCTAATCAAATTAACACACTATGATGAAACCTGTCAAGACATGTAAATGTAAACATGACAGTGTTTTGAGGCAGCTTCTAAGTCCACACGCGTAAGGAACGAAGTGGACTTAGAACCCTTGGCTTGGAAAGATGGACTAAAATCTTGAAATTTTAGGTACACTTTAACACGGTATAAATCTAAAGTGTAATGGGATTTTATATATTCCAAGTTGGACTTAAATATCTTTTGCGCCAAGGACTTTCGGAACCTGATTTCTATGGTGACTTGGTGTATAAGTTGAAGAAGATTATTGGCTCTAATAATTTTTCAGCGCAGTTCATTAAAATAATTTCCCATTATAAAAATATGTATTGCAACAGACTGCATGCTTGGTGGTCAACCCAATTACGGTTGGCAACTTTGCTTTCCTCTTTAATTGCACGCTGGTGGGTCGGACTTCTGACTCTATGATGGTTCCGACTTAAAGACTTATCTATTGATAAGATGGTAGGGGCCTGATGCTTTGGCTGTTTGTCGGGCCCTCCAGGGTTTACCTGTTGGATTTCTTTTGCTCCGGTATTCAGTTTTATTCACTGTTGAGTCCTTATCTTTGCTTTATCTCCTTGTTATATCTTGATTTATATGTTTTAGGAGATGATGCACTGATAAGTTAGGGGTCTTTCATGCAAACCAAATATCAATGTGTCTTGATCCACATCTGAATTAAGGGTGAGGTTGGCGCGCCGTTAAACCGGTTTAAGCCCGCCAGTAGAATATTTTACTGACCGTTCCAAGGCGATACTTCTTTTGTGGATCTTTTATGTTTTTGTTCTGTCTTATGTTTGCTATGTCTTTGTGAGCGTCTGTTTATATGTGCTTTGTGGTCACCTGCTGGGAAAGGGCTGACCTCTTGGCTCTCGTTTGTGGTGTCTAACTGTGAGTTTGTATTTTTCCATTATTATCCTGGGTCGGGTGTGGTACTTGATTGTATCGACTCATGATCTTTGCACTCTTACTGACTTTAAGCAGATTTACGAGATATCGCAATTTAACAGGCTGTCTCTCACAAACATACACATTATGATGTGAAATATAAACATAAAAAGCGTATCCAATTAATAATTCGTATATCATTTTGAAGTTGATAAACCTGGGCCCAGTCTGCACTAATGTGTTTCCAGAGTTTAAGTGACCCCCGTTATTCTTTTTTTAAACAGCTTTAAGTTGAACCTAGAAGAACGGCACTTAGCATGTGGATTTAAATGCACACTGCGTAACTAAAACTTATTTCTGGGAGACGCCCTTATTTGTAAATGAAGCCCAAATCCCCTGTACAAAAGAATTACTTAGTTGTTTTTCCCTATGAATATACCCATGTGCACCCCTATAGATACACGTGGTATATTTGCATTGCTATGATGATATATACTAGCCTACAGGAATATCTATATCCGCTGATTCAACGAAAATCTATTCCGCAAACCTCACTCGTCAGCACTTTGACACACAAACGCACCCATACACGCAATTGTAAAAGTCTATATGGGTCCTAGACCCTGCCGTATTGAAAGCAGGCAAATATAACGCTTAAGAATGAAACCTGCATGTACATGTAGCATCTTCCATTTCAATTAATCGACTTTTTGCCTACATGGTTTTGTCGTCTGCTATTTTCTCAAAATCAGTTTTTTTTTCTATTTTTTTCCGGTAATATCAGTAGAGTGTCAAGCAGTTTGGATCCAGATCATGCCCATCGGGGCTGATCTGGGTCCAAATTGTTTGCAAAGGTTATCAGCAGACGTCACTTGTAAGTAAAGAGTTTATGACGACAATTTAAGCACATTAGATAGTTGATGAGAAATAGCGAATCGGGGATATACATTAAACTTCAAGAGCATCAAATGTTTGCCTGCTTAAGATATTTCGCTGATAAACTTTGTCAACAGCTGAAGCCAAATTCAGGCTAAAATGTTTGGCATTATCTGGATCCATACTGTTTGAAAACCTACTTGTATTCCTGAAAAACATATTTTTAGAAAATAATTATCTCGAAAAAAATTCAGCAGAGGACAACAACAACCCAGCATTTAAGGCATAGACAATACTATTACTTGAATCGCTTTTTAAGGTAGTGCGGGACCCATGTCAAAAGATAAGCTTACTTTTACTTAAAAGTAAGAGTGTAAGAGTTATCGTTCCTGAATCTTGTTTTTAAAAGAGAATACTTATTTTCTAAGACGGTAGATAGTATTCTCCCCTGACAACTCTTTGATGCTTGAAACGTAATTCTGTAAGTATTTTGCTTTCACAAAAAGAAGGAATGCAAGTATTAGCTTTTAAAAACATCACCCAGAGTATGAAGTCATTCAGTATTTTGATGGTTAAAAATTGTGGACCGTATAAATATACATACTATATACATGTCTCGGTTGCTCTTTCTGCATGCTGCCACTAACCTAAGACCCACCCCAACCCCAAAAGGGGGGGGGGGGGTTGTAAACGTGCACATGCCTTGTATGTGACAGTCTCATGTTTTAGGTCCCATGGAGGTACATGGTCACTAATGTTTTATGGAGAAATGACGTAACTATTTCAATTACCTTATCACACCGGATAGGCAGCAATAAAAAACAGTCTAAACAATCGATGAATGCTGATAACAAATTGCTAGAAACAGTGTTTGTGATTGCCTATTGTTGCCTATTGGACTACAAACAACAATCCAAAATTCTGTTACTTACAATATTTAACTACGTTCGTCGATAGCATTACCGTTTTCGATTGCCGCCTATCTAGAGTGTTTTTGATATACTGAAGACGTAGCCAAAACAATCTGATACAAGGGCTAGGAGTTTTTTCATGTTACTGTTGAAAAAATTATTTTGTTTCGTTGCATGTTTCATGATGATAAAATGGACATTTCTGCATACATTTTAATAAAATTAATTGGAATTGCATGTGCCTGAAAGGAAGATATATGACAATATAACATTCTTTTCTGTATATTAACGGTTGGCAAGCATGGTACAGATGCGCGGATCCAGGAATTTTCATCAGGGGGGGGGGTCCAGGTCAGTCTGACAAAAAAGCTCTGACAACGATTTTTTTAGTCCTCAGCTTATTTTACAGAAGTCAAATCGTCAATTTCAAAGAAATCTATCGTTTTTCAAGGCTCCAGATGGGGTCCAATTTTTTCCAGGGGGTCCAACTTTTTCCAGGGGGTGTCCAATTGATTATTCCCTATAGAAACCCATTTAATTTGTGATTTTCCAGAGGGGGTCCGGACCCCCTGCCCCCCTCTGGATCCGCACTTGGTGCAGCCCTCACAGCTTCATGGTTAAGGCTACTATACATTATCTCATTTGGGCTTGGCAAACGTTAATAGACAGAAGAATGTATCATCCTTATATTGTTATATACCTTATGATACGTGTTTACTATAGAAACTTGAGGTGTTTCAATCGCTGACAATTGTACATTTTATTTAATAATGTGTCATATTTTGGTTGATCGTTGGCCAATCACTGACCGCGGGCTTTATTTCCGATAAAACATGACTGCAGAGGGCATAATTGCCATTTCAACCTGCTCACGGATATCCTCTGCGAGTTAAGATACCGTCGCTTATGCTTTATTGAGAAATGACCAAAATATTCAATTATCATAAGATACGCTACTTTATTACATCGGATAGGCGACAATCGAGAAGGCTCTGAACAATCGATGAACGTGGATCGCAAATCGCTAGAATTTTCCATTTGTCGCCAGTCAGGCAAACAAACTGCAATCCAAAAAGTCTGTTTCTGACGGTATTTGATCTACGTTCGTCGATAGCATCAACGTTTTCGATTGCCACCTATCCGGTATGTGTATTGATACAATGAATATGTAACCAAAACAATATGAAACAAGAGCTAGGAGTTATCTACATTTTTCAGTCATGTTTCTGTTGAAAAAAAAGTTTGTTTCCACACCGGATAGTGAGCAATCAAAAACACTCTTAACCATTGACGAACGCGGATCAAAACTCGCTAGAAACAGTGTTTTGATTGCAAAGTGTCGCCTGTTCGATGAGTGATGGTAATAAAAAAACTATGATTCTAACTTTTTTTGGTCTATAATCGTCGATAGTATTGATGTTTTCGATTGCGCCTATAAGGTGTGGTTTTGTTGTATGCTTCACGATGTTACAGTGGACATTTTTTTTTGGAAATGCTTTTGCTTGAAAGGAAAGTATTCTAGAACTTTTTGGATACTGTAAAGGCGGCACCTCATGACTGCCATATTAGTCTACTTTAGACATAGGTAAAATCTGAAAATGAGGCGTTATAACTACATTCGAAAGTGTTTGTTTATTGTTTAACATTAGTACAGAGGCAAACAGTGTGGACCCAGATCAGACTGCTCTAGGTTTTGTTTGTTTGTTTGTTTTGTTGCTTTACGTCCCAAGTCAACAGCTATGGTCATTGCGGGACGGTCAGTTCACCTAACCACACTTTTTCCTGGGCAGGCTAGAACAAGCGATTAACCAGTAATTCGTGCACATACTTTCGCTTGTAACTGACAACAACCCTTCTTGAATGAATCAGCGGAAGGGAGGAGAATGATCGTAGAAATCATTTCATGATCAATCTCCACGAAAGTATGGGACCGGACGAGCAGTCTGCTCTAGATCTACACTGTTTGTTTAAGAGGCTTCATAATATTTCAATAGACGATAAAAAACATACGATTGTGTTGTAATATACGCTTTAAGGGTTAATAAATGTGGGTTCAGTGCATTAACGGACAGGACTTTCATGAAATGCACGCAGACCTGCGCGGCTCAAGCAACTTTTAAACGCTTAACCAATGGATAGAACCTGATTTCCATTCTTGAGCAGTTGAAATAACCGAACCACGCCCAGATATGAAAATTAAAGTTGCCACCTTTATAGTACCCAAAAAGTCCTATAATATATTACAATGACAATATAACATTCAACGGCCACCAAAATAAAAACGGACACAACAATTAGGTCCGTTTTTAAGGTAAATTAACGCTGTTTTGGGGGTGTCAGAAACGCAAAAAAGAAGAGGACGCATTTCAGTGTGGCTAAAAATGTTACCCAACCCGCACTTTTTTTTCAACGACCAGAATGCGTCCTCTTCTAAAACCCAGTTTTGGAACCCTCGATTTTCCGTTTTTCTTCATCAATGTGCCCTATATTTGAAGATGCCATCGAACAAGAGGACGGGTCCTCCTCTGACAGTAGCTCAAATCATCTAAGAAGAACTTCAAAACTTCTGCGTGATTAACTCCATAATTTGAAGATATCGTTGATCACTAGGAGGATTCGTCCTCCTCTGAACAAAGCTCAAAATTCTATAAGTAGTCGTCACCTGAAATTAAATATTTCAATTTAATAGGAGGGTCGCATGCTCTTTGCTTTCTATATTTTAATCAAGACATAATCAACTTCTGTGTGATTAAGCATAAACACTTGAAGGAGGATTCGTCCTCCTCTGACCATGGCTCAGACTCTGGGATTTTTTTTTGTCGAACAAACATGCACAACTTGTTTATGACAACTGTTTAAAATATGAAGATATCGCTGTACACTAGGAGGACGAGTCCTCCTCTGAACATAGCTCAAAATTAAAAAGGAGTCGTCACCTGAAATTTTATGTTTCAATTTGATAGGAGGATCGCATCCTCTTTTTTTTTTTTTGGGGGGGGGGGGGGGTAAAGACATAATCAAAGCCAAACTTCTGCCTGTTTAAGCATAAACAATAAAACTATGAATTTGGAAGGAGGATTCGTCCTCCTCTGAATATGGCTCACTGGGATTCTTTATCAAACAAAAATGCAAAACTTCTTCCTGTCACTTTCTTAAAATATACATGAAGATATCGCTGATGCTAGGAGGACGAGTCCTCCTTTGATCATAGCTCAAAATTCTAAAATTAGTCGTCACTGGAATTTTATATTTCAATCTAAGAGTAGGACGGCATCCTCTTTGCTTTCTAATTTTCAATCAAGACATAATCAACATCTGCGTGATTAAGTATAAACACTTGAAGGAGGACTCGTCCTCCTCTGAACATGGCTCAGACTCTGGGATATTTTTTATCAAACAAACATGTAAAACTTCTTTATGAAAACTGTTAAGAAAATAAAGGTATCGCTGAACCCTAGGAGGACGAGTCCCCCTAACGAACATAGCTCAAAATTCTCAAAGTAGCCTTAACCTGGAATTTTATGTTTCAATTTGATAGGAGGACTGCATCCTCCTTGCTTTTTTATATTTTTTTTTCAAAGACATAATTAAAGCCAAACTTCTTATAAACAATAAAACTATGAATTTTGAAGGAGGATTCGTCCTCCTCTGAATATGGCTCACTTGGATTTTTTATCAATCAAAAATGAAAAACTTCTTCCTGTCACGTTCTTAAAATATACATGAAGATATCGATGAACAATAGGAGGATGAGTCCTCCTCTGAACATAGCTCATAATTCTAAAAGAAGTCTTCACCTGGAATTTTATATTTCAATTTGATAGGAGGACCGCATCCTCTTTTTTTAATTTTTAAAAGACATAATCAAAGCCGAACTTCTGCGTGTTTAAGCATAAACAATAAAACTCTGAAATTTGAAGGAGGACTCATCCTCCTCTGAATATGACTCACTGTGATTTTTATCAAACAAAAATGCAAAAAACTTCTTCGTGACAGCTTCTTAGAATACGAACATATCACTAGGAGGACTCGTCCTCAGCTCAAATTCTAAAAGATTTAATCATTTTGAAAATTTTCATTTGCACTGCATATCTGACCCATGGTTATCAACCCATATGAAGCCTAGCGTCCTTTTTTGGGGACATCGGCAAACAGTGCAAAACCAGATCAGACGCCACAAAATGCGGCATTTGATCAGGTTCTCCACTGTTTGCTTACAGAAGTTTCTTTTAAAATATGAATAAAAATGAAAAAATACCACCCAACAACCCAATTGATAAGGATGGGAATATATATTTGGTATAAATGGGTTAAGCTTCTCAAATTCTAACATCTACAAGAGGCCCGAAAATTCAACCTACTCGATGAACTTTCGGGCCCTCTTGTAAATGTTAGAATTTTTCGACCCAGTCAACAATTTTTCAGTAATGTTGGGGTTGGTCTTCCTGTGTTTAACATGTAAAGGAGATAAAAACCTAGACTCACCTGTCTCAGTACAGGTTAGTAACAACGAACAACCAAACACAGATCACCAATATTCTGTGACATTTAAAACACAGCCAGTGTATGGCTCCCCTAGCACCCTAGACCCGACTCATGAGATGATGTTGATAATATTTCCTTTGAATTTGGGTAAGCAAAATGTTGTAATTTTCAATTTTCAATTAAGATTATTAGCACTTTCGCGGGAGCGCAGTGGCTCAGTGGTAGAGTGCTTGACTCGAGCCCGAGGGGCCGCGGGTTCGAGCCTCACCGGCGTCACTGCATTGTGTCCTTGAGCAAGAACATTAATCCTAGCTTAGTACTGGTACAACCAAGGAAGACCCGTCCCTTCATAACTGAAAGATTGTTGATGGGACGTAAAGAATCAAATCAAACAAACAAACAAAGCACTTTCGCTGTGTGAAATAACCACTTCACACATCTCTGTATCGCCATATCCAGTGCTAAGAATCTTTTACCTAACAAATAGACTACAGGGGCATACAAGTCTAAATACAGACTGTTTTACTGGTTCTTTATATATGAGTCGCGACATGAGATTTCCAACAATATAAAATGTGCGACCAGCAAAGGCTCAGACCAGCCTGTGCATATGCACAGTCTAGTCAGAGCCTTTGCTAGTCACTTGAACATTCTATGCTTGTTAAACTACTTACAGAACATCAATTGGAGTTTCTAAGCTTAAAAGGAGGCAGCACAGGCTCGTCTGAGTCTACACTTATAAAAATGTCTCATTGTTGGAAATCACATGTACTTTTTTCACATATTTTTCAGTAAATAGTAAGTAAGTGATATGATGATCATCAAGAATAAATCGTTGATAGCTTGTGGCGCATGCAGTCTGCTGGTAACCTTTGCACGTAGTATCTTAACCCCATCAGGATTGACCTGGTCGTGATCTGGATCCAATTTATTTGATGCTCTGATAGTGTATCTGAAAGAATGTTTTGAAGAAGTTAGTGTTGGAAAGCCAGCTGACAACATCTATATTTCCCATACACACATTTCAAAGCAAACAAGGATTTTATCGTGAACTATATTTTCATAGCGTAGGAATTTCGAGACCGAGTGCAAATTAATCAATTATTGCGGTGGGCCATGGCCGGCGGCTTTTATAAACTTCAATCAAAACATTCATCAAATATAGGTTTTGACCAAACCTTAAAGCCGTGCTCAGGCTATATTTTATTCGCTGCCGAACAACGAGTGGGGTACCAACCTACAGCGCGAAGTAAACTGTCCGTGAAATCTGTAGGGATACCTATAGCGCGAGGCAAGCTCGTTTGCGAATTTAATTTTCACAAAGAAGGCGTCAATTTGCCCTGCCGCTTATATAAACGCAATAAGTATTAGCTTTTCAAAAAAGCTGGCGAAAGTAGAACGTCCCAAAGTCAAAACGTCCTTGATTGGCAAAGAGTGCGAGCGAACTCACATCAGTAAACGTACTTAATATATGATTGTCATCCACATCTGATCACTTAAAATTACTATAAATTCAGGCACTGTCTTATGACGGTCATGACAAACAGGTTTTATGCCCCCAAAGGGAGGCATATAGTAATCAATCTGCCTGTCCTTAGTGTCCTAAGTGTTTGATTGTTCATATCATATCCGGAGTATATCTCCTATATTATTTTAGGAAGGAATGCCAAAATTCGTGTCTTAATGCATTTAGGGTCATGGAGCGTCACGCACCTTTACCACTGCCATCAGATCTAGAAAAACCATGTCAATAGCATAAATCCTAGGAATCCCAAATTTGGTTTGTGAACACATCTTGGGGTCACGGAGTCTGTACGAATACAGTTAAGCGACCACTGTGACTTTGATTTTTTGACATCGGTTTTAAGAAAAATGTGCTGTCTAGTGTTGTCAAATGATTTTCCATAAATGTGTCGCAAGCTAGATACATTACAACAACATAGCATGCATAAGCCGGGTGCTTTCAAAAGATCAAGTAACATCCTCGCTTGAAGCATGTGTTAAATGGTAACAAATTACAGTTCAAATGTTAATAATCAGAGCTTAGAATAAATCTACATGTACAAGCTCTAGAAGTCCAAAATGGAAGCATGCAGTGGGCAAGAATACATACAATGATAGGGCTAAACGAACGCCAGCTTTTTTGAAATGCTAATACTTGTTGATAAAGCCTGTTTCACATCAATCGTACGACCGTTTTGCCAAGACAAAATAGCATACCTCATGTAGATTTTCACTAAACGTAAGGCATCCGTACGATGCTCGCACGCTTGTCTTGCGTTCACACGCAGGGCTGTCGCCAGATGTGCTTGCAGAGTTGCAAAGCTATCGCAAGTACGGTGGGAGGACAGTCGTGCGAACTTCATGGGTAGTCATACGGTTCGTATGATTCTTGTCGCAGCCGTGCAATAAAGCACAAGATCGTTGCACGGCGGGCAACATGCGTGAGTACAAGCTCTGTTGTTAGCCATACGAACGTCTTGCGTGTCTTGCAGCAGCCTTGACTCGCTGCAGTTTTTATAAGTGTAGACTTGCAGCCTTGTCTTGCGTCCTCATTAGATCGCAAGAGAATCGTTATGAAAATTAACATGTCGAATATTTAGTTTTGTCATTGCAGCAGCCGTGCAACGCTGTGATATCGCAAGGCAGAATTGCGGTGTTGAGAACAACACCGTAAGACTTCCACGCAAAACCCAGCAAATTGCCGTTGTAGAGAGGTGTACGGCAGCCTTACGATTGATGTGAAACATGCTTAAAGCCTTTGGCCGTACTATAGGTATTTACCGCAGGCGCCAGACTGTGCAGCAGATTGCTGACAAAATTACATACCTAAAGTTGATTTTCACTAAACGTAAGGCAGCCGTACGATGCTCTCACGATTGTCTTGTGTTCACGCGCAGGGCTGCCGTCAGATGTGCTTGCAAAGTTGCAAGAATGTCGCAAGTACGGCCGCGCGACAATTGCGCGAACTTCATGAGCTGTCTTACCGTTCGTGGCGTTCAAGAACAGCTCAAGCACGACAATCGAGTAAGAGTTATCTTTATTTATTGTCTTAAAACGTACAAGTATTGGCATTCACAAAAACAGCTCACAAAAACACACTTCTCGTTTATCAACACATCTATAAAACGAGGTATAATTTTACCGACGGGTCCAGTTTGAACCGTCAATGCGTTCGAACGATATCTGGTCAGAAAAGCTAATATATATGTGTATTCGTCTACCATGTCGTCCACGTTTCATTGAAGTTAGATATCTGTATGTCATGTCTATAGTGTTCAGCCATGGCACGTGGAGAGTTTGAATAATAAACTTGAATAATAAAGTATTTGCATAATGTATATGCGGGTGAGTTAATACCTTTATGAGCCTGCGCACAAGCGCAGAATGATCAATGCATCTGCTTTCCCATCTGTTTATGGTCGAACGTGGCCCGCCGTATATATAACCTTTGTGCAAATCACACATCAAATTAAGGTTTTGACCGAACCTTTATGCCGTGCTCAGGCTATTTTTATGCGCTGCCGAACAACGAGCGGGGTTCCAAATATCGTGGGTTAACCTACAGCGCGAAGCAAAACTGTCCGTGAATCTATAGGGCTACCTATAGTAGTGTTTCCCACAGCCTGAAAAAAGGGCAGGGTGCTGGCCAGAAAAAGGGGCACTTTTGATGCGCGAAATTCACCCAAAAGGGCACTTTGTTAGAACAGACTTTTCAAATGTGAGTTAGATACAGGATTTTATGTCTGTTAAAAGGTTAGAATAGCTTCTAGTAAAGCATAGGAACAAAAAGTTATTTTATACAGTAAAAATTAAAATATGACTATTTTTTATATTAAGATGAAAATAAGGGCAGGAGGGGGGTTAGGGCAGCAGGGGGGAGCTTTAGGGCAGCAGGGTGCTCCCCCTGCTATTCCTCTTTATGGGAAACACTATATAGCGCGAGGCAAACTGGTTTGCGAATTTGATTTTCACTTAACTGTTAGCATAACCGTCGTGCGGTCCATTGAAAAAAAAAACACCCCAAAATACCCCAAACCACCCCAAACCTCCACCAAACCAAACAAACCATTGCCGTATACTCGCAATATCATATAATGCGCGATTTTCAGGACACCCACGGCCTTTTCGGGGGGATCATATACCCCCCAGCCCCCCCTTCCCCGGGTTAGGCACTGACATTGTGCAAGAATACATACAGTGATAGGACTAAACGACCGCCAGCTTTTTTGAAAAGCTAATACTTGTTTAGCATTAAACGTCGCTGTCAATGTTTTCTGGGTTTTTAACCAAACCAATAACGAGAGTTAGAGATAAAAATAAACAAATATGAAACAAGAAATATCTTTAAAAAAAGATATAAGACGAAGTGAAAGAAGACATGTTTGATATAAGTAACGTGAGACATTAAAAAAAAAAAAAAAAAGCTTATGTTTGTACATATTTTGTACATATTTGTGAATTAAATGTTTTACAGTTCAGCAGATTAGTGTAGGTACTTTTATTAATACTAACACTCATACACCGAAAGGTGGTGTGCCGATAGTCTGGCGGAATATACATACGAAAAGAAAAGAAAAACATTTTGTTGGTTTTTAAGGATTGCTGAAGGTACTTTGTTTTGTTTTCAGTCAATTAAGTTCAGTAAAAATTTTGGCTTATGGTCCACGTAGACTATTTAATGATTGCCACCATTTTAGAGATTTACATTTGAGCGGATCCATAATACGATTTGGACCACCCGAGGGCTAATAACTCAAACGGCAAGGTCATTCTGACTGTCTGTCTCTCTGTATGCATCTGCGAGTGCGTGCGTCTTAGAGCATGCGTGACTGCCTGCCTGTCTGCCTTTCTGTCACGCGGGTGGGGGGGGGGGGTAGGGGTACTCTATTTCTTTTTATAAACTTATCAGAGTGACCCCATCCCCTGGGTTGGTCAGTGTTTTTTGTCTGTCTATCTGTTTGTCAGCACTGGCATCCCATGTCCTGGTCTGCAACAAACCTTCTTTCCTCTTTGCTTAAAATATGACTTGTTTCGAAAAACAATTTTAAATATGCTTAGCGTAGATCATGTTTTTTTGTGAAAGATAATACTTGTGTGATTTTAATTGGGAATCTTTGCAGTCAGGGGAGGTAGTCCAAACATTTAATAGAACGTCATTATGCGACAGAGCTGCTTATAGGGTGCGGGGCTTCGGGAATCCCGCGAACTTGAATTCAAGGCAGAATGCAAAAATATCGTGTCCCTGCGCCCCAAAATGCCAAGCGTCACGCGTAAAAATAATAGTACTGTGCTACCTTAATGGAATGGGATCTATACTGAACCACACTTCTAACGCAAAATCAAACAGAACCTTTAATATTACATATATTGTTTCATCCATTGTAATGCAGTTTTATCAAAAATTAAAACACTTCGTTATGAAACTGAAAGTAGAACTTCATCGGTCAATCATTCCCTTTTAATCATAGCCTGTTTGGGTAAATGTATGCTATAGCCCCTGACCGGTACAATGATTCCGGCAAGACCTTGTTTATTAATTCCTGAAACATTTTGCGTTGGAAGTGTATGTCAGTATATAAATGTCCCTACGGAAGATCATTCGCGTCATAAGATAGGAATCGACGCAGACAATTTTTGACATTTCTCAGGTTTTAGCTATCATTCTTTCAGCATTAACGTAAAAATCATATTTAGAACTAATGAAAAAGTGCAGAAAAATAAATAGATCATACAACTAAATATTTTTGATAGATCAATAACCATTTCGTGACATGTACTTTCTTCCATACAGAGATCAATGCAGCTTTTTAAGACTTTATCTAAATATTAACTATGGACAAAACAAATATTAGCTTTTCAAAAAAGCTGGGGGTCGTTTAGCTCTAGCATTGTATGTATTCTTGCACACTGCATGCTTCCATTTTGAACTTCGAGAGCTTGCCCATGTAGAGTTGTTCTAAGCTCTGATTTTTAACGTCTGAACTGTGCTTTTTTTACCATTTAAAGACATAGAAAATTTAGCAATAATACTGGTACCACTCATTATGATACTCTCCAGGGGTCATACTGGACAGATCAAAGGCTAATCTTTATTAGGTGATTATGCCTTCCTTACAGGGGGCAATAAAGTGGTCCCATGAAGGGATTAGGTATTTTCTGATCTTTACCTTAGTTAAAGGAATTGTGTTGTATACAGGCAATTCCCTTCTTGAATGGGAATGCTAACAGTGTATTGTTTATATAAGCGGCAGGGCAAATTGACGCCTACTTTGTGAAAATTAAATTCGCAAACGAGTTAGCCTCGCGCTATAGGTAGCCCTACAGCTTCACTCCAGTTTGCTTCGCGCTATAGATCAACTCTCGATATTTGGTACCCCAGTAGTCGTTTGCCAGTGAATAAAAATAGCCTGAGCACAGCATAAAAGTTCAGTCAAAACCTGAATTTGATGTGTGTTTTGCATGAACGTTATATAAGTGACCGGCCGTGGTCGACTGCAAATCTGAGGACAAACTCCCCAGTATATGCCCTCGGACCCAGTATAAACGGACTGGTCACTTACGGAAATACAAAGTTATGTTGTCGAGGCTTTATTTTAGCGCTATTTCAAAGTACTACAGTCGATAAAATTGATTCTGAACATACACGAGATTATAAGTATGCGAAACTGAAATATAATGAGTTACAGTAAAAAGAATTGAAGTTTTCTCATCTTTTTATGTTGATTTCTGACGATTTTCGGCTAAAAGTGCCGAAAATAGCTAAAAATGGTACCTAGGTTTCTTGCTGATGTTCATTAAGACGGATAAACTTTCAATAAATATAACAATACAGTCTTAAAGATAGTATATCGAACCATTGCTTTTTGAAGAAAATTTACAGATATGCAGAGAAATAACGGAGATATAATTATTTAATCTTCAACATATGTCACTTTTGAAAGCTCATCCACCGTTGAGCCACGACAACGTACTTCCAATATATACATTTACCTGTATGTAAGTTACCAGTCCGTGTTTATTGGGTCCGAGATATGCCCAGTCTTTTGAGCGAACACTACGATATATATCTATCAATATTTAAGACGTCTGATCAGCGATTGCTCTGGTTTACATCTATTTGTTCTGTTTGGTTTGATGCTTTACCTTCCAATCAACAATTTTAGTCATGCTTGGACAAATTTCTGAGTTTAAAGGGGACGGCAATCCTGATGACTATTATGTTTTATATGAAAGATCTTAATAAACCATGAATTTTGATACCGGTTTCATCTAAATCGGTTGAAAAACGTAAAAGTTGTGGGCGTTTGAATATTTGCAAATGGACTGTAATTGGAAGCGGCCATATTGTAGGCTTAGTGACGTCACATAGCCTAATTAAATATGCGTAATCAAAATAAAAGACAAACCAATAGATTAATTGCAATTATCTTTAATAAAACATTTTCCTTATGTATAAAGCTGCATATCTGCTGAAATTCAGATTCTGTGATAGTATTAAACAGTTGAAAATATTCTGAAAACTAATTGAATATTCAAAATGGCGGCTAAATGTTGGCCATATTGAATTCTTTAAATGCCCATAACTTCCCCATTTTTGAAACGGATTTTGATGATACTTGTATCAAAATTCATGGTTCATAGAGTTCTTTCTGATAAAATATACTTATTGTTAGGGTTGCTGTCCCCTTTAACCATTACTAAAGCAGCGGACAACAAGTATACTACTAATAATTAAACAAACGACATATTCATTTTTCGTATTTAAAATCAAACCGGATATCATATAAATGTATGCTGCTAATATAACAGTTTTCTGAATTCGAACAATACCGTCGCTGGTCTGACTGCATAGTCGAGCTGTCTGATCAGCGCATTTATCGTTTTTGCCTAAACACGAAAACCAGTTTCATAGTATAGACATGGGTGCATTAATACTTTATTAATATTGTATTCCGGTTTACTACATTGCACGTGAATATCAAGGCGAGCATTAAAGATTGCAACGTCTCCTCAGAATCTACTATTTTCGGTCATACTTCTCGGCTGTAATCCACTCAACTCAACAACAGCGATAATTGGATTATCAAAGCGTGTGAACGATTATCAAGATTTATAATCATGAGCTTGTCTGGCAGTGTATACAACAAAACAATTTTACTATTTTCTTTATCTGAAAATCAGGTTGTCTTTACAAACAATGTAGACCCTGATGATATGTCACATTATGCAGAATTTCACCTGGCTCTTCACTGTTTGCAAAAGTACGCGTTAAGGAGTCATCAGACAGTGGATTAATATTGTGAAAATTAATGAGCCCGTTCAAAAAAAGTTGGTACTTATTTCATGTTTGAATACTTGTAGTGAACGCTCAGACGAGGTTGCACGCCCTCGCACCCGCACAGTCTCTTCAGGGGATTCGTTGCTCGCATACATATAGTTAGCACGTTGATGATGATTCTTTTTTGAAAAAAACAAAACAAAAAAAAAACGAGTGATGCTAGTAAAGCATGAATATAACAGTTTTCCTAGAATCACTCAAATAAAATTATTATACATATTATTTTCAATTGTTGCAAGCAGTCAAAAATGGGTTTAGTTTTGATAAAACTGCCAGTGATTTTCAAATTAAAATTAATAATAATTTTAATTGTAATAAATTATAATAAATAATGCGCCAATTATTCATAGATCATAAAATTTCAGATGCACCAATGGAAAATTATCGACTGATATGGGTGGAGCAATGAGGCTCATCTATCCAATTACCTGGCCATTTGAATTTTATCGGCCAATGACACCTTCAGAGGGCGGAGTTTTGTTGTTTTAAGTCATGTCACGGTCCAATCAGAAAATTCATAGATTGCGGCAGATGCAAATATCGAAAACATATTTTAATCGCCGAATAACAATGTTTTAGAGTTTGACATTTGCAGATTTGGGAGGTGATATTCGGTATCTCTCAGAATTCCAAACAAGTTTTCATATAGAAAGCACTGGTACGAATGTCAAAATTTTGAAAACAACAAAAAAAAAGCATTTTGAAATTCGAAGTTAATAAAGTACTTCCTTGGTTTTTAGTCAAAGTTCAAAATTGTAAACAAATTTAAAAAAAGGATGAATAAATAAAAAGAAAGGGAAAATTGCATTTTGATTAGGATCCAAGCATTTTTTCTTCGCTTCTGAATAAGCCAGATTTTCTATATACGAGGGATGATCCTTAAGTTCTGATCCTGGCGTGATATCTCTGTAACCAGCAACAATGCAACATACCTGAAAATTGTACAAAATACAAATACATTCTTTTGCATTTTTGTATACACGGGGGGGGGGGGGGGGGGGGGGCGGTAACACCGCTTTGACAAGTTTTTTTGTAACTTGAACATGTTGAAGGAGCGACCGGAAGTATATTCCAAAACAACCATACCCTCAATGCACTGACCTATCAAGCACACCTCACAATTCTGACGCAAAAAAGTTTTCATGGCTGCTCAATGTTCATCTGTAAGCCAATATGTCCTGTACATAAAGGCGACTTTTCTATGTGATCTGGGTTTCCTAGGCCCCTTACTTGTATGGCTATGCAACTTTCAGCTATAATCAATTTTGGACCATTTGAAGTTTTGACCGGCCCATAAGTAAAGATTTTAAGCAATTTTAGATGAACTGACTATTGTCGGAAGCAATTATAAATAGCCGGTATCGCCTAAGACTGGTAGTAACCCACATTAGAAAATTAAAATTAGTCCACAAATTAGGTCAATTCACCATATCCACATTAATTGCTGGTTCCTGCTTTGCAGGTGGTCAGTAATGGAAAAACAGGTAACCAGTACCCCCCCAATACCTGGAAATGGGGGGGGTTCTGGTTACCTGTGTTTACATTACTGACCACCTGTAGACAGGGAACCAGCAATTAATGTAGATATGGTGAATATTCGGTGGTACACAAATTTGCATGTGTATATCTAAAAATATTACCCAATCAATTGTCTAAAGATGCACTATATCGGAAAATGATGCAATATGGGATTGAATACAACTGAAACCAATAACAATTTTGAAAATTCTTATGTAAAATCAATCACTTTTTTTAGTTAAAAATCTAACTTTTTTTTACAATATTCCAATTAAGATTAAGATATTTCGTCATCAAACAAAAATGGTCTTAAATATTTTGCCGATATTAGGTTCGGTATGTTTTTAAATCAACTTGTCAGGAGACAAAAATAGAATATTCTCCGAAATAAAAATTCTGCTGCGTAGTTTTTAATTTCAATGACATCATATGAATTGCGCATTGTGCTTTAAATATTGAATTGACACAACCTGTCGCCATTCTAGCATTTGAATGGACATTATAAGTAACGGAAAGTAAAAATAAAATGCAATTTTATGTTGTGGTTTTAAATATGCTGGGCTTGAAAGATTCAGATTCAAATATTATTAAAATTCTGTAACATGAAAACAGGCCAGTGGCATGGAGTGGGCCATATATAACGTGCTGCAGAGTTAATCCGAGCCCAAAATGATGATGGGCCCTTAAATGGGCCAACGGCCCATATCCCATTCAAATACATGCAAATTTCCAATTTTTAATGGGCCATTTGAAATTTTTATGGGCCCTTTGCAAAATTTGATGGGCCCAAGGATCCTTAATATCCACATTAGAGCATGATTGATATGAGATTTGAAGAGCTTGTATATGGGGCCCAGCCAAAAATAAAGTCCATTTTAGCAAAACATTAATAGTTTTCTCACAAAATGGATCGGGCCCATCCTAGGATGAACCCTGGTGCTGTAATTAATAAATGAAACAGAACAGCCAGAAAATATTAGCATCATTATAATTTTACAAATTAGATCTTTAGTATGCCTCTCAAAATGTCTCTGGACAAAGCTACTCTGAGTAAAAAACAGAACTTTTTGGATCATCTCTCGTAAGTTGGTTGCACAATTAATAATCGGCATTCAATGTTTAGCTCACCAAATCGATTTTGCTTGTGGGAGAAGGAAAGGCTCTGGCGAGACTGCGCGGATGCGCAGGCTCGTCTGAGCCTTTGCCTCTCGCTCAACACCAGCAACCAAATCGATTTTGCTTGTGGGAGAAGGAAATGCTCTGGCGAGACTGTGCGGATGCGCATGCTCGTCGGAGCCTTTGCTACTCGCAGACGCTGCTGCGATAAGAAGCTAGATCTCATGTGCTGGTGCCGATGCTGAGCTAGACAATCGACATTCAGCTGAACGTTCAACATGTTCAATGTTTAGCTCGACAAACAACATTCAGCTCGACATTCGAGTTTGTAATTTTCCCAAAGTGAAAGTGACCATTTAGCGCTGAGTTATTTGCACAACGTAAAAAATGCGAAAATCGTTCCAGACTGATCATTTTGCGCATAAACTTTGCGCGCTTCTACATGTATGACGCTATTTCATGATTAATCTCCACCACGAAGCATGGTACCGGGCCAGGGTCGAATTCAGGAACCCAGGTTCTGCAGTCAGACACGCATCTGTAGCCAGACACGTTACCGACTGCGCTACGCGGCCCGGCACATTGTTTGATTTTATGCTGTACGTCCCAACCAACAATTTTTGTACATATCGAGACGATTTCTGGGTCCAGGTGGATAATTGTCTCGAGTTTATATTTGTACATGCTCAGCGCAAAGCTAATTGTGATCGAATGATGTACACTGTGTTTCTGGACTAAAATCAGCAATAACAGTGTAGATCCGAATATTTTACCTAATTTAATTTAAGGACATATGCTACTAAATACTTCCCATATTGAAATATTTTCAATACTTTGCACACAGTTTGTTTTATGCATGGGCTATCCATTTATGAAATAAAAAGGATATGTCACCGTGCTTATTTTTTCAGAATCTCTTATTGAAGTTTACAGCATTTGACCAATTTTCTAGAAATATAAAATAATAACACTAGTCCTAATTATCGAGTTAAACGGTTGTAATCTTCAGCCAGCTTCTTTCTTTTAACTTAAATTACTGCCCATGACATCAAACTTTTAAGACAACGTGCATGTTTACTTGTTATCCCATGCTGTGACAAGATACTGCATGATATATTTTGGCAATTCGTCAAAAAATGGAATTTGTTTTTAGAATAAATCATGTATTAAAAAATCTGGTATTGAAAATCTTGAAAATTTATTTTTAATTCATGGACTATTATAATACCTTTCAGAAAAAAGAATAAAAATCTGGGGTCACCGAACTAATTCTCTTTCTAGAGGGCCAAATTTAACCCCACCCCCATAGGTTTCATGTGTAATTCAATATAAAAAGTTCGGGGATGACCATCTCGGTCGTTTTGATGATGCCATTTTACTAGTATATGAAGTAATTTAGCATTAAAATGTTAAAAAGAAAGAAAAAACACACTGAAAATATGTGCGCATCCAGGAATCGATCCTGGTCCTCTGGCTTTGTAGCCAGACACGCTAACCACTAGGCCATGAGGTCAGGTCGTGCGCCGCTCGAAATAACCATACAAATAGTATAGACTCGGCCCCTATCGTATTCGTAACCAGGGTTATTGTGTACGTCGTTTGATTTCGACTGAGCTACATTTATATGTCTTTAGTGCTGAGACGATCAGTTCTGAAAAGATGTCAATAGATATTTCCAACACACTTTAATAGTTATTTTGTGAAGAAAATGTCGGAACACCGACATGACATAAGAATATCGGAAGCTCTGTTGATCCGAATCTGTTAAAGGTCGAAAGACAGGACCCAGACAACTTTCCCCGTTTGCAGACGCGGGAAAGGTGCGCATTGGAAATAGCCGCATATGTCTTTAAGCAGTCATATTTAGACTGAGATGATGCCAAGTTGTGGTCTGAGACCCATGTCACAGAATACTGCTATATCAATATAAGACGACAAAATACGTCTTGCATAATTAGGTGTACTTTACTAGAGAATGCACCGGCTGTTCTTCTTTTGTGGTCTACTGCTAACCTAGCAAACAGTTTAGACCACGATCAGTTTTATATGAGCCAAAATGGTCAGACACGCTGATGGTTTCCTCGACTTTTTTCTTTCTTTTGAAAAATAGCAGATTGCAAAATTATTCAAAAATACCAAGCATGCAAACAGTAAATAAAGCAGTAAAATTCCGAAATATACACATGAAATCCTTTCATTAACACAATATTTTATCCACTGAATATTTTAAAGCAATTCCACATCATGACGTTTTCGACATTCATGTATTAAAACCAGATGCCCAACATTACGTAATAACACAAAACAGACCACCCTGTCA
The DNA here is from genome assembly GCA_964019695.1 of Loripinus fragilis. Taxonomy (NCBI): domain Eukaryota; kingdom Metazoa; phylum Mollusca; class Bivalvia; order Lucinida; family Lucinidae; genus Loripinus; species Loripinus fragilis. The sequence goes on along the minus strand of OZ026516.1, from coordinate 46,831,309 downwards.
CCAAAATTCCTTTCACCTCCTGCAGTGAGTTAATAATTATGTCATTAGATATATAGATATGAAACGCCTTAGATCTATCTGAATGTCTTGACATCTGTTTTCTGATGATGAAGGCAGTGAAGGCCATATTAATATAGCCTCATATACAGGGAGACTTTTAGAGTATGTAGAGGATTTCAAGTCAAAGGTGAGTATTTATTTTAACGTCTTTTTATCAAAGATCCTGATCCGGGTCAGCGCATGACGGTGCTCTTTTGAACACTCATAACATATGCTGTGGGTACTCAAAGAACCATCTCACTGAGTGAGGTTTATTCCACCCTTTAGTGTCAATGACAGTGGCTGCTCTGGTCATTAGTGTCTGCCTTTGGGTACAATAGCCAGAGCACCAAAGGGGGCAATAAAACCGGGACACCCTAAAACGCTGAATTTTCTGCTGAATTCAGCAAGTTGCTGATCAGCTAAAATACCCTAAAACACTGAACTGCTGATTTTCTTTATTTAATATGTTTTGAACTTTGTTATGCATAATTATTTGAAGACTTTATGTTTTTTATGTTTATTCATTCACCATATCTACATTAATTGCTGGTTACCGGTTTACACGTGGTCAGTAATGGATAAACAGGTAACCAGTACCCCCCCAATACCTGGAAATGGGGGGGGGGGTTCTGGTTACCTGTATTTACATTACTGACCACCTGTAGACTGGGAACCAGCAATGAATGCAGATATGGTGAATGTATTCACCATATCTACATTAATTGCTGGTTACCGGTATACAGGTGGTCAGTAATGGATAAACAGGTAACCAGTACCCCCCCAATACCTGGAAATGGGGGGGGGGGGTTCTGGTTACCTGTATTTACATTACTGACCACCTGTAGACTGGGAACCAGCAATTAATGTAGATATGGTGAATTAAATTAGTACTTTGATGATAAAATAGCGTTTTGTTTTTAATTTTTCTGTGGTTTGTTGGACGATATTAATTATTGTTTCTTTGTAGTTTAAAGGTCTTTTCATTTATTCAAACGAAACTTTGTTGATTGATCATTGAATACAAATTGATGAATTGATTGGATAACTATGATTATTTGTTTGTTTTCCCTTAAGGTACAGCAAATGATTAATGACCATTAAAACCCTTGATTACAGGGTCCAATTAAAGTTTTGCATTTTTTAATTAATTGACCAATCCAATAAATTAAATAATTGTATCAATTAATATATGTGACTCGTCACGCGAAAAGGGACGAGTTGGGTGTCATATAGTGAAATTCACTTTTTCCGTGTTTTGAATAGAGAATTTTGTGACGAATCAAGAAATATTAACATCTTGGTGGGTTCTTGATCATTTTGGGTCTCAAAATGTCCAAAGAAGATGGGTACCGCCCTGCAGCGTCACAAACTTTCTATTGACGTTATTGTAACGTTACATGTACATCATAAACCCCAGCAAACTAACACAGTCACGTTATAAAATATTGCAAAAGGACGTTACAATGCATTTGTTGTGATCAATTTTCTTTTATCTTTTTCTAGTTATTATTCCTCTCATTCTTCCTCCTCTATTTCTTCTTCAAATGTCGCACCAGATATTTTTTCTAGCCTTCAGCTACACTATAGTGTCAACACTTAGTCAACTTAAAAAAAAAAACAACAACTTCACACTGACATGTTTTATGTGTTGTTTAAAAATTATTTTCCTCGTTGTTAATGCATCAAACTTGATAATAAGGATACCATTTGAAAGGAAATTGAAAAACGCAATAAACAAAATTTTTTTATTAGCCAAGGTGTCTTACTTCCTGAAAAATGATATAGTAAAACTGCAAAATACTGAAAACCTGATTTTTCGTTGACGTCAACGGGAACGTCGCAGAGCCATGACTTTAAAGTTTTTTTTTCTCAAACATATGTACATTTACTAAATTATCAGTTGAATGAATTTAGCAAATATTAGAATGTGTATACATTGTTATGCTATTTCCACCAGCTTTCTGCTAGTATATTGCTTATTGTCGCCCGCCTTTTAGAGAGAGTGATAAGCATAGTATCCGTGGTGTCTTGTTTGTGGAGCGTGGTTCAGCTCGGGTGCCAGGTGTGTGTAGCTCCTTCTACAATTTAAGTGTACCGATAGAGTTGAAACTTGTCATTGTTTACAGATCATTCAGATGCGCAAGTGGTTTATATACAATACTCAGTCACATTGATTTCAATCACTTTTTTTAGTTGTGACCATCGACTGCTACCAATTATTTCATGATATTGATTGTTGGTATGTGCATGGGTTTTAATATGATTCTCAAATTTTTTGTCACCATTTTATGTTTTGCACTTAAACACAAGTCTGAGGCTTGCATAGTGACTATACTATAAGCATGTGAAAAACTTTACCTATATGGTTTATAGCCTACTGATTGTTTGAAACTATACATGTACAGTCACGGGACATAAGTATTCGCCTTCTTGGGAAAGTATTCGCCTACTTGTGACGTCGCCGTTTAAATTAGCGTAATTCATGATTTTTAGCGAAAATTATTGTCGCAAAACTACAGAAGCTACAATCATGGAAAAAGTACCAAATGAAAGCAAATTGATTTACGCAATAAACATATTTATTGTAGCTTCCTGGTGTCTATTGTTTTCGCATGGTAGTCATTTAAACACAAAGACAAATTAAAATTTCATTTTTTCGGTGACGTTAACGTCAGCGTAAATGGGAATCGTGATATTTAAAATTGTACGTCCAATTTAAACGCGTTCTCCTTGAGAACCAAAAGCATAATTATTTTAATATTTAATTGTATATTGCTATTTTCTATTTGCTTTTCATCCGTGTAACTTTTGTAAAAATGCACTCATTAACTTCGTCATAATAATTTTTGCAAAAAATCTGGAGGTGCACTGTTTTAAACGGCGACGTCACAAATGTCTGTCCAGGCAAAGTATTGCGGGTCAGATCTTCGCTGCATGGTACATTTATATACATATGCGAAGCTCTTCGGGACTGTTTCACGTTCATATCAATGCTCAAACGGCAACTAAGCGTAAATTTACTCCGCCTAGTTTTGGGAAGGAATGTTGAAGATGCTGCTGTAAAATTATAGCCCGATACCCTTAGTCCAACAGGTGCCGTAGCTCCTAATGAAGGATGCATAACCGGTATTTTTTGTATCTTATGACGGAGGGGGGATTAAATATGCAGATACTATTGGTTTGTCAATATTATTTTGTCTACAGCAAAACGAAAAATATATAAAAAGCCTAAAAAGAAGCAACAATTAAATTGGAATACCGAAGCTCGGAATCGAACTTTGGCCGTTTGCGTGAGAGTCAGGTATCGTAGCCTTACACCATTGCAGAAATTTTAATGAATTTGCTTATAATTATTTCAAATCACATTGCATAATCATGATTTTTTTCATATGTTTTTTTAATTCACTTTAAGTTACCAAAGGCCATTTTGAATTTTTCACAAAACACTGCTTATGCCTCTGCTGTACTCATAATACACTAAAATATTCGTTAAAGAAAAAATGTAGCAACAATTCGTTCTTTCCCGATGATATCATCACTACGTCATCATATAAACTTAAATATATCATTCAGTATCTTGCCACGGCTTTAGAAAAGAAATATTTTTCACCTTAGAAGCTTGATTACGTTCCGGGGGGATACTCTGAAATTTTTATACATACGTAGGCTCGGGTTATTTTTTGGGGTTCAAAATTTTGAATTTCAACATTTTTTGGGGTTTTCAAAAATACTTTTTTTGGGGTATGAAGATTTTGGGGTCACCACAAATTTGGCCTATATTTAGGGGTCATTTCTATGCATTTTAGGGTCTTTCCTTAAGGGCAAGGTACAGAATGGGGGATATTTTTGGCGGTTGCTGAAATTTCAAACATTTTTTGGGTGCTCGAAATTCCTGATATTTTTTGGGGGCGAACGGTAGATGCTGGGCCCGAGCCTACGTATACAGAAAAATTTAGAGTAGGCCTACCCCCCTGTGGATGTCGTGAGTAATAATTGAAATTAAAATAAAGATTACAATTATTTTAACTCAATAATCAGGACATCGGTTTTTTTTTTCAGAAATTTTGCAAAATGCTGAAAACTTCGATGTGAGATTATGAAAAATCTAGCGCGATGACATATACTTTTTATTTCATAAATTGACAGTCCATACATAGACCAAACTGTAAGAAAAGAATTAAAAAGATTTTAATGTGGAAAGTATTACCCGCAACTGCCCTTAAATTAGTAGGCCTAAACCATTTAAACCAGATGAGAAATATATAGTTCTAATCATAGACGATTCTCGACCCAACTTTAACTTACGAACATTCAAAGGGGAACATTTAATATCGTACAAAATGTTTGACAGTCTGTTGGCAGAAAACCTCAACATGAAAAACGCTTTTGATCCGGTTTTATAAGAAGTTAAACTTCTCTTTGAAACACGCTTAGGTGTGCTATTTTTGCGCGACGCGACGTTAACTTTAAGACGTATTTTCTCGAAATGACGTCGTCCACCCAACTCGTACCTTTTTGCGTGACGGGTCACATATTCATTTATGAGACGCAACATGAGATTTCAAACCATGCGGTATTTGCACCCAGCAAAGGCTCAGATCAGCATGCGCACATGCATAGTCTGGAAAGAGATTTTGCTGGTCGCTTGATTGTTTTATGACTTTTCAGGTACACGCCGAACAATATTTGGAGTTTCTAAGCTTCAAAAGGGGCTGCACTGGCTCGTAAGAGTCAACACTTGTCAAAATGTCATGATACTTTAGTACTTATCGCATATGCGCAAAACCCAATAGGCCCTTGTTTGTGTTCCTCCTGCCTACTTAAAGCTAGAGACCTATATTTTCGTCTCAATTATAATGAACTTTAATACCACCGACTTCTCAGGTGAGCTTGCACATTTGCGCAGGCTCACCTGAACAATCACTGTTCGAAGATGCGATAGGCGTCAAATCTCCCGAATACACATGCTCACTCCCTTATCAATTCGGTAGCAATGCATTAATTAAAAGCTAGAGACCTATATTTTCGTCTCAATTATAATGAACGTTAATACATCCGACTGCTCAGGTGAGATTGCACATTTGCGCAGGCTCACCTGAGCAATCACTGTTCGAAAATGTGATAGGTATCAAATCTTCCGAATACACATGCTTACTCCCTTATCAATTCGGTAGCAATGATTTAATTTAGATAAATTGCCTGCTGTTTCTTGATTATCTACTCCAATAAACAAAGAGATTAGTGAATGTAGGCCAGGTGTTGATCGAATCGGGGATTAAGTTGGGAAGGTGTCAACATGTGATTAAAACACATCTGGTTGCATGACGAGGTGTGTTATAATGACAGTTATAGTCCTGTCGCAATAATAAGAAACGCGAAAATCTGATATATTATTTTATTACTTGCATTTTTCCAAAAATGAAGCTCAATTCTGGATTTAGAATATCCTGCAATGTCAGAAAAAAATTGTTTGAAGACTCTACTACCACTGCCCTGACCCCTAATCTCTTGGCAATTTTGACATTTTTAGGCTTTCTGAAAAGCGGGGGAATTTAAACGGTGTAACAGCCATGTGACGGCAATAAAATAGCTTAGTGTCAAACTGTTCGGATCCAGATTATGCCCAATGTTTTACTTGTACAACTATCTAGTTGGTTTCGATATATACATTTTGTCGAGATATATTTTGTTGGCTAGGCGACTTTTAGATATCCCCATCCAGGCCCTTCTAGATGTTTTATTTATCATGCTAACAAATGTTAAAATGCCAACAATTGTTGGCATTTTAACATTTATAAGCACGATAAATTTCATGCTCAGCTAAGTAACAGAACAGAACAGAACAGAACAGTATCTTTATTAATCTCAGGCCACATACATGACATAGATACAATGTGAAGAGCAAAATGTGATTTACAAAGGACTTGGTATTTTTTTTCTCTTCTAAATACAAAGCTGTTATACAGATAGGTACGTTGGGTTGCTCTCATTCATTAGTCAGCGTGGTGTTATTCGTTGAGAGGGTGGGGGTGGGGGGGGTCAACCACCATATTCTCAATGTTATTCTCTCAGCATTGTTTCAAGTTCATATGTATTACAAGGAAATTTGTTGTGAAATTTGTTTTCTGCCAGAAGACCGGGGACAGCAGTGGCTCAAATTCATGTCTGAGAATGAACCTCTGCCAGCCCCGCAGCGTGATTCTGCTCGAGATAACACCGGTGAAACAATCTTGATATCCGCACGCGATCCCACACCCGCTCGCCCAGCCTGCACCAGGACTCGGGCGCAAGCCAGACAAACAGGCGCACGATCGTACGCAAACATCGGCCAGCTCGATTGTTGTGCCTATCTTATATCCGTATACCTTTTTCTCGATGCACAGCTCGGATAATTATGTCACCTTCTGCACGAGTAAAACATGAGAATATTTACAATGTGGGTCATTTGATATCCGGATTCCGTAGTGTCAAGGCTGTTCGTTTATTATTGTTATTTTGGATTACGATCTGTTGTGTGAGTATCTTAATAACATTCTATGTCACATGTTAACTGGATGCTGAAAGAACCGTCTCCGATGAGACGGTTCTCTTGAGCATCCAAAAAGTTGTAAGTTTCTATTTCCTCAATTAAGGTAATTGATCCCTTTTTATCAGGATCAAGGAGATTTTAACATGATGTTTAGGCTCGTGTATATCTGTGGTTTATGCCACGCTGACCATTAACCGAGTGTGAAAACGGTAGTTTGTTACCTAGTCGATATGATAAAATCCTTAGGTGGTCACACCACGCGTCTGATTGTTTTAGTGTGGAACGTGGGAAAATAACATACCCAAACTTTGAGGTTGGGAAATAATAACTATCGTACGTGGGTTGGAATGGTAGTACTGAAAACAGTGTTAATCAGGATCATCTGGTTTCTGATGACTCTGCACTGTCATTTTCGAATATTTCTGGCCGCACCACATATGCATTTTTTACAAAATGAAAAAAAATAGAGATGTACACACACGGAGTCCAGCAAAATATAAAATCAAATTTTAAAAGGATTCGAAGCTACATGTATTTAGTTCAACCCATTAGATAGTTGAAAGGTCACGCGTAACCAATTAAGAATCACTCGTGTCATTCGCACCTTATTTTAGTACCCACGGACTGCATAATATTTTATTAATCGATCAGGTATCGCGACACGCGTCGATAATCAGTAGCCAGTTTATTTTCACTTCAGTTAATCTCTTTATCGACACGCGCGTTCGATAAATAAGAAAATAACATGAATATTCAAAATGACAGCACTGCAGATACCGTTTGACAGAAATATGATAGATACATTTGCGCCTTTGTTACTGAGTCCACCAAAGGATGAAATCAAATATTAAAAAAGTTTATGCGTTATGAAAATTAACATCAAGTTCAACTGTCTGAATTCAGAGTAAAAGAAATGATACAGAAGGGTACAGAAAATGAAATTCAGTAGCACGTTTAGAGCCACTTCATCACTCAATCTATTAATCGACACTCGTTCGATAATTGGGGAACTGGACACGAATATACAAAATGTCAGCACTGCAGATATATGCTATCGTTTGGATTACGTGACAAGGTTTTGGTACGATTGGCATATACAAAACCACCATTTAATTGTACTTGCTAAAGTTTTAAGCAGGGCTAGAAGAGCATATGTTGTGGATGCTCAGAAGAACAGTCTCAACGATGCTGTTTTTTTAACACCACACATACATGTATTTTTATATATCCTATGAAAATGAAATAATTTGGCCTCAGTGAGACCAAATTATTTCATTTTCATTGGATATTTAATAAAAATTAGATGAAATTAGCAAAGCGAAACCCCTTTATACATATGAACCGCTTTTCCAGAAATACTCGATTATGCATAACAAAGTTCAAAACATATTACATAAAAAAAATCAGCAATTCAGCAGTTCAGCGTTTTAGGATATTTTAGCTGATCAGCAACTTGCTGAATTCAGCAGAAAATTCAGCGTTTTAGGGTGACCCCATACATGTACTGCTAAAATGTCTGCTTGGGAAGGCTAGGGTGAACTCTACATATATAAGAGTTTTATTGGAATGTGCATATTTCCCTTTTTTAACTGCTTCCAACATGTCCAATGGATCACCTATTCAGAACTTAGTGCATACAAATAGTTGACTAAGAACTAAAAATACTCAGGGTTTGAAATGCATGAAAAAATGAAAAAGAGTGATCTCAGCAAATGCAAAATTAAAACTCTAAAATGTTTTCTAGTCTAATAACTTTTATACGCTATGCGATGGTTCTAAGCTTTTTTAAAAAAGCTAACCTTGTATTTATATAGCAGTATTCTGTGACATGGGTCTCAGACCACAACTTTGCATGATCTCAGTCTAAACATGAAGTATATAATTGTTAGCATCGTAGCTAAGTCGGTAGAGTGCAGAATTGGCGATAACAACAGGTAGGCCTCATTTTCTGCTACGCCTCTTTTTTAAAAAAAAATATGTCATGCTCAAATCAACTGAGCATGAGTTTTCATGCTCAAAATAAAGTTAACATGGCAACAGTTATTGTCATTTCAACAGTGATTAGCATAATAAAACAACATTTGAGCCGTGGCATATGATTTACAACAATGTGCCATTTTGACGTGAATAGACTCAAGCGAGCGTGTGCAGCTTTCTTTTAAAGGGGACATATTAAAGTTCTAAATCCAGTAAAATGTGGAAGAAAATGGTACTAAGAGATAAGCATATCATTTTTTGTGGTATAAAAAATAAGAATATCTTCGTTAATTAGACCTTTGATTAATTAGTGCCGATAATTTATTTTCCTGCTTATCTCCCTTGATTTCTGTAGCGGCGAGTCACTTCCCTTGGATTTGTGACGTCACAAGGGCAGTTCGTCCGATGACTGTATTCACCATATCTACATTAATTGCTGGTTCCCGCTTTACAGGAGGTCAGTAATGGAAAAACAGGTAACCAGTACCCCCCAATACCTGGAAATGGGGGAGCGCAGTGGCTCAGTGGTAGAGTGCTTGACTCGAGACCGAAGGGTAGCGGGTTCGAGCCTCACCGGCGTCACTGCGTTGTGGTCCTTGAGCAAGACACATTTATCCTAGCTTAGTACTGGTTAAACCCAGGAAGAAACGTCACGCATAACTGAAAGATTGTTGAGTGGACGTAAAGAATCAAATCAAACAAACAAACAAAACCTGGAAATGGGGGGGTTCTGGTTACCTGTATTTACATTACTGACCACCTGTAGACAGGGAACCAGCAATTAATGTAGATATGGTGAATATTGGCTGTATTGTCGCAGTGAAAAATGCAGCACATAGATCGCCCTTGATAGTGATTTAAATGATGTTTCGGGGTAGACATTGACGAGTCTGGACCAATAGGCTACTGTAACACACTTATCAATATTCCAACGAGTTCCTCAAAAGTTGAAGACCCGTTGAAAACATATCGTAGGCCCTCACATCTGCAGCCGCCTATAGGGCCTAATAAAATTGTATGTCTTTGTTAATCAAACCCCATTTATATAGATTCTAGGTCTACTATTTGTCTACATGACACAAAATGCTCAAGTTTATCAAAAACAAAAAAACGGGTGACGTTGTCGTATCACATCGGCATGCGACAATAGCGAACGCATTGATTAAAACTTGATCGGCGACAAATACGTTTTCTACTTTCAAACGATGACCGCGTTCCGCAAAATATATTGTTATCAATTGCAAAAATTGTGATTTTGCGATCGAAAACGATATTTTTGACTGTCGGAAACGCAGTTTTGCGTTTTATTTAAGAATTTGGAATCAGGATCGCCGGGCTATGTACGAGCCTACTCAGTAAGTTCACTGACTTGAACACCAATTAGTTTTTTGTTTGTTGAATTTATTATTGTCTGTTATTTCGCATTAGTTTTTTTCTTTCTTTCTATTTTGCCCAGTTGCCCATTGGAATCATTTTAGGCATTTCTTGAGACAAGACGCTTCCAGTGAGCCCATTGACAAATTCTAGCAAGCTCATGCGATTTTCATTCTCTGCACCGAAGGATCAGACGAGCTTGCGCACATGCAGTATCGAAAGGGCCTCCACCAACAATATAGACATACTGTAGAGACCCATCCAATATCCAAGATCGGGCCACTATCGGCCCAATTCTTATGCTTCGGCCTACTGGCGGCGTCGATGACAACTCAGGCCCCTAGCCCCACTAGATGGCTGCGCAACCATGTTTGAAGGATTCCTTTACGAATACCAAAACTTTGTGGCTTTGGGCGCATGTCGACCCGAGGATTTGTACATGTAGATTGACAACCTATTGATTTTAGTTGCTGTTTCTGCACGTGGCCCAGGATTTCTACATGACAAAATGCATGTCATATCGGGAAGGGGAGACTAGACTCGCCATTTAGTCAGCGAAATCAAAGAGCATATTGCGTGAGCATCTGCGAAGTTCAAATCCTGATGCAACGCAGATTCCGATTTTTTATATGTTCTACAAGAATATAAACTATTTCTGCGTTCGTTAGAAGCGTCTCGCGAGACGCTTTCAATGAACACAGAAAAATCGAGCAAAACTTAGCCGCTCTGCTAGGCTCTAGCCCCACTTAAGATGGCTGCGCATGCATGTATAATGTCTAAAATATGTGGTAAGTGCAAAAATTAACGAGCCGGCTTTGAACTCTCTCTCTCTCTCTCTCTCTCTCTCTCTCTCTCTCTCTTCCAATTAACTGATGCCAAAATCACAAAAATATAGGGCTTCTTAGCAATACTGGTCTGGATCCTCTGAAAAATCACAAGGCTACTGTACAAAGCCAGCATTCACGGTTGAGCCATCATTGGCACGCCAGCGAAACGCCGTTTCGCTGGCGGGCCGATGGTGGCCCGCTTATAGTGGTATTTGGGTCCTCTGTCCCCTCATCAGCTCAAAATGTTTATAAATCAAGTCCCCTTGAACCCCTTATGACAAACGTTCTGGATCCGCGCATGTTAATGACTGGGCAATTTTAGAGCCCTATGTACAGACTGATTAATCCTCACTGGAGTTTAACCCACAATGCAAAATTCGTTAGGGTGCGCAGTGACTTAATGGCAGAGTGCTTGACTCGAGATCGAAGGGTTACGGGTTCGAGCCTCACCTGCGGCACTGCTGCGGTTTGCGTCCTTGAGCAAGCCACATTAATCTCTTCTAGGAACTGTTCCAACCCAGGAAGACCAACCTGGTATGACTCAAAGACGCAAAGAATCAATTCAAATAAACAAAATCCGTTTAACACATACGCAACGGAGGACTGAAATAATATTTATGACTCATTTCATTGCAAAATTAAACTGCCGTTTTTATTGCTTCAATTGACTATAGCTCGATGTTCAGGTTAACAAATGCTTTCACGACTGTTTCGTGCGCATAGACGCGTAATCGTTTGAATTGTCTCGGAGATTTCCATTTTCTCTGAGCCGCTAAAATAGATTATCGTAGGGCATTCAGTTCACTAAAACACAAAAAAATCTATCCACAATTTCATTGAGAGCGGACCCACTGATCAGAATGCGTATTGCAGTGATATTTGCAACACATAAACCCTTCTTTATCCGAGAATATTAAAAAAATATCGGAATCCTACACGATTCTATACTTACAGTCCTTCATAAACTGCCTCTGTGACGTCATCAGGATACTCCGATAGCAAAGGGAAGTAACTAATTCAAGGGAAGTAAGCGAGTCGATATTTTATTGACAAAGCGCTCAAGGCTTAAAGAAAATGATGATTATACTCATTTATCACTGAACATTGTGGAAAATGATCTGGGTTCTTAATAAATGCATAAAATCCGACATATAAAAGGAATTTGCAATGAAAAATGAAAAACCTTGATATGTCCCCTTTAAGCTTAGAAATTCCAAGTTAAACGCGCGGATCCAGAGGGGTGAAGAGGGTCCGGACCCTCCCCCCTGACAGAACACAAAAATATAGGGTTTCTTAGCAATACTGGTCCGGATCCCCTGAAATTCTCAAAAATCCAAAAGCTACCAAGCCAGCATAAAATGGGCCATCATCGGTACGCCAGCTTTAAATGGCGTTTCGCCGACGGACCGATGATGGTCCGCTTTTAGTGATATTTGGATCCTCTCTCCCCTAAAAACACAAAAAAGTCGTCAAAGTTGCAGAGTTGGACCCCCTCTTACAGACATTTCTGGATCCGCGCATATTATGTTCAGTCAGTTATTTTGCAACAAACGCTATTAATGCTTTTTAAAGGTGTATATCAAGACGAGAATCGAACTAACTTCTTTTTGCTGATGATGATGATTTTTCAGTTATTGTGACGGTGTGCCGCGGTCCCTGCGCACTAGGCATATATAGCACACACGGCACACCCAGTTTTATGCACCACTACGGCTTTAAAAAAGGAATTCGGGCTGTATCCTGCCCTTATCCTACGCCTATTTTGCATTAATTGAAAGTGTGGTGCATTAGTTAGTTTGAATTTTGGAAATGTTCTAAAACAGGTTTCAATCTTGTGGGGATCGACATGACAATTTCGTCTGCACAATGTCACCCCCACTGTTCCTGAAAGTGTAAGTTTTTTATTCCGCCTGGAAGGGCAAGGAGTTTTGTTATTGTTTGTTTATGTTTTCCGCTCCCCCTAATGGTGAGCTGTACGCTGATGTTTTTTAAGGTAACATCATCCAGGGCATCACTCCGCTTCTCCGTCCAGTCCTTGTATACATAAGCTCGCAGGCGGTGTTACTCAGACGCGGACATCGGTCTACGAAGTTAGCTTTCCCTAGGGTAAGCTTTGGGGAATAAAATTTTGCCTCTTTTATTATGTTTTTCCTATTTTATTTGCAGTTTTTGTGGAGCGGGTTGGCGAGGAGTCGGTGTTCTTGTGATTAATGATCCCCTCAGAGATCTCACTTTTGCTTCTTAAAATTTTGAACTCCATTTTAAAAGAATGGCCCGTCATCGTGTGATGGCCTATATATTTTAGAGATTTTAAGCGGGGATAGGGGGCTTATTCCTAAGGGGAAGGGCGCCGCTCGGGTATGGTAAGACTCAGAACATGTGTGTGTGTTCTGAGTTCTCCCAGCATCCTATATTGAAATTTTGATTGAGGCTTCCAAAGAATAATATACCTTCTGGGTTTCTCGTGTGAAACCTTTAGTGTATATTAACTTTTTGCTGAGAAAACCTGACTTATATGTAGTTGGCTAGCGAACAATAAATGCGCAGAACAGTCTGTGCATTAGTGCCCATATTATTCACACTCCGTAAATTGTATTTGATTTATATTTCCACGAGCAAAGTTTCAGCTTTCTAGATAGATAGATGGTTTTATTTCGCAAAAGGCCAATCGGCCCATGTGCTACTCTTAGAAATATAAGCATAAATCAAAAACATAATACAAGAAAGCTCCCAATAAAAAAAGAGGAAAATATTGGCAAGATAAGCATGATAAGGATTAACTTTTGTGTTGATTAATTTTATTGACCTTTTTCATTTTAAAGGCAGGAGTGGGGTATAAACAGAGAAATAAGCCTCAATCCTGGCACTTTCTGTTTGCACTCAAGCTGTGAAGATCTCCAGGAGCTCTTGAGGTTTATCTCTAATTTGATTGGCTTGTCTATTTAACTATGAAAATGATTGACACCTGTCATCAGCTGAGTGGCCATCTGGTTTTTGATATGGGGTATGCTGTAATCATTATCAATTATTAGGTAATTTAGTCAGAACCTCAGCAATAAAATTTGAATTATGAAAGAATTTTATTTTAGAAAATTTTCTTTATATCGAATTTTTAGAAAAATTGATCAATGTGCTACTTAAAGACAAAGATTTCTGTCCAATAGAGATCATTAAAGGATTAACTGATAAGGGACAGTTTCAGTATCTCACAAAATTAATGGGGCCTCAAGAGGGGACTTACCTGTATGCAACACAATTTCATTCACTAAGATAAAGATCAATATTTTATCATAAAATACCTAATCCCTTTATGGGACCACTTTATTGCCCCAGTGAGGAAGTCATAATCACCTCATTATGGCTGTCCTTTTGATCTGCCCAGTATGACCCCTGGAGAGAGTCATAATGAGTGGTACCAGTATTATTGCTCAAATATTTGTCCCTTTAATGTTTATTATAAATCATTTAGTAAAAAAATAAATGGAAACAATAATTTATTTTTTCATTTATATTTTTTCAATACAGGATTTACTAAAAACACTAAAAAGGTTCTTGACCATGACAAAATGGACAAATTATAACAAAAATTCTCATTTATATTATTTATTAAAAATTTGACAAGACACATTTCTAGCAAATAATAATAAACTAATCTATGAGATAATAGCAATTACATAATTACAGAGATGTTCCATGCAGATCAGTTCAAAAATCAAAGGCTCACAAAAGAGAATGCTCAGGCGAACTTGTAAAACTACAAGTAAAGAACATGATTTTGTAAATAGAAAAAGAAAAGCTCAGATAAGCCTGTACTGATGCGCATGCTCGACAGATATTTCGCATTTCTTTTATGAGACAAACGCTAAAATTCCTTTGTAAAAGTTTCGTGAAAATTTTGTATGAAAAAGGAAAACTCTGATAAGCATGCACTGATGTGCATGCTCATCAGATATTTCGCTTCTCTTGTATGAGATAAGACGTACTATACTCAAAACTAAAACAAAAAAATCAAGTTCTATAAATGTAAATGTTGTAAAAAAAAAGAGAGGAAAACTCAGATAAATTTGCACTGATGCGCAATCTAGTCTGGGCCTTCGCTTTTCACTTCTCTTATTTGAGAAAGCTCAGATAAGCCTGCACTAATGCGCATGCTCGTCTGATCTTTCGCCGTTCTTAGATCAGATATTTATACTAAAAAACTAGCATGTTTACTTAGACGAAATGAAAATTATCAAGTTCTCTACATTTTTCATGCAAATGCTGTACGAAAAAGGAAAACTCAGATAAGCTTGCACTGATGTGCATGAGCGACTGATTTTGTTTCTTTTATATGAGATAAGCACTAAAGTTCTATACATGTTTCAAGTAAATGTCGTACGAAAAAGAAAAGCTCAGATAAGCCTGCACTCATGTGCATGTTCTTCTGATCTTTCTCTTTTTATATTAGATAAGCACTATAATCAAAACTATAAAATTTTTCAAGTAAGTAAATCTTGTACGAAAAAGCAAAGCTCAGATAAGCTTGCACTGATGCGCATGATTGTCTGATCTTTAGCCACTCTTATATCAGATATTTATACTAAAAAAACTATCATGTTCTATACATGTTTGACATGTAACTGTTGTATGAAAAAGAAAAGCTCAGATAAGCCTGCACTGATGCACATGCTCGTCTGATCATTCTGTTCTTGTATATCAGATATTTATACTAAAATAAAAACTCTCATGTTCTATACATGTTTGACATGTAAATGTTGTATAAAAAGAGAAAGCTTATATTGATTACAATCAAATTCACTGAAGAAAGCTGCATTCAACATTCATGTCTTCCTTCAATTTTTGTCAGCTTGTTTGTTTTTATTTTTCTTATCAATAATTATTACAAAATATTGTCATTTTTGAGACAGTAGTAGAACACAGAACAGCATCTTGTCCTACCAAGGGTTGCGTTTGTCTAATCTAACCCTTGGCCTCACAGCTTTGATTTTCTCCGAATGAATACTTCATAAGCCGAAAATAGCAACAAAGATTACTGTCCAATAGAGATCATTAAAGGATTAACTGATAAGGGACAGTTTCAGTAGCTCACAAAATTATAGGGGCCTCAAGAGGGGACTTACCTGTATAAATCACAATTTCAATCACTAAGATAAAGATCAATATTTTATCATAAAATACCAACTCCCTTCATTGGGCCACTTTATTGCCCCTGTAAGGAAGTCATAATCACCTCATTATGACTGTCCTTTTGATCTGCCCAGTATGACCCCTGTAGAGAGTCATAATGAGTGGTACCAGTATTATTGCTCAAATATTTGTCTCTTTAATATGATCAATCACAAAGCGGTGCAAAAAATCGATAAACACCAGTCCTCCAGATAAGACGGCGTGATTAATTTACATTCAGTTTTCTTATTTAACAACTTAAATGCATGTTTAATGTGCTCCAAGAACTGTCACATTAAGATGGTTACATAATTTTGAACTTAATTTTTGGGAAAAATAAATAATTTTGCAACCAAAATCTTTCCATATCTGGACCTATGGAGACTTAGTAGGCGGTGCACATAAGATGCCGATAAACTGCTACATTAAATCTGATTGGCAGGAAGGGATTATCGAAAAAATCCTTCCTGGCGTTTTCATTGGTCGATTAGTCTTCGCTAATAATAAATTTTGAGGGTCGTGAGGCGAAGGGTTTGTCGAAAGGTAGATACGACGAAACCTTCGCTGGTGAAGATGACAGAACAGTAGCCTGAGGCTTATCTGTTGCTAGACCAGATTAGGACAGTGGGCTGGTCAGTAGCTAAGCTCCGCCCACTCCGCCTACTGACCATCTCATACAGGTAACAATCTCTCTGCCGAGGGGGGGGGGGGGGGGGGTACAGAATCCCTGCCCTTAATCTGTTTAACTACGTAATATTAGTTGGGCGGAGCTATAAAAAACATTTTGTGCGACTGTTCACACTTCATTGGTCAGCGATAATCCTTTAGCAGATGGTATATGGGCGTGGTCATTTGCAACTTTTCTTACACTTTTTGACCAAGTAATTTTTAATGGGGGAAATAAGAAATTTTGCGTCTTTTTTTTAAATTAAAGAATCGCCAGCATTATATTTTCTTCTCAAATTGCGCAATTGTGTGCAATCTTTATAATAAAAAATGTACGCTGCTCAATTGTCTGTACGGAACCCGAAAGGGACATTTTCTTTCTTTTATATACGGGAAAAGAAATTTAAACAAGAAAGCAGAATAGGAATTAATAAATAAATGTCGTTTGTTCAACATAATTCCTGCATCTCATTGGCTGAAATATATCGTTATATATTTTCAAACTACTTCAAAAGAAGAAGACATTTTTTTAAGCATCAACAACAGTTCTTTGGTAAGAATTCAAATTCTGTTAGATTTGTGCGATTTTTTTCTCTCGTCGGTCGTTAGTTGTCAATCGAAGACTCTATCAGACTGCGCTTCTTAAAGTTGATCTAGGCCTTTGCTGATCGCATAGTGTTTTTTTGTTGTTGTAATTCTCGCTTTGTGGATATATTTTACTCAGATATCATAACGTTAGATATGTTAGGATTTGACACATAAGCCTTATGTGTAAAATGCTAACATATATAACGTTATGATATCTGAATAAAATATATCCACAAAGCGAGAATTACAACAACGGTCGCGTAACGTTTTTACACAAGGCCCTGACCCCGAGGTTATAAGACTTTTTCATGCTCAATACTTTTTCATGCACGAATTAAAGCTTAAATAGCGAAGTTTCGTGACTTAAAATAGTCAGTTGTAGTATGTATCGACATTCGTTCTTACAAATTACAAAATGCCGACTATTATGAAAAGGATAATTTCATATTTAGCTGCGTTTGGGCATGAAAAAATAATAATCTCGATGCCTGACATTAATTATTTTTCATAACTCTGTGGTTTGTGATGAAAGCTTAATGTCGTATGTACATGTAATTTCATAAGTTTTCTATTTTTATTCTTTTTTTATTGTGATTAATGGGCAAGCGCATAAGCGCAAATACCTCTGTTAAACAACATAGTGGATGCATTTAACGGGTCTAGAAGTCTTTAAGTCTGAGACTTCAGCAACACCCATACTCTATATTCTGGAGTTGCTAACATAGATGCGAAGGCGAGTCTGTCTTTACGTATAGACTTGTCGTAGCCTTCATTGCTCAATGATGTAATACCAAAATTCTCGTGTGCAGGCCCAAATATTGGCTTATCATCAATTGAGCGCAAATGAATTTATTTCCATGTCATCGATTGAGCGCAAAACATACTCATCGATTGAGCGCAGATTCAGTGTTCACTCACCTATATAATTCTTAAGTACAAGCCTGGGCGGGCATTGTGTGCCCCATTAAATACTCGATGATTTGACACAGAAACCAACCAAACTGATTAGGACAGAGTTGGTCAAAATGACTTCAGAGGCAAGTTCGCTCCCAATAGACTGTGTGCAGAAGCAGGAAAAGAATGTTTCCTAAACCGCCTAAGAGCATAGATGCCTGAATGCCTTTGAAGTAAAAGCATGTAAACAGCAGCAGGTAAATAAAGGTACCTCCACAGGTAACTGGCCAAAATATTTGCGCTCAATTGATGAGCAGGGTTTCTGAACCTTATAGGAATCCTGCGCTCAGTTGATGGCATTTTCTGCGCTGAATTGCTGAGCATTTGCGCTCAATTGATGAATCACCCAAATATTTATGTTCTATTAAAGATAGAAATATCAAACATGTCCTGTTTTTCTTTATACAGGTACCCAAAAGAAGAATAGGTGCGTTTCTGCTGAGTGGAACAGTTATCTGTCAATATTGCTTTCTCAGAAACATATGTTTTTTGCAAGCACAATATTTTCAAGTTAAACGATTTTCCTACCTATATTTGTAGCATGTATGCGGGAACGCAGTTAAGTTTTGTTTAGGCATACAAATGTGTTCTCGTTTCGAAGTGTGAGAGACCATGGATACAAAACCAGGCATATGAAAAGCAAACGGTCCACGATCTAAGCTTCAGTAGTTTTACGAAGCAAGGACAAAAATAAAAAATAAAAAAATAAACAACATATATGAGCCGCGGCATGTGATTTCCGACGATGTGTGGCATGTTGACAAGTGTAGACTCAGACGAGCCTGTGTAACCTCCTTTTAAGCATAGAAACTCCAAATGATGCTCAGTCAGTAGCCAAATACTCATAGAATATGCAAGCGACTAGCTAAGGCTCTGATCAGGCTGTGCGTTTGTGCAGGCTGATATGAGGCTAAGCCTGTCGCACATACCACATTGTTGGAAATTTCATGTCGCGGCTCATATATCAAACTTTGCTAGAATACATTTCAGCATGCGTGAAAGTGAAACGTCCCAAAGTCAAAACGTCCTTGATTGGCAAAGAGTGCGAGCTAACTTCACATCAGTAAACGTACTTATATGATTGTCATCAACATAAGATCACACAGAATTACTATGAGTTCAGGCACTATCTTATGACGGTCATGACAAACAGGTTTTATGCCCCCAAAGGGAGGCATATAGTAATCAAACTGCCTGTCCTTAGTGTCCTACGTGTTTGAGTGTACATATCATATCCGGAGTATATCTCCTATATTATGTTAGGTAGGAATGCAAAATTCGTGTCTTAATGCATTTAGGGTCATGGAGCGTCACGCACCTTTACAACTGCCATCAGATCTGGAAAATTCGTGTCAGTAGCATAAATCCTAGGAATCCCAAATCTGGTTTGTGAACACATCTTGGGGGTCACGGAGTCTGTACATATACAGTTAAGCGACCACTGTGACCTTGATTTTCTGGCATCAGTTTTAAGAAAAATGTGCTGTCTAGTGTTGTCAAATGATTTTCCATAAATGTGTCGCATGCTAGATACATTACCATAACATACCATGCATAAGCCGGGTGCTTTCAAAAGATCAAGCAACATCCTCGCTTGAAGCATGTGTTAAATGGTAACAAATCACAGTTCAGATGATAATAACCAGAGCTTAAAATAAATCTACTTGTACAAGCTCTAGAAGTTCAAAATGGAAGCATGCAGTGGTACAATGATAGGGCTAAACGACCGCCAGCTTTTTTGAAAAGCTAATACTTGTATACTTCTTTCTTTGTCAGTTTTGCAATTAAGGACTGAAATGCAGATTTTTAGCTTGCACTGGATGATGCAAAACATTAGGCTTTTTAATGTCTGTGAAGCCCGAAGGGCTTCTCGGAGACATTAAAACGCTAATGTTTTGCATCATCCAGTGCAAGCTAAAAATCTGAATTTCAATTTTTATATTTACATTTTATATTATCAATCAAATATACAAAATCATCTTCCATCCAAATTCGCTTGTTATCCTTGAAATATGAAATATTTTATATTTAACGGAGGTATTGGAACATCCAGGGAACGAAAGTCCTGTACATAACGTCGTGGCGATACATGAATGACGTCACGCAAATGTTGATAAACAAAGAAAGCTATAGGTTGACGTTGACGTTGACGTTACTCCACCTAGACGCGCGGCCTAGACCACGTGACTGCCCAATGTTTTGCATCGGGAAATGCAAGCAGCTAGGAATTATGGTTTCATCTAAGGCAGCTACATTGAGAATGTAAATATTCAGTATTATAGAACGCTAGTACAATAACTTATCATTTGTGGTTGCTATAGTGTAGTCATTTGATAACCAGTCAATTACAAAGGGGTCAATCTTTTACAAGCAAAGGCAAAAATGCATTGATGATTTTTTAGCATTATTCATTATTCATTAAAATCTGATTACTCACTATTCATTAATTTTTTCTTCTATCCATTAAAAAAAACAGGATTATTCATTATTTTTTAGGCCCCATTATTCACTATTCATTATTTTTTTGGCTCATTATTCACTATTCATTATAAAATAAGGCCATTATTCACTAATCATTATACCCCATCTAGACCCTCATATATACGGCGGGCCACGTTCGACCATAAACAGATGGGAAAGCAGATGCATCGATCATTCTGCGCTTGTGCACAGGCTCATAAAGGTATTAACTCACCCGCATATACATTATGCAAATAGTTTATTATTCATGTTTATTATTCAAACTCTCCACGTGCCATGGCTGAACACTATAGACATGACATACAGATATCTAACTTCAATGAAACGTGGACGACATGGTAGACATTGAATACACATATATATTAGCTTTCCTGACCAGATATCATTCGAATGCATTGACGGTTCAAACTGGACCCGACGGTCAAATTATACCTCGTCTTATAGATGTGTTGATAAACGAGAAGTGTGTTTTTGTGAGCTGTTTTTGTGAATGTCAATACTTGTACGTTTTAAGACAATAAATAAAGATAACTCTTACTTTTATAGAAACACTCGATTATCGTACTTGAGCTGTTCTTGAACGCCACGAACGGTAAGACAGCTCATGAAGTTCGCTCGATTGTCGCGCGGCCGTACTTGCGACAGTCTTGCAACTTTGCAAGCACATCTGACGGCAGCCCTGCGCGTGAACACAAGACAATCGTGAGAGCATCGTACGCCTGCCTTACGTTTAGTGAAAATCAACTTTAGGTATGTAATTTTGTCTGCAATCTGCTGCACAGTCTGGCGCCTGCGGTAAATACCTATAGTACGGCCAAAGGCTTTAAGCCTGTTCACATCAATCGTAAGGCTGCCGTACACCTCTCTACGGAACCGCAGAACACCGCAATTCTGTCTTGCGATATCACAGTGTTGCACGGCTGCTGCAATGACAAAACTAAATATTCGACATGTTAATTTTCATTGCGATTCTCTTGCGATCTTATGAGGATGCAAGACCTGCTGCAAGTCTACACTTATAAAAACTGCAGCGAGGTAGGCTGCTGCAAGACACGCAAGGCGTTCGTACGGCTAACAACAGAGCTCGCACTCACGCATTTTACCCGCAAATGCCGCATAACCGTGCAACGACTTGCGCTTTATTGCACGGCTGCCACAAGAATCATACGAACCGTATGACTACCCATAAAGTTCGCACCACTGTCCTCCCACCGTACTTGCGATAGCTTTGCAACTCTGCAAGCACATCTGGCGACAGCCCTGCGTGTGAACGCAAGACAAGCGTGCGAGCATCGTACGGATGCCTTACGTTTAGTGAAAATCTACATGAGGTATGCTTTTTTGTCTTGGCAAAACGGTCGCACGATTGATGTAACACAGGCTTTATCAATAATTGATTAATTTGCACTCGGTCTCGAAATTTCTACGCTATGAAAATATAGTTCGCGATAAAATCCTTGTTTGCTTGGAAATATGAGTATGGGAAATATAGATGTTGTCAGCTGGCTTTCCTACACTAACTTCTTCAAAACATTCTTTCAGATACACTATCAGAGCATCAAATTAATTGGATCCAGATCACGACCAGGTCAATCCTGATGGGGTTCAGATACTACGTGCAAAGGTTACCAGCAGACAGCATGCACCAAAAGCTATCAACGATTTATTCTTGATGATCATCATATCACTTACTTACTATTTACTGAAAAATATGTGAAAAAAGTACGACATGTGATTTCCAACAATGAGACATTTTTATAAGTGTAGACTCAGACGAGCCTGTGCTGCCTCCTTTTAAGCTTAGAAGCTCCAATTGATGTTCTGTAAGTAGTTTAACAAGCATAGAATGTTCAAGTGACTAGCAAAGGCTCTGACCAGACTGTGCATATGCACAGGCTGGTCTGAGCCTTTGCTGGTCGCACATTTCATATTGTTGGAAACCTCATGTCGCGGCTCATATATAAAGAACCAGTAAAACAGTCTGTATTTAGACTTGTATGCCCCTGTAGTCTATTTGTTATGTAAAAAGTTCTTAGCACTGGATATGGCGATATAGAGAGATGTGTGAAGTGGTTATTTCACATAGCGAAAGTGCTTTGTTTGTTTGTTTGATTTGATTCTTTACGTCTAATCAACAATCTTTCAGTTATGAAGGGACGGGTCTTCCTGGGTTGTACCAGTACTAAGCTAAGATTAATGTTCTTGCTCAAGGACACAAAGCAGTGACGCCGGTGAGGCTCGAACCCGCGGCCCCTCGGGCTCGAGTCAAGCACTCTACCACTGTGCCACTGTGCTCCCACGAAAGTGCTAATAATCTTAACTGAAAATTGAAAAATACAACATTTTTCTTACCCAGAACTCAAAAGAAATATTATCAACATCATCTCATGAGTCGGGTCCAGGGTCCTAGGGGAGTCATACACTGGCTGTGTTTTAAATGTTACAGAATATTGGTGATCTGTGTTTGGTTGTTCGTTGTTACTAACCTGTACTGAGACAGGTGAGTCTAGGTTTTTATCTCCTTTACGTGTTAAACACAGGAAGACGAACCCCAACATTACTGAAAAATTGTTGACTGGGTCGAAAAATTCTAACATGTACAAGAGGGCCCGAAAGTTCATCCGGTAGGTTGAATTTTCGGGCCTCTTGTAGATGTTAGAATTTGAGAAGCTTAACCCATTTATACCAAAAATATATTCCCATCCTTATCAATTGGGTTGTTGGGTGGTATTTTTCATTTT
Organism: Loripinus fragilis; assembly: GCA_964019695.1. Taxonomy (NCBI): domain Eukaryota; kingdom Metazoa; phylum Mollusca; class Bivalvia; order Lucinida; family Lucinidae; genus Loripinus; species Loripinus fragilis. Next base: position 46,807,964 of record OZ026516.1, on the reverse strand, counting down.
TATTCAAGTTTTAAAAGAAACTTCTGTAAGCAAACAGTGGGGAACCTGATCAAATGCCGCGTTTTGTGGCGTCTGATCTGGTTTTGCACTGTTTGCCGATTTCCCACAAAAAGGACGATAGGCTTCATATGGGTTGATAAACATGGATCAGATATGCAGTGCAAATGAAAATTTTCAAAATGATTAAATCTTTTAGAATTTGAGCTGAGGACGAGTCCTCCTAGGGATATGTTCGTATTCTAAGAAGCTGTCACGAAGAAGTTTTGCATTTTTGTTTGATAAAAATCACAGTGAGTCATATTCAGAGGAGGATGAGTCCTCCTTCAAATTTCAGAGTTTTATTGTTTATGCTTAAACACGCAGAAGTTCGGCTTTGATTATGCCTTTTAAAAATTAAAAGAAGAGGATGCGGTCCTCCTATCAAATTGAAATATAAAAGTCCAGGTGAAGACTTTTTTTAGAATTATGAGCTATGTTCAGAGTTTAGAAAATGAGGATGAGGATGAGTCCTCCTATTGTTCAGCGATATCTTCATGTATATTTTAAGAACATGACAGGAAGAAGTTTTGCATTTTTTATTGATAAAAAATCCAAGTGAGCCATATTCAGAGGAGGACGAATCCTCCTTAAAAATTCATAGTTTTATTGTTTATGCTTAAACACGCAGAAGTTTGGCTTTAATTATGTCTTTGAAAATAATAATAAAAAAAGCAAGGAGGATGCAGTCCTCCTATCAAATTGAAACATAAACTTCCAGGTTACGACTACTTTGAGAATTTTGAGCTATGTTCCTTAGGAGGACTCGTCCTCCTAGTGTTCAGCGATATCTTCATTTTCTAAACAGTTTTCATAAAGAAATTGTACATGTTTGTTTGATAAAAAATATCCCAGAGTCTGAGATATGTTCAGAGGAGGACGAGTCCTCCTTCTAGTGTTTATACTAATCACGCAGAAGTTGATTATGTCTTGATTAAAAATTAGAAAGCATAGAGGATGCGGTCCTCCTATTATATTGATATATAAAATTCCAGTGACGACAAATTTTAGAATTTTGAGCTATGTTCAGAGGAGGACTCGTCCTCCTAGTGTACAGCGATATCTTCATATTTTAAACAGTTGTCATAAATAAGTTGTGCATGTTTGTTTGACAAAAAAATCCCAGTGTCTGAGCCATGGTCAGAGGAGGACGAATCCCCCTTCAAGTGTTTATGCTTAATCACACAGAAGTTGACTATGTCTTGATTGAAATATAGAAAGCATAGAGGATGCGACCCTCCTATTAAATTGAAATATTTAATTTCAGGTGATGACTACTTATAGAATTTTGAGCTTTGTTCAGAGGAGGACGAATCCTCCTAGTGATCCGTGATATCTTCAAATTATGGAGTTAATCATGCAGAAGTTTTGGTAAATCTTCTTAGATGATTTGAGCTACTGTCAGAGGAGGACCCGTCCTCTTGTTCGATGGCATCTTCAAATATAGGGCACATTGATGAAGAAAAACGGAAAATCGAGGGTTCCAAAACTGGGTTTTAGAAGAGGACGCATTTTGGTTGTTGAAAAAGAAGTGCGGGTTGGGTAACGTTTTAAGCCACACTGAAATGCGTCCTCTTCTTTTTTGCGTTTCTGACACCCCCAAAACAGCGTTAATTTACCTTAAAAACGGACCTAATTGTTGTGTCCGTTTTTATTTTGGTGGCCGTTATTCCTTTCTGTATATTAACGTTTGTCAAGCCCTTGTGCGATAATGTGTTGCAGGCCTCACCGCTGTGTGGTTCTGGTTGCAACACATCACATTCAGGCTTGCCAAACATTAATACAAGGAAAAGAATGTTTTATCCTCTTATTGCATATTTGTAAGTTTGTTCTTTAAATGACATATAGATCCATGCATCAGGAATAAAGCTATAATTTTTAGCTTTTATCTACATAAATCCTACGTGTAACAAAGCATCAAAGTATCAAGACATGCTATAGCCATGCTTTAATGAGAATCATAATGTAATGTGCTGGGTAACATATGCTAGGTCAAAATCTTTTTTGTCATTTTCTACGCCCATTTGTCAGTGCTTAATCAATAATAGCTATGTCTCCGCCCAGTGATATTACATAGGGCGTAGACAAACAAAAAATTGGCTGAAAGGGGAGACAACACTTATTATAGTCTTTATTTTTTTCAGGATTTTTCAGAAAATTCACCAAAACAAAAAAACGAGCACGGTGACACATATTTTTTATTCAATCATTAGATTCTTCATGAAAATATCTTTGTAAAAATATGTTTTTTGTTGTTCCAGTTACATTCTCTGATATGTTTATTTTGAATATTAATGTTTTTTTTTGGCATTTATTCGTTTGACTTAATTAGGATTTAGCTTAATAAATTGTGTAAATACATGTTATTTCACTATTTTTTGTTTTTATTTATATCTCTGGTGTGAGTAGTATTTGTTCTGAAAAAAACTGTATTGCGTTTCTTGTTAATTTGTTAACAAAATCTGTGTTTGTTTATTTCTAAAACCTGCGATTTTGCAGTTTTTGACATCAAATAACTTTTTTAAAAAGAACGGTGAGGTATTGTTTTTTTGTCTTAGATTATAAGTATAAGTCTATATTATAATATATTAAAAGATAAAACACTTTTGGACATATGCCGGTGAGTCCGGTACTACCTTAACACAGGCAAATTCAATGCATCGGTTTTAGATGTACAGTGAAGTTCATAAGTCAGTATAAGCAGTGAATCATAGCCTAATGCGCGAAGATTGGTCCAGTTAAGCACTTTAAGCGTGAAGTTGCGACTGTCTTCATCAGTTTAAACACGTGTTTTGGGTGCTCAAAAGAACCGTATCATCGAGACAGTTGTTTTTGAGTACACACCAAATATTTTGCAAATATTTTTTGGTTGAGAAATAGGAAGAATATTTTTCTGTTACGCACTCTTATCTGTAGGATTGACGAATTACCTCCACTGACCCGTATAAGCCATGTTTTATTTATATTGTTAGGCTCACTTGGGGACTGATTCAAAGAGGAGCGGCAAAAACACAACTAAATTCCATCTAATCCCAGCCTATACAAAAACCCATATTTATGTGGAAAAAATGAATTCAATTACGCGGTCTATATCTAAATACACTTCTCTAATTTATTTTTCAATTAAAATCACCTTTAAAGAATAATTAGCAAAAAACGGGGGTCACTTAAGTTCTGGAAACACTTTAGTGAGGTACATGTAGCCACATTGGAGTGTTAAGCACTGTTTACTTAAAAGTTGCAGTGGAAGTTTGCAATTAAGTATTTGCTGATCTGAGTCCACTATGACTGAAAACGGTGCTGGGACACCATACTGAATAAATTTAAGGAAAGTCGTGTAAGCGGCTGATGGAAAAAAATCAGCACAGGTAAACGTGTACACCGCTTAACTATAAGACTATCGCTGTTTTCATAAAACTTTTCTGTACATTAAAGCTGCACATGCATTTACCTAAATGAACATTTGGAGACAAAGGCAAATGCACAATAAACCAACCTATATCGGGCCGCTCCTTATCTGAGAAGGGTTTGTTCCATTTGTTTTTACATCACTAGCTTTTGCAAACCCCGTCCAGTTGTAAGAACAGTAAGCCTAGCACAATAGAAATGTTTTCTTTGTATCATCATAGTGTGTTAGTTTTAATTAGGTGGTGCATTGCTTAGGTTATGAAGTCTACATGCGAGCTAAACAATTTCTGTGTTTTATCAACAATAGAATCTAGGATGAAGATTTGGTACCAGTAGATTACAATAAGCCATCTATGACTAAGGCTGCTGTCCGTTCTAAGGCGGTAGTTCTGCTGTTGTTGGTTCATTGTTTATTGTTTCTCCCATTGTTTGTGGGGTTTTGTGTTTGGTCTTTGCTTTGTTATGCAATACTGGGCGTCCTTTCTAGTTTTGCAATCATCTTGACTAGGAAGAGAGCTGGTTGCTTTTCTTTACATATGTAATTGTCTTCATGTCTTGTGACAGTTTGTGTCCTGTGACTCTTCCTCATGGTACCATAAGGTTGGTCTGCAGTATTTCTGATCATACTTACTTACGGTTTCATATAGAACATTTTTTTATCTATGTTGAAACAGTTCTTAGCATTTAGGATATAGTGTTTCGCTCAAGGACAGAATAGCGTGACGACGGTTGGATATGAACCCGAACCCTCTGGTTCACGTTCACGAATCTGGCAATCTATCAATTGAGTTAAAGTACTCCTCCAATGTAGTAAGAATAGTTCATCAAATGCAGCCAAATAAAAACAAAGACACTATATTTAAGGAACTATTTGCACCACTCGAATCAATTTATTCATAGATTGTCAGCGGGATTGGAGGTTAAGCTTGGTGTTTGATCAATTTTGATGATTTTAACACTATCGGATAATATTGAGAAAAACATTCATCAGATTTTAAATCCAGACTACCATAAGATAGTAATTCCCTAAGTATTGGATATAATAGACAATACAGAATACATAAGGGTAAAGTCGGGTAAATTCGGACATCAGGTAAATTCGAACATACATTTGCAAACAGTGTAAATCCAGATGAGACGGCTCCTTATGAGCCGTCTCATCAGGATTTTCACTGTTTGCTTCGTAAATTAATTTTTCATTCCAATATTGAAATATGAAACAAACAAGGTCGCTGTCCGAATTTAGCTGTCTGTCCGATTATACCAGACTTTACCCTACTTACCAGGAATATATTGCGTGTGATATCGCAAACTATCCAGAATTGAATGAATGTGTCATGCATGTTGCAAAACTATGCATAAAATGTAAGTTCTGAACGCAACAGTTTACTCTGCGTTATAACCTTCGCTTAATGTCCCAATTCCTGAAATGATTTATTTTATCTGCCTGGCTCTGATCTAGTAATGTCTAAATCAAACGAAAGAAGAGAATGATTTACAAGATAAATATTACTTTTCTCAACAATTTCAGATGGGGAACTCGCTTTATTGTTCTCCAAGGACGCGTTATATATTAGTACATATAGAGTACAAGGCCTACTGCTGTGAGTGCAAAAAGTCTCCGTGGAATTTCCATGGCGGATTCAGAAAGTTTTTTCAGAGTGGGTCTAACTTTGACTACGTTTTAGCTCGCCAGAGCCGAAGTCTCGGGATAAGCTAATAGGATGGGACTCCAGCAGGCATCCGTCTTTGCGTTCACACTTTCAAATATAAATATATATGAGACCAGCTGGCCGATCGTATTCAAATTCCATCTGGATCATTATTAGGGTGAGTGACAGGCTGCATTTGGTTTTGGGTCAGATCGGATCAGAACTCGGGTTTTCATGGCAACAGATAGCTCCCATAGTGTTATAATGGGAGAAATGTTGTGACCACTCTAGTGCTTTCAATTTTAAATGGATCTTCCTCATTCTTGCATACAATAAGACAAACTATTAAAGCTTGGATGAGTTTGATTTTCGGCAAGATTCCATTACTGACTTCGGAGTTAGCTGCCCTTGAGCGTCAGAAAAATTAATGAATAATCTTGTAATCATTCTAGCTCCTTCATTTTTGATTGGATCTTCTTTATTCTTGCAGGTAACAAGCACAACCATAACATCTCAGTTGGGTTTGAAATTCAGCAAGATCCGACCAGGGACTTATGAGTAAGCTGCCCTTGAGCGTCTGGGAAAAATCCCCATAGATTTATAGTGGGAGAAATATTGTGACCACTCTGGTGCAGTCGATTTTGGATGGATCTTCTTTATTCTTGCAGGTATCAAGATCAACCATAAAAGTTTGGATGAGTTTGAATTATGGCAAGATTCCATCACTGACTTTGGAGTTAGCTGCCCTTGAGCATCTGAAAAATTAATGAATAATGTTGTGACCACTCTAGCGCCTTCAATTTTTTATTGGATCTTCTTTATTCTTGTAGGTAACAAGGACAACCTTAAAATCTCGGATGGGTTCAAAATTTGGCCAGATCAGACCTTTGGCTGTGGAGTTAGCTGCCCTTGAGCATCTAGAAAAATCCCCATAGACTATAATGGGAGATCTGTTGTGACCACTCTAGTGCTTTCTACTTTGAATTGATCTTCTTTATTCTTGCAGATAAGAAGGACGACTATAAAAGCTTGAATGAGTAAGAATTTCGTTAAGGTTCCATCATCTTTTATGGAGTTAGCTGTCCTTGAGCAACTTAAAAAATGATGGATAATGTTGTGACCGCTCTAGCCCCTTCATTTTAGATTGGAGCTTCTTCATTCTTGCAGGTAACTAGGTCAACCATAAAAGCTTGGATGAGTTCAAAATCGGGCAGATGAGACCTTGGACTGTGGGGTTAGCTGCCCTTGAGCGTCTTTAATATTCTTCATAGTCTTATAATGGGAGAGATGTTGTGACCACTCTAGTGCTTTCAATTCTGAATAGATCATATTCATTCTTGCAGATAAGAAGAACAACTATAAAAGCTCGGATAAATTTGAAATTCGTCAAGATCCTATCACATATTAAGGAGTTAGCTGCCCTTGAGCATCTTAAAAATTGATGGATAATGTAACATTGTTGTGACCACTCTGGCGCCTTCATTTTTGATTGGATCTTCTTCATTCTTGCAGGTAACAAGGACAATCATAAAGGCTTGGATGAATTAAAATTTTGAGTTGGATTTAAAGTAGAACCAACCTCAGATTGTGGAGTTTACTTCCCGTGAGCATAAAAAATCTGCATATACGTACAACCTGAGATCTGTTTTGACCACTCTAGCATCTTCATTTTTGAATGAAGCTTCCTCATTCTTGCAGGTAACAAGGACATCCATAAGAGGCTGAATGAGTTTGGTTTCGGCCACATCCAACCGCCAGCCACATAGTTAGCTGCCCTTGAGCGTCTAGAATATAGCTGTGTAATGTTGTGACCACTCCAGCGCCTTCATTTTTATTGATTTTCTTCATCCTTGTAGGTTACCAGGACATACATAAAAGTATGGATGAGTTCAGATCCCATCACTAACTACGGAGTTAGGTGCCCTTGAGCATCTGAAAACTATACTATCACCTGTTTTTCTGCAATTTTTATTCATATCTTTTTACTACTTGCAGATAACTACAGGTAGAACTGGTATAATATCTTGTTTTTGAATTAATTTCTGGTCACTGTTTCAAGTTACCTGCCTTTGAGCATCGTAATTTATGGTGTCTCCAAACATCATGCTGGCTCTATGGTGAGCGATCGTTGCCCATTGGACTACTTGTTTTTAGTTGATGAGGAGAAAGATGATCCAAATACCACTATACGTGGGCCATCATCGTCCCGCCAGCGAAACGCCATTCATATGATGGGCCGATGGTGGCCCAACATTGAATGTTGGCTGGGTAGCTTTGTGGTTTTACAGGGGATCCGGACCAGTTTTGCTAATAAACCCTTTTTTTGTGATTTTCAGGGAGGTTCCGGACCCCCAGCCCCCTAGCTCTGGATCCGCGCAGGTAACGTCATTCAATCCTGAACGTATTGGTATTCGTTTGACAAATAAATAAGATTGCCATACCATCACACATGCTGCAAACATTACTTCTTAAGGTCAGGCAATTCTGGGCAACTTTGTCTGTTAACATCTCTACCATGAAGACAAAAATAACACAATTGCATTATTATGTTAAGAACCAAAAATGATGATGATGCCGATGATGGCCCAACATTGAATGCTGGATTGGAAGCTTTGTGATTTTTCAGGGGATCCGGACCAGTTTTGCTAAGAAACCTATAGATTTGTGATATTTCAGATAGGGCGGAGGGGTCCGGACCCCCGTCACCCCTCTGGATCAGCGCAAGAGGTGAGTACATGTGAGCCGTGACGTGATTTCCAACAATGTGGCATTTTGAAAAGCGTAGACTCAGACGAGCCTGTGCAGCCTCCTTTTAAGATTAGAAACTCGAAATGATGTTCAGTTTGTAGCTTAATAGTCATAGAAAACATATGCGACTAACAAAGGCTCTGATCAGACTGCGCGTATGCGCAGGCTGGTTTGAGCCTTTGCTCGTCGCAGATACCACATGGTTGGAAATCTCATGTTGCGGCTCATATATATGTACAGTATTGGGTTAATCTGGCAGCAAAATTTCATAAATACCTTTTAATCCACATATGTATTGTCATTTAATACTAACTAGACTGACTGTATTATTTAGTGCCTTGTTGAGGTCAAAATTTGATGCCCAATACTTGTCTTTGGCTGAGCCCACCATGGCTCATCTTGTGGTTTCCATTAGCCCTGACTATATGTGAGTCGTGAACCCTTTTATTTGTTTCATCACAGTGTGTTAATTTGATTAGATTGTTTCTCAGTGATGATACATTGTTTGCTCCTTGGTATGTTATGCATCACTTGGTGTCCCATTATTTGCGGGGTTTTGTGTCTGGTCCTTGCTTTGTATTGCATTATTTGGTGTCTTTTCTAGATTTGCAATCATCTTTACGTAGAGGAGAGAGCTGGTTGCTTTATTTTGATTATTTTACTGATGTCTTGTGACTGTTAGTGTCCTGTGGCTCTTCCTTACGGTGCCGTGGGTTGCTCTGTAGTGGGTGACCATACATACTTGCTCTTTTGTGGCTGGTTTGATAATTTTCCCAAAGAGATGATACCTTATAGGATTTAGCCATTGGGCTTGATTGTTGGCCAACCTGGCTAGGGTAAACATAATTGTAAAAAAACTGATAGCCCACCCCAGGTTTAATCCTTAATGCGCCAATCGCAACAAAAGTCGTCTGCTTTTCTCGTCTGCTGAAAGTTTAAGAAGCCTCTATGGCAAACAGTGTGGACCCAGATCAGACTGCTTCTATAGGAGCAGTCTCCTCTGGGTTCGCGCTGCTTGCTTCTATACTTAATTCGTCAGTAATGTTAGGCAATTATCTGCAGCAGACGACTTTAGCAGACGACATTTTCAGGTGCATTTTTTCTTTGCGCTTATAGGATTAAGCTTATCTCTTAAACTATAAAAATATTTTCTTGAAACTCCACAGGTGGGTTCATTTTGTCAAACAAATAAATCTTATTTTGCAAGCCCAAGATCTAGACTTTATCATAGTTTATCCGTTGGGGAAAATTATAAAAATATTCTGAGTAGTTACGAATTGTAGAGCCGATATATACAAATATATGACGCATTCATTTGTTAAGATGCACCACCTGTGGAGTCGTAAAATATGTGTTATAGTTAGATATGCTTAAACCTGTGGTGGGTACTGATTTTCATAATTATGCTTTGCTTAGCCTTAGCTTCAGGCAAAGGAAAAACTATCAAGCCTAATGCCTAGATCCTATCAGGTTTCATCTTTTGGGAAACATTATCAAAAACGTCAAACAAGCAAGTGAGTAAAATGAGAAACTATCATATCACATTCACACACTGCTGACCGACCCAAGGCAACATGAGGAAGGGCCAAAGCCACTAAGAGTCACAAGACATCAGTACAGACAATTAAAGCAAAGCAATCAGCCCTCTCTCTCTCTCTTCTCCATCAAGGTGGTTGTAAAGCTAGAAAGGACGCTATGCACTGCAAAGCAAACAATGACGAAACACAGCACCCTTACAAGCAATAGGAGCATCAGTAAACAATGAATCAACAACAACAAAGAGAACCACCGTCTTAGAGCGTTCCGCGGCCTACGTCACTTTGGGGCTTAAATGCATTTTACTAGTACCATTTCATCCCCAGATTGTTTAGCTCGCAATGAGGTAGACTGGCTTCAGTCCTTAAAACAATTTATCATCAATGTGTCATATCATATACTTGTAGCCAGTCTAACTCTGATGGCTCTGTTTTAAAACAGAGCCATCAGAGTTAGACTGGCTACAAGTCATTGATATGAATCCTTGATGAAAAAATGTTTCAAGAACTGGAGCCAGTCTAGCATTTAGGCTACCTGACTTATGTAATGTATCATTTCAGGGAAACAATCTAAAAGAAAATGGCTAACTACTCACATATACAATGTAGTTAGAGCTAAAGAAAACCTCAAGTTGAGCCACGGTGGGCCCAGCAAAAGTAAGTAAGGGTGCAAAGATCAGGAATCGATACAATCAAGTACCACACCTGACCCAGGATACCAATGGGAAAGTGACAAATTCACAGTTAGCCACAACAAACGAGAGCCAAGAGGTCAGCCCTTTCCCAGCAGGTGACCACAAAGCACATATAAACAGACGCGCACAAGACAGACACAACACAGAAAAATAAAAATAAAAGATCCACAAAAGTAGTACCGCCTTGGAACGGTCAGTAAAATATTTTACTGGAGGGCTTAAACCGGTTTAACGGCGCCAACCTTACCCTTAATTCAGATGTGGATCAAGACACATAGATATTTGGTTTGCATGAAAGACCCCTAACTTATCAATGCATCATCTCCTAAAACATATAAATCAAGGTATAACAAGGAGATAAAGCAAAGATAGGACTCAACAGTAAATAAAACTGAATACCGGAGCAAAGAAATCCAACAGGTAAAGTCAAGCAAGTGAGTATAGTATCACCAACCCGCGATTTGAAACTTTGCGTCAGGCCCATCATTGAGTCTGAGGCCTGGCTCACCGTCGTGCAATTGATGAGGAAACGATAGCTATAAACCGTGATTGGGTTCACAACCAAATATGCAAACTGTCGCATATATAATATGCACGTCATATCTAACTTTTTTATAACGTTTCATTTTCTGTTTAATTACCCACTAAAATCATTCTTTCCAACAATTCTTTTTTGGTAAATAAACTTAAACATCATTAAATACTGACTCAAATATTCCGTGTTGCAGAAGAGTTTAGTTTTTAAACCAATAGTGCAAAAAAACAATCGAATTTGAGTGTTCATGGTACAATTTTGAAAATGCTTTACAAATTTTATGATATTGATAACCTTGTTTAAGTAAGTTAGCAGTAAAAAATTGGTTTCTGGTGTTGAAGTCACTATTATAAGAGCATACTCTCTCAAAGTGAATAAGCTGCGAAATATATACAGCAAGGATTATCTTCATCAAGAAACGGGAAAAACTGTTTCAAAATCAAAATTATCCTGTTTATCATAAATGTTTGATGAATCTATGCCATTGGTTATGGACAAGTCAAAGGTCATCATGGGGACGTCAGTGTCACAGGAATTAGCCTTATTTAACTGAGTTCAGTGGGATATATCTGTCCTCCATTTGTTTGAACTGTTGGATCATCAATTTAAGCAAGTCATCTAGATACCTTGAGCTAGAGTTAAATGCTTCACTAAAATCAGCTGGATTATTGTCAGAAAGAGACAACATGAGTTCTCTCTCATAACAACAACAAAAAAAATCTGCAACAAGAAAAGCACAATTAGTACCTATTGGAATGCCCACAGTTATTATTATACACGTTTTAGCCAAACTTATTACTATTTTGTCCAAAAGATAATGGAGAGTCTTACAAAACCACAAACTAAACTATATGAAATAGTTTCTGTGTTAAATAATGTTTTGCTACATTGTTACTGATTACAGATGAATGGACGGATGGCTGGACAGACATACAGAAAAGCGCTAAATATTCGCAGCATCAAAATTTGACGATTTTAAGACAGACATATTGGCGTACTTTAATTTCAGTAATTTGTCAATTCAATGCATTTTACACGTATTTTTTATTCTCATATGGGCCACTCTTAAAGTATGGGAGCATATTGTTCCTTTAAGAGTAGCCCTATAGGGACATATTCATATTCTGACCTTAAATAGTAGTCCTCTTTAAGACGTGATTGTCGGAACGTTAAACATACTCTAGAGACCGTTCCAAGCATGTGTGTCCATGTATTGCTTAATGTGTAACTGAATTCGAAAATGTATTTCGCGATTTCATATGTTGCCGATTGTTTAGGCTTGTGTATGGGCTTTAGGGATACAGGATATTTGCCATTTTACTTCCAGGGGTATAAGATACTATCCATTTTACTTTCAGGGATAAGGGATACTGTGTTCAATTTCAGGCTATTTTCACGTATAAATATGGGTGCATTATACAAAGGTAGCATGCGCGAGTCCAGAGGGGGGGGGGGGGGGGCAGGGGGTCCGGACCCCCTGAAAAATCACAAAAATATAGGGTTTCTAAGCAATAATGGTCTGGATCCCCTGAAATATTACAAAGCTACCAAGCCAGCATTTAAAGTCCTCTCTCCCCTCATCAACTGAGAAAAGACAGAGTTGGACTCCTCTGGATCCACGCATGGGTAGAAAGTGTTTTACTGAATGGTCGAATGCTGAAGACACGGCTTTAGAATAATGCACTTTTAAGCAGGATTACTTGTAATTAGGTAGTTCTGTCAGATGAAATCTGTATATCATCTTCCAACATCCTTGCAGAGTGGAATAAAATGTCAAGCCCAGCAAATACAAATACAATTAGTGCCAATCGGAAGTAGGTTTCTAAGTTGTGGGAAATTATGACAAATTCGACACCAAGAACTGGTGGTTATGAAATTAAAACTGGAAGTGTTTTATGATATATTACCAGATCTGTCAACAGAGAATGTCTTGACATTTAATTAATCTAATCATATAGTGGGTACTCTCGTTAACTAAAAGTACATAGGAACGTATTTTTCTCTTAAAGTTATCATAAGTTGGTACTATAAAACCTGTGTAAAACGGCCACTCATAAATAGACAAAACAATTTCCTTATGACAAATGATAGCTTTACCCATTTATGCCTTATAAAATTTCCCACCTTTATCAATTTGGCGAATCCATTATTAATGTAAAGGTTGAATAGACGATCCTATATGTTGAAAGTTTATTTGGCCGCTTCAGGGTGTAACAAGACGTACATGTTTACAAATACCCAACTAATTGGGCATCTGAGTCCAAAATCTTAACGATGTAATAAACTTTCAACAGTGCATGTTGCAATAAGTGATGATTTTCACGACAGCCAAGTAACATATGAGCCAGTGCATGAGATTTCCAACGATGTGTTATGTGCGACCAGCAAAGCCTCAGATCAGCCTGCGCATATGCGCAGTCTGATCAGAGCCGTTGCTGGTCGCTTGAGTATTCTATGATTGTTAAGCTACTGGCTGAACACATTTGAGTTTTTAAGCTTAAAAGGAGGCTACAGAGGCTCGTCCAAGTCTACACTTGTCAAAATGTCAAATTGTTGGAAATCTCATGCACTGGCCCATATATCAGTGAGATACATGTAGGTGTTTTTCTCTATCAGTGAGATAGATGTAAGTTGTCTACTTTGTAAAATTGTATGCAGCATATCCAATAATCAGTCTAGTGCATCCAAAAGTTAAAAAAATTTATCACTTTAAGCAGTTAACTTTTTTTGCAACAAAAACAAAAGTAACCGGTTTGGGTGAACGTGTCTTTTTTCATCTTCATATTCCCGAGTTACCGCAATTTTCACGGCCATGTGGGTACTTTTATCTGAAAGACCTAACATAACTTTACGATTATGTAATAAAATTTTGTACACATCGTCTATAAATAAGTACGCGAGGTCATTGAAGTTCAGAAAATAAGCTCAGAAAATAAGCTACTTTTTAACCTGAATAAGTTATATTGTTGACGGCTTGCACTTTGACCTTGGCCTAAATAATTTCAGATATAACTTAGATAAGTTACTTCCTGTAGCATCACTTAGAAATTATTGTTGAAAAGGCACAATTTTAACTTCCTCAAGTGATACATATTTTAACTTATAGAAGTTATGTCCCTGACTGATGATGGCGACTTTGCGAGTAATTGACGGACTGAAATGTAATTGTTAACAGCTGCCAAATAGATGTGTCAGTACCAGTATTTGATCATAATCTTATTAAAATCGTTAGTGTTCGAATGTTAGCAAGAGAACTTATTTCGGACATTTGGCTATTTTGGACCATTTTTATATTTTATGACAGATGCCATACTGCTTGACTTCATGTACAATTACGCTGACAGTAAATATAAATTAAAAATAATGATGACTTAAACATATAACTACATGTATAAGTTGTATTATCAAAAATCAAAAATCCTTGAAACTTTTCTGAAGATTCACGAATATATGTAAACATTGTAATTCAAAGTAAATTCTTATGCACTTGCAAATGCAACGCGACGTCTGATTGGATAACGTTATAAATTTGCGACAGTATATCCTGCGATATACTGTCGCAAACCCGACGTCATTACGTAACGTCGCTTTTCATTGGTTGACAGGTGAATATATGCAGCTGACAATCGGTTTTATGCAGCTGGACGTACGTGCAACAAAGTACATTTTCACTGTCTTTTTGAAGGGAAAATGTTAAAAGTGCGTCGCCGTAAAACTCAATTTCCGACCGTATATCCGACGATATACCTCCCCAAAAGAATTTTGAATACAGTTATCCCCTAATTTTAATATACAATGGTAAGGTCCAGCGTTAAGATTTTAATATCAGAAATGAAGTTTATGGTCTTAAATAAAAATGTTCTGTAGGATGCTGACATTATCAATATCATACCCCTTCCAGAGGGTACTTAGGGGTGCTTGGTGACCCCTCCTGGCCCATGGACTAATACCCTCAATTCTCAAGCTCCAAAGTTTTACATTATTATGTTACTTGCTGAACTCACTTGAGCATGAAATAAATAGAGGATCTTATATGAGGGCTCATGTTTTATTGAATTTATCAAACGAGTTGGGGAAAAGAGATAAAATGCGAGGCTTGCCGAGCATTTTATCTCTTTTTCGCAACGAGTTTTATAAATTCAATAATACAAGAGCACGAATGTTAGATTCTATTTATCATATGACATTAAGATTACTTTGAAATCTCATTTCTGCCGTTAAAACATTATACTTTTGTTATGTACGCAACGTTGTTATGGACGTCATAACGTTTCCCGTAAATCTATAAACCACTAGTTATTTATCGACTTTATTGCATGGTGTTATTTCACTCCCAGTCATATGATAAGGCATCTTCATAAACACCCCCTTTATTGAACCGTAGCACATTGTCGGCTGCGATACTGACATTTTAGCTGGGTGCGTGTATTTTAACGTAAATTCAATCCAGTAAGTTTTAGCCGTTTATCAAATTCTGGTAGAAGATGATACATTCTGCCGTTTTATTAGTTGCAATTATTATACCATTCTTCGTTTAAGAATGATACAAGTGAAAACATGATTTTGTTGTATGCTACGACAACTGCCAGTCCAATCAAAGATTTTGGTACGATACCATGCAGTCTGAAGCTATGATAGCAAACTGTCACATAGTATAATTTCAATGAATCCTTCAACAATGACACTGTTTGGACACAATCCGCATACATCAAACGTTAGTGGAGTATATGGGAAATTACTTTGTGCAAAGTTTGGATGAGGTAGATCAATGGAAAATAAATGAAATCAAACAGTTTTACCTTCCACCAAAACATAGATGCTAAGGTAAACAATGTTGTAGGTGTCGTAGCGACTGTCTAATACAGGGAGGGTGGAGGTGATCAATGGCGTAGCCAGAACGCTGAAATAGTTGCGCACATCAAAGGGCGACTACTGGATTAAACAGTGATTCTCTTCAATTATGTCCCTTTTCAAAATGGGAACTTCTCTTAAAGGAAAGAATTCGCTCCCAGAGGGAGCGAATTCTTTCAATTAAGAGCAGTTCCTAATGATATAGAAAATCACGTTTACCACATTAGGTGACCTCCCTTGAATGTTACCCTTTATTACGCAAGTGCGTAACTGCGTAATGGGAGCTACGCCAATGGTGGATGTGATTAATATCACAATTCAAACAAATAGAAGAAAAGAGAAGACAATACTGTTTGCTATGATCATGCATTTTGAAATACCACAATTGGTATGAGTTTATAACCTCGAGGCCAGGTCGGGGCTATGACCATATGTAAAGGCATAGTCGTGAGATCAAGTCTGATCAAGATCGACTGTTTGCTATAGCTGATTTCATAGGCCTTCCGTACTTTTCCGGATTTTCATCGGGACTCAAGTCACATGCACTAATATCATATGACTTACTCAGCCAATCGAAATTTGTTCCATTACCACGAGACCGAGCAGCCATGTACTCGAGGCCAGCATCAAAACACCAAAAGAAATTCTGTTTTGTAAGCTAACAGGCTTGTATATATTGCATACGAAGTGAGGATTAGTTGTTAGGTGCCACTTAGAGCTGCTTTGTATGTTTATTGTTACCGCGAAAACCAATTTTATGTTTTTCAAGCAGCACCCGTGGTTGTTAACAGGCTGATGACGTCAGTATTTAGTACGTCACAGCACCGAATCGGTGTTGCTGTAAACATTTTACCATTTGAAGAATGCCTCAAAAATTCGTCAAAACATTATTGGTAATGCGGCATCGAGCTATCAAGTCAATCTAGCGAAAGAAATTCCTATTATAACCGAAAACTACATAAATTCGCATTTTATCACTTGTCGACATTGGGTATCTGCAATGCTTGTTGGGAAGTTTTTTTGATTGGTCAGCTATTTTTCTAATCGGGAGAGCTCGGAGCTAATCATAACATGTCTGGAAAATTCGGTATGAAATTAGCTATAGAGACTAATAAATATAAAACAGCGGACGACAAGTCAGACGACTTTAGTCTTGAATGGAAGCTAAATATGTTTAACGTCCCACTTTGTAGCAGCTTTTACTAAGTTGAAATCTTGCTTACAGTTTTACATCATAAACTGCATAGTTGCTAAATTGAATGATGTCTGCATATTAACATTAAATCTACATGTTCATAGTAGAGCCTGAAACGAACCTAATAGTCTAGCTGCATGCAAATCTCGATGCAAATTATTATGTCGTCATATCTAGGCCGCTTATAAGCGATAAGCAATGACCTCAGAATTCGGCCACTTGAAGCCATTAAGCAATAACAGCCTGTGCGTAAGTGCGTGCGTGTGTGTGTGTGTGTGTGTATGTTTGCTTTTGTTTGTGTTAAAGTTTGAATGATTAAGTCAGTCTTTTTTACTACTGTTGCTGATATTTATAAACTCAATGTAGCTTCATTCCAGAGACCGTAAGGGGTTGGAACGCCCTATAAAATATTGTACTTGTCTTCTTTCAAGAGATTATAAGAATCTCATGAGTGTAAGGGAAGAATAGAATAATCCGTCCCAAGGATCGCCGTTTGGCATCACGAGGCTTGCCGAGTGATGACAAACGGTGATCCCGAGGGACGGATTTTTCTAGAATAATGGTTTCTTTTTCTAGCTCACCAATGTTTTTTTTTTTTTTTTTTTTTTTCTTTTTTGTGAAAATAAGCTTCCAGAAGTTCCTGGATATGCTAAAATGCAATTTCACATGATGGCGTCACTCATACATAACAATGACGTCACTTGACGACAATGTGCGTGAGTTCCAATACAACCAATGTATGAAGCCCTTACGTGACAGCCTGGGTAAGATAGCATGAGTTAGATAAGATTTTCTAACCCAGGGTAAAATCTCAGATGGTTCTATCCGGTGTGCAAGAAAATCGTTCCAAGCTCTTATACCAGAGGGCAAAAAATGATATATACTTTCTTATGCAAGTGATGAGACAGATTTCAACAAGTAAGTAGCGGGAGTGTCCAATATCCAAGAGAAGATAATCAGACAAGTCTGAAAGAATTTCATATGATGTTTAGAAGGCTTCCATGCGAGCTGAACATTTTTGTACTTCAACAACAGCAGAATCTAGGGCGAAGATTTTGTACCACTAAAATGCATTTAAGCCCCCCGATGGCTTAGGCTGCTGTTCTTTCTGAAAGCCGAGACAGGTAAACTTGATATAAAAAAACACGAACTGGTATTCTAGTTATCAGTTTACCCATTGTTTCAGCGATTATGACGTAATTTTCGATTGTTGGCATTGTTGTGTTGATTCAGCGTCATTGGAGACATCATTCAAAAAGTGCAACGTCATCATGACCTGACAATGACACATGCCGTGAGATTATCAAGCAATGTGCAACAATGCAGTTAATATGATAGGTAACTGATAAAGGGTTTGATTTGGTTAACTGACCGTCTCGACATGACCATAGTTGATGATTGGACGTAAAACCACAGACTAAATAGAAAGTTTATGGTTTATAATTTAGAATCAATTTTCTGAAGAGTACATTTAATCTACAGTATACAACGGGATTTTATTAAGAACGTACGTATGTTCGTTTGTACAATAAATTAGCCACGAAGAGAAATGGTTTCAAGCACGACAAAGACAGATACAGACCACTCTAAATGGCTTGGTGAGATAGAAGTACCACGCAAGTACAGTTCTAATTAGGCTTATAGCGACTTATTTCTGGGTAATTACCTACAGCTAGTTATAAAGCAATTTTACAGCGAGTTTATATCAACAAATGCGTTTGACGCACGTATCTCTCCGTACATTAAAGCGCTCGATCCATAATGAGGAGGATGTTTATTCGACACTTACATGTACATCTATTATATATAACAATGCATATCATAATTGCTATAAAGTTATATTACTAAATATATAATTATTATCATTATTACTATACTTTTAACTAATATATGAGAGCAGTCTGATCTGGGTCCACATCGTTTGCCAAAGAGGCTTCTTAAATATTTCAGCAGTCGAGAAAAGCAGGCGACTTTTGTTGCGATTGGCGGATCAAGGGTTAAATTAATCATACATGTACCCTACCCATACTCTACTCATACTTATGTTCTCTTTCATTTCATTCAGACGAAACATTAATTATTTATTACCTAGACTTCTTAATTTTTGGAAACCAGATACACTACCTAGAATTACCAACTGTTATGATGTACACGCCTATATGCCGCAACATCAGTATTTAGCGTTTTTCGTGTACATTATAACCGTCTATACTTCTTTGTACTATATCTTAAAGCATAAGATATCAAAACGTAACAACATATACGTGTGTGATGGCAAGCACAGACCTGAGCACTTTCTCTTTATTCATAAGACAAAATTTCATAACAAAAAATGTACAGCCAGCCAGCATCCTTCGTTCCAAATGGAGTTCCTTGCTTAGGAAGTAGCTCAAGGTTCAAAACACATTGTGCATCAACTCATCCATAAAACCAATTTCTCAATTTTACAGCCTATCTGAAAGAAACTGATAACCAATCGAATATCAAATAAAGACAAGAATTCGTGGAATATCTTAAAACGTTTTGCTATATAACTTTCAAGTCTACATAACCAAACATTTTTCGAACCATGAGGGTGGGTGGGAGGGTAATCGCACATAAACCGAAAAGAATTTCTCATTTGGTCTGTCTAGCCTCGAATGACCATACAAAATCATAAATGATGATTTATACCCTTGCTGAGCATTCATTGCACTTAAATCACGAGTTTCTTGACCTAACATGAGCTAAACTAAGGAAATTCCATGAATTTCTCGTGCCGAACAAGTGAGTTCTTTTATACCGTATTTGCTGTAATACAATTACAGAACACAAGTTCACTCTCTATAAATCCTACCTTTCTTCAATACTTGAAGAATCCAAATAAATATCGCATCGGTTAATAAATATATACATCTGAGATTAGTTAAGGTTGATATGCATGGAGGAAGTGGTATATAGAGTAGATGTGGTAGGGTTGGAAAGGCAGGGTAATTTAGGTTTGGATAGGCTAGTAGAAGTTATGGTAATGGTGATGTTGAGTGCAGCAGAGCATTGCAGGGGATGGAATATCTTACTGGAACACATACAATGAAGTCAATCTTCTCACGTCGTTTGTCTCTAAGTTTTCAATAAAATAAAAAGATTATGTAGAGCTACAGTACTGTTTTCTGGGAAAGAAACTCTGATTAGGCAGTTAGTTATATTCCTTTAGCTCATTCATTTTAGTGTTGGTAAAGTATACCTGGATTTCCTTTTCACAAGTTTAAAGAAGGGCAATATGTAGAGAATACTAGGTAAGTGTCTTTTGATATCAAGTTTACCAGGCAAGGCTTTGAGAACACTTTTTGACATCGCGAGGCTTGCAGAGAGATTCAACAAGCGTTCGCAAAGCCGAGCCTGGTAAACTTGACATCAGAAGACGCGAACCTGGTATTCTATTTATCAGTTTACCGATCGTTTCACTCTTCAAACTTGCGATTATGACGTAATTTGTTATTTCAGTGTCATTGGAGACGTCATTCAAAAATGCAACGTCATCATGACCTGATAAAGGTTCATGCCGTGAGATAGACAACGTTTATCAAGCAACGTGCAACAATGCAGTTTATAACGAGCATAGCGACGGCTGCGAAGCAGCCGTCATCAAAGCCGCAAGGCTTTGATGAGCGTAGCTCGTATCTAGGTATCGCGTATTTTTAAAGAAGCCTAACTTGTTTGGAAAACACAACACTAACAAGTCGAGTCAGCTGGATCCGCTGGTTTCCATTTTGTGTTGCGTCAGCACTAAAATGTCGGGTACCATATATGAAATCATTCTGTAGATTGGTTCCCTGGGAACTGGGTTTTTAATGAAGCATACAATTATTATGAAATCATAGATATAAGGTTCTTATCCTGTATGAGTTGACTTGTCATAAGGTTTCTCTTCTGTGTGAATTTACATTCTTAATAATGTTACATATTTAATGTAACCTTGGTTAGATGTAGTTTTAACGTTATAAACTATATGTGTTAAGGAGAGTTGTTACCATATTGTATCATTTTGGGTAATACTATTGTATTAGCACTTCATTAAAATTAATAAGAATCAGGGAACTTACTATCAAGGCTTACATTTATGTTTTTTGCCAATCCATAACAGGTTAAGCACTGAACATATCAACTTCTACCGATAAACATACTAGCATGGTAATTCAAACTAAGTCAGTATTAAGTAACATAATTAATATATATTTTTCTTTCCATTAATTAGGACCATATGTTCACAACTAGTTACAAAATATGTGGACGACGTTATTTGCTCCGTATGAATTTATCCATTTAAACAGTTCTTAAGTAGAGGAGATTTTAAGCTATTGAATTAAAGGGTACACCCAGATAAACGTCATATACGCAAATAAGCTGTATCGCAGACATGCCAATCAATATGAGAGCGATTCCTGGATGACTTATAAAGTCCACGATACAAATTTTATGCTTCTAGTGCTTCTTGATTTAAAGAAGTAGGGAATCTTTCATTCATAACATTTGGTCACATGAAACAGTTGACCCCCATCTCAAAAAAGTTTACATTTTAATTCATCAAGTTCATCTTAGTTGGACAAGTTTTCCATGTTTTAACTTACAAATGAATGCTCTTTACCATACAATCAAAATTATTGTTCTGTATTCTTTTTCGAGACATAAACTAAAGCTGTTATCCAAGTGTTGCGTTTTTAAAGTCCATCAGTATATAAAAGAACAATGTGACTGCCTGTTTATACGATTAAGCCCAGCTACGCTGCTGGCTCATTTCACACATTATAATTGTCACGTTGTTGTGTTGGCTATTGCACTGATGGAAAAATCGGATTTTAATTGAAACGTAATTAATTAGTCTTATGTGTCAGCTTTCATTCTTTTATGATGAAAGATTACCACAAAATCAGTTGAGTAGATAAAATCTGCACGACCTGTAGCTGTGCACTATAATCACTGTAAGAGTCCGTCCGTCCGTACTCACAAATGGACCCTTGTTGGATACTTAAAATTTCCGAAAGTTTTCTATCCCAAGCCCAAACACCCTAATAATTTCTTTAGATTTATAGTTTTTAAAAATCAATTACGGAATAAACCTAATTTACGGTCTATTCCGTAAAAATCATCTGGGATTTGGTGCGTACTTACGCTTTCTTTGCTACTTTTTCTAACACTGTAACAAGTATCTAACTGTAAGAGCGCCCGTCCGTGGTCAGTTAGTGAAAATATTCATATTAGACTAGTAAGGTAGATTGGTTCCCCACGTTGATAAAGCTCCACTTCCGCTACGCATATTACGTTTGGTAACTAGTAATTTTTTACCAGTAGAGAATCCCACTCATCCGACTGCGCATGCTCCAGAAAGAGCATCTGTTTACATCCTGGGTCAATTTCGCACATCAAAATGAGAAATGAACATGTACTGAAAACTGAGAAGATTTGCCGCACTTTCTTTTCGATACAAAGCCTTTCAAATATTGCTGTTATTGGTAATTTCGATTTTAATAATTTTTTCAATGTACTTAGATTTTGATGTAATCGATTGAAGATACCTGTCCAAATAGCGCAAGTGGTAGCGCTTTAGCTTAACGAGGTTAGGGTCTAGAGATCGAATCCAACACACCTGATTTTTTTTCTTCCGCATATGGTATTTTTTCAAGTAGAGAACCTGCGCGTGCTCCAGAAAGAGCGTCGGTGTTGAAAAAGTTCATAAATAGGCCAGGTATTATATGAATCCAGTGTGACCCAAATTCAATTAAATTTTTTACTATATAAAAGGCACAGAAAGTGGACTGGGTGGGCCAGCTCATACTCACTTACTATCCAATGATGCAAACCATGTTTCAAGGTCACCAGTCTTGTGGTTCATGTAAAGAAGGTTTAAAGGGTATTCACTACCTAAAAATAGTATGTGAGCATGATCAGGAAATACCACAATCACAAACAGCAGACAACCCCATGGCACTGCAAGGAAGAGACACACAACCATCAAGAGACACCAGGAAGACAAACTAATACATCCTTGGATCATCGTGGCTACAGCATGGGATAGAAATGTATAGAACTCCCGTAAAACAAAAATCTGCACCCTGCAGAGCGTGTCTGCATGGTCTGTGGAAAGAGCGCACAAGAGGTCCGAAGGATCGAATCCACAAAAAGATCAGACATAAACGACAAAGCATTGCTCGCCAAATATGGGGGCATTAATGTAGAGAGTGGCGTTAGGCTTAAATGAAATATATGTGTGGTTCCTGTTGCCTACATACCCTAATTTTTTAACCCTATATACCCTAAACAATAAAATGGTCTTTGGAGAAAAAATGGGCACTTTTTCAATTTCTGTCACTATTTTTTTTGTTAAATGTTATAACAAAATTTAATAATTTCCCTACCTACCAACCCTAAATTTTCTTGGCATGAAACAGGAACCACACATATACTTCATGTAGGCCTTATGTGTAGAAACTGTTACTCGAAATTACAGAACCTCGATCAAAGATGTAAACTTTTTTATGAGGAGTGCCAACGAAATGCAAGGATAGTGATGCGTGCTAATACTAAAAGAATGATGCGCTCCTCTCCTCTCTCTGGACCACAAAAGAGAATTAACTTCTCAAAAACACCAACAAAGACACGCAAAACACAACGCAAAACACAATTGTTTAAAGAGAGTGCCACCCCTGAAAGTACCACACCCGAGGAAATTGGCCTTAAAGAGGATTTTGTTACTGGTAGGATGTGTTTCCAGGCTTTAAGTGACCCCCGTTTTTCTTTTTTAAACAGCTGTAAAATGATATTAGAAGAACGGCACTTAGCACGTGGATTTAAATGCACACCGTGTAACTAAAACCTATGGATCCCCGGAGCCCCCCCCCACCTTCCTAAAAAATCACAAGTTATTGTGATAGCAATTAGCATTTGGATCCCCCTTGGATGGACCTCCCCTGAAAATCTGAAAATGTTGGACCCCCTCTGGATCCTTGGGAAAGTATAGTTTTCTCTTCAATAAAACCATTGCCCCCCCCCCCTCTGTAAAATAAGCTGAGGACTAAAAACGTCTCACTCTGGACCCCCCCCCCCCCTGTCAAAAATTCCTGGATCCGCGCATGATATTATACATGCTTTAAAGGCATATTACGGGGGTCGCGCACATGCGTTTCTTTTTCGCCACGCTCCCTAACTGTAAATGATGACCATCCCGCCCCCTCCCCTAAAATATCCACAATTTTATCATAGATCCCATAAAATATTTATTCAATCTGAACCCCCTAAAATTATTAAAATTTAAAGTTAGACCCCCTCCTTAAAAAAGGTCCGAGTCCACATAGGCTACGAAATATCAGAGTAACCCCCATCCGATCGGAAATCCCCGACACAGGCATGCACGGACCCAGAAAGTGTTGTTAGAGGGAGTCCAATTTATCTTTAACAACTTTTTTTTATGGTGAGAATCCAAATACCTTTCAAGATGTATTTCAAGATTAATGGCCCAACATTGAATTCTGGCTTGCCTTTGAGATTTTCAAGTGGATCCAGACGAGTATTGCTAAATAAATCCTATAGCTTTGTGATTTTGCTGGGCCCGGAGCCCCGGCCCCGTCTGGATCCGCGCATGGATAGTTTTCCTCGTAACCTGGCTTATTTAATGAACATGAGACAGAGGGGCCGCGGGTTCGAGCCTCACAGGCGTCACTGCGTTGTGTCCTTGAGCAAGACACATTAATCATAGCTTAGTACCGGTTCAACCCAGGAAGACCCGTCCCTACATAACTGACAGATTGTTGATGGGACGTAAGAATCAAATCAAACCAATCTCCTTCGCAATGCTGGTCCAATGTCATGTGCTCCGGAAACATAAACTTCTTTTAACACCAAACACATTATTCAGAATACAGGCACAGAGGATTTTGTAATAATATAGTGGTGTTTAATATTGAGAGAATGGTCGACATTGTTGCGTTGGTTCGATGTTGGTACAAGGTTGGTATGCGGCGACGTCCACATTTCCACCAACTACCAACGTGGGCCCAACGTATCTTTGCTATCTGTGTAGTGACCCCAAACACAAAATATGACGTCCGCTGATATTGTTCACGAATTCCAAGCATACTCGCACCTGGGTGAGAAAGGGGGGGGGGGGGTACTCTAATATTTTCATACATACGTAGGCCCGGGCCATTTTTGGGGTTAACTTTTTGGTGTTTTGTGATGACCCCAAAAGATATCCACAAAATCTTCATACCCCCAAAAATTTTCATTTTTCTGAAACCCTCAAAGGTATTGAAATTCAAAATTTTGAACCCCAAAATGGTGCGAGCCCACGTATGAATGAAAATATTATAGTACACCCCCCCCCTCCACTCTCTCCTCGCAGACAGAAACAGGGGCCATGGGCGTCCAGACTCAAATAACAGAAAAAAGGGTGTTTTTTGTTGTTTTTTTTGCAACAATACTTTTTACGGTTCAAAAGGGTCGAAACATTTATCGGGGGGGGGGGGGGGGGGGGGGGGGGGGGGGGGTGCAACTTTTTACTATTTTTTATTATTATTTTTTTTTTTTGGGGGGGGGGGGTTGAAGGGGTGCAAATCCTTATTTCTATAGAAACCTATATAGCTTGTAAATTTCGGGGGGGGGGGGGGGGGGGGGGGGGGTCCGGACCACCTATCCCTCTCTGGATTCGCGCATGGGTAAGAAATAAGTAATTGCCCACTTCCCTGTCACGGATTGAGTTTTCTGAAAGTCTCAGAAGGTTTACCGGCCGGCGCAGTCGGTAACATGTCTGACCACTGTTTTTTTTTTTATTTTTTATTTTTTTTTTTTTTTTCGGGGATGGGGGGGGGGGAGCAAATGCTTATTTCCAGCGAAACCTTAAGAACTTGTGATTATTATTTATTTATTTATTTATTTATTTTTATTTTTTATTTTTTTTTTTTTGGGGGGGGGGGGTGTCCGGACCACCTATCCCCCTCTGGATCCGCACATCGGTTAGAAATAAGTAATGGCCCGCTTCCCCGTCACGGATTGAGTTTTGTAGATGCAAACTGAAAGTCTCATAAGTGTTTCCCCTGTGAACATTTGAAATTCCAGAAAATAGTTGTACCGGGCCGCGTTGCGTCTGACTAGATGCGGGGTAACTGTCTTCTTGTTTATTTTCGGGTGGCGGGGGATGCTTATTTATATAGAAACCCATAGAACATGTGATTTTTTAGGGAGATGGGGGGGGGTTAGGGTCCGGACCACCTTACCCCCTCTGGATCCACCGTCCAGTGTTGGGTTGGGGATGCTTATTTCTATAAGAACCTATAGAACTTGTAATTTTTCAGTTGCCATATTCCTGATAATAGAACAAAATAAACTTTATAAAAAAAAATCCATTCCGCACGTACAATTGGGCCACTATCGGCCCGCCAACGAACCACCATCCACAGGTTCGTCGGCGGGCCGATAGTGGCTCGTGATGGGATGCTAGCTGGGAGCAGTTGTTTAAAAATCGCAAATGCACTTTTTATTCAATACCGCAGATGGACTCAAGACGTCACAGGTATTTTCCAATACTACGTATTTTTCCATTACTACGTCAGTGTATATGCTATAAATAGACGCAATGGCGTTTAGTAGTTACCTGTCTTAATATGCTGACAAGCTATTAAAGGGAGAGAACCAGTCTAATCATTCTGCCCTGATCGCTGTTTTCCTTCTTAATGATTGGATGAAAAACTTTAGAAAGTAATGGAAAGGATACTTTTTGATATCGTTCATTTCTATTTGCCTGTGTTCAAACAGTCATGTCAAATAATATATTTAAAGTCATGACAGGCAATCGGATACAAAAAAAAATATTATGTAATGTCATGTGACACAATTCTACTTCCTGTCGTCTGCTTTTTGACAGATCGCGCGATCTCCTGTCATTGAGTGTCAGAAAGGCCGCTGTCAGAGCTCTGGTAAGATGTGTTTACAAACTTTCCAATAGCTGATAAATACTCACATAAACGGCAGATTTGACTATTCAGCGTTTGTTAATGTATTATTTTTATTTCTGAAGTGTGCATGGTTTTTGCTACCGATAATGTAGTTCCAATCGCCTGCTGGGTGCATTTCCGCCTTTGTTTACATTATCTGACAGCAACACCAACAGCAGAAGAGGCGATTGGAAACAGTAACGAGACATAGAGTACAGAAGCACAGAGAGATCAATCTAAAGCAGCGGTAACTGGACATCTCGGCCCCAAACAAACTTTGACCAACTCCAATTTTTACATTTTTGATAACACAAAATACAACGTAAAGACCTTGATTTTAGCATGAAAATATATCATTCAACTTTCATAAAGAACAAAATTGGGGAAAAAGAACTGTTTCAATGTGTAAAAGCAAAGTATCTATATGCACTCTACCAGGCAGCCTGTCTCTCAAAGTAGTGTGGGGTATGTTGTACAGTTTTGCAGCTTTTCTCACTGGCATCTTATTTTCTACACACTGAATGTAGGCATTTGTCAGTGCATCAGGGGCATAGACTTTTTTGGTTTCTTAATTCTGTTCTGGTGCAGAATTTGTTGAGGTTTTGCCTCAAAAAAAAAGGGTAAAGAAACACACACAAAAAAACATCATAAATATGTGTTCTATTCTAAGACCCCAAGCTACAAAAAATCAATATTAAAATAGCTTGGCCTAATAATTGTGTTACGCTAACACGTGACTTCCATTCATAAAATGTCTATATTGCAGACGACTGGCTTCAATTTTGCCCAAACTTCGGAATTTTAGAAAATCACGTTAGTTATGAAGGGGCATTTTCCGACATAAGTAAAAGTGATTAAAATAAGCTATCTAAAGTTAAATATGCTGTACTTAACTGTTTGTGCCTCATTTTGACAGGATCAACTTTTTCTCACAGTGTTTACACTTCCGTTAAAAATTCCCACAGTCACTCTTGTGCGCACTCAAGATTTCGCGATATTACAGAGTAAACAACAAACATGACAGACGTATGGAGCAGGTGAATGTAGGGTATTTGACAATGTATAGAGCCACAGTTCACTAACAGTTACAGACATCAGGAAGACAAATTTATTTTAAAGCAACTTTAGCAACAAGCTTTCTCTTTTTCTTTATCTATATACTGCCTGGCGCTCGCTTTCGATCATTATTGGCAGGTGTACATTGTACACTCCGGGTTTGCAGGATGAAACTTACAAGATATACCTCCGAAATGAGTCTGTAAAACCAACCAGACAAAAATGACGAGTGGAAGTGAAATAATTTGAAAGTTGTGAAGTAAAAAACATTTTAGACAGGCACGTATCAAATAATAACAGGAGTTTCATTGTTGAACATTATTTGAAAGTATCATATCTAGACTTGCTACAAGCCATATTTCAAATTTCTAGGTGGTCTCTGAAGCTGAGCAGGCAGATTTGAATCTCACTTTGACGAAAACCCCAAAGACTGGTTTTGTCGTGCCGAGGCCGATTTCATACAAAGGAATATAATCATAAAGGTAAAGTTTGATTAGGACAAAATCCACCCTTTATTATCAGCATGACGGCCCTTGATCTCTGTACAAAACAAGGTTGGGCAGAAAATTCCGCCCCCGGTATTTTTTTGCCGTGAAATACTGGCAAATATATTTTTTTGCTGTAAAATGCAGCAGATATTGAACTAACAAGTGTGCTAACCACTGAGCTGCCAAGCTTTCTGTTCCTCAACAAGATGATGCAGCAGATATTGTTAGGAAGTTGACTTAAAATAGTATAACTTACTAAATGAGTGAAAATTTAAATATTGAATATGAGGCTACAGTACGAGCATAAACCTTTGAATGCATTTAAACATGTTAAAACAGCCAAAAATGAATCTTAGACTGAAATTTTGAAATAATTTTTTTACAATAAATAGTATCTTTAGCCCTTATCATGCTGAATATTACTACTACACAGTTACACTTCTCCCAAATTTTATCCTGTTTAGCTTAATTTGTCTGGAAAACAGTGGAGATCCTGATGAGATGGCCTCTGAAAGAAACCAGCTGATCAGGATCAAGTGTTTTCAAAAATGGTATCAACGGGACAAGGGTTAATTCTGGGTTCAGCAGGACAAGGGTAAATTCTAATTTGACCTTTAAATGGGTAGAAAATTTACCACTATTTCGCGGCAAAAAATATATTTGCCATGCTGGGAAATACCGATAAATTCCACCGGTAAATACTGGGGTGGAATATTCTGCACTAATATCACTATATCGCTAAATGCTAAAATTAGCAAATATTGTTTGGTTTGGCTATTAATGGTGAAGTAATGTTTTCACTTAATCAGAGATAATTTATAGTCATTCACTGCTTGCTACTTTCAAATGTAGTGTTTTGAGTAATGCATTCTGCATATAAACACAAAAGTGCACTTATGACTTTAATGGTGCCATCAGCAGACATGTCTATCCTGGATAGTCTAAATTAACATGCTCAGACAATAGGTTGTGCACATTTTCAAGTTAGTTTCTTTTTTACTATTACCAGGGGTGTGAAAATAGCAAAACTTTCTACTTGTCCAGGGACAAGTAAATGGCCATAATGTACTTGTCCAAAGAAAATTTTTCTTGTCTGATAGTACAGATTAGCTTATACCTTTCTGTGCTTAAACAATTTACACTTTTAAAAACAGTATGAAACAATGCAGATATCAGCTCTTGTAAGCAGTGTAGATCCAGATTAGCTGACTTCTGAAGAAGCCAGCTGATCAGGATCCACACTGTTTTCAATGCAGCTTGTGAACTCATAATAGTTAATCAAAATGTGAAATAATTTTTTTAATAACTTTATACAAATTTTGTACTTGTCCAAGGACAAGTAAATTGAAATTTTCAACTTGTCCTGAATGAAATGGGACCAGGTCGGACAAGTTGAGCATGGTATTTCCACAGCCCTGATAATTACCAATGGGATCCAAAGGCCTAAAGTGCACAATACAGCCTCATAAAGGCACCAGCCTGCATCTTCCCTGCATGATGGGATACAATTAGCCTAGATATATGAAAATGCAGATATTCTAGCCAAGCTAGTACATAGGTCTATAAAAGCCTTTTCAGCATAAAATTGATATTTGTTTCTTGCTTAACTAACTTTACTCATATATTTTGCGTGCTAAAAATTTCTCATTTAGAATGTTCTTTTGAGTTACCATGTTTGATCGAGAAGTAAGGAAAAATAACATTTCAATTACAAATGAATCCTCTTTCTAATTAACCTGTCTATATATGGTAAAAATAACAAAAAAGGCTGATATAGGAGAACCAAAACATTAACCTAAACATTTACTCAGGTTACAAACTTGGTTAATGATTGGCCTGAAAATAATGAGTGTTCGGATATTTCAGAGAGCTGATGAAACCTTAGTGGACAACATGGTGGGATAGTTTAAGATCTCCAGTCTATAAAAGGTAAACTTTTTTTATGACACTTATATGGCTGAACAATTTTAGGATTACTACAGGAATTCAAGCCACAGTGACACTTTAAGCTCAAAAAGATTGGTGACTACAATTTGATTTCATTTATCATATATCAAAGGTTAAAGTTAATCAAATTTAAATACATTCTACAAAAGAAATATACAATTGTAATAACCACTTTGATTTTATATATGAGGTTGCAGTATCTTTTGCATCGGGAAGCATTTATTTATGATGATAAGGAGCTCTGATAAGCATCTGCATAGGCACAGTCTCGACAGAGCCTTGTGTTTCTAGCATACACAAAGTAGAGGAAGGTTCAAAGTTTTAGCCCATCTAAATATGTTGGAACAGGCATGTAAAAGAGGCTTTGGCACAAACGCAAGTACCAGGATCTGATGTACTCACAGTACTGGCCCATATTGGATAAACAGTATCTTAAATTCAGGATTAGGCCATCCTTAAAAATATATTTGTTTGTTGTGTTCCTACCCATTAGTTTCAGTTTGGGTAGGTAGGTAGGTTTCTTTTTGTTTTATTTTTACTTAATTTTATGACCCCTTCTTGATATCACCTTTAGAGGTCTACAAATGCTGCATATAAGGTAAGGATGCATATAATAACAGTCTCTTTAACCTTTCTTCAACTAATATTCAGCTTTTAATGATTTTAAAGAAGGATTTCTTAACAGAATTAAAAAAAAAGATTCTCAGAAAGGCAATAACATTTTCAGGGTATGGCAGCCGCCTGTTTTGGGTGGGTAGGTAGGAGCAGGGCAAACCAACATTTTTTTAAGGTTTTTACTTTCACCCATGTTCACTTATGATCTGGATTCAATGTATCTAAAAACGACAAGTTATGCTTATACCTCAACTATCTTCTTTTTTTCCAGATTAATTATGATGTATTTTTTTTACATCTGCAGCGTATATTCCAAATGGTGGCATGGTAGGAGGGGGTGCAGGGAGGGGGTGGGTCCAGAAGGCTCCATTAGAAAATCATATGTATATTCATATTACATATTGTTATTGTTTCCATCATACAATAAAGGTTCTGTTAAGTGATTCAGGCCTTCACGGGCCTTTGTTTTTCCTTTTTTAGATCTGGCTACAGCTGCTTGGAGTGTGGCTTTGTGTTCTTGGTGCCATTACTTATTTCCTGTCAAACAGAGCAGAATGAAAATGCTGAGAGATCCATGAACACCTCAAACCTACATGTTTATGAGAACTTTGGTAAATCACATTTTTATCTATTTATCATGAGAGTCCAGCATTCAAAAGTTCCTTGAAAACTACCCCAACAAATAAAATTGCAATGCCTGTCAGTCCAATACTATGAACATGTGTGTATGCAACCATGTATACACTATAATACAGTGGTCTCTTGACCATGTTGCTAAATGGTGAATATGTATGGCAAGTTACCAACGTGCTTATATTCTTTACTTTTCAGCTGTAACTCATAAGTACAGCACACTGAAGAAAATTTGAAAATTTCAAAGATTAGACTATATATACAGGACAATTCTTACTGCTGTTTATCATAATAGCAGTAATACTAGTCTTGTGCTATATAACTCATTCCAGTTGCCATGGAAGTGGATTTTAGGTAACTTTTAAGTTGAAGGGTAAAGCAACTATGCATGCAGTTGCGCCAGAAGACGACAGAATATTTTTATTCTGTGCCTCAGTCTCTGCACTCTGGTGTCTCTTCAGCTTAGGGTTAAATTTGTAAACCATTATCCATTTACATGGTGACATATCCTCTAGCAGCTTAATGTGATTCTAAGCTGATGGTGATGTCAAATTATTGAGGTATTTTTTTCTACAGCACACTTTGCCTTATATAACACATTTAAGAATGGGACAAACCTCAGCTGTATATGATATTCACCACTTGCAACATGCCTAAAATAGCAATGAATCTATTGTATGAAATTTGGTGTAGTTAGGAGCTTTTGCTTTGGACATATCACTTTTATTGCCTTTCGCAGTTACTGACAATTTCAAACAAGCAAAATAGCAATGCAGGCAAAGATGTGGATCTTTAGTGAATATCATCAAACTTCATAAGTAGAAAATATATATACATCACAAGAAATTCCGAAGGCCAAGCACAATAGCCTTTGGGAGCATGTTTCAATGAGCCTATGTTAGAAAATGAAACATTTGATGTTAATTGCTTTTTGAAATCTACACATCATAACCGATCATCAAGCTAAATATTCATAAATAAACTTACTGAGCAGTTTGTGTTCCTTAACTTTATAAAGATTTGACAGATTTTAAGAATATTTGACGTTGATCTTTGATGCCACCGTCATATTCATATTCATAGACTTTTCTTGTGCTTTACAAGCTATTTAGGCAATCATTGTGTCAAATATGGGCACTAGGTAAGAAAATTCAAAAGTAATATGCCGTATTAGTGTTAGAAATAAGCCAGAGAACTCAACTTGTCGGTGGGCAACTTGCAGACAAAAACAACAAATGTCCCCCACAATTTTTACTTGCCTTGCCACATGATTCACTTAACATATCTAAAAATTCTTATAGGTTCAAAATGCGAAGATGCATTGGCAAGCAGTTGAGACCCTGATCAGACTGCTTCCCTAGGAGCAGTCTGATCTGGGTCTGCACTGTTTGCCTGGACATGTTTGACCAAAAACTTAGGTTTATAGTTTTAGACCATTTAATATGGCATGGCAGTCTAATTATTTATGAATTTCAGCTTGTCCAAGGGGCAACGTTTCCAGTCTATCAAATTGCCCCCAGCAAATTTAATATGTGTCGGCAAGTGGGCAATTGCTTATTTCTTACACTGCATGATATGCAAGCTTTAAGTAAAATTTGTTTGACATTTGAATCCGAGGCCAAATTGATTTTATAACTAGTCTCGTTATCTAAACCCCATAGACAATTATTATACCAGATATGAACAGCCTATTTCTAGATCAAACTAGAACACATTCGATGGCGCGCCATCGCAAATCCCCACGCTCTCGACAATATCTAATGGTATTTGATCCTTTGACCCCATCCCTAGGTCACCAGTTTGATCCTAAGGTAAAAATTTTCAATGTATCCTGGTCTACTGCTCACCCCCTTTGATTTGATATGCCACATGACCATGTTCAGAAAATTAAATTTTTGACTCCCCCAGCACCAAGTCCCAAATCCTGGGGCATGCATGACCCAGGGGACAGAATGAAAATCTCGTATAATATGTTTTATATCTTTCATTAGTGAGAAGACACACAAAGTTTAGTTTAAAAATCTTTGAAATTGACTTTGTAATTGAGATTTAATGATATTTGACCTACTGGCCCCTCCCCAAGGCCCCAGGAGATGGGGACCCAAAAAATTGTGCCGTTGCATGTTCCATTCATGTAAGTAACTCACACACCAAATCTGGTTGAAATTATGGGAAAGTTTTTGGACCCCCAAACCCCCCCCCCCCCCCCCCCCCCCCCCCCCCCCCCCCCCCCCCCCCGTGGTACCCCAAAAGTCCCACCCCTGGGACATGACCAAGGCGACGGAATGAAAATCCCGTCTTGTAAGTTTTATATCTTGCCATTGTGAGAAGACACACAAAGAGTTTGGTTTAAAAATCTTTGAAATTGACTTTGTAATTGAGATTTAATGATATTTGACCTTTTGGCCCCTCCCGAGGGCCCCAGGGGGTGAGGACCAAAAAAATTGTGCCGTTGCATGTGCCATTGATGTAAGTTACTCACACACCAAATCTGGTTGAATTTCGGAAAAAATATTTTTGGACCACTCAACCCCCCATGGTACCCCCAAGTCCGATCCCTAGGGCATGACTCAGGTGACTGAATAAATATCCCGTCTGATATATTTTATATCTTTCTTTTGTGAGAAGACACACAAAGTTTGGTTTAAAAATCTTTGAAATTGACTTTGTAATTGAAATTTAATGATATTTAATTATATTTGACCTTTTGGCCCCTCCCCAGGGCCCCAGGGGGCGGGGCTACAAAAATTGTGTTGTTGCACACCCTGTTCATGTGAGCAACTCACACACCAAATTTGGTTGAATTTCGTCCAATGGTTTAGGAGATAGCTTGACGGACAGTCAGACAGACGGACGGAGGCGATTGCAATATCCCTGGCGCTTTTTTAAAAAAGCATGGGGATAAAAATGAATGAGTTTTGGACATTCATATTTAAGAATACGTAACCTGGCCCTCTAACGGTATTGCCACTTCAATTAGGAAATGGTCATAATTGACAAATTTTGGGCGGAAAGAAAAAGAATTAGAAGAAGAACAAAATCTATAACACCTCCCCACTTTGTTTGGGAGACTTAAATATATAAGTAAAGTAAGTAAAGTAAGTAAAGACATTATTTTATGAGGGTGACTCAGTTGGTATAACCAATCTTCCCTGAGGTCCTCTTAACACAAGCACAGCATACATGAAATAACAAACATGACAAATTATTTACAAATACGAGTGAATATGAGTGGAAAGAAAATGATGCAAAATTTAAAAAAAGGGGGGGTGGTTGAAAAAATTAACCTTTAATAATGTATGTTTAAATACATTTTTGCTCTGTAAAACATCGAAACTGATTCGGCGGTGGAGGTATGTGAATACAAATATATAAACTAAAGGTCTTTCATCCATGTTATACATTTTTTAACAAAATCACCAATAGTATTGGCATTTCTTATTTCAAGTGGAATGATATTCCAAATTAAAGTACCTGAATAAGATAAGCTGTTTTTAAACATGTTTAATTTAGGCTTTGGTGTTTTAAAATTTTTGTTTGAATCTGAACACAAAGTCATTGTATCTTCATTATTACACCCTTTAATTTGGAACATTTCCGTGATGTAAATTGGTGAAATGCCATGCGTTACCTTGAACATTACTTTAGCTTTGTTGACGAAAACTAATTCTTCAAATGACAACATATTTAATTGTCTTCCCACATCTTCCAATGATATATAATCTGTACCAAGTATTAATTTACAGGCTCTTCTCTGTAATTTTTCAATTTTATGTAGATTAGAATTAAATGAATTCCCCCAAACCACACAACAATATTCAAAGTGAGGCTTAATATAAGCATTGTAAAATAACACTCTGTGTTGTAAAGAAAGGTATGATTTTATCTGAAACAAAAGCCAAAGGTATGACGATATCTTTTTGAAATTTATGGAAATTAAATGCAATTTTTTAGTTTGCACTGGGTGATGCAAAGCATATGATTTAATGTCTGTGAAGCCAAAAATAAAATTCAAATATTTTGCATCACCCAGTGCAAGCTGAAAATCTGTATTTCAATCCCTTGAAAGACCTAATGCAGATTCCCCCTTAAATAAAAGAAGAACAATTATCAGCTCATCTGAGCTGAAGGCTCATGGGTGATTGAATTGTATACCAGTGACTCCACTTTGTGTCCCTCCGTCATCTGCCCGATTGTTAATTTTTTCGAATATATGGTTCTCCAAAACAACTGGGCCAATGAAACTCAAATTTCATATGGATACTCCTTATGATGTGGGAACTAAAGTTTGTTCAAATTGTCTTGGTCACATGGGAATGAGATTTCAAGGTAATATTAATGTCATATCATAAATAGAATCTAACATTCATGTTTTTTGTATTATTGAATTTATTAAACACGTTGCAGAAAGAGATAACATGCTTGGCAAGCCTCGCATTTTATCTTTTTTACCCAACTCATTTCATAAATTCAATAAAACATGAGCACTCATGTAAGTAAGAAAAGGGCAAAGCTCCGGAATTGATACAATCAAGCACCACACCTGACCCAGGATACCAATCGGAAAGTGACAACTTCACAATTAGACATCAGAAACGAGAGCCAAGAGGTCAGCCCTTTCTCAGCAGGTGACCACAAGGCATCAATAGACAGACTCACGAAAGATCCTCCATTTAACACACTTTTCCAGAACCCAAAGGTTGATGATATTTCAACTTGGTATGTAGCATGAGGAATGTTGGGCCTACTGAAAATGTTCAAATGGCGGGCCTAGGTTTTGACCTACTTTGTTATGTGTATGAATGGGATTTTTTTCGGAAAAGATTATTTGGAAACTGTCAAAACCAAAGTCATTCTCACTTGATATGTTTAACATTACGAGATAAGTTCCATAGATCAATGTTGACCTTTACCTTTCAGCAAAGGTCACTGATATTGGAGTTCCATCAACATATTGAAAAATGTTATTAGATTTTTTTAGATATACAAGAGCAATTGTTATTTTTTTAATTGCTTTATTTTCAATAAATTTGGTCTCACTTGGTATCGGATGGGGGATATTAATCGGTCAATGTCAAATTTGCATGTATAAAACAGTTTTCTCAGAAACAACTAAGACAATAAACTATTTCATATGAAGACCCCTAAAAAAAATATGCAAATAGTTAACATGCTCCAGTTGGCCTGCATAAATCTTCTCTAGAACCTGCAAGGTTGATGGCCTTAGCATTTAGGGATGCAAATCCTATGTAGATTGCACTAAAGATGATCCTAGGTTGACCTTGGCCTACTTTACAATAACGTTAATTTGATTGCTTGTGAATTTATATATGGAAAATCTTATAACTTTTGTTGCGACCCAATATCAGACGTGTGCTTCAGGTCCTTTGGGTCTTCTAGTTTATACTTGCCATGTCTTCATCTTCATTTACTCTGTTTGAGCAATTGTCTTTATTGAGCATTTAATTCAATTTCTGGAATGTTCATGGAGTCTTGGATACTTCGTGTCTCTTGCAAAGTAAATGAAGCCTGAAGGGCTACATGTCAACTTTGCAAAAGACCCAAAGTAGTCATGAACAGGCCAAAAATTGAACTTATTGCTTATATTTACATTTAATTATAAATGTATAAGACAAATATTTATAATTTAGGAAACAAAAAAAAAATTATTTTGTAATCATATTAATGGCTTAGTTGGAGGATGAAACGGAAAAGAGGAACAGCTTGAGGGAAAGCCAATCAAGAAAACAAGACGCTTATTTTGTACGAGTGAATCGTGTGTGGCTCCCAGGAATCCCTGTCAATCACAACACCAGTATCACTGCTGGCAAATGAGTTTGATGTTCGAAGCGTATTGCACAGGCAAGAGAGCTTGGCAGCTGTCAATCAAATTTGTGGCACTCGCAACGCTATGAACGGTTGCAAAAAATCTTAAGTTTCATTAAAGGCTTTCTTCAAACATGTAAATATATGGTGATGAGGATAATTGCCTCCATGTAATGTATTAATTGTCAAGTGGCGTTGTAAATAAACAAATATCATGATTGATGGAAATAGTGTTCGACTGACATACCATCATAGCAGCGGCCATTGAAAATCAAAAATGACATTTGTTTGCAACTTATTTTGCTAGAATTGCTCTGAATCTTCACAATTTACACTAGAAAATAACTAATATATAGAAAATCTTACACGAGTGATCATTTCATAATCTTTGCATAATCATTATTCACACATTGAACAGGACTTTACTTGAGAGTGCATACCAAAAAATTCATTTTCTTATTTCTCAACCAAAAGGTATGTTGTGGGTACTCAAAAGAACCATCTAAGTGAGGAGCTGGTTCTTTTGAGCGCCCAAAACATATCTTAACACTCATGAGTAAGAAAATAATTAAAATTTTACGCTCAAAAATTTTGTCTATCCAAGGTGGCCTTGGTCTATAGCATTTGAGATGTAGGGCCTACCAAGTTTGTTCAAATGATTATCCTAACTTGACCTTGACCTACTTAATATCCAGGTCAAATATGCTTCCTGAAGCATTTAAATGGATTTTTTTTAAATTGACTTCTTGAATACTGTTAAAGCCAAAGTCATTATTCTCACTTGATATGTTTAACCTGATGAGAGAATGGCTATAAATAAGTTTCAAAGGTCAAGGTTGACCTTTCAGCCGATGTCACTCATATTGGATTTGCATCAACATATTATTTTAAACAGTTTTCTTAGACACCACTTAGCCAATTGAACTCAAATATCATATGAAGACTCCATATGTTAGGTTAGCCAACATTTATACAAATTGTTCTGGTCATATGGTCAAGATGGCCATTATGCCCATATATCGTAAAAACTCTTTAAATATCTTCTCTCGAAACAAAAGATCAATGTTCTTGGGACTTGGTATGTAGCAATTTGGGGATGTGGGCCCTACTTGATTTGCACAAATGATGAATATAGGCTGACCATGACTTACTTTATGGCAAGGTAAATGGATTCCTTTTGCATTTATATGGGGAAAATCTTGAAATGTTCATTTTTAGCTCACCTGAGCCATTGGCTCATGGTGAGCCATTGCGATCTTTGGATGTCCGTTGTGCCTTGTCCGTCGTCAACAACTGATTCAAAGGACATCCTCTCCTAAACTACTGGCTGGATTACGAACAAACTTGGTAGGAATCATCCTTAAGGGCCCTCCTTAAAAATTGTTCTAAGGGTTCCGGTCAGTTGCATAACTAGGTCACACAGGCTAAAAATAGATTTTCAAGATGAAAACTTTAAAACTCTTCTTTCTGAAACCATAAGGCCTAGAGCCCTGACATTTGGTATGTGTCATTTCGTAGTGGAACTCTACCAAGTTTGTTAGGGCCAAAAATAGCCCTGTCCAGGGGTTCACATGTTTTACATAGGCTTATATAGGGCAAACATGAAAACATCTAGTCTGAAACCTTAAGGCATTTGGTATGTAGCATCACCTAGTGGACTTCTACCAAGTTCGTTCAAATTCTGACCCTAGGGCCAAAAATGGCCCGCCCGAGGGTCACATTGCTTTCATAGGCTTATATATGAAAAACATTGGAAAAATTATTTTGTCTGATACCATAAGGCCTAGATACTTGATATCTGGTATGTAGGAAAAACATTGTAAAAATATTTTTGTCTGATACCATAAGGCCTAGAGTCTTGATATTTGGCATGTAGCATCGCCTACTGGACATCTACCAAGTTTGTTTAAAATATCCCCCTGAGGTCAAAAATGGCCCCAACCCGGGGGTCACATATTTTACATAGGCTTATTTAGGGGAAACATGAAAAAATCTTCTAGACCCTTGATATATGGTATGTAGCATCAACTAGTGGACCTCTACCAAGTTTGTTCAAATTATCCCCCTAAGGCCAAAAATGGCCCCGTCCTGGAGGTCACATGTTTTACATAGGCATATATAGGGCAAACATGAAAACATCTTCTTGTCTGAAATCTAAAGGCCTAGAGCCTTGATATTTTAGTATTTAGCATCACCTAGTGAACTTCTACCAAGTTTGTTCAAAGTATGACCCTAGGACCAAAAATGGCCCCACCCCAGGGTCACATTGCTTTCATAGGCTTATATAGGAAAAACATTGGAAAAATATTTTGGTCTGATACCATAAGGCCTAGAGCCTTGATATTGTTAT
Source organism: Loripinus fragilis (assembly GCA_964019695.1). NCBI lineage: Eukaryota > Metazoa > Mollusca > Bivalvia > Lucinida > Lucinidae > Loripinus > Loripinus fragilis. The sequence goes on along the minus strand of OZ026516.1, from coordinate 46,768,432 downwards.
GTAGCATCGCCTAGTGGACCTCAAAATGACCGCAACCCCCATATATGTTTCATTATAAGCTGTAGTTGTGCTTGGACTATTTTAACATTATTTAGGAGATCAGGTGAGTGCTTCAGGTCCTTAAGTAATTATCAGGGTGAAGATATGTAAGACATTTAAAAACATATCTTGCTACCCAAAACATTCATACACTTGTTAAAGGGTCGGTATCGAAAAGCATGTGTTTTTTGCTCAGGAAACCCTGGTTTAATGAAAATACATTAAAAATAGAGAATAATCTTAGGTGTCTCAAAGGAATCATAGGAATGTCCCAGCTAAAGGGTCATTATGGTGTCTGCAGATGAGACTTTTTAAACTTTGCTTAAGTTTACATTACTTCTTATACAATCCATTTTTTCCTGTTTCATTCTTTTTCAGATACCAGATAACTTACAGCAAAAAAAGGAATGGATAAATGTTTATTAAATGGTAAGAAGACAACATCTGCCTCTAATTTTCATAACTGAATATTTAAAAAAAAACACACAATAAAATTCAATTTCACTATGAGCATCTTCTTTGTCATTTACAGAACAAGGGTAATCTTAAATATGATTTGAGTCTTCTGGTCTTTTCAATTTCTTTATTTTTTGTTATTGCATTAAGTTTTGTAACTTAATTGGTTTACTATGGAGGACACCAATAAATGTAAAAATGCAAGGAAAAGAAAGTTGGAACATTCCTATTGCAAATATCCTAACAAAACTTCAGTACCTGAACACCATAACTATGCAAAGTCTTCTTCAAGCAAAGATAATTTGCACAATAGTTCATCTGATTTGGAGCACACAACCAGGAACATATGTAGTGACACAGGTACTGAGGATTCCAACTTATATTACAGTTCAGATACAGCAATAGGAGATCTTAAATTGATGCTTCTTCATGGTCATTTGCAGATAGATGGCCAACCATTTGAACTTATCAATGTACCTGGGGATGGTAATTGTTTCTTTCACTGTCTTAGTCTGGCCTTACATGGAAACAATACTTTTGTCATGTTTTTTAGAAGATTAATTACTCAACATATTGTTTACAATTGGGATACATATAAAGATATGGCTGAACTCTGTCACAGTAAACAATTTAATTCCCAGTATCACTATTGGGAATTCATGACTCATACAAACTCCTGGGCAACTGCTTGTGAAATAAAGGGTGCATGTAGTGTATTTCATACCAACATTGTTACCTTTATGCAGGGGTCTAGATTTGATTATTTACATCAGCAAGAAGAAACAATTTTCACCAATGTTTCATATTCATTTGATTCTCAGACTAATAAAACTATTTTTCTCCTCTTGCACTGCAATCATTTCAAGCTTCTGAGGCAAACACATATCCATCACCATAGCCCAAATGTAATGGCAGGTGAGAATAGGGAAAACACGAGTGCACCTAAAAAAAAAAAATCCCATAGAACAGCAACAGTCACTACAGGTCCATACAGTAATACTACAAATACAACACAAATGGAACCTACAGATTTACCAAATTCATCCCCCTTTCATATTACTACAACAACAGCATTTACAGACTGTGTTTACTTGCCTGAGGAAGAAGATACCTTCCTTAAATGTAGAAAGTTGGGAATTGACTTTGAATCTTTCAAAGAAAATGAAACTAAAAAGGAAGAAAAATTGAGAAAAAACAGAAATTATAAAAGAATTAAAGCAGGGGAAAAGAAATACAAAGTTACCGTTGACTCTTTGCCAAACCCCCCACCTTTGTCTCAAGATAAACATTTCAATAAAGCCATGGATTCAATACGATCTTTTGAACTGTCTCAGATGTGTTTGGTTTTCAATTTTTGTTCTGTCTGTAAAGAGCGTAGGCTCAATATGAACATGGCTAACGAAAAAGTCTGTAAACGTTGTTATTCTGATAAAAATACTGTAAAAATGTTTTCCTTTGAGAACAATATGGATCCAGGTCCTATCCCTGATCAACTAAAAGATTTATCTTTAACAGAGCAGCAGCTTATTTCCAGGATTGCTCCAGCCATTCATGTCCATATGTTGAAGCATGGGGGTATAGCTTCAAGTGGCCATTGTGTCACATTTCCACAAGATGTCAATGAGCCAGCTCAAATACTTCCCAAGCTTCCTCATGAAATCAATATAATTAAACTAAGAAAAACAGGGAGAAATAATACTAATAAAGAGTTTCGGGTTCGTAGGTATTCTGTTCAACATGCTTTAGACTGGTTAAAGGATAATAATCCAGCATATTCAGATATAATCATTTGCAATGAAAGGTTAAACCAGTTACCATTAGACAATGAGGTTGATTTATTAACTTTGGACGTAAGTGATGTGAGTACCACAAATGATCTAGGCCCTGCACAAGAACAAACTGACCCAGGAGAAATATCAGGGGACACAGAATCTGGTGTTTTATTGCCTGAGCCTGTTGTCAGCATACGTGACAAGGTTGAAAAAGTTGTAGAAGAAGTCATTGGACCTGTTCATGGTCCAGTGACTGCTTCTCGTGGTACTGTCACCATCCCTTGGCCAACACGAGATGACATTCCTGTGTCTGAATTTACAACTATGCATTTTTTTTCATTGGCATTTCCCTGTTTATTTCCAAATGGTATGGGAGATTTTTTTATCAATCGTCCCAGAACTTGCTCCTCTCTTGCAGACTGGGCAGATCACCTCATCTGGTATGATGATGGGCGATTTGCTCAGCATTCTTACTTTAAATTCATTGTACATAATATGATCATGAGGAAAAGAACTTTAGAACAGAGTACCTATATTGTTCAGCAACAGCTTGGTGATAAACAACTATCAGTTTCAGACATTAAAGAAAAAATTAGAAATGGTGACAATTCTATTGCTGAAAAAATTGTGTATTTTGGTGCTTGCTTAAGAGGAACAAGTCAGTATTGGACCCAAAGATCAAAAGAATTGAGATCATTAATACAGTATCAAATAAATGAAAAGAAAGGTCTGCCATCATTTTTTACAACAGGAAGTTGTGCAGAATATCACTTTAAATCTCTTAAACGTCTCCTTGAAATATATACCCAAGAAACATCTGGTTTAAACATTGACTTAAATGATAAAAATGCTCTTTTTACCACTCTGCAGAAAAACACACACATTGTTGGTCACTATTTTGACATTCGAACGAAATCTTATTTTGAACATGTCATGGGTACAGTATTTGGTGTTGATTCCTACTGGTATAGACAAGAATTTGCCAAGTCAAGAGGAATGATTCATTGGCATGGTCTTTGTTGGAGAGCTGATCGTGAACCTCATGTTCTATTACATGATGCTATCTCGAATGGTCTCTCCGATGAAGATAGTGCCAAGCTTTTAGCAAATTGGGCTAAGTCTGAATTTAAGCTTACCGCCCTACATCCAGCAGGAAAAAATGATGATGGTCTTCCCCACACAGAGTTTTGGCCCCCTCCTGAAGGCACTGCCCCTCTACCCCCTGAAGAATCAAATCCATTGCTTAAATTATTTATGGATGTTTCTGAGACCCAAGAGTCCATTGTCCAAGACCATCTCTTACTTTCCAATCGCATAAATCTACATAGATGTTCTGACTATTGTCTGAGGAAACCACATGCTTCTTCGAGCAATAAAACAACCAAAGTTTGTAGGATGGAATTTGGTTCTGAGGAAGTACCAGGTAAGACATTAAGGGACAAGCCTGCAATAGTCAAAGACAAAATGGTTCTATGCGTTTGGAACTTGAGAGAGATCACCCAATGCTAGTCCAGCATTCCCAATACCATACTCAGGGCTGGAGGGCTAATGGAGATATTTCTTTAATTCTTTCGAAAGCTGGTGCTGACAATCCTTCTGTTGATGAAATTATTGCTACAGAAAGATATGTGTCAGGATATGCCTGCAAAGGTAGTGAGTCTACTGGTGCTCTTGTACACTTATTTAATGATCTTGCAAATGTCTCAGATGATGCTTCAGGAGCAACAGCTAAGTCTTTGTGCACAAAACTTCTTATGCACACAATCAAACGCGATGTCTCTGCTGTTGAAGCTTCATTTGAACTTTCCTGCATACCATTATTTAGATGTAGCCATCAATTTCAATCTGTTAGCATGTCAGGGTCTAGAGTTTTAGAAAAAACTGGTGCTACACTCACCAAGAGTACTCCACTAGATAAATATCTGGCAAGACCTAGAGGAGACCAGACATCTTGGTATGAATTTGTTTGTAACAGTGGTAAAGTTCCTGTTGTCTCCGGTGCCCCTGTTAGAGCAACATGGCCACTGTCAGAAGATTTCTGTCGAACTATGATGCTTCTTCACAGTAAAAATTGGAGAGAAATCAAGGATATAAAATCAGAAAACACAACTTGGTTGGATACTTTCTTAGTTTTTCTTCAAACAGACCAATGTCCTTTGTTTGTAAAAGCAGATGTTGAGCGGGCAAAACGGTATATGGTAGACCCTGCTGAAGACGATTCAGATTCTTCTAATGAAGAAAGTGATGTTCAACAACCTGAATGGATGGATCTGATAGCCCCCAATGCGGTTTTTGATGACTTCACCTCTGATTTCAAGTATGATGATGGAGGTGAAGGATATGATTGGACTGCTTCAACTTATGACTATCCACAAGACCTTGGTACAAAATTTGTTGAAAACCTATCATCAGAGCAACTCCTTGAAGATTCAGAGCTTGATTTGACACCTGTAAATTTAAATACATTGAATGTTGAACAAAAGTTTGCTTACACCTGTATAATGAATACGTTGTTTGATTATGTTGATAACCCAGAAAATTTTAAAGCTCTGCGGATGGTCATTGCAGGTACAGCTGGAACAGGAAAATCATATCTGATTAAGTGTTTAGTTAATTCCATTAGACAACTGTTTAATAGTAATAGGTCTGTTCAAGTTTTATGTCCAACAGGCAACAGTGCAAATCTCATTTCAGGTGTGACACTTCACAGTTTCCTCAAAGTACCAACTTCCTCTAAAAGTAAAGGTGAAATGATACCTCCTGATGGTTCTTTGGGGGAAAATTTACAAAAAAGTTGTCAAGGTTTACATGCCCTTTTGATTGATGAGAGGTCCATGATAGGTTGTACCACACTGGGTTGGATGGAGTACCAGTGTCATTATGCAGTCAAAGAGAAATCTGAACTTTCATGGGGTGGGATTCCTGTTGTTGTATTTTTAGGTGATGATGTGCAGTTGCCCCCTGTCTGTGATTCCCCAGTTTATAACTGTCAACTTCAGAATCCAGCTGCAATGCATGTATTATGCTCAGAAATTTGTTGGCATAAAGGTTCTAATGAGTCTTAACTAAAAATGCACAAGGAACGCCAGCTAATTATAACAATATTTAATTTGTAGTTTTTTTTTCTTCTTTTCAACAAGTTCAATTAATCATATATGACAAATTTCAATCCAAAACAATACGTAAAGTTTGTAATCGAAGTCAGTTCAGTTGGTTATCCAACTTCACAAGGAAGGAAGTCCTTTCCTGATAATTTCCTTAAAACTAGTAAAATGTCCACTTTAAATTTGGTATTCCAAAACTAAATTTTGACTGCCAGTATTGCGTTGGTATTCCAAAACTAAAAACTGCGAGAGGTGGAAAGTCCTGTCCTGCTCGTACAGTGTGCTTTTACTTAATTAACTCTTTTTTTGGTCTGCCAAATATAGCATATGTGAGTAGGCATTTATCACCTTTCATCTTTGAAGTAAAAACAAGTTAATTGATTTGTTTTGAAAACATCTCATTTCTTGGCTGTGGTCATCTAGCATAACAATACCTGTTAAATATGTTTGGACAAGAAACCTGTTAAGAGTCCGATTTTCAGTCTTAAGGGCTAATTGACCAAAGCTATTAATTTCCAAACTGCTTACATCCTATTTTTGAGAAATAAAGATTATAAAAAGTTTTAGCAGGTTTGATCAGCAGACAATGACAACAACAAGAAAATAAGAATGTTCTCACTGGCTTATGAAAGCCAAACTAATGATTTAAGAAAACTTATTAATTGACACCAAATATATACTTCCTAAAAATGGCGCATATTGCTTAGCCCTTCTCCTGCTGAATATTTTCTTTTACATTTTAAATTCCCCTTTAATTTGTATCCTGTTAACATGCATCAATTCATTTTGTAAGCATGTAATTCAATTAGAGAGGAAAACAGCACAGATCCCGATCAGATGGCTTCATGAGAAGCCAGCTGTTCTGGGTCTACCGTGTTTTCAAATCTGGATAATTGCGGGTTCAGCAGGACCAGGGTTATTCTATGAAAGAAAACATTAAAAACTATCAAAATGATAATCATAAATATTTAAGTATTTTGCATGCGAAATTCGCAGCATAATATCTCTCCCCTACTTTGTTGATTTTGGCCCCCAAAATTAAAATGAAACAATATTATACAACTTTTTGATGCTACATATATTAAACAAACTGTAGATCCTAAGGAGATGCTGCAAAATCTCATCAGGCTCTACCCTGTTTACTAAGATACATGTGCACAGATAAACAGCATTTTAGAATGTTACTTGTTAACCAATCCATATGATAATGGATTACTCAACATGAAATCTCTCTATATTGAAAATATTTACAAACAGTGTAGATCCAGATGAGATGCCACTGAATATAGCCGCTCATCAGGCTCTTACCTGTTTGATATGGTAGATTTCCACAGAAATACAGCATTGCAGAATGCTACTTGTAGCCAATCTGTATGATAATGGATTATTCTATATGAATCTCTCTATATTGGAAATATTTACAAACAGTGTAGATCCAGATGAGATGCCACTAAATGTAGCCCCTCATCAGGCTCTAACCTGTTTGATATGGTACATTTCCACAGAAATACAGCATTGCAGAATGCTACTTGTAGCCGATCTGTATGATAATGGATTATTCTTTATGAATCTCTCTCTATATTGGAAACATTAACAAACAGTGTAGATCCAGATGAGACGCCACTAAATGTAGCCCCTCATCAGGCTCTAACCTGTTTGATACGGTACATTTCCACAAACTAGCATTTTAACTTATAATTCTAACCAATCTATATGATGATGGATTACTCAATATCAATCTCTCTCTATATTGGAAACATTTACAAACAGTGTAGATCCAGATGAGATGCCATTAAGTGTAGCCCCTCACCAGGTTCTAACCTGTTTGATATGTACATTTCCACAGAGAAAAAGCATTTTTAACTTGTAATTCTAAACAATCTATATGATGATGGATTACTCAATTTCAATCTCTCTCTAAGGCAATATTTACAAACAGTGTAGAGCCAGATGAGATGCCACTAAATGTAGCCTCTCGTCAGGTTCTAACCTGTTTGATATGTACATTTCCACAGACAAAAAGCATTTTTAACTTTTAATTCTAACCAATCTATATGATAAAGGATTACTCAATATCAATCTCGCTATATGGAAATATTTACAAACAGTGTAGATCCAGATGAGACGCCACTAAGTGTAGCCCCTCACCAGGCTCTGGCCTGTTTGTTACAGCAAATTTGATAATTGGAGTCAAAAATATTTATTTATAAATGATTGTAATGCACAATCCAAACTTTATGGTAATTATTTTTCCAGTATAGAAGTAATTAAAATACTAATTAGAAGCCAAGTTCGTCAAAGCGTAATTTCAAGCAAGTATGGGATAGATGCCCCTTAACACCACAATATGCGCAGTTCATATCTATGGCTAGACAGGTTTTAGGGTCAGGACAGGCATTTGGTCTGGCACCACATCCTCTGCACACTTGTTTACAATTTATTGTGTGGTGCCCTTTCTTCGAGCATTTGCCACACTTAAAGTTCCTTGCAGGGCATTGTGATGGTTGATGTGACTCTATGCTACCGCATCTCTGGCATCCTGGAACTAGATTAGCGCCGCTAGATTTTGAGCTTGATCGATTGTTTGCTGCTGCAGACGCCTTTCTCGCACTGGCGCCCATATCTTGATGAGCGCTAGTCTTTAACTGTGACGAGTTCTTTGTGATAAAGGGTACATACTCATTATGAGATGGCTGCGATCTGGGTTTTGACAGTTCACTCTTTAAATGCTTTATTTCACTTTTGAGTTCATTGACTTCCTGATCGTGGGCTTGTTCAACATATCTGCACCTTTCTTTTACCTTATCCGCTGTTTGAGATGTTTGTTCCTTAAATTTTGAATATTCCATTTGTACATCCAGATGTAATTGTTTTTCTAAAGAAAGTGCATTCATTAATTTTATTTGCTCATTTTCAAGCATATTTGTTGTGTCTCGTTCTTCTGCGAATAAACATTGTAAATTCAATTTCTCATGTTCGATGATTTTCACTTTTTCAGTCACTAGCCTAATATTTTCCGTAAGTTCCGAAATTAAAACATTTAATCTATTATTCTCCTTTTGCATTTCCTTCAATTTTGAATTATTAGATCGTCCTGGTTTTAACGATTGAGTTTGAACTGATTTGGAACTCAAAGAACGAATTTCGTCATTGTCCAGCGAAGAATATGGAAAAATATCACATACCATCTTCTGTTCATTGAATCGTTTCATCCGATCATAGTCACGTTGTTGCTGCTTCTTAGTTTTCACTTTTCTGTAAGATTCCTTGCTTGAAGTTTGGTTACAATTTATAGGTGGTAGAGTCAAATATAAAACTACTGGCAACACATTATTATTCCACCTGGGGTAGTTTGAGTATCTAGCATACAGGCGTTCCATCGCACTGAAAGTTCTATGATAGTTAAAGGGAATCTCACTTGGCTGCTTTTATTGAGGTACCTTAAGTTCACGTACCACTTTGCTACCCCACCAAATATTATGCTCAGAAATTTGTTGGCATAAAGGTTCTAATGAGTCTTAACTAAAAATGCACAAGGAACGCCAGCTAATTATAACAATATTTAATTTGTAGTTTTTTTTTCTTCTTTTCAACAAGTTCAATTAATCATATATGACAAATTTCAATCCAAAACAATACGTAAAGTTTGTAATCGAAGTCAGTTCAGTTGGTTATCCAACTTCACAAGGAAGGAAGTCCTTTCCTGATAATTTCCTTAAAACTAGTAAAATGTCCACTTTAAATTTGGTATTCCAAAACTAAATTTTGACTGCCAGTATTGCGTTGGTATTCCAAAACTAAAAACTGCGAGAGGTGGAAAGTCCTGTCCTGCTCGTACAGTGTGCTTTTACTTAATTAACTCTTTTTTTGGTCTGCCAAATATAGCATATGTGAGTAGGCATTTATCACCTTTCATCTTTGAAGTAAAAACAAGTTAATTGATTTGTTTTGAAAACATCTCATTTCTTGGCTGTGGTCATCTAGCATAACAATACCTGTTAAATATGTTTGGACAAGAAACCTGTTAAGAGTCCGATTTTCAGTCTTAAGGGCTAATTGACCAAAGCTATTAATTTCCAAACTGCTTACATCCTATTTTTGAGAAATAAAGATTATAAAAAGTTTTAGCAGGTTTGATCAGCAGACAATGACAACAACAAGAAAATAAGAATGTTCTCACTGGCTTATGAAAGCCAAACTAATGATTTAAGAAAACTTATTAATTGACACCAAATATATACTTCCTAAAAATGGCGCATATTGCTTAGCCCTTCTCCTGCTGAATATTTTCTTTTACATTTTAAATTCCCCTTTAATTTGTATCCTGTTAACATGCATCAATTCATTTTGTAAGCATGTAATTCAATTAGAGAGGAAAACAGCACAGATCCCGATCAGATGGCTTCATGAGAAGCCAGCTGTTCTGGGTCTACCGTGTTTTCAAATCTGGATAATTGCGGGTTCAGCAGGACCAGGGTTATTCTATGAAAGAAAACATTAAAAACTATCAAAATGATAATCATAAATATTTAAGTATTTTGCATGCGAAATTCGCAGCATAATACATGGAGTATTAGTATGGAAAGAATTTACCACTGCTGTCACTCTAACTGATATTGTCAGGCAAGATGAGAGTCAAACTCAACTGAGAACAGCTTTAATGGCCATGCTAGAGTACAAAACAACCAAAGAGCAAGCTGTTTGGCTACAACGGTTTCAGTGGGCTAACCTTAGGCTTTCATATGGCAAAGACTTCCTCTCTAGAATTTACTCCGAGGGTTTATTTGTCTTTCCAAATCATTCTGATGAATGGAATCACAATAAGAAGAAACTTATAGATTTAAATACAACTCAGCCTATTGCAAAAATATGTTCCATATCCAGAGGTGCTCATGCTAAGTCCTCTTCAAGTGATAAAGCTGGTGGGTTAGTTCGTACATTGTACCTTTGTAAGGGCGCTAAAGTTATGCTCACAACTAATTTGAATGTAAAATTTGGTCTCTTTAATGGCTCCATTGGTACTGTTATTGATATTATTTATGGTAATGGTAATAGTCCAAAAGATTCCCTCCCTACTGTGTGCATGGTTGAGTTTCCAAAATATACTGGTCCCTCCTTCATATCATGCAAACCTAAATTAGTACCTATTGTTCCAGTGCAAAGGAGACTAGAGTGCAGCTGCTTCCATTGCCATAGACAGCAAATACCTCTCAGGTTAGGTTGGGGGACGACAATACACAGATGTCAAGGCATGACCATTGGTGAAGGGGAGAGTAGCAGATTTATTGTCATCAACCCAGGTACCCGTCACTTTGAATCAAAAACACCAGGAGCACTCTATGTTGCTTTGTCAAGAGCTAAATCTGCTGGGGGACTCAATATTTTACCAGACTTTGCTTGGCATCCTGATATTCTTGTGAATGAAGATCGACTTTGCCATGTTGTTAATACTTCAACAACTAGAAGCAGAAAGAAAGAGATGGATAGAATTGAGAAACTTACTCTTCAAACAAAGCAAGATCTACATCATTGTAGGGGTGATGAAGCATTTCAAGCTGCAGTGTCCAGATTGGAACATCTTGTGGCCAGACATGAAGAATAGATGCTTTCTAGTTCTCCTTTGCAACCAACTGAAAAAGCTTTGTGCATTAAGGGGCAAATATGACCCCCTCTGGGGCCAAAAGCTGAAAGTTGCTTTAACTAATTTCATCTTATTGGTTTATTAGAAGAATAACCAGGGTGTCGAATTCTGGATTTATTATACCCCCCGCAAACTTTGTTTGTAGGGGGTATACTGTTTTCACGTTGTCCGTCCGTCCGTCCGTGCGTCCGTCCGTCCGTGCGTCCGTCCGTCCGTAACGCTTTGTTTCCTTAATAACTCGAAGAGTCATTGCTGGATTTTCATCAAACCTTGCAAACATATTCATATATGCAAGACAAATACTTTAGACAAAAAAGTAAGGGCTAGGGGCCAATTCTATTAGAGTTATTTCCCTTTGTAGTTCTAAATGGCTTTTAATATAGTGCTTTTTCCTTAATAACTCGAAGAGTCATTGCTGGATTTTCTTCAAACCTTGCAAACATGTTCATATATGCAAGACAAATACTTGAGACAAAAAAGTAAGGGCTAGGGGCCAATTCTATTAGAGTTATTTCCCTTTGTAGTTCTAAATGGCTTTTAATATAGTGCTTTGTGCTTATGCTATTATAGGCCATATACGGGCCAATCAACTCCTACCACAGCTTTCGATGGAACAATTTGATACTTTTCCTATACAATGTAGACACATTGAACATATGCATGAAGGAGTTTAGTTCAGAAAAGATAATTTTTGACAAAATGACAGCTGTGAGAACTTAGACAATTTTTCCCTAATAAGGTGTTTGTATATGCATAGACAGTGCCTTTATGGGCCGATCAACTCTTACCACAGCTTTTTATGGAGCAATTTGATACTTTGCCTATACAATGTAGACACATTTAACATATGCATGAAGAAGTTTGGTTTAGAAAAAATATTTTTTGACAAAATGACAGCTGTGAGAACTTAGACAATTCTCCCTAATAAGGCTTTTGTATATGCATAGATGGTGCCTTCATGGGCCGATCAACTCCTACCACAGCTTTTGATTGAACAATTTGAGACTTTGCCTATACAATTTAAACACATTGAACATATGCATGAAGGAGTTTTGTTCAGAAAAAATAATTTTTTGACGAAATGACAGCTGTGAGAACTTAGACAATTTTTCCCGTTTTAGGCTTTTGTATATGCATAGATGGTGCCTTCATGGGCTGATCAACTCCTACTGCAGCTTTTGATGGAACAATTTGATACTTTGCGGATACAATGCAGACACATTGAACATATGCATGAAGGAGTTTGGTTCACAAAAAATAATTTTGACAAAATGACAACTGTGAGAACTTAGACAATTATTCCCTTATTAGGCTTTTGTATATGCATAGATGGTGCCTTCATGGGCTGATCAACTCCTACTACAGCTTTTGATGGAGCAATTTGATACTTTGCAGATACAATGTAGACACATTGAACATATGCATGAAGGAGTTTATATTTTTTGTTTGCACAGATTCTACTGAAATCTTCTTATCAAAACTAAGGTCTTCTTGTTCGAACTATAACTTGCCAAGTTTTTTCACTGACTCTTACTGTGCGGGGGATATCTAATAAGCATTGCTTATTGACTTTTTTCATTTTTTACTTTTACTGTTGCTATGGTATCAAAAATAGCCACTGAAATAGACTTGAAATAGTGAAATTGCCATTTTGGGCCAAATTTAAGGCTTTTGGAGACCAATTTTTTAAAGAATTAGATATCAGCACAAGTGAACACCAAAACAATATGTTGTGTGCAGTGCTAATTCTCATCTTGTTTTGGTATTTGCTTATGCTGTATGTTTATTTCTTTGACGAATTTCTCAAATTTGCTCCAAAAAAGTCACTTTCCTATACTCAGCCTATTTGTTTGCAGCTGGTTTTGTAACCATAGCAACGTTAAAATTCTAATCAATACCAGACTTTTACAATTGGGCTTTCTTTTATTCTAATAAACTAATAAGAAGAAGCTAGAGAATAGCAACTTTCTTTTTTGGAGGCCTAATAGGGTGGCCAAAAAAGTCCCTTTTGTTCGTAGTTTTTTAGATACAACTATTTCTCCAGTAAATTACTCCAATATTTTATGGAAACCTGTAAGATTTATCTGCTTCACTAAATATTTACTGCATAAACATTCTCTTTGTTGTTTATCTCTTCGTATTTAGAATTTGAACTAATCTTTAATTCCATATATGTTAAATCTCCATTTTCCATGTTGTTTCTCTTCGCATTTACAGTTTATAGCTTGAATAATTTATTGTTCAAGGCTAGTCTATTCTACAGTATATCATACTCATTTTCTTCTACTTCTTCAAATTCCATTTGTCAATTACCGGCTTGTATTCTTTTTTAAGCTTGAATTGCCAGCTTCAAGTTGCATTTTTCAATTGTTTCAACTGGAATCTTGACAATCTTCAATTTGTTATTGCCCATTCAGACTAAAGGTTCTATAGTATTCAGTTGTTTGATATTTAGGCTTGATAAGATAATTTATCTTTCCCGACTTAATCGAGATGAAATAGATTGGGTTGCATTTAGAAATACTTTGGAATTGGTCTTAACGACCACACCAGATTCCTTCATGCTTTCCATTTTCATCTCAATGACAGTGGGATATTTTGGTTTGTAATGTCCAAATCAATTTTTAGATGTTTTCTGGTTGCTTAGACTTTGTGTCAGTATTTAAAGTTTCCTTACATTATCACTTGCTAACATTTTATGCAACACCAGTATGAATTTATATTCATAATGATTACTTGAAAGGAATGGAGTTTTCATCCAACCTGCTTTTACTGTCAAATTACAGATAGTCACTTTTGTTACCCTCAGTTCTTGCTTAAATAACATTGGACTAATACTTGAACTTATATCAGAATGGGGCAACTGCACATAGTTTCTTCTATCTGTTACAGCTGATGGCATAATCTTATTGTACAACAACTTAACCTTCCATTTTTAATTTTTGTAAATAGTTGAGAAGTTGGTCGTTCTCCCATACAATTTTTTCAGCCAAGTTTATGCTACAGGAATAATCAGCTCTGACATGTGTCACCTTTTTACCTCACAACCTGCCATTATAATAGATGTTCTACATGTTCCAGTTATCACACTTCATTTCCCTCAAGGAAATAGTTTGAGACAACAAAGGGGATCAAGATATATATTGATTCCAATCTTCAGTATGGTCTACAATACCTACTTGTTTTATATGTTTAAGATATTTTTCATATACAGTGATAATTATACTTCAGTTAACATTATTCCCTGGCATGCTAACAGAAATGACAGATTGTCATCCTCTCCACTAGTCCGTCAGCACCTGCACTATTGAATTATATTTTTATGCAAGTGTCTGTATATATATTATAGGCATTCTTACCATTTCATTATCAGTAATTTATTTCTCTCATTCTTAATTCCATTTTGTTCATCACGATCTGTTTACCTGTGAAGCAGTGTTTCCTTTTTACCCTCAAAATTATACCATTCCTCTTCTTGGCAAATTACTCATCTCAATGGTAAATAGATTAAAACTTTCATATAGTTATCATAATATACAGTATGTTCTTTTCCTGGCTATGTTGTCAGGCATACGCTTTAAAGCTTTGTTATTTATTTTCTTCAATAAAAGTTTTTGGTATTGACCACATCAAAGCAATCATAATAGATTAACATTGATTAGGTATTACTTAGCAAAAGCTTTGGAAATGGCTTTAACAGTCACACCAAAGTTCATGCAAGTGTCTGATACCTGCTTCTTTTCAATCGGGTTTGGTTTATCAATTCAAGCAGCATTGCAATGTGATGTGCTATATTTTTGTTAAAGCTTTGATATGGTTCACATCAGAAGCCTCTTGCAACATCTTTAGTTCATTTGCATCTATCAGGTATTACTCTAAACCAGCTTTGGAAATGGCTTTAACAGTCATACCAAGGTTAATGCTAGTGTTTATTACCTGCTCCATGCTAATGAGGATATGTTTGCAAACTCAAACAGCATTTTAATGGGCTTGGTTTGACATACCAAAGTTTTTCACAGCTGAATTTATTCGCTCTTCAAACTGTTTTTATATGAACAGCCCTGATATATTTGATAGTACTAGATAATGGTCATTACACTTTTCCAACTTTTTTGTAAATGAAATATGTTTATCACCACAAAAATGATGTTCTGATTATTGGTTTCATGAGGAATCTACACTGTTACAGGCATAATAAATCACTTATTACTGAATAACACATGCTAGATATTTAAAAACAACATCACTTATTATCCCCTCATTTTTTTAATAAACGACACGATACATATCCACTAAACAGGTCTGTGTATACATTATGTTCTTTAGTCATTCACCTAATCATAGAAAATGTTACCAAATTACATACTTAAATACAGCAGAGAAAACAGGGCATTATATACTTAACTTGTTTTTTCCAGGAGCCAACTGGGCCATTAACCAGTATGATTGGGAACCCAGCCAAAAATTAGGAGGTTCCGGATTCAGCAGAAAATTAAATGTTCTGCCACACCATTGCCAAGCATTGTCTTTACTCATTATTGAGTTCAGATGCCCTCAAAATATGTATTTCTCTAAATCAAGATTTAAAATCTCCTGATACAGAGTGTCAGATTTGTCAATAATTCACGTCTATACATACTGCCCTGTTTCAGGGACAAGCTTGGCCCCGTTATATTTATTTTTAGGGGCCATGCACAAAATTCAAAGGTTCTCAGTTACTGGGTCCTGAAAATCTGATGGTTGCAATTGGAATTCATGTCGCCATTCTTATAATTATTTATGCCCATTGTGCAATTACCTTCCTTCAATAAAAGTATCCTATTTCACCAATAACAGTCATTGATTAGGTAGTCGCAACTTAAAGCAGTATTCAGTGCTGTTATAATGTCACACAGGCCAGACATAAGCATTTATTTAGTATAATTAAAGAGCATGTCCCCAGGTACACTTACTTTTTTCAATCTCTTGATTTTTTGCTCTTTTCTTATTTCAGCAGACCAGTGGACACTTCTCCAGATAGCTTATTAGTTAATTTCATTTTTTTCAATGAATTAGATTACTGTGTATCATCCCTAGGTTTAATCTTAATCAACAACTTCCTCAGTCATAATATCAGACTTCAAAATGTCCCTAGAAGAAGAAGTTGGTTATGATCTTTCAGTTGAAGTCTCTGTAGATGCTGGCCAATTAGTACCATCCAGAAAAAGGCGGACATGTAATATATGTGGGGAAAGTATTGGAGAAAAAATCAAACGCCATGCATTTGCCAAACATTTGCCCTGGTATATTGAGCCTCTAGAGGCTTGTTGGGAGTGTGAGGTTCATGTCAAAGATTTAAATAGACATGTTGCCTCTGAATCAACAGCCTGTGGAGTACAGTCACACTTTGATGAATGGCGGTTCCCAATCTGGTGCCAACTCATATTTGGTCTCCTTATGTTTTTCAGAAGCCATCTAAACTTGGACTCAATTTCTGATTTATTAACATATGTTATTAAGCATGGCTTGTATCCTCCTCCTATTGTTGAAAAAACTGGGAATTTTAATCCTTGGCAACAACAGCTTCTTAGAAAACTTAGCTTAGCATTAGGGATGAGTTTTCATGAAGGATTTGACATTTCGCCTCCTTCTAATGTAGTTTGTATATTACATTGGAAAATTTTATCTAAACTTATTCTTGTCCTAAATGCTCCTGATCGGGACTCCTTGAAATCTAGGACTTTCCCATTACCGATTCCTAATCATTTGCAGCTAGGAAATGCTGAAGGTGCGTTCATTGATTCGCATTGTCATATTGATAAAATATTTCAAAACTCTGGCTTTGGTAAGTTCACAGACTACCTTCAGCATTACTCACAGAGACGGCCTGCTTTGCAATTCTGTATTTGTAACTTCGTTTATCCATCTCTGTGGGCAACTATTTCACAACTTCGGGGTTGTAATTACATGGTCCGCTGCACTATTGGTATTCATCCTCATTTTGTTGAAATTTCATCTGAATGTAACCAGATTGGCCGTATAGCTGAACTACTTGCCTCTGGTAATTTTGTGGGTGTTGGTGAAGTAGGTGTGGATTACATTTCAAGATGTGCATGTGGGTTCTGTTATGATAAGAACGTATGTTTGAAGGTTAAAGCTCAACGAAATTTCCTGACTGAGGTGGTTCCTCTTGCAGTCCAGTATCACCTCCCACTAGTTATCCACTGCAGAGGGGAAAGTGATAAAGATGGGCAGGCTGCAGAGGATGTTCTAAATATTATCAAGAGAACAGGTCATACCAGACTTCGAATCCACAGGCATTGCTTCATAGGCAACTTAGCAGAGATGCATCAGTGGATTGAAACATTTCCAAACATTATGTTTGGTTTCACTAAGCGCAGTTTGCGTCATTCACCCACTCGTGCAGCTCTGTCATTTTTATCTATGGACAGAGTCTTGCTGGAGACTGATTCTCCATATCTTGACTCTCCAGACCCTTGGAGTGTAAAGGATATATGTCAGAAAGTGTCTGAAATCAAGAGCCTGCCAGTTGACACTGTTCGAGACATTTGTAATTACAATGCCAGGCAATTTTACAGATTATGCCCATAGGTTCACTTAAACAAAAAACACATTTATCATTGACATACATTTGATTCTTTTATATTTTGTTTACACTCCAAGAGTCTTGATTGTGTCCTTATTTGGTTTATGTCACAGGATAATTATGTGGATTAAGGCTATTATGTCTTTATTAGTATCATTATATTAGCATTGTGGTATAAAAGCTTATTTTGCCAATAAGCTTATTGGAAGTATCTTTTCAAATTGATGTTATGCAATAGGTGCTATGTGTTGATTTAAAAGCAATGCAGTTTATAGTTTCAAACAACTTGGAACTTCAACAATTCATTCCTATATAATTATGCTTCCTATTTAAATCATCAAGGTAATTACATTTTCATTTGTAAGCACTTATATAAAATGGCAGAAAGAACTGAAAATGGTTGTACTGGCCACATCAGTTTCCTATGCTGTTTTTATCTTAAAAGAAGTAAAAATGTCCACTACATATGTCTTCTTTATGACATTTTGAAGTACCTGTTGCATCCATTCAATTTAAAAATTGCTTAATATTCATTTAGTTAATAAGTCCATTGATCTTGA
The DNA here is from genome assembly GCA_964019695.1 of Loripinus fragilis. Taxonomy (NCBI): domain Eukaryota; kingdom Metazoa; phylum Mollusca; class Bivalvia; order Lucinida; family Lucinidae; genus Loripinus; species Loripinus fragilis. Next base: position 46,750,274 of record OZ026516.1, on the reverse strand, counting down.
CACTGATCCTCACACCTCAACCGCTATTTTTTTGTCTTTTTATTGGATGCTACTGCCAGAAATCATTTACACTATCAGTTGTTCTCAGTTTGTGTTTAACTTTTAACATTTCCATGGATTTAAATTGAATATATTGATTTCCATGGTAACTAGATACATATAGTTACACCTCAGATAATCATTACTAATAGGATTTAGCTGCTGTTAAAATTATATTTTATCTTTGGAGTGGATTACATAAATTTGTAATATTCCTTCAGAATTAGGCACACTAAAATATAAATATTAGTAGGAAAGTGTTTGCCATACAGATGTCATAAGACAAAGCTGGGTGCTTCTTTCGATCAATTGATTGGTTCAATAATTCAAGCAAATAGGATGTTATCTTTTATAAATTGGCTTATTGCACATCTTCTAAACCAAAGCAATGTATCTGTATCCTCATATTATGTCTATTGATATGGTTTATGTTCTGATCTGCATTAAAATCATGCCTTAACTCAAGGCAGTATATTAATTATGCTCCCCAAAAGTGGATACCATAACCCTGGTACTATAGCTGCGGCTTCATATGTCCACCCATCATTGTTTTGTCTAGAGTAGAACTCTTAAGTTTATAAGAGATATCAACAGCAAAATTTTTGGTACATAGACCTTCATGGTGAGTAGAGCATTGAAGAAAAACCATGACTGCCTTTTGCACAATTTAAGAGTTATTGCCCTTTGTAAGCTTTAAAACTTGTATTTTGTCTATAGCATACTGTAACAAAACTAAAAGCAATATCAAACTGAACTTAATTGGAAAATAGATCCTAATAAGAAGAGGTGCAGTGTACTAGAACCAAAACTTTTTGGCATAATTTAAGCTATAGCCCTTTGTTATTTTTCATACTTGCATTCTGTATGGAGCATAACAAAAAATTATAATAGGCATCTACTAACAATTCATTGAAAGATTGATCTTTATCAGAAGTGCAATTTACATGAACCATTACTTTCTTTTGCATTATTTTGGAGTAATTGCCCTCTGCTATTTTTCATATTTTGTTCGGAGCTTATTATTTTCCATATTTAATTTTGTCTAGAGCATATCAAAGAGAAAATAAGAGGTATCAACGCCAAACTTCATTGGGAAATAGAGCTTATTGAGAAATACAGTGTTCAAAAAACAAAACTCTATTTTGCATAAATTTAAGATTTATTGCCCTCGTTTTCTTTCATAGTTGAATTTTGTCTGGAGCATAACAAAAAAACTATTTGAGATATCAACTTGAAACTTCCTTCTGTAGACAGAATATTGATGAGAAGTGCAGTGTACAAGAATCGTATTTAAAATAAGGAATTTACAAAGACTCGGAATCAATACAGTCAAGTGCCACACTTGGCCTAGAACACTGTATGGTAAAGTGGTAAAAACACAAGAACTCTTATTTTCATAATTTAGGACTTACTTTTCTTCAATATTCTTTAATTTTCCCAAGAGCATAACATTTACACTATAAGAGATATCAACTTGCAGCTCTTTTTGAACAAGTGTTTACTTACGGACATCCATCAAATTTCTCGTTTGTGTATAGTTTCATGATGACAAAATGGTCTTATGCTTTAGACAAAATTCAATTTGATTTCATGGGAAAGGGCTTTAATATGATATGTAACAGTACTTACAAAATGAATGTGGGATGCAGCTACAGGCTGTTTAATCGTCTGATGATTTATCATGAATATCAACAAACCAGTAACAGTGTGCCAATTTATTCTCAATACCCTATACCCTGTTGAAGTGCAGCAATTAATTAAGCAGCATCTTCAAATTGTGTCTGGTTCTTCAGCAACAAAAATGACTAAATGTATTCTCCAATTTCATTAGTCCATGTAATATGTGTAGCTACTATATTCTCCAATTTCATTAGTCCATGAATTATGTGTAGTAAGTAGCTTTTTCTTTTCTTTAGGTTTCCCTATATACAGTCAGCATGTGCCTGTTCATTTGTTTACCACAAATTATGATACAGATATAACATATTCTGTTCATTCTTTTGATAAAATTACTCCATAAAACCAATAAAGTTTATGAATGTTTTCTGTAAAAGGCTAAATGACACAATGAACTTTAGCAATAATCAGGAATAAGTTTGTTGACATTTTATGTGGGATTTCAATGTTTCAGTTGATGGTCATTGTATTTTTTCTTAATTACAATTTATAAAAAGAAATAATTTAAATTTCAGAGATACAGTATCAAAAGCAATATGGCTGATGAATCTATATTAAACAAGGGTGTATTTTCCTTGAAATACATAGCTGCAGTTTCTGTGTCAAAATGTCAGCCCCATTTTATGGATGTTTTACCTAATGAATTGAAGTTGTACCTTCATAAGATACAAAATATACTTAAAATGCCGTCAACTGTTAAAATGTCAATTTCATTTTTTAAGGCTTATAATTTGAAAACAGATTGTGAAGAAAGATTATTAAAGTCTTATCATTTTGAATTTCCTATTGGATTAGACTGCTATGCAGAAATTATGAATGAAACATTTGGTATTAAGGCTATAGCAGAGGTTGAGTTCGAAGATATATATATTGAATTTTCTAGTACTTGCAAAATTTCTTTGGCAGACATTCTGCAGTTCTTGTCAGATATCTCTGGTGAAGAAATATCTTTACTAGACATTAAAATAACATCAGTTGATATTGAAACTCAATTGCCATCACCACATGGTGTATATAATATTGAACATAATTATAATGGATGGATTTCCACACTTAACAAAGCCTTAAAAAGTTACAAGCACAGACAGTTTACTTGTTTCAACCATTTTCTTGAAACAAAACAGCCATCCTTAATGTGTACCAATATCAGCCTAGATTATTCTACTTTGTCAGATTTTCAATAAAGTCTACCACTCTGTGTCTTTATTAATTGGCTGTTACAGTATTGATTTCCTATAAGTCCTTTAACTTTATTCAATTCGTCTTCCAAATTTAAAGCACTATCCTTTGAACATTGTTCACTAACACAACCAAAGTTTTCTTCTTTTTGCCTTAAAACGTTACTATATCTAAAATTAGTATCAGTATTTTATTTTTTAATTCTTAACAAAATACCAATACTTTTTGAATGCCTCCAAACCCATAACTGATACATTCAAAAGCATACTTGCAATTCCTGAAAGTATAAGTACCCATCTTTTCATCTGGTCATTTACCTGTTTTACACAACACCGTTGTGGATATCCCAGTTGAATGACCAAATCACCAATAAACAATCCAGATCCTTCGACTTGTGTTATTTAGATCAACATCTAAAAACATGCATATCAACATAAAACTCCATTTAAATCAACATTTAAAAACATGAATAGGTGCATTATTTAATAAAAGCAGGCTAACTTTTACAAATAATTGAAAATAATAGATATTGATCTACAAATAAGACCCAATGCTAATAAACTTATTATTTTTTACTATTGTCATCATGGTTGAGCCTGCAGATCTGTACGTATTCAAGATAAATGAACAGGTATGAGTGATAAATTCCTTCTGTTCTGTAACACATTTTCTTTCCGTTTATCTTTTTGAGACATACAGTTTTTGTATGCTTTCATATGACTGGAATTGGATAAGTTTATTTGTATCAATATTAGATTGAAAAGTATTTATGTTCTTTATAATAGCATTTATCACATAACCGTTTTGTAGTACAGCAATTTTAAGACCTTTGTAAAAGGGTTCTCACTTAATTATGCAAATCATTATATTATCATATGTAGAATACATGTTTCAAATGTACTTATATAATAGAAAACCAAGTTACAAACATGATGTCATCAAAAATTAGAATAGGTAAAAGTAATTACTTTAACACATTAACAAATATTGCTTAATTGAACAAAAAATACTTGTTAAATATGGACTTTGCTCTATAAATGGTTCATGTGATAAACAGAATCTTACAATTTTGGTTACTTTATATAGACTTTATGTAAGGAATTGAGATGTTTCAGTATTTTCATTTAATACCAATGTTCACATGATTCTGAAATGAAAATTCTATTTTCATAAATTCTCTATGCAGTAACCATTTTTGTTTGATTTATTGCTAGCAACTGTACGAATTTTAACATTATTGTTACAGGAATCACTTACGTTTTTCATACTTTAATATTTGCCAGATCACAAGGAAGTCGTTTGAACAGGAGTTCTGTGGGCTGTGTTTTCAACCATCTCCCAAGCAATCTGGCATGTGTTAATGCAATGAAACAAACATGTGGTCGCTATTCTTGCATATTTGACCTTTATCTACCCAAATTCACGATAAAATGCTGCTAAAACTTTAAAATATCCTTTTCCTCTTTCTAGATTTCTCTAAACGAAATTGTGTCAGTTCTAAACATATGAACGTCATTACATTGTCTCACCCTCAAAGCCATTCACAACTGTTTCGCAAACACAGGTTTGGCGAAATAATCAGTCTTGTATGATATCATTCATATCACTTTGGGTGCATTTTATATATTATCAAGTTTAAACCCATTAATCTTCTCATCTGAACATGAATTTTTCTTTACTTGACAATTGGTTAAAGCAGCTAAACAAATAGGTGTTTATGCAAGAATATACGTTTACAATTCATAGGCTTAACATCATTATCATACAGAACTGAATCAGTGTACTGCATAATTTATAGATATAGGCAATTTTCTATGCTGCATTGTTTTAGGACATCTTTGCCATTCATATTTCCAAATTTTCCATTGACTAAATGCTAGAAAGCATCTTAATTACTCCTGGATAGTCAGCCTTTAAATCTTATATCGGTTTCCTCTCTCAAAGAGATTTATAGGCTCTGATTTTGAGTGCTTAATTATTGTCCACAATGCAGATTTTGTAAGTACATTGTGCAAGACATGTATAATATTGATGTTGATTTTTATGTTTAAATCTATTAAAGCATACTTTAAAAATGATTGATTCATGAGGATAAAACTTCAATTGATGTTGTTTCACAAGTGCAAAATTAAATATGAGATTTTACAGACATTAACTTGTGTTTTATCAAGACCACTGGACTATTAATTAATTGCCTTGGTAAATTTTCTCCAAATTATTTTCAACTTAAATCATCTAGATGTTATCGTTCAAATCTGTAACATGGACATGAGTTCAAGACTTACATGTTAACCATTTCATCCCTAAATTTTTAAGGTAAATTTCACTTCCATTTCAGAAATAGAACATTCATTTGGGTGATAAGATAGTGTTAGGAATAAAAAAAACTTGCATGACCTTACCAGAAAAAAATGAGTAAGCAATTAATGATTCAGATGAGCTGGCTCCTATGAGCAGTCTCATCAGAGTCTAAACTGTTTGCTCAGACTTACTATCAAACCCACCTGTGTGTTGTGTTGAAAGGGTTTATTTTGCTTGATATCTGATAGGATCCATCGTATATGCAGACATTATCACTATTAAAACTTCTCATGCAGTGTCAATTATTTCCACTTTTTTTCTCTTTTCAGGTTACGATACTGATTGTTATATGACTCCTATAAAAGACCTCCTCTGATTGGCCGAAACTTGCTTGCACTGGTTGTGACAGATCTTGATGTCAAACAGTGATGAGCTCAGGACAGATTAACATTGTTTATGTCTGTGCTGACAGACAGCTAAAATAGATTGAACTAAATCTAGCCCAGGTGACATGACTTTTGTCACTGCTGATACAGAGCTAAAAATAAACATTACAACACTGACTGATTTCTAAGGTAAAATGTGTTGAATTTAGAATTTGTTCATTTTATGAGAATAACATTTAACCCATTTATGCCGAATGGAATTTCCCACTGTTATCAATTGGAACAGTCCATTTCTGTTTTAAGGGATGTAAGGTGGTATTTTGCATTTTTATTCAAGTTTTAATAGAAAATTATGCAAGCAAACAGTGGAGAACCTGATCAGACGCCACATTCTGTGGCGTCAGATCTGGGTCTGCACTATTTGCCTTTGTCTCACAAAAAGGACGCTAGGCATATTTGGGTTAAAATGCAATTATTTTCCTTATCTCATAAGAGTTGCAGAAATGTGGGAAGTATATTGTTGAAATCATCTTCCTAGAAACATCTGACTTGAGTAAATTTATAAATGTGAATATACTTCAAATAAAACTAGGAAAAGAGAGACATTGTCATATAACAAAATAATTTGTGCATTCTTGTTTGTTTAACATCAGGATTAGTCAACCTCGGTGAACATCAGTGTTCTCGGGTTGACAAATCCTGATGTTAACCTCAAAAGAACGCATCAATTGTATACTGTAAATATGTAGTGCGAGGATGATTCAGCAGATAGGACTGAAAATGAAATGGATGCTATCTAAACCATTGAAACACAGCAAATTCTTTTTTCCTAATGCTCTTATGATCTCAGAGAATGTCCCATAAAAAGAAAAAAAGGTGAATAAAAATGTGCAGACAGCATTTAGACAGTTGACTTGTCTGATTACTAGCTACATGTAAAAAGAACGTGATATGACAATTTATGTATCCTGCCTTATGTTGACCCTCAACTTACATAAGCCCTTCAGCAGATATAAGTGTCTTTGGTTGATAGATGGTTATGGTATTATATGGATTTTGCCATGTTCTAATCTATTCAATAGTTATGGTAGTCAGTTGAGACAATTTACATATCATGCCTTATATCAACCTCCAACTCATATAAGCCCTCAGGCAGATATAAGTGTCTTGGGTTGATAGAGGATTATGGTATGATATGGATTTTGCCATGTTCTAATCTATTCAATAGTTATGGTAGTCAGTTGTGACAATTTACATATCATGCCTTATATCAACCTCCAACTCATATAAGCCCTCAGGCAGATATAAGTCTTGGGTTTATAGAGGATTATGGTATGATATGGATTTTGCCATGTTATAATCTATTCAATAGATATGGTAGTCAGTTGAGACAATTTACATATCATGCCTTATATCAACCTCCAACTCATATAAGCCCTCAGGCAGATATAAGTGTCTTGGGTTGATAGAGGATTATGGTATGATATGGATTTTGCCATATAATTATCTATTTAATATGTGTGATAGTCAGTTGTGACAATTTACATATGCCTTATATCAACCCTCAACTCATATAAGCCCTCAGGCAGATATGACTGTCTTTGGTTGATAGAGGATTATGGTATGAAATGGATTTTGCCATATAATTTCTTAAATAGGTGTGATGAAGTCAGTTATGATAATTTATATATCATGTCTTATATCAACCCTCCACTCAAATAAGCCCTCAGGCAGATATGAGTGTTTTGGGTTGATAGAGGGATAGGTATGACATATAATCTATCAAATAGGTGTGAAATAGTCAGGTTTTACAATTTATATATCATGCCCTCAACTCATATAAGCCCTCTGGCAGAAATGGACAGATATGACAGAGGGATAGGTATGATATGGATTTTGCCATATAATCTATTAAATAGATGTGATGTAGTCAGTCATCATGCCTTATATCAGCCCTCAACTCATATAAGCCCTCTGGCAGATATGGTTAATTTGGGTTGATAAAAAGTAACTGGTATGATATGGACATTGCCATATGATAATCTATGCAATAGGTGTTATAGATTCAGTTGTGACAATTTACAAATCATGCTTTCAGGCAGATATGAGTGTCATGGGTTGTTAAAGGGTTATTTGTATGATATTGAATTTGTCATATTATAATCTTTTCAATAGATATGATACAGTCAGATGTTACAATTTATATCAACCCCAACTTATATAAGCCCTTCGGTAGATAGGAGTGTCTTGGGGTGATAGAGGGTCATTGGTATGATACGGACTTTGCCATGAAATAATCTATTCAATAGTTGTGATAGAGTCAGTTGTGACAATTTTATATCATGCCTTGTATCAACCTCATCCCATGTAAGCCCTCAGGCAAATATTAGTGTCTTGGGTTGATAAATGTTTTGGTATGATATGGATTTTGGAATATATAGAGGATCTTACACGAGTGATCATTATATATGAAATTTATTAAAAGAGCCTTTGGCAAGGTTAAAAATATAATTTATATGAAATGATCACTACGTGTAAGATTCTGTTTATCATATGACGTTTAAAATGCAATTTTAAGGCCTTCAAAGTTTTTTTAATTAAATGAAAATTTGCATTGTTGCAACTGACATCGCCATGAAGTTACTTGTTCCTGCCGAAAGTTTTATGTACAGTAACGTGTGGTCATAACATAACCCCATATGACAAACTGATCTATAAAATTGGTGTGATACAGTCAGAAGTGACAACTTGTATATCATGCCCTATATCACCCCTCAACTCTTGAGGGTTATTGTATGATATGGATTTTGCCATGTTATAATCTATTTTATTACCCAACCGTCTATATACGGAGTAATTGTCTATTTTTTTTGCTATGTCATGAGTCACTGAACTATTCCACACGTCAATAAATATGACTATAGACTGGCACTATACCATTGGCCTGGTTTCCCGCTTCCCTGTAAAAACACACACAGGCGCTTATTATCATGCGCGACGACGATGCGCGTACGGTTCGTTTATAAAAGGAGACGTTATGCAACAATGGTGAAAATGAGGCATGGTTTGGCAACTTTAAACTCCAATAACTCCGTTGTTTATGGTCAGAAACATAAAGTGTGGGTACTCGTTTTCTTAGTTAGAACGAGCGAAACAATTTGAGACCAAAATTGAGCAGATTTGGTGAAATTTTTCGTTTTGCAACAAAATTGCATTGTCTACAGTAACTCCATTCAAGGAACGCTGCTAAGTATTTCATCAAATGGGTTGGGTAATAAAACAGTTATTTCATGCCTGTTTGTAGTATAGTCAAACTATTACCCCTCGGTACCGTGGACGACCTGATGCACTATTGCATTTGGCCTACGGCCTCATGCAATAGTGCATCAGGTCGTCCACGGCACCTCGGGGTAATAGTTTTGACTATACTACAAACAGGCATGAAATAACTGTATACAATAGTTGTAGTAGTCAGTTGTGACAATTTACATATCATGCCTTATATCAACCGTCAACTCATATAAGCCCTCAGGCAGATATGAGTGTCTTGGGATAAAAAAGGGTTATGGTATGATATGGATTTTGCCATATAATCTATTGAATAGGTGTGGTACAGTCAGTTATGACAATTTATATATCATGCCTTATATCAACCCTCAACTCATATAAGCCCTCAGGCAGATATGGGTGTCTTGAGTTGATTGAGGGTTATGGCATGATATGGATTTTGCCATATAATTATCTATTTAATATGTGTGATAGTCAGTTGTGGCAATTTATATATCGTGCCCTATATCCAGTCTGAACTCATTTAAGCCCTAAAGCAGATATGGGTGCATTGGGTTGATAGAGGGTTATGGAATGATATGGATTTTGCCATAAGATAATCTATCTAAAAGATGAGATAGTCAGTTGTTAAAATTTATATATCATGCCCTAATAAACTTTTCAATATTTGTGATATAGTAAGTTGTTTTGGCATGTTAAATACCTTCTACAGAATATCAGATGGTTGTGTAATTTAATATGAAGGAAAGAACATACTTATATTTTGAGTGTGTAGAAATCATAAAAGATCAGCTCCAGTGCATGGTTTAATTATTGAGAGATACATTCGGCTGTTAAACCTAGATAAATCACATTTGGGCCATGCCATGAGATTGCCAACAATGTGGTATGTGCTACCAGCAAAGGCTCAGATCAGCCTGCGAATACGCGCAGCGTATCAGAGCATTTGCTAGTTGCTTGAATATTCTATGACTGTTAAGCTACTGACTAAACATCATTTGGAGTTTCCAAGCCTAAGTGGAGGCTGCACATGTCAAAATGCCACATTGTTGGAAATTACATGCCGTGGCTCATTTGTGTATGCTTTGATCTTACAACACAACCATGATGTATCACTCTTATTGTCTCTGCTTGAGTATGACTATAGTATAAGAGTTGAAATAATGCAGATTTGTAAATCTAATTGGATGATGAAAAACAGCTACATGTGTATTTCAATATGCTAAAGTTAAGACATTAGAATAGCCTAATGTTTTCAACAAATATAATAAGAAAAATCTGAAATATATTCAATAAATAATATGATTACTTATATGTAATAAAGTATGAAAATATGCTGATATATGTGACAAGTGTGCCATTTCTTGCATTTCCCATATTCTGTTTTGCATGTTATGACAGTAAAGTCATACCATAATTTATGAGCAGACAATATTAACTTTTCTTATTGCCATATAATTTCATGCAAGTTGCCACTTGCATGTGCAAATTGCCTCTAGCGAGACAGTTTACATGTAAAAATCATATTTTTGATAAACATATAAATTATTTAAAAACTTCTGCTGCTTATTTGTTGGGTTTTGCAAGTTATTGTTATGTAAAAAACATTCTAATGCACTTACTTTGTAATGCAACATCTGATTGGATAATATCATAAATTTGTGACAGAAAATCCTGCGCTATGTACTGTCGGAAATAGTTAGATGAATAAATTTTCTGTCACATTTTGTTGGATGACGTACACCTTTGTGCGGCTTGCAACGCTCCAATTTGAGAAGAGACTGAAGAAATGCATTAGAATGGAGATAACCATTTTCAAAATTTTTATTTGGGGAGGTATATCATTAGATATAAGTTCGGAAATCACGGTTTACGGCCCCGCTCACGCGTCGCTGTAAACCTAAATTCCCGACCTTATATTCGATGGTATACCTCCCAAATGAAAACTTTTTAATAGTTATCCCCTAAGTTTATTGTATATATATTTCATATATACTTATTGTATGATATAGTCTGAGTCATATGTTATTCTCTTTAGAGGAATTGTATAAATTTATGTCTCCATAGTCAATTATTCTTTATCATCACATGACATCATTCTGGAAGTGATATAATACCATTTAAGAAAATTGTTACAGATTTCTAAACTTGCTGTAATGATGTACATATTAAAGTTGCATAAAAGATTGCAAAATTTTGATGTTTTCACGCAAAAAATGCAATTTTTTAGTACTTTTAGGGCCATGTGATAAATACAGGATCTTAAATGAGGACTCGTGTTTTATTGAATTTATTAAACAAGTTGGGAAAAAGATATAATGCGATAAATTGATTCTATTTATCATATGACATTAAGATTACTTTGAAATCTCATTTCTTCTGTAATAAGCTGTATAATTTTTGTCATTATGTAGGCAACGGTGTTATTGACATCATAAGGTTTCCCGTAAATTTGTAAACCACTAGTGGTATATCGATTTTATTGCATGGCGTTATTTCACTCACAGAAGCGACATCATATGATAAATAGAATCGAACTTTCGTGCTCTTGTCATATTGAATTTATTAATCTTGTTTCGAAAAAGTGATATTGCTTGGCAAGCCTCACATTTTATCACTTTCCCCCCACTTGTTTTATAAATTCAATTAAAGATGAGCACTCATGTAAGATCCTCTTTATATTACAAAAAAATGGGTTTGAGAAAAGTGTTTCTGGAAATGTAAAATGACATATTTTTTTACATTAGCATTGGTATACAGCATGTAAATCCTTAACAGAAATAAGCTCATCATGGTATGCATTTCTATGCTTTGATATATCAGAGTTCTGCCAAGAAATTCAAAATTGGGGAAAATGGCCTGATAACTTTGGGAAAATGGGGATATTTCAATAAATAATGGGACATAACCAAAAATTATATGACAATGACTTAGGACCAAATATAAGCAACCTACAATACCATAATGATATTGCACTTCAGAATCATTATCTGTGGCAGTACAGACAATTTTACCGAATGCAATATTCTTAGAGGACTTGGTGGAATGTGTTCAACCCTATCTGTGCTTTCATTGTTTTGTTTGCATTTGGTGAAAATTATGGGTCATAATCTGATTTAGTTTTCATTCGAGGCTGCATGGAGAAGAAACATAGAATTGTTCAAGCACAAGTTTTACTATTGCTATCCAACATAAGAATAGTCTTAAGTTTCATAAAGATGTTTTTCATTGGTAGAGAATCTACTGTGACTGGGTTTTGTTTTCTTAACCTGAATAAATAAGGGACCAGTGTAACTCAAGGGTTAAACTGTGTCCCACAAGGTTAAGAATATTTATTATATACCTATACATGATACGACTTTAGAACTGTCTGATTTCTGGCCATCTGATACAGAAAGCCGGATCAACGAACTGAGGTTTTCTGAATCCATATCACTATCCTTTAAAACGAGGCTAACGTCGGTAACCTGCTTTTGCTGCGTCTTCACGTTAAGTAAATTACAAGCATGGAACCAGAGACGAAAAAAACATGATGACGTAACGTCATATTATATGACGTGACAAAACGTAATGGCAAACATTCCCGCAATTTTTCTGGATGAAAGTTCAAAACAATTTATAAAATCAAAATGATGTCAGAAAAAGGTATATAATAAACATATTATTATAAAAGTAACTTGATCTGGCGTACAGTATCACGTCTCATGGATGAGGCCATACCATTGGATCACCCTCTACGCTTCGCGTCTCAGGTGATCCGATGGTATGACCTCATACACTTCCTGCGTCTCGGGTGATCCGATGGTATGACCTCATACACTCGACGTGATAGAGTACGCCAGATCAAGTTACTTTTATAATAATGTGTATATACCACAAGCATCAATCAAAAAACTTGTTTCAATTTTTGTTTTCTTTTGGGTCTGTTATTGGAAATTTTGTAAGAAAGTCTGTATGGTTCAATTATTTCTACATGCAAACTTTTGCTGAAGTGGAAAAGTAAATGTCTGGCATTTTCTAAGAAAAACTTAAAACATCATATCAAACTTTTGTGTTGTAAATTGATTTTAACGCATAAATACCTATGTTTTTAGTTGCAAGCTTCTGTTAAATTGACTGGAAGCCATCTTTAAACAACAATATTAATGTTGAATCAGGAAACTCATGTGATGTTAGGACATGGATGGCTTTTCAAAGACAAAAATATTTACAAGCCTACTTTATTTACATGGAGTGACTTCTTTTGTCCCGGTAGAAATGTTATAAAACAGTCAACATTAAACATTCAAAAACAGTTTGTCAACAATATTCTGCTTTCAAGGCAATTACATCGTTTATAAAACCTCTGCAAACCTATTCAAAACTATAAGGTCTGCTTGTTTGAGCGATCACTTGGCCACACTGAGTTCTTAACACTGCCCCTTACTGTGTAGGGGGAAGCGGGGTGGGGATATTTTGGAAATGCAACTGTCATGCTTTTTATTCTAATATTTGCAATGTCTACTCTCAGAATCAGTTGTAACCCTGGGCCTGGTGCCCTCTGGGGCTCTAACACATTCCTTTAGCAATGGCAACTGTTAATAATGAAAAAACATGTATGATCCCTAAAATTATCAGAATATTGTTGCTCTCTGAACACCACTGATTCTGTGAACTAGTTTGTTTGTCCAGAGATTTTTCAATTAATTTTTTATGTTACCTGTGATCAACTGTCTGTGATATTTTTTTATCTGGGACTGACAATGGATTAATTTGATTGGCTTTTTAAAAAAAGCTCACTTAAATTTATTTGTAGTAGTTTTGTCTGTCAATATTGTCAAACAATAGGATCTTGTTTCTATCAGTAGATAAATTTTGTAATGTATTCAAAATTCTGTCTAAGGTTAAATTAAAATTGAAGGAGCCAGTGTTTTGATAATTGTTGTGAATAGGTAACATAGCTTTGCAAATAGACTATTGTGCTTATATTTTCTTCGATCATTTAAATTCACTGTTGTAAGCTTAGCACAGTGGTAAGATGGTAATTTCACACTGCTTAAGTGCAGGGAACACTTGGGATTGTAGGTTTGAACCTGAACTCAGCATTTTTCAAAGCTTTGTATTATTATTATTATATTAATATTGTATTTCTATTTTGCTGAGATCCATTATTTTGTTGTGCAAGAGAGAAAATGAGAAAAACAATGATAATAACCTGATGTTATGTTTCTAACATGTTTTAAAGGGCATATTTATATGTTCTAAGATTCCTTTACATTTTGCAGGATCCCCATGAGCCTTATAATGCATACGCAACATAAAAATAACTAATCTCAGCAAAACAAGAAATATATTAGAAAATCTAAGCCAAAAAATGGTATTTGGATTGAAACCTACAACCCAAAGACTGTCTGCTGGACTTAGCACAGTGGTCCACCATCTAACCACTGTGCTAAGTGTTAGGAATAAACAGTCACGGGACAAAATATTGGCCATCTTGTGATATGGTAGTTTAAAGTCTGTGTGTTTCCAGTTGTTGTTTTTTTTTTCAGAAATAATTGTTGCAAAACTATAGAAGCTGCAATCATGAAAAGGTACCAAATGAAAGCAATGGACTTACGCATTGAACACTTTTATTTTAGGCGTCCAAGTGTCTGTTGTTTTTGTATGGTAGTCATTTAAACACAGAGACAAAATAAGATGTTATTTTTTTGGTGAATTTAAAGCTACTGTCAAGTGGAATCATGATATGTTACCTGTTCACAATTATTATTAAAACATGCTTTGAAGTCACTTTTAACTTATCCTCCCAATGGCTGTGATAATTATTTACTATCATTTAAAACTTCTATTAAGACTGAACTCTTATATGATGCGTGCATAGTGGATCATACAAAATGTACTGTTTTTGTTGTCTTTCCCCCATCACTTGCAGAATTCAAAGGTGATTATTTCAAACAAAACATTGAATTATTCTCATTCAGATGGAACGTGAACTAATTATCTGATGTTTTTTTCCTAAAAACAGACAGAAAAAAACATGGTCCAGAGGTTATAAAACTTTTTTGGAGCTCAGCCTAATTGAGCATGAAGTTTCGACTTCTTATACATCATGAAATAATATTTACATTTTCAAAGCAAGCCTTTAATGAATCTTTAGATTTTTGCAACTGATCATAGCCTCATGAATGACATGAATTTGATTGACAGCTGCTAAGCTCACTTGCCTGTGCAATACCCTTCGAACATCGAATTCATTCTCCAGAAATAACATTGGTTTTGTGATTGACAGCGAGCCACACCTGAGTCTCACATGTAAAACAAGTTTTTTGAATTAGCTGTCCATGTTCACTCTGGCTGTTCCCCTTTTCCGTTTGACACTCACACAAAACCGTTAATACTATTACATATTAAATACAAAACTGTTTTGTTTCTTTAATTATAAATATTTTTTATATTTTAGATATTTATAATAAAATGTAAAATATAATCAATAAATTCAATTTTTGGAATGTTCATGGAATCATGAGTACTTCGGGTCTCTTGCAAAATTCATGAAGCCCTTTGGGCTTCACTTACTTTGCAAGAGACCCGAAGTATTCATGATTCCATGATTATTCCAACAATTGAATTCATTTCTTAACTGAATCATAAAGGAAAATTTCCTGTAAGATAAGCATGAAAAAAGTATCATAACCCTGGGCCCTGTTTTTATGGTCCATTACTACACTTTATTGCAACTGTAAAGCTTATAATATGATGTAAAATAAAATTTAAAGTCAAGGTTCTATGTCTTGTTATTCTTACAGTCTTGCAGAAGTATCTATAAAACTAGATGGCAGCCAAACACAAGATATGAAGGTTTGATAAAAAAAGAAGTAAACCTTTTAGAAGCAACATTGCCATGTAGAGTGTATATGTCGGTCACTATATTTAAGCACAGTGTTTGTGAAAAATGACATGAACTGACATTTAATTTTATACCATAAAATTATGAGGATGCCCATATGTAATCAGTTTATCACCATTACAAGCATGATGTCAGTTTATCATCTTTATTTCACCTCAGTTTCTATATCTTCAAATTACATCTTCTATGTCTCTTAAATGTCTCCATAGTCATAATACAGCACTGTTCAGAGCATCGGTAGGTAGCTTACACTTCCAATTCATTTGTTGCTATAGTGGTTATTGTAATTTGAGTCTGCCATTATATCAATAAAGCATAGAATTTCACTTGGTTCAGGCTTCACCTTAGCATCCAATTACCATCAAATGGTCCGCTATGCTCGTTTTATAGGTAACACCTATTTATTTCATATTATGAGAGGTAACTTATAAATATCCATATAACGTATACCAGCGGTACAAGGCAATCTTAAAAACTGATTTTAATAAAGTTAATTCACAAGTTATGTTAAGAACTTATGGAATAAAGAAACACAACAAACACTTCGATTCATTGTACGCAAACGATGTGATGGAAATGATATTAATTCATGAAAGCGCTATGTATGCGTCAAATTACAACAGGTTCAACGTTATTACCGAAAATCATCCTGGTATGCGCGTAACCAGCCCACCCCACCCCCTCGTAGTAACTGTTGAAACATGGTCAAAATGGCAAAATCTGAATCGACAACCGTTTTTTTTTTGTTTTGAAAATTCTGACAAAGATTGCGGATCATGGAAATGATCAGCTGGCAACCTTCCTGTAATTTTCTGAACCGTCAACTCTCAAAATTGCGTTAAACGCGTAAAATTTCTTTTCTGATTGAGCCTTATCCAATACAAGGACTTTTTCTTCATGAATTGTGATTTGAGATCTTTAAATGTCAAAAACATCAATTCTAGTGTCAAAATTCGATATTCTACATTTTAATGATTTCCATCATGTTTACGCGTTTTTCCAATGAGAAAATGGTCCGAAGACAAAGTTAAGTTTACAATTAGCAAGTTTAGTGTTCACTTTGGGCATATAATAAGGGTTTTTCATTTGCATTATGTCGTGCTTTGTTTGGCTAACGTCAAGATAAATACTCTGCTAGCGTATTTCTACAGTATCTGAAAAATCAGTTTTCCCTAGGAAATCATGTTCTGATGTCTCTAGGTTTATCTTACCCCGTATGTTCACCAGCGACCAAAACCCGTCGGCTCAAAGTGACGTTTAATGTTTATTCTCTGCCATTGGGTTCATGTAACTTGCCATTCAAATAGCCTGCTTTAACGCAATACTTTACTGTATTGCGAAAATGATAGGACGTTTGCTTGATTTGCACATTGTCGACGCCATATAACCCAGCAGGCAAAAGACGAGGTGTCTAGATCTTCGAGCTTACGTTCACGTCACATTTTAAGTTTTCATATGTTTTCATCTTGTAGCGTAAAATCTAGCGTTAAAATGACGTTTTGGTATTTTATCACATGTTATAAATACTCAATTAGACATTTTCAGAAGAGATTTCCCCAAACCGTAATTTAAACACGCAAAAATTATGTTTCCGTCTATTGCGTTTCTTTATTCCTTAAGTATATAAGTATCTGCTTTTAAATTATCGAGATAGACGGATGTTCTGAACGAACCGATATACTAATATTATCTGAGCCAGCACAAGAGATTTTGGTTCTTTTCGCATTGTCAAGCACAGAAGGCGCAGGCGAGCATGCGTACATGCACAGATTTGCCATAGCCTTATACGGTATGAATAAATGCGAAGACTCAGGCCTAAATACAGGCATCTAGTCACGCTGAACACATCAACATTTGCGTGTATATGAGTCCTTTGCGATTAAGTCCCAGGTCAACAGCTATGGTCATGGCGGGACGGTCAGTTCACCTAACCACACTTTTTCCTGGGCAAGCTTGAACAAGCAGTTAACCAGTACTTCGTGCACATACTTTCGCTTGCAACTGACAACAACCCTTCTTGAATGATTCAGCGGAAGGAAGGAGAATGACCGTAGAAATCATTTCATGATCAATCTCCACGAAAGTATGGGACCGGGCCGGGATCGAACTCGCGACCCCTGGATCTGCAGTCAGACTCGCATCTGTTGCCAGACACGTTACCGACTGCGCTACGCGGCCCGGTTCACCTCTTTGCGATCAGAAAATACTCACATCAGTCTACTAAGCTATCGAGACCTTGACTGAATTATAAAAACTGTAGCTGTACAAGTAAGCACATGACACAGTATAACCTGTCTTAAGCAACCACTCAAACGAAGACTGACCATCGCTTAATGCAGGTTAACAATATTGCAGATTGCTCAAAGGGAACATTCTGCAATACTTTTGACCTGCATTAAGCTACCATCTGTCTTTAAGACCTTAGTGTTTTATATTTTTGAGTGGTCACTTAAAACAGGTTTTACTGTGATTGCTACATGTGCCAAGGCTGAGAACAACAGTGACGTAGATGCGTGTCTTCACTGTTCACAAACAATGTATTATTCTGCCAGCCAAGAGTCGAAGTGACGTCATGTTTTGTTTACAAAATTATAGGACTTACCTTTCATGACAGGATAAATACACAATTGATCTATCGATTAGAGTTAGCTCAAGTGGTAGCGAGGAGGATTACTAAACCACAAAGAACTTTTTTAGGTTCGAATCTCACTGGCTGTTCTTTTTTTATTCAGTTTTTTTTTATTTTCATTTTTCGGGGGGGGGGGGGGGGGGGGTCTGATTTTATTATTCTCTTCATGTCTTTTTTTTTCTTTTATTCATTTTTTATTATTTTTTTTCATCCTTTAATATGTATAGGCACATATATAAAAAACATCAGTAACAACACAAACTACTGTAAATTCGGAAATATACGCGAATAGCGTTAAAAGACATATTTGCGACGTCAAAATTTGTGACTAGGGCATGCTTAACCTATATATCTGTAAACAACAGAGTGATTTCGCCATTTCGCGAGGATTTTATTATCACGAAATTTTGCATGTGCGAAGTTTCGCGAAAATAAAACCCTCGCGAAACCTTCCGAATTTACAGTAAGCTGAAATAATGCCGTCTGTTCCTTTTGGGCCTAGTGACCAAAGTCTGAATCTGTGTCAGAGTAGTCGTCTGTCTCCGATGCAGTATCGGTGTCCTCGTCACTAGAGGTCACTATTATGATGAGCCTCTCCATTTCCTGCTCTATAGCTACATTTTTCGCCTAATACTTCTCCTCCACAGAACATACATGTTCACAGCAACTTTTCCATTGGTCAGAGGTCACAGATTGAAGACCGTTTTCAATCAACTGCATCATGCAGGCGGATTTGAAGGAGGAGTTTTGCCTGGCCACGTAACCCTTTACTTGTGCCCACACAAGTTCTATGGCGTTTAGATCCGTATGATAGACAGGGAGTCTCAGACAATCATGCCCATGTTTCCTCAGGATATTGTCTAAGACATACTCTGGCTGGGACTTTTGAGTTTCACAGATCTGAAGAAGCTCAAAAATATGAAGAAAAAAAATGCCTCTAAATAGGTTCGATCCTGGTACGCCTGCGTCCAACGCCGCAGACATAACCACTACACTACAGTATCTTCTAACGTGAATTACACAAGTTAATATTTTATGGGTAGCATTGTACTATATACTCAGCAATTGTAAACAAAATATCACGTGACTGTCACTCTTCGTTGGCACTATAGTACATGTACTAAAAAGGATGACAGGAATACACAGGCTGATGTTTTTTGAAAAATGTGTTATGGAAACTGCAAGAAGAAAAGAAAATATGACGCAACCGTGGCTCTCAATCAAATATCAGACAATTTGATACTAAATACACATTTGATTGACATTTGTAACATAAACTTGAGGAATTTATTTTATCATTTTGAATGTTAATAAATGGCATTGCCTGCTAAGAGGCACGTACACCTGTACGGGCTATCTATAAAATCAGACTTAGATATATAATTGACGTCATTTTTTCTTTGGCATGATTCATCTGATATTAACAAAATAAATTATCAACCAGCACATTCGATTTTGATATTTATCACATAGGCGAACAGCGATGGCTCAGATGAGACTGCGCAAGTCACCGTTCGTATGTATTTAAATCAGTTGACCGTCTATCCCCATTGCATACATGTAGTTGTGCATACGCATGTAATTTAAAGAGTGACTTAAACTATAATTAAACCAGTGCATGTGATTTCCAACAATGTGGTATTTTGAAATCTGTAGACTCGGACGAGCCTGTGCAGCCTACTTTTAAGCTTAGAAACTCCAAATGATGTACGGTCAGTACCTTAACAATCATAGAATACTCAAGCGACTAGCAAAGGCTCTGATCAGACTGTGCCTGTGCACAGGCTGATCTGAGGCTATGCTGGTCGCACATACCACATTGTTGGAAATCTCATGCACTGGATCAATTATTATATGATAAGTCTTATTTTCTCATAGGCTGACCCATAAAATTAATTCAAAATGGTAAAGGTGGAACTACTCATGTCTGTAAAACGGTTAGAAAAGCACGTTCTAATGAAATTAACGTTTTCATGAGATGTCTTTGCCATTCGGGAAAATAAGAACGACGCTGTGCTTGCTTTGAAATCTGCTAGTAAAAAATTATCCCCCCCCACGAGTTAAATGCGTCCTCATATTATATATTTTATATAATATACTGATAGAATTTTGCGAATGGTTTCACAAAAGTCGAGATTCAAAATTGATAAAAAAATCAACAGACAACAGCAAAAAAGCTTTCAAAATCATCCAGTAGGCAAATTCAGCTCAGACGAAATCAAACGATGTACACAATTACGCTGGCCGAGTGGGTAGTGCGTCTGGCTACGAAATCGGAGAGCCTAGATCGATTTCCGGGTGCGCAACTACATGTATCTTCAGTATGTGTTCTTTCCTTTCTTTTTTAGCATTTTGATGTTAAATTACTTCATACTAGTAACATGGCATCATCGAAACGATCGACATGGTCATTCCTGAACTTTTTATATTGAATAATGCACGAAACATATCTGGTGGGGGTAAATTTGGCCCTTCATTAAAAAGATTGAGTTCGGTGACCCCAGATTTTATTCGTTCTTTCTGAAAGGTATTATAATATATAATGAAATAAACATAAATTCTTAAGATTTTCAACAGCAGATTTTTTAATATATGATTTATTCTAAAAATAAATTCCAATTTTCGACAACTTGCAAAAATATATCATGCAGTATCTTGTCAAAGCTTGGGATGACAAATAAACTTGAATATTTTTTAAAAAGTTTGAGGTAATCAGCATTAATTAAAATTAATCAAAAGAAGCTGGTTGAAGATTACAACTATCTAAGCTGGATATTTAGGACCAGTGTTATTCTTTCACTTTTTTAGAAAATTTGTCAAACGCTGAAAACTTCCAGATGAGATTATGAACAATAATCACGGTGACATACACTTTTTATTTTATAAATGGATAACCCATGCATAAAACAAACTGTATGCAAAGTATTGAACATCATTCAATATGGAAAGTATTGAGTAACATATGTCCCTAATACAAATAATATGGAACAATTAGAAACAATGAAAAGAAAACTGTTCGAATTAAGGCAAGAAAAACTAAAAGGTCATATAATAAGGTCAAAATCAGAATATATTGACAAGGGGGAGTAGCCTACAAAATTATTCTGTGGCCTAGAAAAACAAAATTATGTGTCCAAAATAATGCTTCAACTGGAAAGGACAGATGGCACAATATTGAACAAACAATCAGAAATTTTGTCAGAGACAGATACTTATTACTAAAATTTAGATACAAGTAAATATGACATTTTAGACAATACAGACATACAGGAATACGTTGGACAACAAAACTTAAATACATTAACAGAACACCAAGCAAATAAACTAGAAGGACTACTAAATCTATAAGAAAACTCCTTGACCTTAAAATCTATGAAAAGTGGTAAAAGTCCGAGACTTAGCGCTTTCTAAGCTATTTTTCTTAAAGTTTTCTTGAAACAGTTAGGAAATTTTGTACTTAGGTCTTTAGACTATAGATACATGAAGGGTGAAGCGTCTGTCACACAGAATCAAGGCTTAATTTCCTGCATACCAAAAGATAGTAAGCCAAAGCAATTTTGAATAAATGGCGACCACTTTCATTACTTGATACTGTCTATAAAATAGCATCAGGAACAATTGTAAATAGAAGGAAAACTACACTAGACCATATCATAAACAAAGACCAAACTGGTTAAGTAATGGGATAAGAGAAGCTTATCACCCATAGGTAAAATAACAGTGCACTCATATCACATGACTAAATCAGCAAATTAAAATTCTTCCCATAGCCACAAGGCTCGGAGCGCATGGCTTACATCAAACTATAGCAAACAAAGTTAAACAGGCACTCATTAATCTTCGACATCATTCGGTCACGGTCGCAGTGTATTGACTATTTTAATTGATTAATGTATGGAACAAGTATCCTTCAGCAAGGTGATCTAAAAATGCTGAGGCAGTGGCGTAGTGGTAAGACGATTAACTCATATTCCGGATTGCGAGGGTTCGATTCCCACTGGGTATAAGTATTTTAGGCATCATTATTAAATTCATAATTATATTTTTTGAATTATGATACTGTTTCTTGTTTATTTTATTTTTGATGGATAGTTGACATGATGTCAGTTTTTAAGACTGATAAGAGATTGTTTATGGTCGGAAGCTGATGGCGTAGGTGTAAAACTCCTGCACATTGCTTCTGATAACAATCTCATCAAAGTCGTCCACAAGTTTGTATTGTCCCTGTTTCGAACGTTGCTGCGACGAAAACGTACCGGTTTCTCGTAGTTCTTTTCGTACTCGGAAAACGGTTCATCTGCTGACCCAAGTTGCCTGATCAGTCTGTTGAATATGTAATGAGCTGTCACGCCCTGAGTGTTTCTCGAAATATACTAAAGGACTTTGAAAACGCATCATCCAGATTAAATCCTTTATTTCACAAACCCTGAGAATGTCAGCGGGATAATTATTATTGCATATCATAGTCTGACCATCTTGTAGTGTGTCCTTGAAATTGCATGGTTGTAAATTTATTTTAAGGTATTGAAAAAGTATCCGTTTTAAGACAGGGGTGGTCGATTTTGAAGGACACAAATTCAGCTGCAATTTAACACGCGTTAGTTTTGATTCCCGACTCAACGAATTTGCGTCCTTTGCATCTTTCACGACTGCACATTAATCATTGAAGGATTAGAAATGAATTGACAGTTTGGTTTGCTCAAAATTACACCCCTTTAAAATTACAGACATACCCCACCCACCCTGATTACTATAGTCTAGTAATAAAATTCAACGTCTTGGGCCTTTCAAAGTTTCGATTTCTTACGTCCGGTTTTATTGGAAGAGGCTAAGGACATATGCAAATGACAGATTATTCATAAATTAAGCTTGTGTCACGTGTCTTTTGTATTGTGCAAGTGACGTTAACGTAAATTTTTAAGACGTAATCGATCACATGACAGCAGATCCCCTGCAATGATTTACATCAAAACGTCTTCCCCACATGACTGTCAGTGTATGTAATCGATATCAGTAATGAAAGCATGCATTAGGGTAACTAATGGAGATGTTTCTAAAAAGGAGCTATAAATTGATGTTCAAACTTGACGTTAACTTTCGAAATTTTGAAGTTATCAATTACTTTTAATTAGAAAAGTCAATAAACTCATTTGGTAACATGGCATCATATACACCACAGTTTAAACATAAAAATCAAAAAGCTTCATTTATTTGTGCAGAAAGGTGTACCCATGTTACGTCATCAGCAGCGTCGCGTGATAGTGCAGTCAAATTAATTACTGATTCATACCAATTCTGGGTAGCACATTAAAACCTGCGAGTAACTTTTCAATCGCATATACGGTTTTCAAGAAAAGTGCAAAAATATGGTAATGCGTTTTCAAAGTCCTCTAGTATAGTTTGAAACATTAGTTATGAGAAATTTGTCTTTAGATTTTAAATGTTATAAAGATTTATCAGTAGACATCACAGTTCCTAACTAATATAATGCTTTAAAACTAATTCTATTACATTTACTTTTACTCGTAAGTCTTGTAAAATCGTGCAAGTCATGATTTATGATAAAAAATGAAAATATTTTTTAAATATATTGTATGACATGAGACTCGAACCAACGATCTCAATCTTGACAGCTACACGCTCTATCCAAAGGGCTAAGCGGGACAGTGTTGCAAATCTAAAATTAGTTTTACGGAGATACGAGTATATACGTCGTATTCATGAGTGCTAATAGTTTAACTTTGTTTATCTATACCAACAGTAATTCTAATTTGTATTCAATTGTATATATTGCATAAGAAGTGCAGATTAGTTAAAGGTGCAATTCAGCGCCGTTTTGTATATTGATGTTTGTTCGAAAACCAATTGTAGGTATAGATGTACCACGACCTCTGATTAATGACCTTTGGGTGTTTCTATTTCAAATGATTGATGCAAAATGCTTAAAATGAGCCAATCGGGCTGGAACATCTGTGTATGTCAAAGCTTTTATAGTAAATGTAAATAAATGCCTGAAACCCTTTTTTCTAGAACAACATATTAATATAGCAAAAACAGTCACGCTTCAAAGCTTTTAGTATATCAGTATTTCAGACAGCATTCATGGGTGTTTATATTCTGAGGTCAGTATTGCAGAGTTTTCCCTCAGGTCTGTATTTCAGGAATCCCTGCGACCCTAATAAGAAATTGTTTAGGGTCCTCGGGCAAAAATCAGGGGTTTCTTACCTACAAATAACTTTGGTTGCATAACCAAACAAAGGATCAAAATTGTCTTTATGTACAGTGTGAAAGTCGTTTCAGAGAATATTTCTAAGATTTAATTATTTCTATTTGAATTCTCCTTATTATAATTCATTTTCCTATTTTATTTTGAGGGTCCCAAGGGACTCCCCAAGTTTCTGTCAGGGAGTCCCATACAGCTTTTCGGGAGTCTGAGACTCTCAAACCTGCGTCAGGGAAAACCCTGTTGTTTTTTTTGATAGATCACGACAGATTATTTTTTTTAGGAAAGTGCTCGGAGCTAATCGGGACCTGTCGTGAAAACTCAGTATTAAATTTAGATGCGACCTCATGTGATAAATAGTTTGATCAGTTAACTAATTCGCACCGACTATGTTCCAAAACCATTTACTGAATTCTAAGCACATATTTATCACATATCAGTGCTTACCTAGCATCATGGGCATGACCCATATGGAATACTATACAATTCATTGCTATTCAGAATGGTATTCGTTAGGGCCATCGGGTGCATTACGTAAGTATGTACTGTCGATCCCCGTGCACAAATAGGAAAACATACTATGTAGACTTACGACAGTATTATTAGCTTACAAATTTTCTGCACTCTATGCAGTGCTATAACTAGATTCTAGCTGTAAAGTGTAAGTTTACACTTGAAGGTGAACAGAAAGCAACACAAGTTACTTTGATAGATAGGACATCTGATCTAAACCAGTACGTTTATTTCTATAATCGCCGAGGTTACTTGCAACCTCAAAAATGACATTCTGTCTGGATCTTTAGCAATTTCTTGTCCTTATGAGATCTATTGAGATATACTGTATCTAATAGTGTTATTTTCCAGCGTACACAATACCATAAACTTAACCATACGAGGGCTGTTCAAATACGAATGCAAGTAGCTTCATAACTATTTTCACATATACATTGTATGCTACGACAAAATGGTAACCGTTTCTATAAAGGACTATATGTCACCTTTAAACTGGCCTCAGACATAAAGAAAAATACAGTAGACTTATTGAGCTATAGCCCTTTGTACTTAATATACAGCAAAACAACTTTAGCAGACGACATTTTCAGATGTGTTTTGCTGGCCCTTCAATGGGTAACAGTGCAGACGCTGATCATATGTCGCTAGATGTAGCATTACATCTGGGTCTTCACTGTATACAAAGATAATCACTGGCCTCAAGTCTTACATGCATGGAGATACCGCAAGCTTACAGATTTTATCTAGGCTGTTTATTTTGAAAGCAAATCTGACAGAGTGTTGATATATGTAATTTTACTGCAGTGATTGTTTTAAAGTACATGGGCATCTTGTCCCTAGACTGTAAGTGAAGAAAGTTATGAAGCTACTTTCATTCATATTTGAACAGCCCTCGTAAGCCAATGTGTACTGTATACCAGTTCGTTTTTTATCTGTTTGCACTAAACCAGAGTCTTTCCCATGTTATTTCTGTTGTTTTGAAACAACACTGTTCCGGCTATATAATCTGTTTGCTCAGAATGTTTATCAAAATAAACCAACGTATTAGCAATAGTTTAAGGTAGTAGCGGACTCACCGGCATATGTCCAAAAGTGTTTTATCTTTTAATATATTATAATATAGACTAATACTTATAATCTAAAACAAAAAAAACAATACCTCACCGTTCTTTTTAAAAAGTTATTTGATGTCAAAAACTGCAAAATCGCAGGTTTTTGAAAAAAACAAACACAGATTTTGTTAACAAATTAACAAGAAACGCAATACAGTTTTATTCAGAACAAATACTACTCACACCAGAGATATAAATAAAAACAAAAATTAGTGAAATAACATGTATCTACACAATTTATTAAGCAAAATCCTAATTAAGTCAAACGAATAAATGCCAAAAAACACACTAATATACAAAATAAATATATCAGAGAATGTAACTGGAACAACAAAAAACATATTTTTACAAAGATATTTTCTTGAAGAATATAATGATTGAATAAATAATATGTGTCACCGTGCTCGTTTTTTTGTTTTGGTGACTTTTCTGAAAAATCCTGAAAAAAAAGAAGACCATAATTAGTGTTTCAACCAATTTTTTGTTTGTCTACGCCCTATATATCACTGGGCGGAGACATAGCTATTATTGATTATGCACTGAAGAATGGGCGTAGAAAATGACAAAAAAGATTTTGACCTAGCATATGTGACCCAGGACATTACATTATGATTCTCATTGTTATATACCTTATGAGTGTTTACTATAGAAACTTGACGTGTTTCAATCGCTGACAGTTGTACTTTTTATCTATATTTAACGTGTCGCAATGCGACAAATCACTGTCCAAGGGCTTCATCCCCATTAACACATGGCAGCAGAGGGCTGCAACGCCATTAAAGCCCACTATAGGACATCGTCTGCAAGTTAAGATATATCGTCGCTAATGTTTTATGGAGAAATGACCAAACTGTTTCAATTAGCATAAAATACGCTCCTTTATCTTATCGGACAGGCGGCAATCGAAAACGCTCTGAACAATCGATGACCGCGGATCACAGATCGCTGGAAACAGTTCTTTCGATTGCCATTTTCGCCAGTCGGGCGACAAACGGCAGTCGAAATCTCTGTTTCTAGCGATCTCCACGTTCGTCGATAGCATTAACGTTGTCGATTGCCTCCTATCTGAAGTGTTTATTTAATATAGGCCTACTGAATACGTAGCCAAAACAATCCGAAACAAGGGCTACTAGGAATAATTTACAGTCGGGCGACAAACGGCAATCAAAAACTCTGTATCTAACGATCTTAGATCTACATTCGTCGATAGTCAATGATTATCGTGTTCGATTGCCCCTTATGTGAAGTGTTTATTGAATATAGGCCTACTGTATACATAGCCAAAACAATCCGAAACAAGGGCTACTAGGAATAACTTACATTTTTCATGTTCCTGTTATAAAAAAAAATATGTTTCCATACCGGATATGCGGCAATCGAAAACTCTTGGCGAACAATCGATGAACGCGAGTCAGATATCGCTACAACCAGTGTTTTCGATTGCCAATTTTCGCCAGTCGGGCGACTAATGGCAAACAAAAACTCTGTTTTTTTACTATTTTTGGTCTACGTTCGTCGATAATATTGACGTTTTCGATTGCCGCCTATCTGGTGTGAATTCGTTGTTCGTTTCATGATGCTACGGTGGACATTTTTTGCATACAATTGAATAAAATAATTTGGGACTGCTTGTGTTTGAAAGGAAGGTATATAACAATGACGATATAATATTCTTTTCCATATATTAACGTTCGCCAAGCCCGAGTGTGATAATGTGTTGCAGCCCTCACCGCTTCGCGGCTCGGGCTGCAACACATGATCACACTCGGGCTTGGCAAACGTTAATATACGTAAAAGAATGTTTTTTCTCCCACCTTTGCCCATGTAAGATAGGCTGTCAGCTCATGTAAGAAATTTCTATCTTACATGACCACGTGACTGCTTTCTTACATGGGCAGAGTTAAATATTCTTTTATCCCGAAAAAGGATACTTAAAGGACCAATATATTGCGCCTAGGTAACCCAAAGGCACCAAGCAAGTTTAAGCGTTGCTTACTGACGTCATATATCGTCAATGACGTCACCGAACGTGCACCGCGTGCCGAAAACGGCAATGTTACGCTAATGGCACAGGGAGCCAAGCAGGAATTTATTTTGCATATTGCAACTTAACTAATGCTCCAAGGGTGTTTTCCTGGCAATAACAAGGTGCAAACTACGTTTACACCCATTTTAATGCCCGATAAAAACACTCGTGAACTCAGAAATAATCTAAACCCAACGAATAAAAAGTTAGAAATTTCAGGTTTTCTTGGAGTTTTTATGTTCTGCCAAAAACCCTTCTAAAAGTGGGAGAAAAACGATCCATCATGAGCCTGTCCATGTAGGATAGAGAAATCTCACCCTCGGGGTCGGAATTTAACCAGGGACTCGGCAAGCCTCGTCCCTGGTTAAACTTCCGACCCCTCGGGTGAGATATCTCTATCCTACATGGACACTCATGGTGGATTGTTATAATCCTCTTATTAAAGCATTGCTATAACATGTCTTGATACTTTGATGCTTTCTTACACGTAGGAATTATGTAGAAAAAGCTAAACATTATAGCTTTATTCCTGATGCATAGATCTAAATGTCATTTAAAGAATAAACTTACAAATATGCAATATAGGATAAAAATTCTTTTCCGTGTATTAATGTTTGGCAAGCCTGAATGTGATGTGTTCCAACCAGAACCACACAGCGGTGAGGCCTGCAACACATTATCGCACAAGAGCTTGACAAACGTTAATATACAGAAAGGAATGTTATATTGACATTGTTATATATTATAGGACTTTTGGGGTACTGTAAAGGTGGCAACTTTAATATTCCTATCTGGGCGTGGTTCGGTTATTTCAACTGCTCAAGAATGGAAATCAGGTTCTATCTAAGCGTTTAAAAGTTGCTTGAGCCGCGCAGGTCTGCGTGCATTTCATGAAAGCCCTGTCCGTTAATGCACTGATTCCACATTTATTAACCCTTAAAGCGTATATTACAACACAATCGTATGTTTTTATCGTCTATTGAAATATTTTGAAGCCTCTTAAACAAACACTGTAGATCTAGAGCAGACTGCTCATCTAGAAGCAGTCTGATCTGGGTCCACACTGTTTGCCTCTATACTTTTGTTAAACAATAAACAAGCACTTTCGAATGTAGTTATAACGCCTCATTTTCAGATTTTACCTATGTCTAAAGTAGACGAATAACGCAGTCATGAGGTGCCGCCTTTACAGTATCCAAACAGTTGTGAATATTTTCCTTTCAAGCAAAAGCATTTCAAAAAAATGTCCACTGTAACATCGTGAAGCATACAACAAAACCACGCCTTATAGGCGCAATCGAAAACATCGATACTATCGACGATTATAGACCAAAAATAGTTAGCATCATAGTTTTTACCACCACCCGTGCCTCATCGAACAGGCGACACTTTGCAATCAAAACACTGTTTCTAGCGAGTTTGATCCGCGTTCGTCAATGGTTAGGAGTGTTTTCGATTGCTCACTATCCGATGTGGAAACATTTTTTTTTTCAACAGAAACATGACTGAAAAATGTAGATAACTCGTAGCTCTTGTTTCAGATCGTTTTGGTTACGTATTCATTGTATCAATACACATACCGGATAGGTGGCAATCGAACAGGTTGATACTATCGACGAACGTAGATCAAATACCGCCAGAAACATACTTTTTGGATTGCAGTTTGTTTGCTTGATTGGCGACAAATGGTAAATCTAGCGATTTGCGATCCACGTTCATCGATTGTTCAGAGCCTTCTCGATTGCCGCCTATCCGATGTGATAAAGTAGCGTATCTTATGATAATTGAATAGTTTGGTCAGTTCTCAATAAAGCATTAGCGACGGTATCTTAACTCGCAGAGGATATCCGTGAGCAGGTTGAAACGACAATTAAGCCCTCTGCAGTCCTGTTTTATCGGAAATAAAGCCCGCGGTCAGTGATTGGTTAACGATCAACCAAAATATGACACATTAGATTAAATAAAACGTACAATTGTCAGCGATTGAAACACCTCAAGTTTCTATAGTAAACACTTATTATAAGGTATATAACAATAAGAGGATGATACATTCTTCTGTCTATTAACGTTTGCCAAGCCCAAATGAGATAATGTTTTGTAGCCTTAACCATGAAGCTGTAAGGGCTGCTCCAAGTGCGGATCCAGAGGGGGGAGGAGCAGGGGGTCCGGACCCCCTCTGGAAAATCACAAATTATATGGGTTTCTATAGGGAATAAGCAATTGGACACCCCCTGGAATAAGTTGGACCCCCTGGAAAAAGTTGGACCCCATCTGGAGCCCTGAAAACGATAGATTTCTTTAAAATTGACCATTAGCGGCAGCATGCTGTAATAGCAACCGAGACATGTATATAGTGTGTATATTTATACGGTCCGCAACTTTTAACCATCAAAATACTGAATGACTTCATACTTTGGGTGATGTTTTTAAAAGCTAATACTTGCATTCCTTCTTTTTGTGAAAGCAAAATACTTATCTTCAACTTACACCGCTAAATTACCTAGTTCCACAATCCTGCCGCCTTCATTCCATTGTATGTGCTGTTCTAAATCTTCGATGATATCATTGCTGTTCTCGTCAGTCATGTTATCCGGCGACTTTGGCTTCCGTTTAGCGAACTAGCCTTTTTTGGATATGTTTTGCCTTGAAGTTAGCAATTCTGCCATTTTGTTGTTTACTTGCCAACGCATCAAAGAGTTGTCAGGGGAGAATAATATCTACGTTTAACAAATAAGTATTATCTTTTAAAAACAAGATTCAGGAACGATAACTCTTACACTCTTTCTTTTAAGTAAAAGTAAGGTTATCTTTTGACATGGGTCCCCTACCACCTTAATGTGATATTGCAAGTTCGATAGTGGGTGCTGTACATCTGGTTAACATATACCACTCCACGAGAAATCGTGTCTTCGAGATTTCAGACAAATATGATGCTAAGGCTACCAGCCTAAGCTAAAACGAGCATGCACAGACACGTCTCGTTGGTTTGTGCTGCTCGTAATAACAACTTATGGAAATAACAGATGCTTTTGTTTGATAAGAACTTTGGACATGCAAACCTACTTTGTAGCTACGTTAATATATGCATATTCAAAGACTTAATGTATGTAATGTGATAAGTAAAAAACCATACATTTACTAGAAATATAATTGAGCCGCGACATGAGATTTCCAACAATGTCACAGTGGTATGTGCGGCCAGCAAAGCCTCAGAGCAGCCTGCGCATACGCGCAGCCTGATCAGAGTCTTTGCTAGTCGCTTTAATATTCTATGAGTGTTAAGCTACTGACTGAACATCATTTGGAGTTTATAAGCTTAAAAGGAGGCTGCATAGACTCCTCTGAGTCTACACAGTACTTCACACTGTGCAGATAAACTTCCACGCCGTGGATGTAAACAAATAAAGATACATGCAGACTCCCATTGGATTATTGATTTTTTGAGGTTATAGGTCATGTTTACGCTGTACAATGTGAGGTACTGTACACTTGTCAAATGTCACATTGTTGGAAATCACATGTCGCGGCTCAAATATATTCAGTTTGCATATGTGATACTGACACTCCTTTCAAGCAACTATATCACACTTGGTGAGCACACATTCCAATCTGTATCAAGAGCTAAATTGACCAAAATGTGACAATGGTATATAAAAATGGGGTCACATGAGTGATACGCCTTTTTTCCCGGACTAAAAAGGTTTACCACCACCTTCGGAGCTCTCGTCGGTCATCACGTGCGTTTCGAGTCTACTAATGGATGACAAGTAGGGATCTCAATCAAAAGCCTCTGTGAGTCTCTGCCTCTACTAATGCTTTACTGTTTTTGCTAACCATCAAATTTCGCATCTAAAAAAACCCAGAAATTTCTGACTACGCTGAGATACGACATAACGTAATGGCGTCACTTAAAATGCGAATGACGTCACTTGACTCTTGACAAAATCATATGCCGTTCACGTTCTTATTCGCCCATGGAAGAACACGCGGTTATTCATTTTGGTTGCGGGCCTGTATGTATACAAGAGATGTTTCATGTTTGTTTGAACAAATTTGAAAATGCCGTTACTGATTTATTTCTCGTTATATTTGGTAATAATTGATTTCCATGGATTATTCCTATCTCCAAAAAATATGCAGTCATTAAGAAAAACAGTTCTTAATTGTTATTTTCTGATTTGAAACAGTCTCTGAATATGAGTAGTCAAATTTTAATCGTTTTAAAATGCTGTCTTAAACGAAATGTGCTAAAGCTTTCTCGAACAATTTCTCTAAAAGATATGAAGTTTTTCTCTTGGAACCTTTTATATTTTGTATTTAAATAATCAAAGTGTGTTCTGTTTGAAAATAAAACATTCCAGTTGCACAGTATCGATTCACTGTGCGCCTGAAATGAGTGAAATCGACTGTATCGGTAGAATCGAGAGTTTTTGGCCTAAATTTGTGAGGGGGTGGTAAGTATTTTGGCATGTTTTCTTATAGTCAGATTTGTCCTTCCGCCGTGGATCTCATTATATTTCTTTGATATATGCATACATGTCATAATATCGTGCAAAAACAACGACAGTGTATCGTAGGAGCGCAAGAAACGCATTCTTTTAGAGAGATTGTTGTCAAAAAAGCGAAAATCCACAGCTTTTTATCTTCCCGTTTCGAATTTAAACAACTTAGCTAAAAACGATTTTCACCAGAAGTTTGAGGGGCTTATGATCCTACAATACCAGAAATCTAAGACTGATCCGTTTTTTCGATTTTGAGATATTCAGCTATATATAACTGAACCCCCTAATAGCGGTGAATTAGAAACTGTATCGGTAGAATCGACTGCTATTTATTTAATGTACGAAGTAAAAACTACCAACTGCACGAAGTGAAAGCAAATGTTGGTCATAAATCTTCGAATTTAGAGCAGAAAGTAGGCTATTTATTTCACCCTGTGCATACCATTGGCTTCTAAATGTGTACTTTGGCAGACAGTGAAGATCTAAATATAATGCCGCATCATATGGCATTTCATCTGGGTCTTCACTGTTTATTTATACAAATATGATGTTCAGAGAAAGAAATGCAACTTTTTTTTAATAATAACCTGTGACCAGCAATATATATATATTGTACCACCCCAGGTTTATTGTATATAACCAGTAGGCAGAATTCAATTAATTCATAAAGGGTTAACAATACGTCAATCTGTATCACTTTTTTCAGTCTGTTAGAGACTCCCGCATCTTGGGCCCAGCGAGCAATCAGATTACATCGCGTGCCGAAGACACGAGAGGGGGGATTTATCCCCCTCTCAACAGGGGGGTTTAAGGGGTCTCCCCCAAGTTTTTTTTTAATTTTGGGCGCTTCTATGTGCGATTTTAATGGGGTTTTATGCATTTGGGACCAGATTTCTGTCCTTTTGGTCACGATCTTTTGCTAGAAAAGATATTTCTTGTCACGGCAGAAACCGAATGCTGGACAAAATTGTTTTCAGACAGTCACGATTTTTTTACTTTTTTCTACAGTATGTTTCTTTGACATTATTTCACCTATGTCCCCACAGGTTTTGGAAAATACTTTTAGCACTGATCCTTGGTGGTCCTTCAAAGAGTTGTGTTTTCGAAAAGATATACACTTAGTCTTTTCAATTACACGTAGAACACCCGTTAAGGATGCAGGCTTCATCTAGATTTTGGCTTCGGTAGGCATAAGACCAGATCTTTGGCTCAATAATAATGGAGCCAGGGCCTACTGTCGAACCACGACGGATAAACGCTTCTCTGCCTAGGCTTCTTAAAGATGAATGAACGTTGGTGGAACCAAAAAGTATTGGGCTGAATTGAAACAGGCGGGACCTGTATATCTGTAACAGAATGCATTGTAACAACACAGCTCATGATGCTCATATATGTAAAGTCAACACGTTTTAAACATACTTTATCGCTCGACATGTTAATTAGAAGAAGAAAAGACAAATTGTCAATTTAAGGGATCATAGAATTATCTGGACCTCAACAAGAATACCTGTCTTCAGGGTTTCTGACCATGCAAGACTCAGAATAAGCTACTCAGTTACAGAGATTAGCTAGAATGCTGGAATTTCGAGTGTAGCAAGTTTACAATTATACTTTCCCAGGAGCGAATAACAAAGGCGCTTATCAGACTGCGCGGATATGCAGGCTGGCCTGCACCTTTGACGTTTGCATGCAGCTAGGTCGGGTTTTCTCTCGACATGGGTCATAAGTATGATAACGTCCATTAAGACCATCTGATTATGAAATTAATTAAGCAGGTGTCATTATAATTTTTCAATGTTTATTGATAATTGCATCAATAAATGGTAAGCACAGAGTAAAGTGAGCCAAAACCAGCAAAAGGGACACGGCAGAGAGCATACTCAGCCAAAAAAGTGGTTGGGCGCTCAACAGACCTGCCAGACCGGGGATGACGGCCTTGTGTACAGGTAAAATACTACTGTAAACATAGCATTTGTAATCCACCATTTTCTAATTGCATGGTGTTATGCTCCACTGAATGGGTAGTATAATATACAGGTAAGTTCACGTCGTGCTATACTTCCACAAAACGCTTTGAGGCGTGACTGTAATGGTAAATGCATTGAATGAATCGAGGGTCATTACTTAGAGGACGTGGTAGAAGTATACATGTACAGTATCTCTTTGTTACATGAATATTTATGAAGGTTTGATGTTTACAAAAATAGGTTTGTGAATTTTCGTTACAGCATCTTGCCAATAACACACAAACGCATGAACACTCTCACGCACGCACACACGCGCGCGCACACCACACACATATGCACATGCAGGTGCCACCATCGCAAAAAATCAACTGACAAACTTATCAACAAACTTGCGAAAAAAACATTATCTCTATTGTTTTGGGCTTGTCCATCCGTCCGTCTGTCTGTCAGTTACCATGGTCACTCTAACTTAGTCATTTTTAATCGGATTTTTTCCAAATTTCATATCATCATCTAACTCTCGTTCAAGTTTGAATACAGTTTTTTTTCTGTCAAACGATAAGCAAGAAGGCTGTAAAAATGGCCGGCACGACAAGTCTCTCTAACTTAGTCATTATAATTGGTTTTCTTTCAAATTCTATATATGAATTGCTTCCATGAAACTCTCGTTCAATATGTTCTTAAAAATGTTATCCTTTGGAAGCAAAGAATGCACCAAAGAACTGAAACTAGAGTGTGCAAATTTTCTGGGCCAGACTAGCTAGTTTCCGCCATTTAGGCCACATCAGTGACCCTCTAATAGTTTCAAAGTTCCACAATGAAACCCATGATCCCAAAGGACAAGAAAATAAAATCTACACTATAGTGAAGGGCAGGGAGGCGCTCTACCACCGCCACATAGTCCAAATCACCAGCTGTAGTGAAGTCAAATGTGTTCTTAAAAAGGTTATCCTGTGGAAGCAAAGAATGCACCAAAGATCTAAAACAAGAGTGTGCAAATTTTCTTGGCCTCATCAGGTACCATCTAATAGTTTCAAAGTTCCACAATAAAACCCATGATCCCTAAGGACAAGAAAATAAAAGTTTGAATACGTTTTTTATCTGTTGAACGATTAGCAAGATGGCCAAAAAATGGCCAAAAAATGGCCAACGACTATCAGTGTCCACTACTTCATTTTTTATCAGAGTTTTTCCAAATTTCCTATATGGATTGCTTCCATAAAACTCTCGTTAATGTTTGAATACGAGTTTTGTCCGCCGAAAGTTAACCAAGATGGCCAATGAAATGGCGGCCATCTATCTGTTTGCACTTATTTACACTCTACCCTAGTCATTTATTACCCGATTGCTGCCAAATTTCACAGATATATTAGTTTTATCAATCTCTCGCCTAGGTTTGAATATGGGCTTTGTCCGATAAACAAGATGGCTGCCAATTGGCGGCCACCTGTCAGTTTACACTTGTGGACACCATTTATATGTATGAGTGGTCTTCGATATTTTAAAGTGTTTCCTGGATGAGTGACAATGGAGTGTTTTATGACTGTATCAAATTCAGAATAGGGAGGGCAGTTGTAGCATTTGTATCCTGGATTTTCCATTGTGCTATAGAAACTCACGAGTGTTGGTTTACTGAATCTAAAATGTTTCAGAAGTGAGACTATATTTAACAAACAATGATGACATGTGTCTTAGGCTGCTGTACATTCTAAGGCAGTGGTTCTGCTGTTGATTCCTGATGTGGGTTCTGTGTTTGTTCTATGGTTTGCTATGCATTGCTTTGTTTCTTTTCTAGGTTTGCATTAATCTTGATGTTGGCGAGTGCTACGAGTATGTGGGAAAGGAGACTTGACTTAAAAGTATATATATTTTACTGACCATTCCATGGCGGTGCTTCTTTTGTGGATCTTTTTTGTTACTTATGTTTTGTGTTTGTCATGCTATCTTGTCGTCTATTTATTGCAGTCTTGTGGTCACATGCTTGGAAAGGGCTGACCCCTTGGCTCTCTTGTATGTGGTGATTTATTGTGTTTTATCGTTTCCCGATGGGTCGTCCTGGCGGTACTTGAGTGTATCAGTTGCTGATATTTGCATCCTTTCTTACTTTAAGGAATGAAAGTAAAATAATTTTGTGTTTCAAATGGTGACCCAAGAATTGCTGCTTGGCTCATATGCGTAGGAAGCTTTTCAATATGGGGGGGGGGGGAAGCCAGCGATGCCAACTTCAATACTTGTGGAGGGATATTGCAAAAAATGTACATACACGCATGCATGCGCACACACATCAATGTACATATGAAAACACATGTACATGCTCCTAAATATTCATACTCACATGCATGCATGCATGCATGCACACACATATGTACATGTATGCATGCATGCACATGCAGATACATCAAAACATTTATATATTTACACTCTTACATGAAAATCAAAGCTAGCGCTCTTTATGATATAGAATTCCGAGAATCGTATGTGTTGCCTGGCAGAACAGAAGTCAAACAAGGAAAATTTGTTGAATATATTTTCACGGCGAAGGGTTATCTTAGATAAACTAATAAATCACAAAACATAAATCGCATTTCTCCAACCCCTTAGTTCACCTTTGGTATCATACAGATCAGGGTTAAAAGCCTATCAACTAGTTTTCAGTGGATAGTTCAATACAAAATAAACTTATCTGTCTGACTTCGACCTGACCTAGAGGTCAGGGGTGTGTGTAAGGTCAAAGTGTTTGCTTCTATGTAAGTCTATACTTCTTTCCCCTTAATTTTATATACAACAAGATCACATTCAGAATTTATTTAATGTTATAATCCAACCTACAGTTGAGTGTGAGTGTAAGGACAGAATATGTGTTTGCTTGGTGCCCTATGCCCCATTCCCTTTAATTTGATATGCAACATGACCCTGGGGGCGGGGTCTGCGGGTAAAATATTCGCTACAACGCTGCTGCATTTGTGATTCCCTTTAACTTAATATGCAACACGACCATGTTCTGAACAAGTTGACTTTTGACCACAGGGTCAGAGGGGCGGGGAGAGGGGATTTGCGGCCAAAATATTTGCATGTTGCTGCTTTTCGCGATTCTATTTAATTTCATATGCAACATAACCATGTTCTCAATAAGTTGAATTTTGACCTTTAACCCCACACCCAAGGTCGAGTGGGGTAGGGAGAAGGTATGTAGGCAGAATATTTGCTGCCATGTTTCTGAATTCGAGAATCTATTTAATTTGATATGATAATATTCTGTAAAAATTTAATTTTGACCCCCAGGGTTAGAGGGGGTGAGAGGGGGTTCCCAGCCAAAATATTTTCTACCATGTTGCTGCATCCGTGATTCCCTTTAATTTGATATGCAACATGACCATGTTCTAAAAAAATTGAATTTTGACATTTTGATCCCATCACCTAAGTCCACTCAGGGGGTCCGACACAGGTCTTAGATCCAAAATCACGTTTGATATGTTTCATATTTATTGTACCTCTGTCTGCAGTTGCTACCATGTTGCTGCATTCGCGATTCCTTTGATGTGCAGCATGACCATGTTCTGAAAAAGTTGAATTTTGACCTTCTGAGGGGAGAGGGGGGCTGTGGGCAAAATATTTGCTTCCATGTTACTGCATTCGTGATTGCCTTTAATTTCATATGCAATATGACCATGTTCTGAAAAAGTTAAATTTTAACCTCTTGACCCCCGGGGTCGGGGAGGGGGATCTGGGGGCATAATATTTGCTACCATGTTGCATGTTGCTGCGCCTGTGATTCCCTTTAATTTGATATGCAACATGACCATGTTCTGAAAAAGTTAAATTGTACCTTTGACCCCACCCCCTAAGTCCACCCAGGGGTTGGACACAGGCCTTCCATCAAAAGTCAGGTTTGATATGTTTCTTATTTATTGTACCTCTGTCTGCATTTGCTACCATGTTGCTGCATTCGCGATTCCCTTTGATATGCAACATGACAATGTTCTGAAAAAGTTTAATTTTAACCTTTTGACCCCCAGGGCCCTGGGGGTCTGAGGGGGAAATATTTGCTACCATGTGGCTGCATTTGTGATTCCATTTAAGTTGATATGCAACATGACCATGTTTTGAAAAAAGTTAATTTTGACATTTTGACCCCACCCCCAGGGTCTGGTGGGGGTAGGAGGGAGTCTGCGGGCAAAATATATGCTACCACGTTTCCGCATTCGTTATTCTATTCAATTTGGTATGCAATCTGACCATTTTCTGGAAAAGTTGAATTTTGACCTTTTGACCCCAGGGTCAGGGGATGGGGGGTGAGCGGGCTCGCGGGCAAAATATTTGCTACCATGCTGCTGCATTCATGTTTCCCTTTAATATTATATGCAACATGATCATGTTCCGAAAAAGTTGAATTTTAATGTTTTGACCCCACCCACTAAGTCCACCCAGGGGGTCTGGCACAGGCCTTCGATCAAAAATCGCGTTTGATATGTTTCTTATTTATTGTAACTCTGTCTGCATGCGAAATTTCTGTGAAAAATAATGACAATTGACTGAGTAATTGCGAAATTAACATATTTGACCTTTGATCCCACTTGGGGGGGGGGGGGCGGTAAATTTTTAATCACGGTTATGCTTATCTACAGGCACTGGGTAATTATTGCCTATAGTGAGAAGTTGTACGATATAATAGTTGTGGAGAAATGTGATGTTTATTCTACAAAAAGTCAACATAGCTTTTGCATTAGCCTAAACCTAAGTAAAAAAAGGGCCAAAACTCAGTCAAAAATTGGCGAATTACCTCCAAATTCGAACTTGGCCTGTATTTTATAATGCTTTATCAGTGTTAAATTTGAATGACAGTGTTGCATCTCTCCAGAAGTAATTGATCGTTAACCACAATTTAGCCAAAATCTAAGTCAAAAAGGGCAATAAATCTTAATAAGAATGTGGATAACCGCCACTTTCTAACTTAACCTGTATAATTGATGCTTTACCCTTCTTCAAAGTTTGATGGATGATTTAATTGATGAATCCCTTCAAAAGTTATCGTTCGCAAACCAAAAGTGTGACAAAGTGGAATACGACAACGGCTCCGCCACAGGCGCCGATGGACACATGATTCTTATGTGTTGATTATGCGACTCAAAAAGCAGGTACGTTTATTTGAGGAAGGGGCAACAATGCAACGAATATATATACATGGGGTCTTCGCCACTATAAAGAATTATCTATTGTCAATATACTGTGTTAGGGTTTTAAAGCCCTTCCGTATATCTCACATCAAACTTGGGCCTCTGTCGTGAAAGAACCTGACTCTGTCGCATGTGAACAACTAAGGTGCAGACCAGTCTGCGCATCCGGCCAGTCTGATGTGTGCTTTTGTAACTTGCCCTCTGGAAAGTATATAGCTAAGCAGCTGAACTTGGCCCACTAAAAGTTTAAGCTTCTATCTAGTCTCTGTTAATAACAAGGCTGATTTTAGCAAGATCTGGTTGCAAACCCTGAAGAAATGAGACGCAGCACATATAGAGCTCACTCATTATCCTTATATTACCAAACTGCTACTATTCAAGCTGATCGAAGTACTTTCGTGCTACATGTACATAATTGTTAATATTTTGCCAGTTACTGACAGCCAACCTTTTTAAATCAACTGAAGGAGAAGAACGACCAAAAGCATTTCATGGAGGGTGCACAGTTGCTTTGTCATACAATGCTTGACTCGATACCAAGGAGCTCCCTGGTATACCCCATCTGCGATATGTGTTTGACCAAGACACATTAATACTTGCTTACTACTGGTTCTACCCATAAGGACAATCCTGACATAACCGAAAACGTGTTGATTGGGACGTAAAGAATCAAATCATTCAAACAAACAAGTATTTTCATCCAAAAAATTTTAAGAATGTGCCTAGCGTGTATTTGTTTACAAACTGAAGTTTTTGACAAGCTTTTATGATATTTTTATCGCACAAAGGTTGTGGGTTTGATGCGCAAAGTTTACATATATTTTAGTCCTACTTGCGCTTGAAATTGGCCCAGAATAGACGAAACTGTCTTCATTGCTCCCTTTCACTGGGCACAGTACCTCTTATGAATATCGATATTACTTCGTTCAGTGCGTCGATTCTACCGATACAGTTTCTAATTCACCGCTATTAGGGGGTTCAGTCATATATAGCTGAATAACTCAAAATCGAAAAAACGGATCAGTCTGAGATTTCTGGTATTGTAGGATCATAAGCCTCTCAAACTTCTGGTGAAAATTATTTTTAGCTAAGTTGTTTAAATTCGA
This sequence comes from Loripinus fragilis, assembly GCA_964019695.1. Taxonomy (NCBI): domain Eukaryota; kingdom Metazoa; phylum Mollusca; class Bivalvia; order Lucinida; family Lucinidae; genus Loripinus; species Loripinus fragilis. Next base: position 46,709,263 of record OZ026516.1, on the reverse strand, counting down.
AACGGGAAGATAAAAAGCTGTGGAGTTTCGCTTTTTTGACAACTATCCCTCTAAAAGAATGCGTTTCTTGCGCTACCACGATACACTGTCGTTGTTTTTGCACGATATTATGACATGTATGCATATATCAAAGACATATAATGAGATCCACGGCGGAAGGACAAATCTAACTATAAGAAAACATGCCAAAATACTTACCACCCCCTCACAAATTTAAGCCAAAAACTCTCGATTCTATCGATACAGTCGATTTCACTCATTTCAGGCGCACAGTGAATCGATACTGTGAGTTGGATATTTACTTTTTGGAAGCAACATGAACATCAGTTGTTACATTTTTGTAGGGTTTACAGTTTCCATAGCAACACTCAATTGTATGCAAATTATTCAATGCAATATTTGGTGATCAGTTTTATCGGCGATAGATACTTAACATATCTAAGAAATAAAATTGTGTCGGCTGTGAAATGAGAATATGTTTTTCAAAATTCTTCCAAGACACATTCTACACATGAGATACCTATTTGGGTACTTGTATTGAAGAACTTAGTATTAAGCCTAAGCCCAGTTTCCAAGCAAAAACAGGTACACATAGGCTGTTTCTCATTTGAATTATAGAACTAGTGTTTCTCTAAACTTAAAAGAAAATCTCACGCTTAAATACGTATTTTCTTAAAAGATACACCCGTTTTAGCTCTAAAAATTAGATAAAGGGAGATGTGGATGTGTTTAGGGCCGCCGTGTTATGGTTTGCTTTAAATTACTATCTTGTCTATTTATCAATACAAGGGACACGCCCGTTATGCATGAATAAGCAACAATTACTTGATTTATGTAAATGCAACCGCAAAAAATTATATACAAATCTGTTCAAATGAACATGAAACAGGTCTCATATTATCACTAGCTACTGCTAACAAAAATATCTTTAAAAAAGATATTCAGCGGCATTCAAAGAAGAACATACATTTAAAGTCCTGCTGTAATTGGAAGATGTTTTCTTATGCACAAAAGACTGGTGTTAGATGTTGATTGATCGGATGAGGTGAAAAATTGAAGGTTGCCAACGTGAAAGTTTGACTCAGAGTATGTGAACGATGTCTTTTGCAGATCAAAGGGATAAAGTGTATTGTAAGCCTGTTGTAGGGACACGGTGAAAATTTGTAATTAGTCTGGAAAGTCAGTTGGTGGAGGAGTTGCATTGTAAAAGAGAAGTGTAAGTTTAAGCATTGATCTGGCTGCGTAGGTTTCAAAGCCCCTGTTACACTATTGCAGTTTTATAAGTAGTTCATAACTAAGAATGTTTGGAGTTATAGTATATTTTGTATATTTCATGTTTAATATTAAATAAAGGGATTTAAAGTGTTCGATTCGAGCCTGTTCCATAAGCAAGTTGATTACTCCCCAGCAGCCGTGTCTTTTACTGGTCTTTCTCAAACTCCCCGTCGATCAAGCGACTCCTAAATTTCCACCATTGCGTGAGCGATGTTAATAAACTTTGGAATCCGGATTGCTTCTTAAAACGAAAAGGCCAATTAGAGACCTAACCAGTGATTTTGTTACCTGCGCATCCTGTATCTTTTGCGCATAATTTTGTCTCTGGGATGCAAAGTTTTTATTTCAGCGAGTCCCAGGATGCAATAGTATTGCAGACTTGTCATTGTAAATAGTGTTCTGGACTCATAAGTTTGCAGTTGGGACTCATTGATATAGGAAACAGCGAGTCCCAGGACCCATAAGCCCAAAATTGTAAACGAATCACTGCCTTACCACTGAGCTTGAATCCAGATCAAACGTGGAGCCTTCGGATTTTCTAGGCTAAAGTAATGTAGATGGGTCAGTTACAATATGCCCCCTAGGCATTATGTGCATTGACTTCGATTGAGGAATACGGTTGGGACGGAGGTTAACTCTACCACTATTCAGTGTGTTTATGAGCAGAGTCTTACTGGAACATGCATATTTCCTGAGTTTAATTTGCTTCCAATGGATCACCTATGTACAAATCGTTAACTAAAACAAAAATTCTCAGAGCTTGAAACACATGAAACACTGAAAATAATGACTTCGGCAAATGCAATATAAAAACACTAGGGGAGGCCAGGGCTAGCTCGGCCCCATTTTAGAAAATGTACAGTTTTCGAAAGACTATCAAATCTACGTTTATGAAACCTATATATTTAAGTAAGGCACAATAGGGCGGTACCAGTCCCGGTAACCCACAACATGTGTCTCTATACGATAAAGGGTAATCTTCATTTAAGGAGATCAGGTCATGGTGTCCAAACTTGCCCCGCAATGGGGTAAGTTCGGCCACCCCTTGGGGCAAGTTCGACAAAGGCCAATATTATACAATCAAACTTCTGTAGTTGGAATTGCAAAGGGCCAAGAATATGTAACGACATTAACCTAACATATGGACTATCCAAGTCGGTTCTTCGGAATACAAATTGATAAAAAATTTGGCTTAAAATGTCGTATTAAATTGTCTGAGTTATCGTTTTGCTTTTTGGGCCAATTTATTCGTTGAATTGCTCTTGGGCCTGTCTTACCCATTAATGCCAAATAAAATGCCCCACCTTTATCAATCCGACAAACCAGTTTGGAATCAAAGGGCTATTGGGTAGTAACTTTCATTAAATTTTATAATCTGTAAACAATCAGTGGAGACCATGATCAGACTCCTCTCTCTGCTGTGTCTGATCTGGGTCTTTACTGTGTACCAATGGCCCAGAGGAAGGCGCTAGGTTTGTATGGGTTAACTTATTTCTTTCCAATCTTTTAATACATCTCGTTTTAGTACAAAAACAAAATAAAATAGAAAATAATAATAATAATAATAATGGCATGTATTTTTGTAAGTGTGGAGCAAGTTTGGCTATGGACCAAACTTGCTCCGACTTAAGTGGCCAAACTTGCCCCTGACAGACTTTTTCCAAACATCACGTGACAGCTCCTTTTAAGATGCAGGAGAAGAAATTAACAATGTTTTATATCAAAGCAAATAATCCTTTCGTAATAAAAAAAATATAGAATTTAAATCAGAATCTTAACACATCTTTTTCGAAGTCAGAGGTCTTGGGAAACCCAGTTGGTCCAGTTTGCGCACAACATCATCAGCAACCTGGATGGGGCTGTGAATCGTAGGCACAAACAGACAGATTTAACCATAATGGATTTTGCTAAGGCCTTTGACAAGGTTCCACACAGGAGGCTATTTCACAAATTGGAATATTATGGGATTATAGGATCCACCCACAAGTGGATCAACTCGCGGCTCTCTGGGCGCACTCAACAAGTTGTTTTAGATGGCCGAGCCTCAGATCCAGACCCAGTGCTATCTGGTGTGCCCCAGGGATCGGTCCTAGGTCAGGTCCTGTTCCTCATCTTCATAAATGATCTGCTGGATAACATCAGGTCTTCTGTTCGCCTGTTCGCAGACGATTTTGTCCTGTATAGGAATATACATTCACTTCAGGATTGTTTGGCCTTGCAAGAAGACCTCACCAGCTTAAGACAGTGGGAAGCCGATTGGCAAATGAAATTTAATGTAGCCAAATGTCACTCAATGAGAGTGACTTGGCATCAGCATCACAAACAAATTCTCTTCGACTACTCACTACACAATCAAACTTTGGAAAATGTTCAGTCGGCAAACTACCTTGGTATAACCATTACTGATAACATGGATTTGGGTCAACATGTCTCACAAATCTCTTCCAAAGCAACTAAGACACTTGGTTTCCTTCGCAGGAACTTGGCTTTTGCACCTAGGAGTACTAAGGAAGTTGCATACAAAACTTTGGTTCTGTCTAAACTAGAGTATGCAGCACCCATTTGGAGCCCTCATTCGAAACTTCAGAACAATCAGATTGAGAAAGTTCAGAGGACAGCAGCCCGCTGGACCTGCAGGAGATGGCGAAACACGAGTAGTGTCGGTGTAATGCTTGATGAGCTTGAATGGCCATCTCTTGAGGCCCGGAGGGACCAGTCCTCCTTGTTTCTCTTTCACAAGATTCATTGTGGAGCTGTATTTATCGAAAAAGACAAGTATATGACCCCTGCTCACCGTTTGAAAACTACGAGATCATCACATAGTGCTCAATACCACAGACACCAGACATACAATGATGCCCTGAAGAATTTTCCTTTTCCCCCCGAACTATTCCACATTCCTTCTGTGGTCAATACCCAGTCCACAGAGGATTTTAGGGCACTCCTTACTTAAACAAAATTCAGCCAAAAGTTTTTGTGTTTTTGTGTTGTTTTTGTTTTGTTTTTGAGTTGTTTTTTGTTTTATATTTTATCAAAATTTCCAAATTCGCAATCTCTGGTGTAATGCTCAAGTATGAGCAAAACCAGTAAAGATAGAAAGAAAGGAATTAAAAGCAGAAATTACTATGAAAAATTTACTAATCATGCAAGAAAACGAGTTTTCTGGTACAGTATCAATCTACCCTTCAACAATGCAGCCATTGTGTAGGCCTACTCATGTAGACAAACTCGTCACAAGTAATTTCCAAATATGTTTCCCGGCCCCATATTTTAGTTTACATGCTAAATATAGCCACTGCCGAACATGCCCCGAGGCCGAACTATCCCCGGTCTCCCCTATAAACGTTCTTCTTTAATAACTGTAAAACGCCATGCGATGGTTCTAAGCTTTTTAAAAAGCTAACCTGGTAATGATATTAATCTGGCATCTATATCTAGACCGTTGTATTTATCTACATTTTATAGTTACTACAAAGAAACTTGGTGGCAGAACATACCGAAATATACCCGAATGTCGCCGAAGGCGAGACGTTTTTTGAGACAACTCGTCGACAGATTTTGAGACAATTCGGCGACACTTTATGAGACAACTCGACGACACCTTTATTCTGAGTGAGGCACTGGAAGGGGTTTTAAGGATACAGAGATATTGGCCAAAAACTTAAAGGGATATAAAGAAAATCACATACCTATAATCAATAGGTTAAAACAGTGAATATTCGGTAAGTTCGGTGGGTTCGGCCGAATTCGGTTCGGTTACAGCTTTTAGACACAACCGGGTAAAATGGGCAACCCGGGCTGAGCCGGATACTACAAAACAAATAGCCCCAACATATTTCAAACAAAAGGTGATTATGTTGAAAAAGTTTTGCGTTTTGTTTTATAAACAGGCAATCCCAGACAGAATGGAATTCTTTTAAACAGGACCGGAAGAAAACTGCTGTGATTTTCTTGAAATTATAGTCCGTTTCAATGAGTATTGATAGCAGACTTGCCATTGTCATCGACCGGAAGCATTTTATCAAATACTGTTAAGTATCTTTAGTATCGCGCCTGCGCAAGACAATAGCAGACTTGCAGATGAAAGATTGTTTCTGATTGGTGGATAATTTAGAAAGTCCGTTTCAATGAGCATAGATAGCAGACTTGCAGATGTAAGATTGTTTCTGATTGGTGGATAATTTAGAGTGAACTTGATTATAGACAGCTGCCGCTGAAAAAGGATAAACTATATAGATTACAGAAAAGAGATAAATGTATGATAAATATGATATGATATGACATATTCATCAAAACTCTGGCATATACGGGTGCGTGGGTTTAACATAGGTATTATATGGATATTGCCATAAAATATTCTTTATTTATCACTTACCTCTCACATAACTGCACTGTTGCACGTAAACTTAATAAACGTTAACTATTGCGCGTCATGTGTCTTTATCACGTCATGATGCCGTTGTACCTTTTTGAATGACGTCGCAAATGACGCTGAATCGACACGAAAATCATTACATCATATTTCCTATTTTCAAGAGTAAACCACATGAAAACTGATAAATATAATACAATGATCGCGTATTTTGGTATCAAGTTTACTTGGCTCGGCTTCGAGAACGCATTTGGAATCGCTCTGCAAAACTCACGATTCAGTAAGCGCTCTCAAAGCCATGCCTGGTAAACTTGAAATCAAAAGACACTCACCTAGTATTATCTATTTATCATGTTGGTTGTCCTAATTAGATAGATTTTATCATACCGAGGCAGCAAATGGTAGGTTTGGGTACGAGGGTCAAAGGTATGGGATCGTAGGATAAGAGATGTTGGAAGAGGGGTAAGTAGGGGATAATAGGGTAGGCGAGGTGAACATAGGTGAGGGTAGGGGAGGAGAGGGGGGTAAGGGCTGAAATAGTAGAAGAGGAAAGGGTAGGGGAAGGGAGGAAAAATATGGATAGGTAGGAGAGAGGAGGGTATGGGAAGGTAGGGAATGGGAGGATAGGGTACGGTACAAGATGATATTGTAGAGGAGGGGAGGATTTGGCAGGCAAAGGCAGGGCAGGGCAGAGCTAGGGTAGAGGAGGGAGTGGATATCAGGGGAGAAAATGGTAGGGTAGTCGAGGCGAATTTAGGCAAGCGAATGTTAAGGCAGGTGAGGGGAGGGTACAGTACGGATGTGACGTAAGGAAAGCGCAGGGCATAGCTGGTCTACAGTGCGTGGTTGTGACATTCCCTGGTCATACTCGCTAATTTACTTACTTTGTTGGTAGGCGAGGGTTCATTAGGTAAGGAAGTTGATGAGGGAGACTAGGCTAGGATGGGGAGAGCAGGGCAGGGAAGGCCAGGGCTATATCGTCACTTAGTGTCGATAGTTAAGATCATTTTGCAAGATCAAACTTTATATATTGATTTGTTTATTTTAAAAATTCCTATTAGACTACACCATACATTCGCGAAAGTGATTCTCATCAACAAAGTGTACATATAGTCAGAATCAAAGAGGCACGGTTTCATACTCTTTGTTGCTCAGATTTGCTTTCAGTGATCCTAAACACGATTTTTCGCGTTTCTTATTTATTGCGGCTGCGACTACTTTAGGATTATGCTACTAAATACTTCCCACATCGACGAAATCTGCTCAATACCCTGTACGTGAGTGTTTGCTTTTTTGCATGGGCTTACAAGTTATGAAATAAAAAGGATATGTCACCATGCTCCGCTCTTTATAATCTCATATGGAAGTTTTCAGCATTTGGTCAATTTTCTGAACAAATGTAAGAATTATCTATGTTCTGAATAGCAAGCTGAAATAGTTGTAATCTTAAGCATTCTTCTTTCTTTTGATTTTGATTATTGCTCTTGATTTCAAGCCATCTAGAAAATATGCAAATTTATTTGTTAACGATACTGCATTATATATTTTGGTAAAACCTCAAAAATAGGATCTGTTCTTTATAGTTGGTTATATATTAAAAAATCTGACATCTGCAATTTTTACTTTTATTTCATGGACAGCCATAATACCTTTTAGAAAAAAAGAAAATAAATTTGGGGTCACCATTCTAATAAACCACACTCCCACATTTTTTGTGCATAATTCAAAATATAACGTTCAGGAGTGACAGTTTTTGTCATTTTCATAATTCTATTTGACTAATATGAAGTAATTCAGCTTCAAAACGCTAATAAAGAAGGAAACTAAAATACACTGAAAACTAGATGCCCACTTGGGATTCGACCCTAGTCCTCTGGTTCCATAGTCCGACACGCTAACCTCTAGGTCAGAAGGCCAGGTCGTTCGCGGCTCGCTATAATCGTACAATTAGAAATGATAATCCGAGTTTCGGTCACTTTCATATTTCTGACCAGACACAAAACTCGGAAATTGTGTGCCTCACTTACTTTCACTTGACCTATTTATCTGTTTTGGGGTAATGAGATACATATTTGAGACACATTTTATTTACTTTTGAAAATCTCTGAGCCTCTATCTGATATAAGAGTATTTGAATACTGAATTGATCCAAACTAATAAAAAGTGGAAAAACAGGGGGAATTAACATTCTCAATTAATTTCTGAGTTATCCGAAGCAGGAATGATGAGCATTGGAATTAGCCACATATATTTTTAAGCTCTGTTTGTTTACGTTGATGCTTTGCGTTCCAGTCTGCCATTTTTCAGTCATGTCGGGACATCTTCCTGTTTTCCTAGATTGAACTAGTACTAAGCAAGGGATGAAGTGTCTTGCTCAAGGACACAACGCATTGCCTCTGACGAGTATATATGTTGAAAAATCACCTTTTTAGTGCATTACAGAAACTTTAACCAGTGGCTCATGCATGCACAAGGACTCAATCTTTCAAAAATCAAATTAAAGCAATACCTTTAGTTGCATGTTGGTGATTCACCGCAGCACAGAGGAATTGACCGTCTGAGAGGTAGCTATTTCCTAAGCAAATATTAAAACTTTCCATATGCATTAAAAACTAATGTAAAAGTATCTTTTTCAGTATAGATTGTTTTTGCAAGTAATTGAATGCGAAAACCCTTTCTTCACAGAAAAAAAATTAAAGCATGACAGCAATCACTTTCACCAAATGGCGGAAGCTGAATTTTTAATATTATACGATTTGTGTGCATAAACTTTTGTGTACACAGAAAATTATGACGTATTGTGTATGGCCACCCTATAACTAGAATTCTTTCAATCCCAAGTCTAACATTCTATGTTTTATAGATTTGCTTAGGAAATTAAAAAAATCGGTATAAAAATGTAGGAGGAGTTGCGCCCACAAGGTATCCCCTGTCCATTCACATTGTAATAAATAATGCCAAAAAATGGCTAAGTTCAACTTGTAAAAAAGTAACAAAAATAATCTGAGGATTATAGTTTAACCACATGCATACTTTCAGACCATGACCAAAACACCAGTGAAATTTCGAAAGAACTTGTGAAAAAAGTGAAAAAAATAATCTGAGGATTATATCCTAACCACATGCATATCAGTTTGTTATATATGATGCTTGAAATATGAATAAGTTCAACTTGCAAAAAAAGTAACCAAAAATAATCTGAGGATTATAGTTTAACCACATGCATACTTTCAGACCATGACCAAAACACCAGTGAAATTTCGAAAGAATTGGTATAAAACTGTAGAAGGAGTTGCGCCCACAAGGTATTCCCTGTCCATTTAGTTTGTTATAGATAATGCCAGGAAAATTGATAAGTTCAACTTGTGAAAAAAGTGAAAAAAATAATCTGAGGATTATATCCTAACCACATGCATATCGTTTTAGAACAAGACCAAAACACCAGTGAAGTTTCAGCAGAATCGGTATAAAACAGTAGGAGGAGTTGCGCCCACAAGGTATCCCCTGTCCATTCTCATTGTTGTTGATAATGCCCTAAAAATGGCTAAGTTCAACTTGCGAAAAGGTAACAAAACATAATCTGAGGGCTATATCCAAACCACATGCATATCTTCCGACCATGCCAAAAACACCAGCGAAGTTTCAAAAGAATCGGCATAAAACTGTATGAGGAGTTGCGCCCACAAGGTACCTACATCTATAGGGGGACGGACGGACGGAAGGATGGACGGATGGAAGGGTGGAAGGACGGAAAGACGGAAAGGCAAAAACTAAGTCTCTCTGCTTTTCTTTGAAAAGGCGGGGGACAACAAGCAGTATACAAATTTCCTCATTGGTCATCGAAGACTCAGGTCAGCCTGTACATCTGCCAAGGCTAACCAGTTTTCTCTATGCACTCTACGAGAACTTAGAAACCAAGGCCTCAAGACTGGGCGGATGCCTAGGCTGATCCGAGTCTTTGCAGGGCCAATATGCTGTGCTGAAGGTTTTATCAGACATTATTATCATGGACATTATATGAAGGGACAACTATGAAGCTTTCAAAGTAATAAACGAAGATCTGCTCAAACTTTCTTTTTATGGTTCGCAATGGTTAATTTCATTTAATGCATTAAAGACTGAATATATCATAGTATCCTAGAAAAAAACACGTGGAAGACATCCCGACTTATTTTTAAATGATACCAAAATCACTGAAGCAAAATATCACAAACACTTGGGATTAATAATAAGCAATACAATGTCTTGGTCTTACCATATAAATGAAATACTGGCTAAAGCCGAAAAAAGACTCTCAATTATGCGAAGGTCAAAACATATCCTTCCAAGAAGCTGTCTTGATAAGCTATATAAAAGCATGATACGCCCATTACTTGATTATTGTGATGTAATTTATGATTCTTGTACCATGTATGAAAGCCAACGACTTGACAAACTACAAAGGAAAGCCAGTTTATTATGCACTGGTGCTTTTAGAATCACTAGTAATGAAAAAGTATTAAAAGAATTAGGGTGGTCAAAGTTGGCAAACAGGAGAACAAATCACAGGCTTGTTTTATTTTATAAAATACTAAATAATTTGGCCCCTCAATACCTTAAACGTTTATGTAACTTAACATCGCATAATACAAACAATTATCTGCTCCGAAGAATAAATTCCTTCCTCGTACCAACTATACATAGGGAATCGTTTTCTAAATTTTTTTTTTTCAAAATCAATTCGAGATTGGAATAACTTAGCAAATAGCATAAAGCAATCACAGTCGTTGACTATTTTTAAAACCAAAGTTAAATCCTTATATGAGCCACTGGTTCAAAACAAATTGTATTGTTATGGCCACGGCCTCAGTAAAGTGAATCATTTTAGAATACGTCTAGGTCTTAGCCACTTAAATTCACATTTGCATCACTATAATCTTATCGACTCCCCCAGTTGTTCAAATCCCGAATGTGGAAGAACCCTGGAATCTGCAGCGCATTATTTTCTTAGTTGTCCCAGATACAACAACGAAAGACGCGTATTGTTCGAAAGTTTATCACGTAAGCTATTTCCAAACGTAAATTACAACACATTTATCGTATTAATGGCTGATCATATATGTACAAATTTACTAGAAGGCTCCGAAGATGCTTCATATGAAGAAAATACTTCGATTTTTGATGAGGTGTTCAAATATATAGACTCAACACAGCGGTTTAGTACTTTTGAAGATATGTTTGACACCTCAACAGATAATTAACTCCTCGTTCATATAAATATACGAGTTCTGAGTACTGCTGAGGAATCTCCGTCCTAGGCCCGGAATTGCAATGCCTCCTTGGAGTTAGGCAGGACTTGGGCTAAGTTTTGATATTTCAACATGGTATATTAAATGCAAAATAAATTGCCTGGGTCGATGCGATATATGGGTCAAAGATTCAGAAAAGTTAAATCTATTTTGATTTTGGTTCTGCGCGTCCTGAAGGATCGATGCTTAACTTGGGTCTTCCTTGACTCTATGGAGGCATTGTAATTCCCTGGTCATTATCTTCTTACCTGTGTGCGTGTATGGTTGTGTCAGCATTGCTAACTTTGTTAAATATCTTAAAAACGCGTTATTGGCACTATTGGGGCAACGTAGGATTACGCACACTTGTTCTTTTATTTACTGCTTCAACATGGGGTGACTGCTCTTTTTTCCTTTCCCTACACTTTTACTTTCTCTTGTTTGTATTTGTCTGTTTGTCTGTCCATCTGCTTGTCTGTGTGTGTGTGTGTGTGTGTGTGTGTGTGTGTGTCTGTCTGTCTCTCTGCCTGTCTGTCTATCTATGTGTCTGTCTGTCTATGTGTCTCTGTGTTTGTCTGTCTGTCTGTGTGAGTGTCTGTCTGTCTGTCTTTATGTATTATGTATATACGTATGTTGTCTTTATTGTCATAAATGTTTGTAAATTGTTACATGTAAGGAGACCAACTAGTAGCCCCAGGGCTGTTTGGAATCCTTGTAAAATTAATAAAGCATTAAATTATATGAAGGGAAGTGGGAAAATCTGGGCTGGGCTGTGGGGCTGGGCTCGGATTACTTTTTGGCTTGGGTTAAAGTTGGGTCATTTCAGGTGAAAACTGTTTCAGTTGAAGGGTAGAAGAAAGCCAGAACCTGACCTTGTCCATAGAGGCCATCCATGACTACATGGCATGTCATAAATATAGGATACCTGTTGAAAGCTCAACATTGGCCTGTTGGATATTATTTATTGTTTAAGAGTAAATACACATCAATTGAACTAGCCAGATGATCAGAATCAACCCATTGCAACACTGGACATTTCACCTGAGTTAATGCTGTTCACCCGAGCCCAAAATAATCCGAGCCCAGAGCCCTACAAATGAGCACAGCCCAGCGTTTACAGACTACCATATTAAGACGCATGTGGATTGTTCTTAGAGAATCTATGCATTCAGACACAATGTAGTCTTAAATCAGGGTCTTTCTGTGTATATAATGACTCTGCTAAAATGAACTTAAAACCTTTGGTAAATGTTATCAAATAACAGAAACTAGAGATGCTTGCAAACAACTTGGTATATGACACCTGTTGTTGACAGAGATTTACTATGAACATGCTAAAGGAGCGCTCTTTCAGCACTATTAACTCTTAGTATGCCTGTGAGGACATGTGTTCTCTGCTGATAAATTTTGAAAACGGCTTGGACCCAGGTCAGACTTGACAAAACGTCAGACCTGATCTTTGATGCTCGGATTGTTTTCTTGAAAGACATTGTTTAAAAACAATAAGTAGCAGAAGACAAGCATACACTCAACATCACAAAGCATGCGAAAAGCTTATTAAAGTAGCTGAAGTATTGTATCATTTTCTCACTCTTTGCCGACTGTGTAAATTGGCAAGCTTTTTTGTCGTTTTTTTTCCATTTTCAACTTTTTCGAAAGATCCTAACAGGAATACCATCAGAGTGTGAAACGGTTTCGATACAAATCAGGCTAAACGTTTTGTCAGGCCTGATCTGGGCCCAAACTGTTTGGAAAGGTTATCAACAAACGGCACTAGTAGGCAACAGCTAAGTATGCAGTAATATAACCTGTCAAGATCTTATACACGTACAAAATATCTCTTGTTAATTTTTTATAAAGGGGTAAGTCATTTAATACCTATGTTTCCTTCTAACTCTGAACAGGACAGCGCACCGAAGCTTTTGCGATATTACCATAATTTAATATAAAGGTAAGATTAAGGCTATCTGACGGCATTTTGGTTGTGATCCGCATAAGATCTTATCTACGTTAAAATTATTTTGTATTCACAGCTACGTAGGGGGACTAGAATTCTAATCCTACACTCAGTGAGCCTTTATCTACCTCACTACTTTGTATATGCGGGCAGTAAAGATCTGACAAGACTGCTCTCATTGTGTAGGTAAAAATGGGAATCTCAAAGGCAAAACTAGACATGTTTTAACACGTTCTGATTAAAGTATCACATTATAACATTCAGGGCACCATATGGCACAATTACGTTTAGTTACTCTTTATGTCGTCATTTGGATAGTGAGGCTTATGAATTTTATGATAGAGCTAATTGACTTTATGATGCAGCACTTCTTATAATGTGTTTATTAATCAACATGCTTTTTAGCCTTATATTGACTCTGGAGTTATTCATATTAGGCATTTTATCCACATTCAATTTTCCAACAAAAAGATAGAAGTCATTATCTTACCCAATATATTTAAATCTGCTATCTCTTCTCTACCTACTTATCTAAACAATGAACCACCTATTATTTGTTATGAGTACAATAGACCTATTCATTTAACTGTATTAAACTATAAAAAAACTAGTAACTGGATATTAAAACTACCATTCCTGATTCTTGAGATTTCAAGGAATCTAAAAATTGATATCAACCTGTTGGTTATATAGTCACTGGGGATTTTAAAATATACCAGATTAAAGAAACAGACTATTGACCTAAATACAGGTAACTTCAACAAATGAAATGAAGAAATTGCTGGTGCCTTATTAGAAATTTGTAATCGATGGTGCAAGTTTAAGCACGTTGAGCATGTTTAATGTAATGCTTTAAGAGCAATTCTCTGTAACCACTTAAATTTTTACATAGGGTCATGGCACGCATAGTCACCGATTTTGCTGAAACTTTCCTATCTTGGTCATGGTGACCCAAAACCAAGCAATCAACACTCCTTTCATTCATATGCATGCCCGTTGCCATGGAAACGGCGTATGAACATTTTGGCTAAAAAGGTGACAAAAAATCACTTAAAATTGATGAATTTCCCAATGAAATCATTACTTTAACGTTAACCAAAATGCCACCAATGATCCATATGTACGAATATAATACACATCTTGATTAGCAATAAACAATCAAAATTACATTTGGAAAACCTCGGTTTTTATCCATGCTCTGCAAAGTGGGTGGGGTTTCAGAAATTTGACAAATGTGATTTTTGAGCATTTTCAAAGGACATTTTCATATTGAGTGCGGTGGGTTACAAATATGCCGGCATATTCCAGAAATATAACAAGGTTTTATTAATTGATATATGAAAAGACATGTTTGGGAAAGTATGGTTCCTGAAGTGTTACCATAGCAACAATAAATGTACCGTCACAAAAAGCAAATTTATCTTTGACTGTATTTCTGATCTCATAAAAATCTGCTGAAGGGACATATCTGATTTTTAAATGGGGAAATATGTTCCTTATTAAGATAATGTACCGAAAATAACATATCATGTTGTAAGTGACCTGCTGAAGGTCAAGGTCAAGGTCACAGAAGCAAGAAATTGACTTAAAATGAGCAATTTTGCCACATTTTTAGGTCTATTTCTCTATTATTTGACGTGACTTGGTTTGTAAATTTAGTCTTCTTATACGCAGCTACACTGCCTATTAAAATGAAATAATTTTATCCTCCATATTACCTCAAGGTCAAGGTCAAGGTCAATGAATAATTTTTAATATTTTTGGTTTTAAATTGGAGATATTGACACTATTCGTTAACCAATTTCTTAAATTCAGTTATATTAAGCTTCTTCTTTTAGAAATATGCTGCACAGTATAACATTGTTAAAATAACGTGACGATATTCCATAGTTATCAGTTTGAAGGTCAAGGTCAAGGTCACAGAAACCAGAAATTACCATAAAATGAGCGATTTTGGCACATATTTAAGTAAATTTCTCCATTATTTGATGTGGTTTGGTTTGTATATTTAATCTTTACATAAGCAACTACAATGCCTTTTAAATTGAAATAATTTTATCCTCCAAATTACTTCAAGGTCAAGGTCAAGGTCACTAAAACTTTAATTTTTTGGCTGTAAATTGGAAATATTGACACTATTTGTAAACCAATTTCTTTATTTCGAGTATGTTGAACTTCTTGCTTAAGAAATGGGTTGCACGGTATAACATTGTTAAAACAACACGACAATATGCCTTATTTTGTCATTTTAAATGTCAAGGTCAAGGAGTCAAGAAATTGGCAATAATTGGGAGATTTTCACACATAATATTTTTGGTTCAGGCCCGTAGGAAGCAATTACAGATTGGGGGGGGCACACATAAATTTTTTTACAGATTGGGGGGGGGGGGGGGCACACATAATTTTTTTTAAAATGACAGACCTTTGTAATGAGCAATACAGCATATTTGTGCAAATTATTTGGGGGGGGGGCACGGCCCCCCGTGCCCCCCCTATTCCTACGGCCCTGTGGTTATAAATTGGAGATATTGACAATATTTATTAACTGATTTCCTTATTTTAGTTATGTTAAGCTTCTTCCTTAAGAAATATGCTGCGCAGTATAGCATTTGTTAAGATATCAGGAGAATAGGCCTTAAATAGGTATTTGAGGGTCAAGGTCAAGGTCACAGAATAAATAAATTTACATTAAATGAGTGATTTTCGCCCATATTTTAGACTATCTCTCCATAAATTGGTGTGATTTGGTTTGTATATTAAATCCTTATCTACACCACTACAATGTATTTAAACTAAAATAGTTTAATCCTCTAGATACCTTCAAGGTCAAAGTCAAGGTAACTGAAACTATAATATTTTTGTACATAAATTGTTGGAAAAAATACAATATTTGAAAACCGATTTCTTTTTTTTCAATTATGTTTAGCTTCTTTCTCAAGAAATATCTTTCTTTTTCTTTTTTATGGTTTGTCTTTCTTTTTTAAGAAACATATTTTCACAACAGCAGCTATAGACAACATAGATCATAACCCAACAACTACAACAGTCACCGCTTCTTTGCATGGGACAAATATCTCACCAGGTTACAGTCTGTAGTCTCTACAAACTTTAAAAAATAGTAGAATAAGTAGGATATAATATGGATGTAAGTGAGGAAATATGGATAATGTACCGAAAATAACATATTATGTTGTAAGTGACCTGCTAAAGGTCAAGGTCACAGAAGCATGAAATTGACTTAAAATGAGCAGTTTTCGCGTATATTTAAGTCTATTTCTCCATTATTTGACGTGACTTGGTTTGTATATTTAATCTTCTTATACGCAGCTACACTGCCTTTTAAGTGAAAACTTTTATCCTCCATATTACTTCAAGGTTAAGGTCAATGAAATTTTAATATTTTTTGGTTTAAAATAAGAATTATTGACAATGTTTGTTAACCAATTTCTTCAATTCAGTTATGTTTAGTTTCCTCCTTTAGAAATATGCTGCACAGTTTAGGATTGTTAAGATAACGTGACAATATGCCTGTATTATCAGTTTGAAGATCAAGGTCACAGAAGCCGGAAATTACTATAAAATGAGCGATTTTCGCACACATTTAAATCTATTTTTCGAGTATTTGATGTGATTTGGTTTGTATATCTAATCTTTACAAAAGCAACCGTAGTTGTTTAGATTTTTCTAAAATTCTTCCTCTGACAGTATATGTTTTCATATATCAAGGGAAACATGACGCCATAAGCCACATCACTTGTGATTGGTCAACTTAGCAGCTAAATTTTGTACTTTATACCTTCGTCTTGATGTGTTTAAGTAGAACAGGTAAACAAGAATCTGATAACTATTAGAAAAGGAATTGAGATGACCATTTTTCAATTGTCAGTACTCTCAGAAATCATCTTTAACGACTACGCTGAAAACTTACCATGTATCTGATGATAAAACTCTCCAATGAAATTATTGACAAAGTTTCAAGCTCCTAAAAGAGTTTGAAAGAGTTTACATATTTTTAATTGACCAAACCCCTAACTGGGATACAAGTCATAAACATACAAACAATATAAACTTGAAACCAACATACTGAGGAAAATTTCAATATTTTATTATATGATTTCGAGACTGGGAGTGATATACAAATGTATTAAAATTGATTTACCACAAGTGGCTTTTACACATTTGGTCAATGTCAATTTAATATGATAGATGTCCATAACAGCATCAAAGGATCTTACATGAGTGCTCATTTTTAAATCAATTTATTAAAAAGATTATTGAAAAGGGATCAACTGTGAGATTTGTTAAACAGTCAATAGGTTTTCACTAAAATTCAGAAATTCATTAGTATAGAATCATCAATGTTAGATTCAATTTATCACATGACTATGAAATTACCAAAGATCATATTTTTGAGGTGAAACCGTCATTATATTATGCTAATAAATCTGTAAACCACTAGTGGTTAATCAATTTAATTGCATAGCATTATATCAATCCTGACAGAATGTGTGTGATAGACTGCAAAAATCTTGAACAAATAAAATTGTTTAGTTTGAGAAGTATTTTTGCTTTGTATACCAAGAGTGAATATCAAAACAATATCACACTAAATTACGAATAAAGAACTTAACTATTGGGAAAATGGCTGAATTTATGTTGAATTTTAGCTTATGACCTATTTAAGGCACATAGCCATGTTTTACCAGTATTGTACTATGCTTGATTTTTCTAAAGGCAAAAGCTAGACATAACTGGAATAAGGATGCTGTCAATTCTTTCTTTGTATGACAAAATATGTTAAAATTTCAGTGAATTTGACCTTTAAGTTATGTGAAGGATAAAATTATTTCCATTAAAGTAGGAAAAAAGTAGGAAAGAGGGCAAAGATCGGGAATCGATACAATCAAGCACCACACCTGACCCAGGATACCAATGGGAAAGCGACAACGTCACAATTAGTCATCACAAACGAGAGCCAAGAGTTCAGCTCTTTCCCAGCAGGTGACCACAAGGCATCAACAAACAAGACGTGCATGAAAGCATAACAAAACAAGACAGAAATAACATATATGATCCACAAAATAAGCAACGTCTTGGAAGGGTCAGTAAAAGTATTTTACTGGCGGGCTTTAACCAGTTTAACGGTGCACCAACCTCACCCTAAAATCAGATGTGAATAAAGACACATAGATGTTTTGTTTACATGAAAGACCCCTAACTTATCAATGCATTATCTCCTATTTTTTTTTTTTTTAAAGAACGTATAAATCACGGTATAAAAAGGAGATAAAGCAAAGGTATAGACTCAAAAGTAAATAAAACTGAATACCGGAGCAAAAGAAATCCAACAGGTAAACCCCGGTGGGCCTGACAACAGCCAAAGCATCAGACCCTACCATCTCACCAATACATAAGTCTTTAAGTCGGAACCGTCATAGAGTCTGAATTCTGACCCACCAGCGTGCAATTAAACAGGAAAGCAAAGTTGCCAATCGTGATTGGGTTGACCACCAAGCATGCAGTCTGCTGCAATACATAAATGTTATAGCCAAATTTTTTATAATGGGAAATTATTTCAATAAGCCATGCTGAAAAATTATTAGGATCAACAATCCTCTTCAATTTATACACAAAGTCACCATAAAATTCAGGTTCAAATGACCTTGGCGCAAGAGAGATTTAAGTCCAATTTTTAATTTAGATATCAAATCAAAGTATCGTCTATGAAATTAAGAAAAGGTTTTGCAAAGTTTATGATACCGATAGCCTTGTTTAAGAAGTTTATGAGTTAACAATTTATTGTGAGTGTTGAAGTCAGCAACATGGCTAGATGATCTAGCAAAACGAATGAGTTGAGAGATATAGACTCCATAGGATGTAGAGAGAGAGGAACATCACCATTTAAAAATGGGAAAATGACCATTTCAAAATCAAAGTCGTCACATTTATCATAGATTTTGGTAGAAACAATATCATTAGAAATTGACAAATGCAAGTCTAAAAATTAACTTGGAGCTCTGAAGGGTATATTTGACTTATCATAGTGTCAAAATAAACATTATCAATGTTTAAAATATTGTCAAAATATCTGGATGTAGTGTTAAAAGCATCAATAATATAAGCCTGCTAATCATCAGGAAGAGACATCATAAAGCCACTTTCATAACAAAAGGCTAGTTGTGTAGATAAAAATTAAAGATACAAATCAAATTTAACCAAATTATGGAGAGATAGCCTAAAATATGGGTGAAAATCGCTCACTTTATGTCATTTTTTATTCTGTGACCTTGACCTTGGTCCTCAAATTCCTATTTAAGGCCTATTGTCATGATATCTTAACAAATGCTATACTGCTCAGCATATTTATTAAGGAAGAAGCTTAACATAACTAAAAAAAATAAATCGGTTAACAAATATTGTCAATTTCTCCAATCTATGACCAAAATAATTATGTGTAAAAATCCCCCATTTTATGCCAATTTCTTTGCTCTTTGACATTGACCTTTAAAATGATAATTTAGGCATATTGTCGTGTTATTTTAACAATGTTTTACCTTGCACCATATTTCTAAAGCAAGCAGTTCAACATACCCGAAATAAAGAAATCGGTTTGCAAATAGTGTCAATATTTCCAATTTACAGCCAAAAATATTCAAGTTTTAGTGAACTTGACCTTGACCTTGAAGTAATATGAAGGATAAAATTATGTCAGTTTAAAAGGCATTGCAGTTGCTTATGTAAAGAATACATATTAAAACCAAACCACATCAAATAATGGAGAAATAGACTTAAATATGTGCGAAAATCGCTCATTTTATGGTAATTTCTGGCTTCTGTGACCTTGACCTTCAAACTGATAACTATGGCATAATGTCACGTTATTTTAACAATGTTATACTGTGCAGCATATTTCTAAAAGAAGAAACTAAATATAACTGAATTAAAGAAATTGGTTAACGAATAGTGTCAATATCTCCAATTTAAAAACAAAAATATTAAAAATTCATTGACCTTGACCTTGACCTTGAGGTAATATGGAGGATAAAATTATTTCATTTTAATAGGCAGTGTAGCTGCGTATAAGAAGACTAAATTTACAAACCAAGTCACATCAAATAATAGAGAAATAGACCTAAATATGTGGCAAAATTGCTCATTTTAAGTCAATTTCTTGCTTCTGTGACCTTGACCTTCAGCAGGTCACTTACAACATAATATGTTTTTTTCGGTACATTATCTTAATAAGGAACATATTTTCCCATATGTCCCTTCAGCAGATTTTTATGAGATCAGAAATACAGTCACAGATAGATTTGCTTTTTGTGACGGTACATTTATTGTTGCTATGGTAACGCTTCAGGAACCATACTTTCCCAAACATGTCTTTTCATATATCAATTAATAAAACCTTGTTATATTTCTGGAATATGCCGGCATATTTGTAACCCACCGCACTCAATATGAAAATGTCCTTTGAAAATGCTCAAAAATCACATTTGTCAAATTTCTGAAACCCCACCCACTTTGCAGAGCATGGATAAAAACCGAGGTTTTCCAAATGTAATTTTGATTGTTTATTTCTAACCAAGATGTGTTATATATATTCATACATATGGATAATTTGTGGCATATGGTTTATTCTAAAGTGATAATTTCATTTGGAAATCCATCAATTTTAAGTGATTTTTTGTCACTATTTTAGCCAAAATGTTCATATGCCGTTTCCATGGCAACGGACATGCATATGGATGAAAGGAGTGTTGATTGCTTGGTTTTGGGTCACCATGACCAAGATAGGAAAGTTTCAGCAAAATCAGTGACTATGCGTGGCACAACTTTTTAAGTGGTTACAGAGAATTGCTCTTAAATACTTGGAAAGGATCATTGACACCTGCTATGGGTAAATGCCTATGGTTTTCAGTAAAAATAAAAGTTTGTCAATCGTCCCTTTATTCATCTTGAAGCTACCCAGGCCTGAGTACTTTATGGCTGTGAAATCCTTTTTCGATATTAAATGCTTCAAAGATATAAAATTTTGGGTAGAACAATCAGTTTTACATTAAGATATATAGAAATCCAAAAAACATTTTTTAAAATATCACCCCCCCCCCTGTGCGCCAGCAAAAGCTTTTGCATGTATATGTCCTACCACATTTTACACATTGTATGGAAGTGGCTTGCTGGAACAAGGGGGGGAGATGTTCAGCAGCCCAAAAACCCAGGGCCTAAGCTCATAAAATGCCTTTTCTACCAAATACGAAATCAATGACAGTAATGAAGTTCTGTAGAAACAACCTCCTAAATTGTTTTGTATTCTGTGCTAGTTTAATATAAAGTACTTAAAGATTAAAAGTAGAATAAGCAAGGTTTTACGCATTTTTTCATAGGAAATAATCTCACTGCTATTACATGACACATTATTTTGCAAACGTCCTGTACTTATCTTTTTGCATGCTAGGTAATTGTTCATGTTTTTATTTTCGTCTGCTGTCTTTCTTCAAAATTAAGTTTTTAAAAAAAAACCACCCAGGACCACCATCAGAGTGTCAAACAGTTTGGATCCAGATCAAGAGCGACATTCTGTTGGTCTTCATCTGGGTTCAAACTGTTTGCAAAAGGCTATTGGCAGACAAAAAATTATCCACTGGCATGCAAAGAGTTATAACAGGTAAATACTTAAGTGTTCAATATATTGTCTCATATAGGGATATACATGCATATGTATACCATAAATATTTGGACACTTTAAATACATTCAACATGCTATGTCCTTTAAACAAAGCAAGGATCTAGTTAGAATCAGTTTTACTTTCCAATGCTAAATGGGACACTTTCATTCCTTCAAAAATATTTATTTCTTTTGTTGAGCTTTCAGTTTAGTATTATCTACGGTACATGTAGTCAAAAAATGTACAGGTAACTTCTATATTATCTCCCCAAAATCATTTTATTACAAAACATATTTTGTTTTTAAAACAATTTCATCAATTATCGTGATTCGTTAATACTCTGCATAAAATACGTTCAGTAGATATCACCATGCCTACCAAATAAATCAAGAAAACGTGCATAAAACACTTTTTAAAGCACTTTTTATTTTCATGAAATTTCAGACCCCCTCCCCTTTCTACCCGCCATAACTCTCGAATGCGTAGGGATTTTGAAAATATTTTGCTAGCTGGCTGTTGCCATTAGATTCGCCTATTGCACTGATACTACATGCACCACAACAGAAGCTCAAAATCAGTGGTCTGGGAATCAGAAAAATAGGCGTATAAGGCCTAAACCGTCAATGATCCTTAAATATTTTAATATAATAGATAGTGGAATTTCATTGCAATTATTTAGATCTTCCACATAAACCATTTAGAGATTTGAAGAAAAGTGTGCAGGATTTCCATATGAAATTTGTTTTTGCGCCTACAGATAAGACTGCTAACAATGTTGTGGTCGTTTGAAAATTTACTACAGTATAGTCAAAAAGCAAGAACATAGCACTGCTAAAATCTATGAACATAATTTGCCGGGTGAGAGGTATGTCGTTGATATGTATCCGTGTTATTTAACTGCTAAGTTGTGTGTGTGTTTGTTGATGCGAATTATAGCAAGATTCTTAAGTTATAAAGGTTACGTAAGTTTCATAAAATCAAGTAAGAAAAAAGGCAAAGATCAAAAAGCGATACTATCAAGAACCACATCTGACCGGGACACCATATGGGAAAGTGACAAAAACACAGGAAGCTCAGAGCTATAATTAAGCTGTAAATTTTTCGTGATGGGTCAATGATAAACATATCGGAAACAAATTATATTCATCCAACTAAAATATTTTTATGCAATTTTTGAAAGAACATCATACTGTGTTTGCTGATGTAGTTTACAGGCCTGGATTATAATAAAAACGACCGTGCTTTTTGATAGGTTTTTGAATGAAATGCTCCTCCCATGTTGATGCCAACCTTCAGGGGCCAAAAAGTGGTAAAACATGGCGGTCACCAGGGCATATTATTTTTATTGATTGAACAAGGTCACATCTCTAGTTCTACGGCAGCTACATTGTGATATTAGAGTTGTGAGGGCCACAGCTTACTTGAAGGTCTATAGAAGGACATTTACAGGTCTGCAGATTAAGAACCTGATTAATGGGTAGGAGGTGATATTTGGTTCAGTTTGCACTACATATTGGGCCGCGAAGCGAGCAAGTTGCACTGTTGCACTATGAGGCTACATCTTTAGCATTATTTCATTAAGTAAAAACTCACTGGGTCCCATATCAGAGGATAAGTATGTTTCAATATTATGCTGGAGCTTTTTGGGGGTAATTGTCTTGTTATTATCAAAATATGGTAAAAAGGCCCTTTCGCAAGTTTCCGTTTTCTGCAGTAGTAGTCACTAAATTGAGATATATGCAACTGAGTTGAAAAGTACTACACGTTGTAAACCCACATTTGCATGTTCATTGATTGCCATGTGTCTTACTGTAAAATCGGAAATTTTCGCGAGAGTTTAATTTTCGCGAGAGTTTAATTTTCGCGAAACTTCGCATATGCGAAGTTTCGTGAAAATCAAACCCTCGCGAGTTGGCGGTGTCACTCTGTCGTTTACTGATATAGGTAAATCATGCCCTCTTCGCGATTTTTTACGTCGCAAATGTGTCTTTTAGGGCTATTCGCTAAAATAAAATTCCCGTGAAAATTTCCGAATTTACAGTAGTTAAACTTAGATACAGCAAAGGAGACTGTCATATGACCCAATATGACCTGAACCTTTGACAGATTGGCCTTTTAATTGAGCTTAAGTGAAAACCAATTTAAAACTTGTTTGATGTTGCACTTTTCATTGTGTTTAGTAATCCAGTTAGGTCATATATAAGTTATAAAGTGTTTCGTGATTGGTCGACAATAAACATACGGGGAAACAAATCACGCTTTATAGATGGAATATTTTTCACATCTTACTGCTTTTGTTGATTAAGGTTACAGACTAACAGGTGTGGTTAAAGTATTCATGGGCCAAAATGTGGTAAACATGGCGGTCAGCATTGATTGACCTAGGTCATACCTCTAATTCTATGGCAGCTGCATTGTGCTTTAAGAGCTGTGAGGACCACAGCTTTCTTAAAAGCTGTAAAGGAGGTATAAGAAAAAACATTTACAGGTCTGGGCCCAGATGTTCCTGACTCTCATTCCTATGGTGTATACATGTACATTTCGCAACGTATTCGTTTTATGAGAGTACGATTTCAATAACAGAAACCATTTTGTGACAATACAATATTCGTTTAGAAATATTCTGCAACAGAGCATACCCGGGCCGATATTTTAAATTAATATGTGATTTAGCCTATAAATTCAAAAAAATTGTCGAAAAACCAAATTTTAGTAATCAATTCAAACAGATAATCAAACGTTATAAAAGCATGCGCTGATCCAGAGAGGGGGTGGGGGCTGGGGGACAGGAGGTCCAGACCCCCTGGAAAATGACGAGTGGCTAAATGTTCCCGTAGAAGGACTGATACGGACCCTCAAGAAGCAAATTGGACTCCTCATTATCATGCTAGCTGAGAGAGCCGGTGTTCTGTGACTCTTCCACATCTTACATGGGAAAATATGTTTTAACCTAACGCAAAATGATGGATATGCATCATCTCTCTGTACAATACAAAGAGGCGTTCGTCAAAATTGTTCCCTATCAGCATACGCGTTAATTTTATGCATTGAGCTTTAAACCAACCAAATACGAAATAATGGAAAAATACGTCAGTTGGGTAACTATATTGGGTTATGAGCTTAAAATACATGTCATGCATATGACGCATCCTTTATTTTAGATGGATCTAAGAAACCATTCTAGACTGAGATGATAATTTTAGAAAATTTCAACTATATATCTGGTTTAAAAATTGAACGCAAACAAGTGTCAGGTCCATGCGAGCTGATCAATCTTTGTGATTTAGCAACGACAGAATCTAGAGCGAAGATTTGGTACACGTGGTACAGGTAAATGCATTTAAGCCCCCCCCCCCCCTCTCAGAGTGGCTAAGGTGGTTCTGTTGCTGTTGATTCGTTGTTTATTGCTGCTTCCATTGTTTGTTGAGGTTCTGTGTTTGGTCCTTGTATTGTAATGCAGTACCTAGTCGTGTCCTTTCTAGTTTTGAAATCATCTTGGTGGTGAAGAGTGGGCTTATTGCTTTACTTTATTTTGTGTATGTTGTGTTCTGTGGCTCGTAATCACGGTGCCGTGGGTTGGTCTGCAGTTTGTGATTGTGATTTGGTTTGTTTGTTTTAATTCTCTGCGTCCCAGTCAAAATTTTAGTCATGTCGGGACGGGGAATGATTGTGGTACTCACTTACTGGTTTGAGAGGCCATCGGCGTGATCACAAAAAATAAAACACCTCAAATATAATGGAACCAAATCTCGAAACAATCAATGAATTTTAAATTTGTCTTAAACAGTGGTATCATAGGAAACTTTCATGGATAAGAAAGGTTACTTTTGTAAAAAAAATGTGCACTACCAAAAATAATATTTGCACTTTCATCTCAAAGTTCACAATAGATCGAATCAAAAAGATTATGTATTCCTTTCTAAGGAACAGTATACCAGATAAAATAAAAAAAAGAAACTCACTAAAAAAACTATCAAAAAGGGGGATGATACATATTGAAAAGTTTATTTTGTCTGTAAATGTTGCATACATAAGAAAACTGTTATAATATTGGAATCTATCATGAGTATGAGGGTAAAAAGAGAAATCAGTCCCGTGGATCATGCTTTTGGCAACACTTTTGGATCACGGCTGATGACAAAGGGACGCATTTATCTATTACATAATCACACAGAAGTGGATACTGTTTTTGGCTAATCATTGAATTCCACATTTTTTTATTTCAATATAAGCTCACAGTAGTTTCTGCGTACGCTGAGATTCAATGTTACATAATGATATCACATTAAGATAACAATGACGTCGCTTGACGACCACTTGTTTGAAGTCTAATGCAACCCATGTACTACCCCTACGTGGCAGCTTGGGTTTGTTAACATTTGTAAGATACAAATTTAATTTCTATCCAAAGCTTAAACTTCAGCTGTTGTTTCCGTCGTGGAAGTCACCTGCTTGGAAAGGGCTGACCTCTTGGCTGTCGTGTGTGTTGTGTTTTGTCACTTTCCCAAATGTGTCCTGGTACACATCATAATCAAGAATGCGGTTGGCGCCGTAAAACTGGTTTAAGGCCCTCCAGCAAAATATTTTTACTGACCGTTCCAAGGCGGTACTTCTTTTGTGGATCA
Organism: Loripinus fragilis; assembly: GCA_964019695.1. Lineage (NCBI taxonomy): Eukaryota > Metazoa > Mollusca > Bivalvia > Lucinida > Lucinidae > Loripinus > Loripinus fragilis. The sequence continues at coordinate 46,683,098 of OZ026516.1, read as the reverse complement.
TTTATGTTTTTTCGGTCGTGTGTTTGTTATGCCTTTGTTGGCGTCTATTGATTTGTGTCTTGTGGTCACCTACAATGAAAGCGCTGGCCTCTCGGCTCCCGTTTGTGGTGTCTAACTGTGCGTTTGTCACTTTCCCATTCGTATCCTGGGTCAGGTGTGGTACTTGATAGTATCGATTCCTGATCTTTGCAACCTTACTTACTTTTACCATTGTCTTGTTCCTTAAATTTGATAAATGTTGGAAACTCGGCCATTTAAGTAGTTAATCAGACCCCTGCCAATGTGTATGCATGAAAATGTACTTAACTATCCTTAAACAATCTGGAAGAAAGGATCCTTCAGAAAATTAGAGAGAACCTACAATATAAGAACACAACAAACTCGGTTTTAGTGAGTCTGTTCATGAGAAGCAACAATTTTCACGCCCCCTAGCATCGGCTTAAACGGTACTTTGCTTTCCGTCAGGACCCAATATCCCCGAAGGACCAGAATATGATAGAAGTATCAACACTTTATCGATGTAGGGCGAGACATTTTACCAACTCCACGCGGCACAACGAGAGCTGTTGCGACTTCTAAATAATCTGGCAAACGGATCCTTCAGAAATAGAGAGGACCAAAGCAAACAGCAGACTCGGTTTTATTGAGTCTGTTCATCAGAACTAATGGAAAGTGCAACAATGCTTATGCCCCCTTGCACCAGTTTAAGCGGTATTCTGTTTTTGTCAGAACCCAATATTCCTGAAGTACTAGAATATGAATTAATAAGTATTTTATTGTAGTGAAAAACCATTTATATGTTATATATTTTCCTATGTTTCGTTTTTTTTTTATCTTTTCAGCAAGCTTTTCGAAATGGCAGCTATATTGCATGGGATTGTAATATTCTGTCTTCTAACATTCATCTATTATGACAGCATAAAAACTGAAGCATCACTGAGGAAAAAAGCTAAAAAGGTTTTCGAAGTCAAGAGAAAAATTACGTCGAAGGAAAAAGCGGAGAACAAAAGGGCGGAGTTAAAGCGGTGTTGCGCTAAACACTGTAAGAAAGATGACGACTGTCTTCCAAATGTTGCGGGAATAATCGGCGGCTGCAGGTGTTGGAGGCACGACAAAAGTAGAGAAGAGGGTGGATTTTGGATTGTCAATCCAAGATCTTTTTAAATGAGAACTAATCCATTCACGTGTGATCAGATTGATCTTATTAATGGACCTCGCCGCAACAAAACCTGTCTTCTGGTTTTCCGACAAAGTGAGTTTCAAACCAGTCCCATCAGCTTCAGAGACTAGCTAGAAAATTGAAATTTCACCTGTGCCAAGTTTACATATGATACTTTCCAAAAAACGAATAACAAACGCGCTGATCAGACTGTGTGGATGCACAGGCTGGTCTGCACCTGTGTTGTTCGCAAACCCCCGAAGCCAGGTTTTCTCACGTCGAGGCCCAATTTTGTAGCTCACCTGAGATGAGCTATTGGGATCAGTCAATGACCGTTATGCGTCGTCTATCTTCATCGACAATTTGTTTTAAATGACAACTCCTCCTGTAGCACCTTGCCAATTTTCACCAAGCTTTAAACGAATGCTCCCAGGATTTCATATGTACCTATACGAAAATGGCTAAAACGAATTTGATCCGTTCAAAGAACATGGCCGCCAGGGTCGTTTACGAAAACAATAATTGTCAGAATTGAAAACGAGTTTGCAGAAATAGTCACGAGGTACATGTAACCATCTACAAAAATAGCTTAAATGAGCCGCGACATGAGATTTCAAACAATGCGGTATGTGCGACCAGCAAAGCCTCAGATCAGCCTGCGCATACGCGCAGTCTGATCAGAGCCTATGCTATTCTCTTGAGCATTCTATAATTGTTAAGCTACTGACTGAACAGCATTTGGAGTTTCTAAGATTAAAAGGAGGTTGCACAGGCTCATATGAGTCTACACTTGTCAAAAATGCCACATTGTTGGAAAGCACATGCCGCGGCTCAATTGTCAGAATTGAAAACGAGTTTGCGGTACATGTAACCATCTACAAAAAAAAGCTAAAATATATTTATTTGATCTGTAGCAAAACATGCCCACTTTGGAGCTCAGTTTATCGCGGATCTTACAATTTTACATAAATTACAGCTCTTTGTGCATTTTATGTGCTTCTCTGCAATAATTATAAACATTGCTGAAAGTCTACAGCATATTGGACGTTTTAAACCTGTGACTGATAAATCTCAGGTGAGCGATTAAGAGTCATTTTGACCCTCTTGTTGTACATTCGAGGACACATTCTTTATAGTGAGCAGGTAGCACAATTTTGATTGTGCTACCTGAGTGAGGCATTTAATGCTTTGCATCCTTGGTCACTTTATACATAAGACAGTTTGGATCAGGCTTTTTATGGGTCAAAACTGTTTGCAAAGCACCGTGGTTTAATTGGCCGAGCGCTAGACTCGTGACCAATAGAACGTAGGTTCGGATCCTGTCTGCGTCGTGCTGGTGTGTACATGAGGAAGACATAAATTATCCAGTGCTAAGTACGTAGTAGGTTAATTGTCCCAACACGTCAGAAAACATATTGACTGGCACGTACAACCTACAACGCGGCCAAACATAAAGAGGTTTAGTTTTGCAAGCTTATCGATGAGAAATGAAGAACTGACTGTTGTACTTTTGTATTATTTCTTGTTTTGTGTGTATTTTTCTGTCTGTGCTGTGGTTTCCTTTCCTCGTGGTGCCATGGGTTGGTCTTTGATATTTAAATGTGGTATATCCTGAACTCTTGTTAATACTTGCGTCAAACATAGAAAAAAAACGAAAAAAATACGTGTATACAGTTTGATGGCAAAGCATACACTTCGTATTCATGTTATTGATAAAAATGCAGAATAAATTTTCTTGCACACCGGATAAGGACATCTGTTATTATCCTGGGTCAGAAATTCTTATCTTACCCATGCTATTGTTCATTGGTTGTAGCTCATGCACTGAGTGTGGGATAGAAAAATCCGTCCCTCGGGATCACCGTTTGGCATCACTCGGCAAGCCTCGTGATCATTGTCTGCGCAGGCGCGATGCTAAAGAATTGATCTGTCTGCTGAGGCACATCACGACTGAAAAGTCGGGTTTGTATCATTACGCATTGTGCATTACCCGAAATACTATTTTTAAAAGTAACACGCACTGAAAAACTATAAATAATCCGTTTATGGAGATTGGTAGCTAAACAATAACAATGATTGTAATTACAGTATTTAGCAAAACAATGATAAGATTTTCTACACTAAAACATGTTTGGGTCAAAAAAGTGGTTTCAGTGACGCGTGATGCCGCAGAGTGATAACAAGTTTGAATCAACCAATCGGGTAGATCACATGATTTGGTGACGCATTCGATAAACAAATTTGTTATATGACTGGAGAGAATCCTGTCTCCTGATTGCCCCAATTTGTCTTCATAAATCTCTATGTCTACCTGAAAACTGATCTAAACTGGCCCAGAAGGTGATATAGGATGAAAACCAGCTCAAACTAGTTTCCAAAAGTTTATATTTTTACACTTCTGCAAAATCACCCTCTAGAGAGCTAAAATAGCATGATGAGTATAAAACTAGCATGTGCTGCATGCAATTGACATGATTTGCTAGTTCACATCCCAACAGGTAAACTAAAGACTTTCATGAATTTTAACAACTGTTTGTTTTGTTTTGTTTGTTCATTTATCTTTGTTGAATAAACAAAATGTAAAAAAAAGTTTTATGATTAAATTTTACATTCCACATTCAGATAATTAATGTACATTTCAAAATGCAAAATACTACATTAACATATTTTAATAACAGTTGATAAACTTGTTAGAAGGTCCTTAGGTTGAAAGTTGAACATGACTTCAACAACAAAAGTGAAAGTAGAAAATTTTCATTCTTAGTTAAAAAGTCATATAACAAAACAGCCATTGACTTCAATTTCGGTTGACATAAGGATTTATCTACCCTTAAAAGTGATATTCACCTCGGCCTAGCGGCGTCAGTGACTTATCACTTTTTCGGGGTAGATAAATCCTTATGTCTACCTCAATAAAGACAATAATTGTATAATGTCACATGTACCCACAATGCTCAAAACAGACATATTAGTATTTGAAAATGCTTCCTGGCCGTGACAATGGCATCATGATACCAAACGGTGATCCTCGGGGCGGATCTGTCTAATCCACCCTCACGCTCATGATAGTTATTTATAATATTATATGTCGGAAAGTCATGACGCTTCTTTTATCAATCATTTTACTTCTTAGAAACTGATAATTATATAAAAATGTACTGCAGTGTTTGTTTTGTTGTTTAAAGTTCATGTCCTCTTTACAACAAAGCCTACTATCAAATGCGTATATAATGATTTGTCTCTCATGTTTACATATAATTATGGGCCACGTCGCGAAAACACATGATTTTTTTTGTGTACAAAATACAAACGTGCACATAAGCGCAGTCTTATAGGCGTCTGTGTTGTTAGCTCTAGAAAGTACAATAGCTTACATGCTACCGGTCAAAGGTCAATACATGTAGTATTATGGTCTGATAACTAATGAGCCACGCATGAGATTTCCAACAATGTGTTATGTAGGACAAGCAAAGGCTAAGACCAGCGTGCGCATACGCACAGTCTGCTCAGAACCTTTTCTAGTCGCTCAAATATTATATGACTATTAAGATACTGCTAGAACATCATTCAGAGTTTCTAAGCTTAACAGGAGGCTGCACAGGCTTGACTGAGTCTACACTTGTCAAAATACCACATTGTTGGAAATCACATGTCGCGGCTCTAATTTCTACCTGAAAATGGTTGCTGTTAAATGGGCCAGTGCACGAAATATTAGCTACTTACATTTACCACACGTGTGTGCAAATGCGTCTAAAACACCCAGGGAGCGCAGTGGCTTTAGCAGTATAGTGCTTGACATGAGATCGAAGGGTGGCGGTTTCGAGCCTCACCAGCGGCACTGCGTTGTGACTGACAATGTTGACTGGGACGTAAAGAATCAAAGCAAACAAAACTAATACACGCCCATGATGACGTATACTGCAAAGCTAGAAGTCTATATTTTCGCCTGAGCCTTCATCTACATAACACGTTTAAAAAAAAAACAAAAAAAAAAAAAACACATGGAAGGCTACATTACCTAACAAAAATATTCTAGGTTAGACTTTGGGTGCTTATGCGACTCATGTATTTCAAGTTCTGAGCATGTTTTTGTCTTGGTCAATTGGAAAAAAGTCAAAAGGCCTATGTTTGAGCAAGTCCGTAAAATAATACAAGGATAGCTTTTAAAAAAAGCTTAAAACCGTCGCATGGCGTTTTACCGTTATTAAAGAAGACTTTTTATAGTGTTTTAATATTGCATTTGCTGAAGCCACTCTTTTCAGTGTTTCATGTGCTTCAAGCTCTGAGTATTTTTTATTTTATTTTAGTTAACGATTTTTACATAGGTGATCCATTGGAAGCAAATAAAATTCAACGATTTGTACATAGGTGATCCATTGGAAGCAAATAAAACTCAGGAAATATGCATATTCTAGTAAGACTCTGTTCATGAACACACTGAATAAAGGTAGAGTTAACCCCCTCCCCAGCAGTATGTATTAGGTCATTCAACTGTATTCCTCTATCGGAGTCAATGCACATAATGCCTAGAGGGCATATTGAAACTGACCCATCTACATCTAGTCATTTCGTCACACTTAGCCTAGAATATCCAAAAGGTCCATCTTTGATCGGGAATCTAGCTCAGTGGTAAGGTCTTTAATAGGCCTTTTCGCTTTTAGAAGCAATCTGGTATCCAAAGTATATCAACATCGCTCACGCAATGGTGGAATTTTGGAAGTGGCTTTGTCGACGGGGAGTCTGAGAAAGAACAGTGAAAGACACTGCTGCTGGGGAGTTAATACCCGATCCATTTTCACAACTTGCTAATGGAACAGGCCCGAATCGAACACGCGCCCAATGGAAATTTACTAAGGCATCAGGGGATAGTTTCGAAATTGGGATGGACGAATTTTAATATATTCTAGTATAGGGGTCCAAAATAGCATATTTTGAATTTAAAATGTTGATGTTTGAGCATATTTCGGCTAAAAAGCTATGTAGGCTGGGTACTTCTACAAGTTTGAGTGAAATACTAAACTAAAATTTCATATCCTACAGCCCTGCTTGTGGCGTGGAACATTGCATCGGCTGCAGTTGTCAGTTGTTTACAATGAGCACCAAAACTGTCCTGTTTTCCGAGAGATTTTGCCAAAAACCTAATTGGTTATTAAAGGGTCGCCTCTTGATTTTGAATATTGTGTAATATTGATCTACCGACTGAAAGTGAGTGATAGGGCTGGTGATGTGCAGGTAACTTTCGTTTTCCATATAAGTTGTGTTGGTGTCAGTGTATTTTCACTATTGAAAAAGTGTTGATGGGGATATAACAAATATTCCACTGGTACCTAGTTTTTGGCCATAGGGGCTTTATTTTAATTTGCCAGGTTTTGACTCCTGTGGGGAGTAAGGCAAGGTATGAAGTGAGTTGATGTGCCTATTGGTTGAAAAGTTATTAAGTTTTAAAAAAAGTATGCGGCCGCAGGCCAAAAGGTCCTTAAAAGAACCGTCCCGTGATGCCTAACGTATATCAATGTCGCTGACGCGATGGTAAAATAAGAAACTTCCCTAGGTCAAAACGTCCCGATATTGGTCAAAACGCCCCCATCTGTTCATTATATACCCACCAAAGGTTCCCAATTTGAGAATCGTAGAAAGGATGAAACGAGATATATGAAGTGTGCAGATCATTAAGGTCATTTGAGCACTATACATGTGGCCTATACTGCATTATTATTTGAGTGCTCAAAAAAGTAGTATCTGTTTTTCAGCCTTATCAGGTGGCCTCAATAACATTGCATACACTCCCAACATTGTGTAGAGTTACAGATGATTTACATTGTATTGTGTACTGTAAATTCGGAAATTTTCAGGAGGGTTTTATTTTCGCGAAACTTCGCGGATGCGGAGTTTCGCGAAAATAAAACTCGCGCAAAAACTCTCGCGAAATGGCGAAATCACTTTGTCGTGTATTTATGTAGGTAAATATGTCTTTTAATGCTATTCGCGAAAATTTCTGAATTTACAGTATGCCTTTAAAAGAACCCGTTTCCAAACAGTACTCTCAGTGCTCACATACCAAAATCTCGCGTACTAGCCCAGATCTCCAAAACGAGACAGAACAAAGACAAACAGATGTACAAACAGAAGGTCCCTATTGTACAATCCAACGTAATTATAACTATTTACATTACTGACAAAGCAGGTTTGTGGTAGATCTCTCTCTCTCTCTCTCTCTCTCTCTCTCTCTCTCTCTCTCTCTCTCAAATTGTCAAAGACGTATTGGTGGAAGGGTTCGCAAGCACTGCTTTATCTGGGCCTTTCATATTTCCACAGTGGTATATCTATTTTGAACACAGACTGAGCGCTTGCTTCTATTCTCTCAAGTTGAAGTGTAACAGTCCATTAAACGTTATTTGTGCTAGTACATGATATTGTGGTATTGTAACAGCTTATTGCATGGGCGTGCAGTGAATGCATTGATGAGCATGTGCGTAAACATATAGGTTTGTCTAGCCTGCTCGCACACACAAAGAACGGACGCAAAGTCAGGCTCAGATCCAATTAGGCCACTAGCCCGACTAAATAAATAGCTGTGAAAGCTTGTTTCTTGCACAGCAGAGAGCCTTTTTTTAAATATAAGAATGCGATGTTAAATGGTGAGCAAGAAAAAAAAAATCCATTATTTGAGTAATGATGGGAGAGAAAAACCCGTCCCTCGGGATCACTGTGTGTCACCACTCGGCAAGCCTCGAGATGTCTAACGCTGATCCTCAGGACAGATATTTCTATCCAACCTTCACACTCAAGACATATTCCTATATTATTGTATTATGAACTAATGTCATAAGTACATTTGAAGATGCAGAGATAGAGAAATTAAGGTAAAGGGTAGAAATTAGGAGTCAGTTGCATCGACTCTCCCTCGTATGTGCTCCTGCAAGCATTGCAAGCCCTTGTCAGACCCTTTAATTAACTAGACGGGTTATAAAGTACCAAACTACGGATATCACAAGACCCATGTATGACGCTAGGTTTGGGCAACCTTTGCACCCTCAAGTGACATAATAATGATCACGACACAAGGGGGTGGCAAGGTTACTTCAAGGTACTTTCAAGTACATATTTATATCCGATGGAATGTGTGAGCAAATTTGGGCACAGGTTAACTGCAAAAAATTTAAAAAAAGCAAGTGACCTGGTATACTACACTCACAGACCGCAGACCAACCCTACGCGTCGTGATGAAGAGGCAGACAGAACACAGACAACCATATAACACAGTTTAAGAAAATCAACCAGCTCACTCTTCCTCAGCAAGTTGATTGGTAAACTAAATCAGACACCAAGAATCAAATCCTATAACATGGCCCCAACACAAAACCCCTACACCAATTGGAGACAACAACATACATGTATAATGAAGAACAACAGTTAAAACCTTATTATCGTTTGAGTTCAGGTCAATGGGATACATTTATAGCTGCATATATGTAGCAATGAAGAGCAGTCAGTAATGCACACTACTGCATATTTGACCTTAAATTCAACATGTCATCCTTTGTCTTGCTCAACAGCATTAGTAGTATTGCTCATATTAACTGCATTGGTGCACTTTGACCTAATAAACGTTGTCTTTCACACGGTCGATATATTTATCAACGTGACGCTGCACTTTTTAAATAACATCGACGTGAAGATCGGTAACAACGTCATAATCGCCAGTTTGAAGAGTGAACCAAAAGGTATATAGTAAACTAATAAATAGGATACCAGGTTCGCGTCTTTTGATACCAAGATTACCAGGCTCGTCTTTGAGAACACATATTCAATCGATCGGCAGAGCCTCGCGATTCAACAAGTGTTCTCAAAGCCTTGCCTGGTAAACGTGATAGCAAAAGACTCTCACCAAGAATTATCTATACCTTAGGCCGGCCGGAGGGGCGTATGCACCGACCATCAAGGCATCTAGTGATTAAACATGTTGAACCATTACCATTTCTGCACTAATGGTTTAGCATGAATTCTATTTTATTGTTCATATAAAATGCTTGGTGGCTTGTAGCAAATGATACACCTGACCATCAGGATTGATTTTAATTAAACCTTTGATTTGTTGCTAAGCGTTGACCGTAGTTTGTGATCGCCAATACTTGCAACTTTACAGTTGTTCAAAAATGTGTAAAGAAAGCTAGCTCGTACTTGCATAAACTTAACCTTATATCGCTTGAAAGTGACTCATGCGATAGAAAAAAAATCACATTATGATACGGATTTTTAGGATAGTTTCATGTAAATGGAGCACCGGTATCGAATTGCCAAATCTACACAAAGGAGTACACAATCTCATATGTTATAACCTCCTTAATACAGGTATATCATATTACCCCTAAAGTCACATATACCTAAATGATGATACTAGTAATATAAAACAGAATGTCCATTCGTGTTACATGCTAATGTGATAGTGTTAGTTGTTCTTCAGAAGATATTTTATTCATCGTCGCAGAGAGCATAGCTTAAATACTCGATCAAAGGTAAGACTATGAAATATTTGTCTATTGAGCACTAGACTAGGTGTGATGTAGACGCAGATATAACAAGAAATATCTTTAAAGATATACGACGAAGTGACAGAAGACATATTTGATATGAGTGACGCAAGAATTTTAAAGAAATTGAGAAGAAAAAATAGGGGGGGGGGGGGTGTTTATTCTTTGTCATGTCTTTGGTCCGCTGAGCTCAGTAAAGTGTTGGCTAAAGGAACCTATGCTATTCCGAAATATCTAGGGTACAGGATTGCTGTAATCTAGCGAAAAATCGAGTCAGAACGAAAAAAAAGCCCTTCACACTAATGCAGCACTTTAAATATACCAAGACTGTCATATATGCCTTTAAATAGCTAGTGCCATACATACCTGGTGCAAAAAAATTAAAACAGTAGTAGAATTTAGTTGACCATAGCCTACAACTATTAGTTTAGTTGACCGTGGCCGTAACCTACAAATATCGGCAATTCTTTTTCGTGCCATACATTGTTCTTTAAACCATCGACGCAGATATTTCTTTACATATCTCACGTTTTAACTATCATTCTTTCAGCGTCAATGTGAAAATCATATTTAAAACTAATGATAAAGTGTAAAAAAACAAAACAAAAAAACATAGCATACTACTGTCGTGCCAGCCAAGAGTGACAGTGACGTTGTGTTTTGTTTACAATTGTTAAGTAAAACATAAACTTGTACACTCCACTTAAGCTAATGGGAATCCATAGATCACTTGTGTATTAATCCTATCCTGTGGATAGGATTAATACACAAGTGATCTATCGATTCTAAGTCACTGATAACTGTGTAAACAAAAAATGATGTCACTGTCACTTTTGGCTGGCAGGATAGTACTAAATCTCTCTTTGCGATCGCTACATAACCATTTCATGGCATGTTTTTTTTCCCTACAGAGATCAAGTCAACTTTTGACCAACAATGAAATTATAAGACTTCGTCTAATAACACAAACATAGTTAGAATTAACCCATTTAAGCACAATGGAATGTTCCATAAAGCTACATACAATAAAGCCAGTATGGTCCATGAATGGTCGTAGGTTATATGTCTAAAAATGTATTTCTACCTCTGAAGATCGAGTTTATCCTTAGCAAACAGCGCAGACCCTGATGATATGCCGCATTATGTGCCATTTCATCTGGGTCTTCACTGTTTGTCATACATGTAGTGGCCGTTTAGCGGTTTCTCGTGACTCCTCAAAGTATACAGGTAATTAAAACAGTCAATCGACTGTCTAGCCCCCTTTGTAGTGATGATACAATGTATAAGTTACGAAGCCTCTATTACGAAGCTTAAAGCTGCATAGTCTGTAACTTTTGATCTTTTAATTTTATAACTAATGTTTCTATTTTTCAAGAACACATTAAAAAAAACTAAAATTCAGGTATACATTTTACCACTTTCGTAAATCTTAACAAATTAACAGTAGCAAAAAAACAACATTTAAGCTAAAATTAACTGTCTATAATTATTTGAGGGACGCAAATAATTACCAACAAGAGAAAAACACGCCTGTTTTATGAGATAATTCACTTTTCCGTGCAATTTTCAGCTACAGTGAACAGATTTATTGTGAAAACATAACTTAATTCTTCTTTTACAAATGATTTAAAAAGAAAATAAAAAAAATTCGAAAAATGTTCATATTGCAGACTTAGTCTCTTTAACATTTTATGCATTCGGATAACAACATAATCTAGGGCGAACTGTTGCCGCATCGATAGTTGACTTGATGCTAGTTCGATTTTTAAGTGTGTTTTTGTTTCAATTGTGTGTGTGTGTGTGTTGTTCTTCGCACGAAGAAAGCTTTGGTCATTAAATACACACTAAACGCAAGAGAAGATTGATCAGACTGGGCGGATGCCCAGGTTGATCAGAGTCTTCGCTCTGTGCACACTCACTGTGATGGTTTTGTCATGTCATAGCGCATATACATGCCTTCTTGGATATACCACAAAAGCCATATGTTGTACCAAGCTGTCACGTGGATTTGCGACTTTATACCCCTATTCCTAACGAATTACTTCGAATCTACACATTTTAGGATTCGTAGCTGAATCGTAATCAGTTCGTGAAACGGTAATTAGTTCGTGGAGATCTCAACTTACTTCTATAGTCAGTAGTCAGTTCTTATAATTCTTCAGTCAATCAGGAATTCGTGGCTAAAGTATTGAACGGTTCAAAACTTTCCCATTCAAATAATCGTAGTTGACTCGTAACAAATTCGTGGCGCATTCTGAAGCATCGTAACTGAATCGTAATCGATTTGGAGGCGTTCGTAAGTACATGTACTCTAAACTAATTCGGGCGGATTCGGGAGATTCAGACAAGCAATAAAACCAAAAAAGAGATGACAGAAGTTGGTCCCCTTGGAGTAACTACCCCGTCATGCGCATGTCAGCCAGTCCAAAACGTGGAAACAGATGTGGCAGACTCAGGATCACAATCAAGATCAGTCAGACTTGGATAAAAATGATAGTGTACCATTGACAACATCACCAGCCAGGAGCCTGGCTGGTGTAGTTGTCAATGTTGAACAAGCATCTTTAAAGAATCAAAGAATCAGGGCCAGGGCGTCTCTCCTTTTACGAAATGGTTTTCTTCTAGCTATATAAGTAAAGCTGCTGTCTTTGACACTCAAGTTGTAGGGTCAATACTACAGCTATTATACGAGAAACATTCATTTTGCCTTGGAAGCATGGATAGGGCCTTTTTTATACATATCTTCAGAGAAAATACCATGAATTGTCAAGAATAGTCACGACGGTTCTTTTTTTTATCCATGCCAGATTCTTGCATGCATTTGGCGTATTCTTAACTAATTCGCGACTGATTCTTACCTTTCTTGCAGTACTTCTAAATAGATTATTGCACCTCGTAGTGAATTCATCGCAGTATCGTGGTTATTAAGGCCGAGTCCGGCCGAATCCTACGAGTATTCGTAACTGTTTCTTACCTGTTTCGTTACTGAATCGTAGAACATCACGAATGGGTCGAAAAAAAAATCACGAATGCTAATACTGTTCGATTCCTGATGATTCATGGGCTGTGTGGAATAGGGGCATTACACAGAACAATTTTCGAAATACGATTTATACTGAAATTAACCCATTTTAGCCTTGCCATTTTCGTTTTAAAGTTTGTCTGATGGTACAGTATTTCTCATTTTTATTCAAAATTTTATGGAACACTTTTTAAGCAATCAGTGGAGTCCCTGTTCAATACGCAGCATTTTGTGGCGATTCTGAAATGTGTATTCACTGTTTGGTTAATATTCCTAAAAATGACGCTAAGCTTATATGGATTAATATCATAATTGAAGTCTTTTGTAATTATTTCCAGCAAGCGCTCCAGTACGAAAACAGTGCTGCGTGGAATTGCAATCGTATTCCTTCTCATTATTATCCAAGAGAACAACATGGAAACGGAAGCAGCACTGACCGCGGCATATAAAGCAGCCATACGATTACAATGGGATATTAGCAAACGGTTGTTGGTTCTGAAGTGTTGTGTTAAAAACTGTAAAACGGCCGAATTATGTGTACCAAGTGAAGTAAAACTCAGGGGATGTAAATGTTTCACGCGCGACATAAGGTTTAAGAAAGGTGGGAAATGGAGAACATATCGCAGATGAGTCAGAACGTAAAACTGCAGAGCTTTTCAGGAGCTGCAGTTTGCATTTTGCAAGGACAGCTTGATGAACATACTCTACTTATTTTAAGTATTGTGACGATTCCAAAGGGTTTCATAGCAGTTTTTTGTTGTATGCAGACTGTCAAATATGTAAATCTAGATATATTCATAAGCAGCATGTTTCGCTTTGTTTAAAAATTATACAATTTTGGGGCAATAGTGTCAGACATTAAGATATTAAGTTATGCAAACCAGTTGTATGCTCGTTTTCCCTGAAGTATGACCACACACGTTCTTAAACACCATAATGAAATGTTATTTACAAAGTCGGACATTATGGCCATTTAAGATTAATTATACATGTAATAAGTGTTGGATGGTGTTGTTTTTCGAACGCATAATATGGAGCTTTTATGATAATTATACCACTTTCTGAGTTTAGATAACATTAATTATGATGATCCACATGATGTTTTAGAGAAAAACAACTGAAATTAGTTGGAATCTTTAGGCTGGCATACGATTAGGCTACACAAAACGTCTACTTCCAGAAACGTTGAGAATTGAGACAAAGCAAATTATTGTTGTTTAAACAAAAATTATTTATAAACTTAATAAATAGAACAAATATGAATGCATGTTATATATCACAAAAGCCATATGTTGTATCAAGATTTTACGTGGATTTGCTACTTTATACCCCTATTCCTCACAGGCCACGCATCCCACGAATTACTTCCAATCGACACATTTTAGAATTCGTAACTGAATCGTAATCAGTTGGTGAAGGTAATTAGTTCGTGGAGTTCTTAACTGAATCTTATAGTCAGTAGACAATTCTTACAATTCTTCAGTCAGTCGGGAATTCGTGGCTAAAGTATTGAACGGTTCAAAACTTTGGCCACGAACTCCCCGATTCAAAAAATCGTAGTTGACTCGTAACAATTTCTTGGAGCACACTTAAGCATAGTAACTTAATCGTAATCGAATTGGGAGCGTTCTTAGGCGATTGTAGGTACTCTTAACTCATTCGGGGGGATTCGGGAGATTAAGACAAGCAATAAAACCAAGAACGAGATAGCAGAAGGTGGTCTCATTGGAGTAACTACCCCGTAATGCGCATGCTAGCCAGTCCAAAACGTGGAAACAGATGTGGCAGACTCAGGAGCACAATCAGGATCAGTCAGTGACTCCTGGCTGGTAATGTTGGTGAACTAGCATCTTTAATCCACGTCAAAGAATCAGGGCCAGGGCGTCTCTCATTTTACAAAATGGTATTCTTCTCGCTATATAAGCAGCTGCATTTGACACTCAAGTTGTATGGTCAATACTACAGCTATTATACGAGAAACAATAATTTTGGAACATGAATTGTCAAGAATAGTCACGACGGTTCTTTTTTTTATCCATGCCAGATTCTTGCATGCATTTGGCGTATTCTTAACTAATTCGCGACTGATTCTTACCTTTCTTGCAGTATTTCTAAATAGGTTATTGCACCTCGTAGTGAATTCATCACAGTGTCGTGGCTATCAAGGCTGAGTCCAGCCGAATCTTACGAATACTCGTAACTTTTTTTTTTTTACCTGTTTCGTTACTGAATCGTAGAATATCACGAATGGGTTGAAAAATTACAATTTTTCACGGATGCTTATGTTTTCGATTCTTGATGATTCGTTGGATTTGTGGTCTGTGTGGAATAAGGGCGTTACACAGAAATGTTTTCGAAATATGATTTATACTGAAATTTACCCATTTAAGCTGGGCCATTTCCGTTTTAAAGGTTGTTTGATGGTATTTGGCCTTTTTATTCAAAAATTTATGGAACACTTTTTAAACAAACAGTGGAGTCCCTGTTCAGACACAGCATTCTTTGCCGTCTGATATAGATATTCACTGTCTCATAATATTCCTAAAAATGACGCTAGGCTTCTCCGGATGAATATCATAGTAAGTCTAACTCTTCCTTATTTGTGTTTATTTTCAGAAAGCGTCCCAGTATGAAAACTGTGCTGCGTGGAATTGCAATAGTATTACTTCTAACTATTATCCAAGAGGACAACATGGAAACGGAAGCAGCCCTGACCGCGGCATATAAAGCAGCCGTACGATTACAATGGGATATTAGCAAACGGTTGTTGGTTCTGAAGTGTTGTATGAAAAACTGTAAAACGGGTGACTTATGTATACCAAACGAAGTAAAACTCAGGGGATGTAAATGTTTTACGCGCGACATAAGATTTAAGAAAGGTGGGAAATGGAGAACATATCGCAGATGAGTTAGAACGTAAAACTGTAGAGCTTTCCAGGAGCTGCAGTTTGCATTCTTCCAAGGAAAACTTGATAAACATACTCTTCTTTACTTAAGCATTATGACGATTCCAATGAGTTTCATAGCAGTTTGTTTTATTGAATAATTGGGTATTAGGAATATGTAATAGAAAGTAAACTGTTCCGATGTCTCTGGTCGACGGCGAAGAAATGAATGGCTTGCAAGAAATAAATATGACAGATCATCGCAATAACCTTCGAAAATTGGAAACATGACATATTTGTTCAAAACGTGTGAATTACAGAACTGTTTTACAATAAACCACTATTTATTGATCACATTCATTTATATTTGTTCCATTTATTAAATTTATTAATAATTGTTGTTCTAAAAACAATAATGTGCTTTGTCTCAATTCACAACGTTTTTTTGGAAGTAGACGTTTATGTAGCCCTAATCGTCTGACAGCCTTAAGATTCCGACTAGCTTCGGATTTTATTTTCTAAAACGTCATGTTAATCATCATTATTAACGTCATCTAAACTCAGAAAGTGGTATAATTATCATGAAAAAGCTCCACATTATGCGTTCGAAAAACAATAACATCTGAGACTAATTGCTTACCTTAAATTACCATAGAAAACAAGTAGACAACTGGTTGTCACTACTAAATATCTTAGTGTCTGACACTATTGTCCCAAAATTGTATAATTTTAAACAAAGCGAAACATGCTGCTTATCAATATTATCTGATCTTTAAATATAATTAAAATAATCTAAACTGTAAATGAGAATCATAATTCTGTGGCTTAGTTTCGAGCTAAATAGCCCTTATTGTCAGATTCCCTTGCTTATCTTGCATTTCAACATCACAACTAAACGTATTTTACCAAGTATGTAGTTATGTTTGAAGTCACTTATGTCAGGCAGACACAGATACATTGTATTGTGACTCCTAATAGACATTTTTCAGTTACACCTTACATTACGATTTGTCCGTCAACGGAGACTTACTTTGGACTTTATTTAAGAGGGGCGATGTCAGCAGTAACTTGAACCTATCGTTTTAGTCTGCTGCTAAATATTATTATTTTTTTGTCCTGAGATCTTTTTTTACCTAAAAAACAGTGCATATCATGATAAATGCCGCATGATGGCATTTCACCAGTTTACAAGTGTAAAAAACATGTACCAAAAATATATTTCACAATTGAAATGCAGCCGAATATCTTTTTTAAAGTTATTTCTTGTTCCATACATGTATGCATTCACTGGTTGTAACTTGCGAGTAGGTAAATTCAATGTTTCTGCGTCCGATATGATTATCTTTTGGCGTCAATATTTCACCAAGCTCAGGTTAATGGACAGTGGAAATGCATAAGTCGTTCGCAACCTGTGCAAGTCAATATAGCTGGTCCACAGTAATTGAAAGTCCTTCGAATGGAAAGGAGATATGGAGCAGATATGGAATTCAAGTATAAACGTCCATATCTTGTTATGATGATTCATGTACCGAACTACTAGGGAATTTGGGTTTCCCTTTGACCCTTAAGATGACTTGAATATATGCACTAGTCATTTCTAACAAGAGAACAGAGGGGACTTTGACTTTTGTTAAAACCATGGCAGTTTTCTCCACCGTCTATCATGTTTTACTTTAAACTGACATATTTGCCTTTGTACTGTATATCAATTGCCCCACATTTACCCACACTAAGGGGACAATGCAAAAAGTTAAAACATGGTTCATTTGCCCGGCTATATTGGGAGAGAGCTCACTTGCAGCAGAAAGCTGATGCTTGTGATATAAGGATCAGGCGCTTTTCAAGGGCATTTTATAGAGTTGGCACTCTGGATAGTCCCCCTTTATGAAGCCAGGGGTTTGGCCCATTGGCCGAAAATGGTTTTAGAGAATTTCACAGGGCTAAAATGAGCTATGAAGACACGCAGCATAAACACAATAAACTGGATTTTTCTTCCAAAAATCAAATTGAATGGCTAAAACCCTATACTTGCATTGTCAAGTTGTAGGCTCATGCGTATTTTCGTACACTTAAGTACGCCCCTGAGTATGCAAAAAGCTTCTGCCAGACATTCAGACAAAATCAGTGCCAGATTCAGATGGGGTTCAGGGGGTTTGCTTGGACCCCCCCCCCCCCTAGTTTTTAAATATCCTATGAAATAATTTGCTCTCAGTGAGGCCAAATTATTTCACTTTCATGGGATATTTAAAAAAAATGAGATAGAATCAGAAAAGCGAACCCAGCACCTTTATTCATATGAGCCCCCTTTCCAGAAATCCTGGATCCGCCCCTGTAATTACACCAAAAGTCAATATAGTCTAACTCAGTTGATTCTAGTAATTCAAGTGCCATTATACTTGTAACTATTTTTCTGCTAGTGGCTACTGTTGTCATCTATTGATCAGCCACATTTTGGAACAAGATGAGGTCAGACAAAATATTCGGCTTCATACAAATCCAAACTGTATGGCACTGTCATGGTATTCCCCAAGTATCTTTTTTAAATAAAAGGAAAGATAAAAGAAACTGAAGACAATGAAAAAGTATGCAAAATTACCCATCATGCATATAGATAATTGTTGAGTTGATTTGGGTGAACTTTATATGATATTGACTGTTTATGGTAGTGATCATAAAAATCAAAATGCACCAAATATCATAAATGAATACAGGAGGGACAGACAGACGGGCTAAAACATGTATGTGATTAAACTGCATCCTATCATATCAAGCTCCTTAACTTCAACATACTGAATGAGTTCACCAATCTCTTATAATTAATATTAATCATTATTTCCCACCTTCAAAAATGCTAAAACTGTTTAATTCAATACACGCTTAGTTGACCACCCTAGAAATTCAGAAGGAGTACAATACAAAAAAGCAATAAGCATAGCTTTTTACCTCATTTTATTAATTTCGTGAAGTGGGTTGGGTGGCACCACAGATTTGTATGACAAGCTTGTCTAAGCGGTTTAACAGTACATTATGCACATACCTACGCTAAAAACTGACAAGAACCCTTCTGGAACCAGCAGAACTCAGTTCCCATCAATTAAAACTCCCTAGGAGTAGAGCTGTAAAGAGGCCTTGATTTAATGTAGCTCAATGCAAGGGTAGAGGTTGTGCCTTCTGGCAAACTATTTGCTACCATGTTGCTGCATATACCATATTGTAAAAAGTTGATTTTTGGCCAAGGCCCCACCCCTGAGTCCAACCAAAGGGTGGGACCCAGGCCTACAAACTAAAAATTCATTTGATATGTTTCAATATCTATTGCACCTCTGCCTGCATACTAAAAAAGGGTAAAACATAGCTACAATCTGACTTACTTATTGCAAAATTATTTCATTATCAAATTCCCCAAAAGTATGGGGCCAGGTCAGGAGCGAGCTCATAACCCCTGGATTATTGATCTGCAGTCAATAGATTGAATATAATTTCGGTTTCTAGTGCAGAAGTGGAGGTTGAAATCTTTCTCTCCAACAGAGTCAAGCCGTTGCATGAGTTGCAGTCTGTTCTGGATTCATTATGTTTACCTCCACAATAAAAGTAGTCCAGAGTCCATTTTAATATTATCAGCAAGTATAAAAAGCATGCAACTTTTTCACAACTACAATAAATCAGCACTTTAAAAGAAAATATTAGTTTGCTGAAGATGACTTTATTAAAGCACTTCGTATAATTTCCTAAGAAGTATTTAACCGAGTCGCAAGTTACAACTAATGAAGTTGTTAAACGTTTCTGAATTACACTGCTGAGATCGCCCCTCTTAAATATTGTAATCTAAGGTGTGCTACATCTTACAAATCCTAAGGTCCGCGGTAACTGAAAAATGTCTAATAGAGATTTTGACCCACAAGCTGACACCTTACGCTTACACCTTACACTGACTTTATGGGTGCAGTGTATTGTGCATTTGCGGTCAACTTTTTAATTTTTACCAAGCAAACTTATATGCAAATATGTTGTCTTATATGCTTTGGTGCGTTATGAAAAGGCTGTATCTATAGAATGTTCTGCGTTATATATCGTCACTGAACCTAATGTGAATTAAGAGTGATGACCGCAAAACTGCAAATGGCATGTTTCTGGGAATTACAAATATTTCAGCCACTATTTTCATGTGCTTTTAAGCGAATTGAAAACTTCATATATAAGGCCAACACTCTGCCCTGGGTTACATATAACAACCTCCGAGCAAACAAGACATCTTGGGGTAATAGGACTTATTGACCACAAAAACACAATCGCTATATTTCATGCTCTGGTTAAGATATTGGGGGATTTTCTCAGAATACGCAGGATAACTACATGTATATCACTACGGTCTATGCGTCTGCAGCTTAAAGTTGTCGGACACAGTATTGCAGAGTCTATCCGTTGTCTAGGCTTGTTGATACAATAACCTTTGCTCGTCATTTCACATGCTTTACAGTCATGACTGTATCCTACGATTTATGGCACAAATAAAGTCGTTTCCATTGTCCAGGGCTCAGTGGTAGAGTGCTTGACTCGAGACCGATGGGCCGCGTGTTCGAGCCTCACCGGCGTCACTGCTTTGTGGTCCTTGAGCAAGACACATTTATCGTAGCTTAGTACTGGTTCAACCCAGAAAGACCCGTCCCTGTTTAACTGAAAGATGGTTGATTGGACGTAAAGAATCAAATCAAACAAACACACAAACCAAATTGTCCTTACAAATTTCACTCATACTGTCTAGGAAACATTAAAATATGTGATTCTTCAATTAAACATTGACTGCTGCCCCGATGATTTCCCTCTTATGATGAATATCCTACATGCACATGTACCTCAGCGGGTGTATAGAGAATATGTGGAATAACCTAAATGTACATGTACCGAACAGCTGTACATAATATGGATGCTGAATTCATTTTTTTTAGAAATGGCGACCTCGAATACCTTTTTTTCTCGTGAGCTCAAGATTTTGTACCATTTCACACATGCTTCTACTGACGGGCTTCACTCTTTCCGCGTAAGTGGCGAGTTGTGTCTTCGACTACAGTTTAGAACCAGATCAGACCGACAACATGAACTTTGTAACAATTTGACATTCTGGTGTTTTTCTGGATTATGTTTTAAAATAACTTATTTAGAGCGATTGAGCAGACATAAAAAACATGCAAAATTAACCAGCATGTAAATACGTTAACTTAAATAGAAGTATCCCGTTTTTAACATGGTAGACAATGTGGCTTAAGGTGCTTTTGTGTCAATAGTCGGTTGTGAAATTCACCTACGGTCTTTTTAAAGTTATCAGACTGTCCAATGGCATGTGAAAACATTCACAGTCATATATGTGATGATCTGTGGTGCTCATAATTGTGGCGTCAACTATTTTTTAGCATAGAGTATAATTATTTTTAAGCGGAGTTCAAGATTTAAAAGTACGGTGGTATGTTTAGGACACTCATTTAGAAATAGATATTCTGTGTGCATAATTTAATAACCTGTGTAGACGAAATAATAATCCGTGCAACCGGAATAATTATCCATGCAAATGGAATAATAATTCATGCAAACGGAATAATATTTCATGCAAACAGAATAATCCATGCAAACGGAATAATAATTCGTGCAAACGGAATAATAATCCATGCAAACGGAATAATAATTCGTTCAAATGGAATATTAATCCATGCTAATGGAATAATAATTCGCGCAAACGGAATAATAATCCATGCTAACGGAATAATAATCCGTGCAAACGGAATAATTATCCATGCAAACGGAATTATAATCCATGCAAACAGAATAATATTTCATGCAAACAGAATAATAACCCATGCAAATGGAATAATAATTCGTGCAAACGGAATAATAATCCATGCAAACGAAATAATAATTCGTTCAAACGGAATAATAATCCATGCTAAGGGAATAGTAATTCGTGCAAAGGGAATGATAATCCATGCTAACGGAATAATAATTCGTGCAAACGGAATATTATTCTGTGCACTCAAAATAAGATTCCGAGCTCACGGAATAATAATTCCTGCGCACAAATTAATAATTCATTAAAATGAAATAGAAATCTAAGAGCTCAATTTAATAATCTATGAGCTCGAAATAATAATCTGTGTGTAAGGTTTATTATTCTATGTGCACGAATAGAACAAAAGTTCTGCAAGTTGGATTTTAAATCTGTTATAGCTCATCTGAGCATTGTGCTCAAAGTGAGCTACTGGGATCAGTCAATGTCTATAGTTCATCGAGTGTGTCGTCAACAGCTTGAAATTATAACTCCTCAGTATACCACTGGGCTAATTTTCACAGGAATATTCACTATACAAAAGTAAACTTAATCCGTTAACATTTATAGGAAACTTTTAACATATGCCCTGGAACCAATCGTCAGAATTGAATAAAATTTGGCAGGGATCTTTCATCGATGACCCACTACAAAACAGATAAAACAAACTTGGTCCCTCAAAAACATGGCAGCCAGGGGGCGTGACATTTGGCAGATAAGGAAACTGTTGGAATCTTCTCTAAAACCGCTTATCATTTGACAGAAATGGTGACAACCTTCCACAAAAAAGCTGTAACGAATTTGATCCGTTGTAAAACATGGCAACTTTTGTACCCGAATATAAGAGATGTTAAGCCTTTGTATACCCTTTGTATACCAGAAACCCTAATTGGGTACTATATTGAACAGGGAAGACCCAGAAAAAATGCCACACGATGTGTCATTTCATCCGGGTCTGCACTGTTTGTTACGACAAATCCATCTTAGGAAAGAAAAGAAAATATTTCGAACAAATTATAACATACACTGCAAAAATTAAGTGTTACCTTACACCAATTTGGTGGTACCTAAATGGTCATCGATATTGGTGTAACCCTTCAATGGCTTTAAAAATATGTTCTGTTCAATTGTATTGATCCGGAGAAAAACTACAACAATAACAGGTAGAAATGTTGGACTACAGTTGTTTAAGTAGGAAATTAAGTGTAAGTTTACATCAAAAGGGATCGCAACTCAGCTGCCACATCTTTTGATAATAACTTGTAAGTATTTGTACAGTGTGTGACCTTATAATATGCATATACACAATGGACTATCTACGTGTATTTCATTGGTGTAAAAAGAGTAATACATCTTCTCCTCTGAAACAGTTGGTCTGAAGTGAACACAATTTAGCACAAAATAGCTTAAATGTTTTTTTTCCTAATGTAAATATGCATATGACTACCAGTGGGGCGTTGCTTATTCTGGCTAAGGAAACTTGAAAAAATATCCTCTGAAATGGTTGATTACCTGGGTCAATGGCGCACTTAAAACTCAAATATGAATGCTTACAATTCAGAGAGGAACAAAATTACAGAAAAACCGAACACTCCTCTCGAACGATACATTAGCAACAGTAAGTGAAAAGAGCTCCTTGCAGTCGAAATTGACAGTGGCCGATCCGCGATATTAATACCTAAGCTCAAAGCCTAAACATTAAACTGGGCAATGCCATGCAGCATCGTGTATCGATTCCTTATCTTTATATTCTTCCTTACTTTGTCCAACTGGACTCCTGCAGGGCGTCATATAACTCAAACCAATCAAATTGTTGATTAAAATTCCCAAACGTTTGGTAGAAATTGTTTTGGTGGCCTATAAACGAATTAGATCTGTCAAAAATACGAGTATGTCAACAGAGGGCTTTGCCAGTTTCCAACAGATACATATACAAGAAGACATAAACTCAGGTGAGCGATGCATGACCATTTGGCTCGTTTGTTATTATATCAGAAGAATACACCACTTAATTGACGTAGATTGTTCAATTGTGCGCTCAAATAATTATATCGTGAAAACGGATTATTATCTCGTGCAAACGGTTTATTATATCGAGCGCATGGATTCTTATTCCGTTTGCACGAATTATTAAATTGAGCGCTCAGTTTATTATTTCGTGCGCACGGAATATTATATTGTGCAAACGGATTATTATTTCGTGAAAACGGATTATTATATCGTACGCACGGATTATTATATCATTTGCCGAATTTATAAATCGTTCTCTTGGATTGTCATCTCGTGCATACGAACTGGTATATTACGGAAGCGTATATGCGCCACCACTTGCTACTTAAATTCGTCAGAAAAAGACTGTTTTCTGGCGAAAATGTCAGAAATAAGTGGATTTGATGCGATAATATTTAGAATATTCAAATATATTGCGTTTAGATAGTAATTTTTATTTCAATGGTCAATCTTTTGTCGACAAACGGATTAAAGAAACAGCATGCAGGTCTTATTTTCTTGTCTGGCAAATTATTATCTCAATTGACCAAAAAAAGTATGTTGCTCCTCGCAAAAAAGATATTGCTTTAAAGGAGTTGTAGCAATATTTTTGCATCTAGCTTAAAACTATTGCTTTTCGTTAGAACGTTTTGCACCTTGAAAGTAATACTTCCTGCAAAAAAGAAGAAATAAGAAGCGAGCTGTATAAGTGTTTAGCTAAGCCAGTTGAGTATGTTGTTTTGATGAAATTATATTTGGCACTTCGGGATTTTTTAAAACTTTTAACGAAATTTATGCTATTTATCAAAGAACTATACATAATTATGATGCGATCACAAAATATTTTACGTTTGATAACATAATTATCGCGTGTTGTTTTTAAACAAATTTTGTGCCAAATAAATAATAAGAAGTGCTAATAATTTTAAAGTCTTGCTTCTAGTTATATCATTTTTGCCAATAAATATATTGACATTATAACGAAGAAAACGCAGGTGATAGTTGTTTTCACATTTTCTCTCTTAAATATTGTGAAATAAGACGAAACAAGAGGATTGTTTGAAACGCTATGTTGATGCGATCAAGCAGTTGTAGAAATTATTTCACTGATTTAGATCTGCGCAAGCAATTGTTGAAATTATTTCTTTTAAATAATAAAATTACATGAAAGTAAGTAAGGGTGCAAAGATCAGGAAACGATACAATCAAGTACCACACCTGATCCCCCCCCCATTAATTTAGATGTGGATCAAGACACATAGATATTTGGTTTGCATGAAAGGCCCCTAACTTATCAATGCATCATCTACCAGAACATATAAATCAAGATATAACAAGGAGATAAAGCAAAGATAAGGACTCAACAGTAAATAAAGCTGTATATAGGAGCAAAAGAAATCCAACAGGTAAACCCCGGTGGGCCTGACAAAAACAGCCAAAGCATCAGGCCCCTACCATCTCATCAATAATTAGTCTTTAAGTCGGAACCGTCATAGAGTCTGAAGTCCCACCCACCGGCGTGCAATTAGAGGAAAGCAAAGTTGCCAACCGTGATTGGGTTGACCGCCAAGAATGCAGTCTGTTGCAATTAGTTCAAAGACCTTGCGTAGTTGTTTCTTCAATTCTCATAAATTCCTTTCTGCATACATCAGTTTTAGCATAAACAGCGGACCAGGTCTGGGCAACAAAGGAACAGTGTCGAGCCTAATAGGTCTGCCTTGTTTGCGATCAGTCTGAGATTTAGGGAAAGTTATATGTGCTCTATATGAAATGTCCTAACACTCCTGGGCCTTCATCTATAATACTTTCGATACATAATAAGATGGGAATTATACTGCACTGTAATGAACCCGCTAACTTCTTCAGAAAGTAACTGACTATGATCAGTAAACGACAAATCACACACTACAGCCCTGAACACTAACAATCACATGCACTTAAGAAGAAAGGTGAAGTAAAGCCAAACAAGAGGATTGCAATACTAGAAAGGGCACTTTATACTACACAGCAAAAATGAACCACCATCAAGAACCGCGCAAACAATGGCAGTCCCAATGAACAATTAGTTAACAACAACAGAACCAACGCCTTAGAGCGGGCAGCAGCCTATGCCGCAGATTTGTCTGCTATGGATGCATTCTTAGTACCATAATCGTCAATTCTGTTAAGTTAGGCGAAGACAACATTTAAAAACTGAGACGATTCACTGAAACTTGTTAGATATTTTAGCCATATGGTCCTGAAACTGAGGACTAAGAGAAAAAAATATTCTGAACGTACAAAAAGTAAAGAATATGGGGTATTGTTTGCTTTATTACCGTCAACTAGATTTACTTGTGAAATATGAGAGTCAACCTTGTGAAATATGAGAGTCAACTCCTGGTCGAAATATTGTTGTCTGAGAAACACATGACTGGATAAATCCTACATATGCATGCTGTCTGTGAGATCACTTTGCTAATTAGAAATGTAATACTAGTTAACATTGGTTGTGTAAGTGATATAATTTTTAATGTTCGAATTTATCCTTCTTTTGCAAACAGTACATACACTAGCCAGTCCTCTATGTTTTTGTAGCACTCTTACGTGTAATCATCAGTTACCATCATTATAGCATATAAGTAAGCTGTGCTTCACACAAGGTAAGGAAGAAAGCAAAAATCAGGAATCGATGCAATCAAATGCCACATATGACCCAGGAAACCACACATGAAAGTGACAACAACGAAAGAAAATATCACGTAAAGAGAGCCAAGAGGTAAGCCCTTTCCCAGCAGGTGATCGCAAGGCCGCAAGGAACAGACAAGACAGCATAACTGATATCAAATTCAAATAACAAAAAGATCCACAGAAGAACAGCCAGTAAAAATTACCAGTGGGCCTAAATATATTTTAGGGTGCCAACTTCACCATTATTTCTGTAGTGAATCAAGACAAATATATGTTTGGTTTGCATGAGAGATCCTCAACCCATCGAAGCATCATCCAATCCACTAGATAATACAAATTGAGATATAAAAAGTAGATGAAACCAATATAAGGACTCAACAGCATATCCAACTGAGTACTGGAGCAAAAGAAATCCAACAATCAAACCCTGGTAGTAACAAAACCAGGCCTCAACCCCATCCCATCTATAGACAAGTCTCTACGTAAGAACTGTCACAGAGCCTGAGGTTTGATCCGCCAGTGTGCAACTAAAGAGGAAAGCAAATTTGCCAACTGATAGCTACCGAGTTGACCACCAAGCATGCAGCCCACCACTATAATGTTATAACAAATCTCTTAAAATGAAAAACTATTATATAAACTACGCTGAAAAAATATTAGAGCCAACAATTTTCTTTAACTTTTGCACTCAGTCGCCACCATAGATCCCTGGGTTAAAAGAGACCAAAGCCCTATATCAAAACCATTGTATATGCGGGGTAAAATTTAGTAAAAAAAAGTTTTGCAAAGTTTATGATACCAATAGCCTTGTTTAAGAAGTTTTTGAGTTAACGGCCAACAGAGAGTGCTGAAATCAGCAACACAGCAAACTGGACAAGCTGAGAAAACACGAAAAAAAAATAAGTGAGTTTGATCAGGAAATACCAAATTCATAAACTGCAGACAAACCCATGGCACAACGAGGAAAAGCCACACAACAATCACGAGACACCAGGAAGACAAACTAAGCAAAGCAACCAACTCTCTTTTCCCCATCAAGATGATTGCAAAACTAGAAGGGGCATAAAGTAACATACAACAAAACATAGAACAATTACAGACTCCCACAATGGGAGTAACAGTAAACAACAAGTCAACAACAGAACCACCGCCTTAGAACGGACAGCAGCCTAAGCCACCGGGGGTGGGGGGGGGGGTAACTTAAATGCATTTTACTGGTACCAAATCTTCGCCCTAGCTTCTGTTGTTGTTAAAGTACAAGAAATGTTCAGCTCGCATGGAACTATTGCAATAAAACACTCTAATCAAATTAACACACTACAAACCCCACTGTCAAAGACTTATGACTATTACCTGTAAATGGCTTACACATAGATAATACATGTTATGATTCCAGTTCAATCATTCTGTCCTGTTCACTGAGGTGTATCAGAACTACACACTGTATACATGCAATTGTAAATTGATGATAAGCTACATGTTTATACAAAATAACGCTTAATAAGCTTTTGCATTATTTGTTTTGAGCATTTTGACAGCCTTCACACCACCGCATTCCATACCCTGACCAATCATCCCAGTTTGTAGGTTGTGTGTAATGTGAAACTACAACCATATGCAAAAGAATAAGTTTGCTCACGGATGAAAGCACTTCAAATATTTTTTTTCTATTTCCTATATAATAACAAAAGCAGAGTTTTCAGCCCATATTTCTAAATTGGCACTTGTCCAATGAGAAAAGCATTTTTGCATATAATTCAGGCTGTACCTACTAATCTTTTGATGGAAAAAAATTTCCCTTTCTTAGAAACTGTCTATGGCCATTTCTATGGGCAATTCTTCATTAAGACTGTCAGAGTTCCATGTTAACTTCTTGTCTTACCGCTATCAAAAACAATGTAATAAAGCACTGCGAAAAAGTTAATGGCTAGTCTGATAAGAATCTATTTTGGTCTAGTAAACATTCAGGTGAAGTATTAGATAAACTTAAAAATAGGGATTTCAATGCGGTAAATTTGTCTACATATGCTTTTTCCACTCTTTAAACTACTTAACCTCATATTTTAATTAATGATAAACCAACTGTTCTGATTGAACGAAATTCCCAAAGAGAAGGCTCTCCTTACCTTGCATGAAATGACAGAAACACGTGTTTCACTTCAGAACAGCCAAATTATATCATGCACGGTCTTGTTAAAATGATTGTTGGGTTGGAATGCATTTTTATACGATTGGGGTCACTTAATTGGATAGACAAGTTGTTGGGATTCCATTGCGCTCCCCAGATTGCAGATTCATTCTAATTTTGATATGAGACGGACTTTATGATGTCTCTTACTGATGATCAACATGCTTATATCATTCAGGGGTTTAACTATACATCCAGATGTTTGGATGATATTAAAGCAAACATAATACATTTTTTGACGATATATTGATTCAGATGTACTCTTCAGAGCTCCAACTTAATAAAGTTTATACCTCTGATACCAAAGCTGTGTTTTTGGACTTGCATTTTCCGTTTCTAATGACATTGTTTCTACCAAAATTTACGATAAATATGGCGGTTTTGATTATGAAATTGTTAGTTTCCCATTTTTAGATGGTGATGTTACTCACTCTACATCATATGGGTTTTATATTTGTCAATTTATCCGATGTGCTAGAGTATCTAGTCATGTTGCAGACTTCAACTCTCATAAAAATATTTAACTTCTTAAACAAGCCTATCTGTATCATAAACTTCGCAAATGTTTTTCTTAGTTGTATTGCCGATGCTTTGACTTGAAATCTAAACTCAATGGCAGACTTAAATCTCTGTTGCGCCAGGGTCTTTCAGAGCCAGATTTTTGAAGTGACTTAGTGATAAATTAAAGAAAACCATTGTCATTAAGAAAATATTATCACAGTTTATCAAAATAATTTCTCAGAGATTATAAAGATTGGCTAGAACATTTATGCATTTCAACAAACTGCATATGCTTGGTATTTAACCCAACAACGATTGGCAATTTTGCTTTCCTCTTTGATTGGACGTCGGCTGCTCGGACCTCAGATTCTATTATGGTTCTGACTTAAAGCCGTATCCATGTATCAATGGTTGGTGCCTGATGCTTCGTCTGTTTTCCGGCCCATCGGCTTTTAAGTGTTGGATTGCTTTTGCTCAGGTATTCAGTTGTAAGTCCTGATCTTAGATTTATTTCTATTATATACCTTGATTTATATATACTATGATATAGATGATTAAGGATAAATTATGGATATTTCATGCAAACCAAACATCCATGTCTTGTGTGGTCATCTGTTGGCAAAGGGTTGACTACTTGGTTTACTTGTATGTAATGTTTTCTTGCTCTGTCACTTTCCCACATGAGGTCCTAGAGTCCTTCTAATATTACAAGTCTTTGTATCTATTAACTCACTTACGTCCTATTCTGTGAATTATTGAAAAATAAAATTATCCAGTCAACAGCATTCTCTGTACTATCCTGTATGCAGCCAATAACACAGAGGTCCTGAAAAAAATCGGCTCTCTCATGTCCGTTGAATATATCCAACAGTTTAGTGCAGAAAAGGTTATACATCAAAGGTGAACGTAGATTCGTGATAGTTTTACGAGTCTCCTAAGTTAGGGTAAGGAAGTGGTTTTTATCGTTAAGGATTATAGTTTGTTTGTTTGTTTTGTTGCATTACGCCCCATTTCAACAGCTAAGGTCATGGCAGGACGTTCAGTAAACCTTACCACACTTTTTCCTGGGCAGGATTGAACAAGCGGTTAGCCAGTACTTCATGCATATACTTTCGCTAGTAACTGGCAACAACCCTTCTTGAATGATTGGGCCAAACGGAGAAGAAGGACACTAGAAACTATTTCATGATCAATTTCCACGAAAGTATTGGAACGTACAGTATCAAACTTGTGACCCCTTATTGTGTAAGCACTTCATTAAACAAGAATCGTTGAATTTTACAATTAAAGTATGGTGTTATTTACTCGCATCTGTAGCAAGACACGTTACTAACTGCACTAAAAAAACATGTAGTATGGATTATAGCTAGAAATGGTAGGTTAAAGTTGGTGGGAAGGCATGATTTTAGGTTTAAGATCATCTATCATAGCCCTACTTATCGCATTCTATCAACAATACAATCATCCAATCTGTCTACCACAAATAGTCAGTTAAGTATAGTTTAGTTTATGGTCCACTCAAAATAAATCTTGTCATGTCTTTCGTCTTGTCACTATGATACCTATCACTTCCACCTAGCTTTCTAGAATTACAAGACCTAACCTTCCCTCGCCACCCTCTCCATTCCTACCCTCTTAGAGGATGTATAAAAAGTAGCATTGAGACTACAAGCATATATGGCATTCAGGTACATTATAACCAATCAGTGGTGCCCTGACCAGGATAAAGTGTAACAGAGTCTGGTGAGTGATATCACAGAACAGTGTTCTACCTGAACAAGTGAGACCAAGAAACGAAGTTGTATGTCTGGACTTCGCAGCTAGCTAAAGTATAAATGTTACTCTTTGATGAATATCTTCATCCATCTTACAGAACAATAGCTTTGAGGCCAACTGCTTCTTTGAACAAAATGTTAATTCTAACCAATAGGTATGATAGGGGGTAAATTTTTGAACTGGATTTTTAATGAAGCCTTTGACCAACTATGAAATCATAGATATAAGATTCTTCTCCTGTATGTATTGACCTGTCACAAGGTTTGTCTTCTGTATGAGTTTATATTCTTAATAATCTTAAATATAAGGTGTAAAATAGGTGCTAGATGTAGCTTTTACGGTAGAAACTAGATGAGTTAAGTAGAGACCGCATCATATTGTATCAATTTGGGCAATACTATTGTGTAAGCACTTCATTAAACAAGAATCGTTGAATTTTACAATTAAAGTATGGTGTTATTTATTTGCCAATCCATAACAGGGAAAATACTGAACACATCAACCTCTACCACTAAAATAAGCAAAATTATTCAAAACTAAGTCAGTATTCAAGTATGTTTTATACTGAAACATAATTGTTGTTTATTTTTATTTTGACGAATTAGGACAATATGATTACAAGTAAGAAAATATGTTACCGTTCCTTTATTTTCATGCAATTTGGGCAACATATTCTTAACATATATGGGCATTTTTTATGTTGAAATGGTAGCTTGACAAAGATTGCAACGTATTAAAATTGTAATTTCAAATATACACTTTGCAAAATTTCTAATTGGTCACCTTACATTTTTACGCTAGTTTTGAAAGAAAGATTATGTTATACAAAATGCATGCTTCTATAGACCAACCAAGACTCTGCAGGTCATTTCATTTAAAAATGATTGGTACTTCTTGCATAGATGATGCTGGAGTAAAGGTACCCTCATTTCAAAATGTCACATTTTTCTACAATATGAAATATTCTACAGAGACGCCATCCAATTGTATTTTTGTTTGTTTGAAGATGTGTCTGACTGCCGTGATCAGAAACAAACATGCTTCAAATGATTTTCTCCAATCCTCGTTTCTGTTATGTAATAGCATGAAGACAAACACTACCAGCAGCTAGATCATAGGAATCAAGCTTTATGCATATAATTTTGACAGGAAGTTAGCACTGTTCTGCACGCCTTATTATCTTCGACACAGCATTGAAATTTTCAGCGAGTATTCATTACTACTAGATGTCACTGTTCTACTTTAGAAATTGAAAAAAAAATAATGCAAAGTACAGTCAAAATGACTTTTAAGTTTTACATTCAAACCGGAAGTGCGCAGCAGCAGTGAAATGTTTGTCACCATAAAATGCATGAATCAAAGTTAGAAAGATGACAATGTTCTATTCTGTTTGAACTATCTTGTTAAGATAAAATAAAATGCGTTCAACAATTTGATGCACGAGTGCCAATGAATTTCAAAATACTATAAAAAATATGATATTTTATAAAATGCATAAGACATCTACTTTTGTCACAATTTCAAGTCTTTGTTGTTATTTTGAAGTCGGCTAAACCCGTTTGTTACCAACTGAAATTAAATTTGATATAAAACTTCACTCAAACCATTATTCTTCAAAAAAGCATATTTTTGCATTTTTAACAAAAAAACGCAGATTGAGAGACAACTTTTCTGGAAGACCCCTAAACTTTTGCCCATTAAACCGCATATATCTAAGCAAAAAATATTCCAATGTTATTAGCGCTTGGTCAGAAATAATGAGTTTAAAAAGTGACCAATTAAAGATTTTGTTAAATGTACAGTTGAAATTTGGGGTACCATGGCATAAAAATAAATTTTGTCCACTATCCTGATACATAACAAAGCCATTTATAGTATCAACGAATTTATTAATGATATCGTTATTTCATAAAACATTTTGCGTCCAATACACGATATGCCAATAACTGTAGAAATATTAATAACAGGGTACCCTAAGGTGTGGTAGTGATATCATACATGAGGGCATTAATTTAAATGGAATTGCATAAAAACTCAAATGCACCATAAATATAAAAGTCATACCCACAGCGATATCAGCGTAATGTTATCAAATTTCAAGCGTGGGCAGTCCCCCATGTTATTTTCCCAAACATTGTCATAGCCCCTTTGTGCTTACATGTTCATTTGTTATAGAATTAATATAATGTGTATGCTATAATTCACATGTATTGCACTTAGATATGAGCGCGGATCTGAGAAAAGGGTTCTTAAGGCATCCCAGCAATTATTACATGATAGACATGTGAAAAACGCCTAAAATAACAAATTTCACATGCTTTTATATTACCTCGAAAATGTTCCTATCGCTTGATGTAATCAAAGTAGCAAATAATTCTGATTATATTTAAAGTTTTTTATGCTGCCTGTTGCCATGGCAACAACAAGGCTATAATACCTACAAGGGTTCATAATGAAGAGTGGGCCATTTTAATTGCCTATAAAACAACTTAGAAAGTATAAATTCATACATTTTCATTTGCATTTACTTTATAACATAGATAACGCTTGTGAGTACATTATATTTGTTAGATGTTTATACTTAGTCAGAAATAACCAACAAGCAACTGGAGACCAGCACCCTGGCGTCATATTAAGTTTAACGTCCTTCTTAACATCACGTTGTAAACCGTATTACATATGTTGCTTCAAACCTCCATATATTCGTCAATATTGAAGATAACTGTTTCCAATTTTCAGGAAATGCTTTTAAGAGATAGTTCGTTGCAGAGACACCATGAGCTAGATTTTAATGAACACAACCATAAAGTACCTTTTGTCATATCCTGGCCCATACATATGTACGTAAATAAATCTGAATGTTAACTCAGAAGTATTTATTCAAGGACTACCATCATCGTTACCAGCGTAAGAGGTCTTGTGAAAACCAATTGGTTATGCTCGTGCTCAATGTACTCAGCAGACTGTATGAGGCTGTGAACCATGGCCACAAACAAACAGACTGTATCATCATGTTTTTGGGATCACAGATGTGCCATAAAGAAGGCATTTGTTACACGCATAACTTATCATATATTAGGTGTTATAACAGTTAAATTAGGGTGGATTTAAATCATGTCCAGCCAACTTTGTATATGATAGCGTTCCATTTCAGCAGGTTTATACAGATACGCATAGGCTCCTTTCTATTGGCCAGCTTGTCTTATTATCAGATAGAAATTATGGGAGAGGCTGTGGTTTTTGTTTGTCTTAAGAGCAGTTACAGGAATTCGCTATGCAAGGCAAAATGCTTAACCCAGCTTACGCCCAAACGCCACCACTTTTGAGTCGTTTATTGATTATTCATTACTGTAATGGACCGACCTTTCCAAACATTTCATCAAATAGATCGGAATGTATGACGGTTCATCCTGTATTGAGTAAACTTGGATTTTTCAGTCAAACTAGACATTTGTCACAAGTGCTAGATGGATGCGCACATGAAAATAATTAATGGACGGGGCAATTTTAATTCATAAGATTCTTTCAAATCATTTAATTGTGCTTACAAAAATTGGTATAGCCTTGAAAAGGTTTATATTCTGTGGATGGCAGCATATCAAAATTGATCACTGGGTATTGGATTGCCACCAACCTCCCAATGTAGGTAAACCACAGTTTTTATACCTTTTGCATAGGAGTGGGTTTTGCTGGACGGCAAGAACATTGCACTGGGTGATCATACATTGGTATTAATTTATGTCAAGTTCTCATTTGTTTATATTTGATCAGATCAATGATTTCATTGTGTACCCTCCATGTCTCTGTAATGGTTAAAACAATCTTTAGTTAGTATAGGGGAGACTATGATATTATGATAAATTAACAGCTACACCATTAGAATATAGCTTGTGATTTATACAAATCATGAGGCTACACCAATAAAATATAGTTCTTAAGTCCTTTGTCATTTTTTTTCAAATCATGAGGCAAATTCGTTTCATGACATATAGCTAAAGGTAAGATCACTTACATGTTCAAATGAGAGATCACTTTCCTATTGTTTGTATCTAGTGGAATCATCTGCCAAACTTGGTGAGATCAGTCGCCTTTCATCATTAAGAATTAATGTAGGGGCGTGATAATTCACCTTCTGCATTAATATTCCATAAAGGGTTGGTGTCATCCTACCCTGAGCAACAGATATGATCACTTCCATGTTCCATGGTGAGATTACCTTTATATTGGCTGTATTTGGTAAGGTCACCTGCCAATTTGGTGAGCCCATTCACCTTATGCCTTGAATTAATTAGGTAATTATCATGCTCTATTCCATAGACAATCTTTAGTTGTTACTTCGGGGATCTCGTCAAGCTTTAGTTTCAATAGAATTTGCAATGGTCTTTGGGGGAGTGAGAGGAGACCAGGCCACACAAATGGAATATTAATAAACTGTTATTATGCATATATTTGTCGCTTGTGTTACTGATTATTACATTAGCATTAACCTTTATTGTTATCTTTTGATTTTTGTATATCTAATTAAATCAGAGTGCAGTCAAAACAAGAATGGTTCAATCATTTTAGCCTTTGTTGAGTGATATGCTACGATTTTGTTTCTCCTTTTCCATGCTTGGGAATTAAGGCATTTTCATTAGGGTATACCCTCTTGGGTCACCTGTTCTTAGGAAGTATACTAAACCATTCAATGTGTTCAAGAGACGAGGAATGTTTCTCAATGTTTTCTAATTGCAATGCCAAATGGCGTGTCTGTTGCACACATTTATATACAAAACCTACCATTGCCTCATCTGTATATGGTAGACAGTTCTCCATAATCAATAATTATGTTTTGAACTTAACATCATCTGATCTGGTTTATTTCATACTAATTGTGGCATGCAATATCTTGGGCAGTCTGGTCGATCCTTAAAGACTAGATTTCATGAGTACTTTATTAAGATGAAAATGCCTAAAAATTGACACTTTTCTGTATTGCCATTTATACCAAACAGGCCATTCACCTAGCAAAGTTGAAAACTGAAAAAAATCATTTATGATCCAAATTCTTCATCTAAATTAAATATAAAAACTCGAAACTGAGTTAAATTGGATAAAATGATGGCAATCACATTTTCCTTTGGGTTTTTATCATAAGATATATCTATGCCAAAAATATAATATTTCAAAAATGTCCGATTTTGATGTTCTTTCTCTTTTGAATGCAAGCGTTAAGTTAGATCTCATGGTTAACGAAGAAAAAAACAGCAACGTTTAGTGTAAATTATGTGCATAAGAAAGCAATTTAATACTTCTCTAAAATATCGTTCAGTTGTTTTGGATAAGGACGGTCACCATAGTTTACATTCATTTCTTAGTTATCTACCTTGCTCAGTTTTACGCAATATAGAGTTAGAGGCTAATAAATTTACACTACAGCTAACAAATCATAAAACGAAGCCCTTTTGACAAGGGGTTATGTTATGTTCAGCATTTTCTATGTCCTTATATCGATTTTGAGGTCATCAATAAATGCCATTTTATTAGAATTCCATTCATTAACAAAAGTTTGAAGTTTTTCGATTTACATAGTATCTTTAAAATAATTGGATCCTTGATTTCCTTCGTTCCTAATTTCTTTAATTATACAGAAATTCCTAAACATTAACCATAAATAAAAATAAATCTATTAGATATACTATGTATAATTTTAATAAAATCATTACCAATACCTATGTGAATATTGATTCCAATACTATAAAAAAGCATGTTATAATACCGCGAAAAAAGTATGAAAGATCTGGTAACAATCTATTTTGTTCTATTAAAAATTCTGGTTAAGTAAAAGAGAAATTTAAAGCACTGCGACCACATTGTCTGCATATGATTTTTCCACTCTTTACATTACTTACGCCATACATACAATGCGACCTTTTGGTGGGACAACCAACAGTCTATACCCAGATCAAACTACGCATACAGGAGCATCAGCTCAGGGTTTTATGGCCATTCCAAGGCGGTACTTCTTTCGTCGATCATATGTGTTTTTGTGGTTTATGTTTCTCATGCTTTCGCGTCTATTCATTGCTGCATTGTGTTCACCTGCTGGGAAAGGACTGACCTGTGATATTTATTGTATTTTTTGTTACTTTCCAATCTGGAATCCTGGGTCAGGTGTGATGCTTGATTGTATCGTTTTCTGATCTATGCCGTCCTTTTTACTTTTAAACTATTTGCTAACAGAATATTATATAAGAAATTGAATAAAGATGAAAATACCATCCAACAACCATTGCAACGGAAATGGACTGGTCCAATCGATAAGGATGGGAAAATACATTCTGTATAAATGAGTTGACTCAAAATTTTATTTAAGATAAAATTATTGGTCTAATTAAAAGATCTTTCCATATAAGAAGTGTAAAAAACTAAAGAAAACATCACACACAAAAAAGGTCAGCCCCTCCTCAGGCATGAAACACTAATAGCAAAAAAGGATCAACAAAAGAAGCACCTTCTTAGAATGGTCAGTAAAAGTTACTGGAGTGCCCAAACATGTTTGAAGGCGCCAACTGCACCCTTATTTTTGATATGGATCAAGACAAATAATGTTTGGTTTGCGTGAAAGATCCCTAACTGATCGATGTGTCGTTTCTTAGTAAATATAAATCAAGATTAAAACAAGAGATGAAACAAAGATAATAACTCAACAGTATTTTCATCTGAATACTAAGTAAAATAATTCCAATCGTTAGATGCAGGTGGGCCCAACCACAGACAAAGCATCAGGCCCTAACTCTCTCATCTCTAAATAAGTTATATCTTGATTTATATGTTTTAGGAGATGATGCATTGATAAGTAAGGGGTCTTTCATGCAAACCAAACATCTATGTGTCTTGATCCACATCTGAATCAAGGGTGAGGTTGGCGCCGTTAAACCGGTTTAAGCCCTCCAGTAAAATATTTTACTGACCTTTCCATGGCGGTACTTCTTTTGTGGATCTTTTATGTTTTTATTCTGTCTTGTTTTTGCTTTGTCTTTGTGTGCATCTGTTTTTATGTGCTTTTTGGTCACCTGCTGAGAAAGGGCTGACCTCTTGGCTCTCATTTGTGGTGTCTAACTGTGAGTTTATCACTTTCCCATTGGTATCCTGGGTCAGGTGTGGTACTTGATTGTATTGATTCCTGATCTTTGCACCCTTACTTACTTTAAATCAAAACCATCATAGAATCTTAGGTCAACCCGCCAGCGTTAAAATTAAAAGGGAAAGCAAAGTTGCTAACGGTGATTTGGTTTGCCACCAAGCATGCAGTCGGGCGCAATGCATTTATTTTATAACAAATCATATAACGAGAAATCATTTTAACAAACTGCATCAAACAATTATTGGAGTCAACAATTTCCATTCATTAATACACTAAGTCGCCGTAAAACTCTGGTTCTGAAGAGAGATTTAAGTCCAATATTGAATTTGTATACCAAATCATAGCATCAGCGGTAAAATTTTGAAAAAGTTTTGCGAAGTTTATGAGACATATTACCTTGATTAAGAAGTTTCTGAGTTAACAGTAAATTGCGAGTGTTGAAAGCAGTAACAAAGCTAGCTCTAGCAAATCGGATGAGTTGAGAAATATAACCTCCATAGGATGTC
This sequence comes from Loripinus fragilis, assembly GCA_964019695.1. NCBI lineage: Eukaryota > Metazoa > Mollusca > Bivalvia > Lucinida > Lucinidae > Loripinus > Loripinus fragilis. The sequence continues at coordinate 46,644,930 of OZ026516.1, read as the reverse complement.
GAGCTAGGAAAATCACCATCTAAAATGGGAAACTGACAATTTCAAAATCATAATCGTCCCACTTATCCTAAATTTTGGTCAAATATAAGTAAAAAACGAGGCTTCAGTATTAGTGGTATTGGCTTTATGAAACTGAAATTCTGCAGGGTATATTTGATTTTCCATGTCGCATTAAATTAAATTATGAGGTGAAGTTGTGTATATGTAAACAAACTGGTCACATTGGAAAATCTAGTTTAAAGTTTATCTAATATTTCAAAGACTTTAAAGATTTATCTATAGATGGGATGGTTGGGACCTGATGCTACGTCTGTTGTCAATCCAACTGAGGTTGAACTGTTGGTTTATTTTGCTCTTGTATTCAGTTTTATGTACTATTGAGTCCTTTTTGTTTTATTTCCTTTTTATACCTTAAGTTATATGTTCTAGGAGATAGTTCATGGATAAGTTAGGGATAGTATATACAAACCAAACAGCTATGTGTCTTGAATCACCAAAACAAAGGGGAAGGCTGACACCGTGAAATTAGTTAAAGCTCTCCAGTAATTTTCTTTCCGACCGCTCCAAGGTGGTGATTATTGTGTTTGTCATTGCCTTCTGTGATATATTTTCATTGCAGCCTTGTGGTCACCTGTTGGGGAAGTGTTAACATCTTCGCTCTCTTATATGGGATGGTTCTTGTGCTTTTGTCTTTTTCCCATATGGTGTCCTGTGATAAGTGAGGTACTTGATCGTATACATTCCTGATGTCCTTTCTGTCCCAGTCCAAATTCCCCCATGCCCCCAAAATCTAAAGACGTCCTAGATTTTGAACTCTTGCAAGTAACCATGTATCTAAAGTAGTCAAGTGGAAGTCAGCCATGCATGATACCAAATATGAATATTGTCAATGTTGGTAACATATCTACACAAAGCAGTAAAATAAACTAGCACTTTTTAAATATGTCCAAGATTTGACCTCTAGCCCTACCCTGGGTCATAAATTACGAGGACTGATATAGCGGAGAGAAAGTAAGCATACAAAAGATCCTTAAGATATCATTGACATTAAATTTGGCCTCAAACCCACCCCAGGACAAGAACCAAAGAGTTTGAAGCTGCCCAGTCTAAGCCTGTCATAAAAGATATCAAATGCCCACAAATGTTTATTTGGGGTAAGATGAAAGATAAAAAAAAAACTTTCTCAAATGTGTCCTAGATTGTGACCTCCCCCTACCCTGGTTTAGCCCCAGGGGGTGGGCATGAATGCTTTCTAATCAATGGTTGGTAAAATATATGCATAAGTCAGAAAAAATAAAATAGCACTTTAAAGGTGACATTAATGTTGACCTCCAGCCCCACTCTGTGTCATGACCCCTAACGTGTGAGGTCACACAGAGATAGTCAGTATTCATTAGTATCTATTGTTCAACACAAATAATTCTATAAAAGAAAAAAAATAAGATGATCTAGATTATGTCCTCAAACCCCATCCTGGGGCATTAACCCAAGGCTCTGAATCCGTCAAGTCAAAGTCAACTATAAATGGTACCAATTGTCCAATGCACGAATGCTTTCTATCAAATGGTAGGTTAGATATCTGTGTAAGTCAGAAAAGAAACAAATCAGCTTTTAAAGTTGTCCTAGATTTTTACCTCCAGTCTCACCAAGGGGCAGGGACCCTTATATCTGGAAGCACGAAGAAAATGCCAATGATACAGGGTTACTATTGTCCAAATATGAATGATTTCTGATATGGGTTTACAGAGATATGTACCACTCGAGAAACTCTTACTAAAACTTTGTCATACTTTTTAAAGATGTCCTATATTTTGACCTTCAGTCTCACAGGGGGGCAAGGACCCTGGGGTCTGACGTCATGATGTAAATGTCAACCCTCCAGGTTTACTACGTTTCAAATATCAGTGCTTTCTGATCAATGGTTACTGAGATACAGATCAGTGGAGAAAATTTAATCAAAAACGTTGTCATTGTTAAGAACGAATGAACAAATTACCAACAGACAAACAGATTAACGGAAAGATGAAAACTATAAACCCCTCGGCATAAATGTGGGAGTATAAATAGGTAAAAACTATATACGCTGTAAAATTAGTGAACTTTACATCCAATGGTGAGGCATCTGAACTTTTTCTGCTACTGGTGTAGACTTTTAACTGTTTGTTATCTATGTTCTGTTTGATTGTTCTGGTCCATAGGTAACTACAACAATGACAGGTTGTAATGTTCAAAATGAATCCGCCCATGCTTTGCTTTATTATTGAATTATGTTTAGAATATTGCTTGTTGAACTATTTGAAATATTGTATCATGGGAAACTTATCCATTTCCACAAAGGACATCGGATAGTCTCCTATTCAATCTGCCCAAATTTTGACAACCTGTGGCTAGAATAATGCATATTTGACAGCTATATTTTTGTGCTTAAATCAAACCCTTACATTTAGTGTACCAAGTAAAATAAAAATATTTTGAAAATATTGCATGATATGGCAGAAAATTAGGGTCTAGGGGGTGGGGGTATTTTTGTGACACAATTTTATTTCACAGAAAGTCAAAAATTCGCCGGGTATTCACCTAAATACATGAAAATATAATGTTTGGGGAATAAAACTTGAGACGAAAGTGATGCGTTTGCATAAAATTCAGGTTGAGAAGATTTCATCCTTCTTCTAAATAAGTATGCTTTCCATAACTTTTGACAATTACCTGTTGTGTATCTGACATGTTCACTGAGGTGTATCATACCTGCATACTGTATATATATATATATATATATCAGAGTCTAGATAAATGTAATTTTTGAGCTTTTTTTCAAATATTTTCTTAATCATCAGATTTAACCTATCATTTGGTGCTTAAAAGAACCGTGTCATTGCGACGGTTCTTTTGAGTACCCACAACATATGTTTTGGTTGATAAATAAGACAATTAATTACTTGGTACACAATCATAACTAAAGCCCTGGATATATGCCATTGTAAATTGATATTTACCTACAGGTTTGTGCAAAATAAGTTCCTAATACGTTTTGATAATAAATTGTTTTTGAGCATTTTGACATCGTTCACCCCCGTGACCAATCATGCCATTTTTATATGACGTGTGTAATGTAAAACTACAACTGTATGCAAAAGGATCAGTTCGGTCAAGGGGGGGGGGAAGCACTTCAGTAAAACTTTTTTCTATTTTCTATATGTTGAATAGCAAAAACAGGGTTTTCAACCCATATTTTTGAATAGGTACTTGTCCAATGAGAAAAACACTTTTGCGGATAATTCGAGAGTTGGACCTACTATCATTTTGATGGAAAAACTATCGTTTTCTTTGAAACTTTTTTCTGGCGATTTTTATGGGCAATCCTTCATTAAGACTGTCCGAGGTCCTTTCATTGTTCCTTCAGCGGTAAATTATCAAGATGGACAACAGATCAGTATGTATTTGTCATTCGTCCTTGATAAGTTAATCCTTATAGCGCCTGCAATAATGCATCTTAAAATGGTCTCTGCTGCATTTATAAGAGATATGCAGCAGACACCATTTAAGATGCATCAGTGCATGTAGATTCTACATGTACATGTACTAACAATACTGACTTATGCAAGTTGTAGACGCAGCCTGATAATTTCAGCAATTACAAAGAGCAGGTGTTATTTGTTGTAATCCGCGTTAACAGGTTAATTTATTTTTGACCCAAAACACACAAACCTTTGAATCTTAAATCCTGGCAATTCATCACCTGAAATTATTTGAAATCAGGACAACTCTACTCATGAGAATTTGTACTTAGCGTGTATCTGTGAGAAGCGAAGGGTTGGCTGAATCAGTCCAAAAAGTGTAGGCTAGCCACAGCAAATATATCATCTTATTTTTTCGGCAGGGGACGATGTAAAAAAGGGTGTAACTTTACATCCAATGTGGTGGCAGCTGAACTGCCACTGCTAAAGTAGTAGCAAAATTGTTGCAGAGAAGTAAATGATCGTACAGACTAATATTTTGTCAGGGGGTGGGGATGGCAATTTTCCTCAAAGCCATATCAGTGGCTCATCTATGGAAGTTTTATGGGATTTCACTTGAGGTATAATTATATAGGGTCAAACATGATTTTCTATGCATTAACATCTGATGGGCCCCAAAAGTGGCGCTGAAACCTGAGAGTGTAAAGCATGGGTTTTCAGAACCCCCAGGGGCCTATAAGATGTTTATGTAGCAGTAAAGCATGTTTATACTCACTTACTACTTTTCATCACTGTTATCTGGTTATTGCATTAAGAAATGTAAAAATGCTTGAAAATGTTATGGTTTTCTGAAGCCAGCAACAAAGACTGCCGAGAGGTTGCGTTCTACGGCATCCAATCTGGGTCTTAACAAATAACTTATGTCCCCAGTTTGGGACCCAGTTTAGCGGATTATAAATAAAGCCATTAAGTATTGAGTCAAAATTATGAGAAAAGGAACAATATAAAACATATGTAGTGAAAAACTGGATTAACTCTGCAGTGAAAATGTCTTAGCCATACTGTGACTATCTTAGCCAGACCATGACTATATCAAAGTCCAATCTTTGACATTGTCTTAAAGAGACAGTGATATCAAAACTCTGATCGCTGTCCAAAGCATTTCAATGCTGTGAAAAATGCAGTTGGCATCGTTGTTGTTTTCATCAGAAACGATATACAACTAAGAAATTCGAAGTGGGTTATACATCTTGCACTATTTAAACAACTAAAGCATATATTTGACATTTATAGCAGATAAAATGTTAAATTAAATTTAACTGTCTCCCTCTGTTATCCGTCCAAATTGTTTCATGATGACCTAATGGTGATTTTTTTTAAATAGTTATGAAGGAGTTGGGCACCAGTGGTGCAGTCGCTCATTGTCAGTCACTGATGCTCGTACTGTGGACTCCTTATTCATTTTTATAAGGTGATGTTCATATTTGGAACAACTATTGCCTAGGGATGCAGAAGGCAATATGTTATTTAGGTGTAGTACTTGATTGTACCGATTGTACCCTTTCTTACCCATGTTTTTTTGGTCACTTATATGACTTCGGGGCCAAATGAAAAGGTCAAATAAAGTTAAATCTTCATTTTTAGATTGAGGGTATTTGAAACATCAAAGTATTTGGCACAATGAATGCTATTCAGATTACCAATATAACCTTGCGGTCAATGGTCAATGTCAGATATGCTTAAAATCTGTCTAAAACTCGTAAGGTGATCTCATTTTCCTTTTTGACTCATTGATGTTCATATCTCTCACAATAATTGCGTATGGGGTGAAGATGACAATAGGCTATGTATCATATGTATGACCTTGGATGGTCACATAATAAAAATTATCTTATGGTGGATAACGTTATTCTTAAATCCCAGACAGCCCATCCTCCGAAAAGTGCAGATAGAAAGGCACACTTTACCAACTGGTCCTATGGATTTTCTCATGGGTCCAAACAGTTTGTGTTGATAAATTGTTCGCGAAATACTAGGTATATGTTTTAAAAGAACATATATGCTAGAATATAAGCTTAGAGATGGCAATTTATGGTGGGGAAAAGATAAATACCCTTCCTTGAACCATGTTGCGCAGTATTCAGTGCCTTTCTACTTTGGGGAAGAGAGAGTTGGCTGCTTTACTTAAATTGTCATCTTGACGTCACGTTACCCTGGTTTGATATACAGTGCGTGATTGTGGCATTTCCAAGTCTTACTCAATGTTTGCCTCTATAAATCAGTGTTTATAACTTAAGCGTAGTTCAGAAACGGTCGCAGAATCTTTTTTCAGAACTTTCTGTCATAGGACACATTTTTAATGACCCATGACATTGACAGGAACCCCAAAGACAGCTTTTCTTAAGCCAAGGCTATATGATGTTTGTTAACTGTGTTCTTATCTCATATATCAATAAAGTATCAGAAGCATTTTTGACGTGTGAGCAAAACCATAAATTGAAGAAAACCTATGTTTTGCACAAAGAGACTTGTCCCATATGCTTAGTATAGGCATTTACATAGTCTAATCAGGAGAGCCTTTGTTGCCTGTAGAAAGAAAGCTAAGAATTTCAGCTATGAGATTCGCGTAACACCAAAGACTCCTGTCAGATCGTGAATGCACTGGTTGTCTGAGTCTTAACTGAATGCTTAGTGTAATGCATTAAAATCTGAACGCATACATGGCTAGAATAGAAATGACAGTCTATTCAATGAACATTCTGAGCTCTTGGGCCCATTCAATTGAATCGGATCTATGATGTACATGGAGGGTCATTTGCATCACATGGTTATAACTTCATAGAAACCATGTCTACACAATTACATTTTCGATTTTAAGGAAACTGAGTAACAATATACATCTTAGATTATATATTTTATTTGAGCTTAAAAAATGGTCAAGCTATTTTTTCTCAGACCAATAATTGTTAACCGAAACCCTTCTATTCCGAAAGTTCAATAAAAAGTAACACAATATATGTTTCAAAATCTAAATCTAGTGTGCCACAACCACAGGAAATAGCTGGATCAGGGCTATACAAGTTATACTATGTTATGTACTGGTTATAAAATATTTACAATGGAGCTGAGAATGTATATTATATAACCTATACAAAATATAACCTATACCTTTATCATAGAAACGCAAAATAGATTAAATACGTTACATAGCTGACATACAACCCTGCTGGATTTATAAGGTACTGATTTGTTTCCTAAAACAGTGCAAGCAATGCCTTAAAAAGCAATTCATTATCCTCTGACGACTGAGGAAGTAGAACCATCTCTGATACTTCTGCTTTTCGCCCTTATATTGATAATCACAGTTATTGTATGGGACAGCACATCAATACTGATCATCACGCATATAGTTGACTCATAGCATTCACCCATTGTACACGATTGTACTGTGAAAGTAGTCACTAGAGCAAAGTACAATGAATCAATGATATGTAACATCTTGTGTTCCAGACTGTACGTCACTGCTGTTCTTGGCACTGATTCTGTGACAGTTCCAGTAACGACAGAATATGTCTAAGTGATTCTGTATAACATTTGAGAGACCAAGCTATGATGGTCGTAGCTAGCACTATAAAATGTTATCTCATCTACCATATCTGTCTTCTAAACTGCGCATTACACAGCTCCACAATGCTTCTTTTACTTGATTTGCAGAAGAACGACATAAAGAAAAGATTCTTGATCCTGCAACTTTATCATCATGTTGATATCTTAGTAGAATTCGAATGTCTTTCACAAGCGAGTTTTCTGTGCCAGCCTCTCTTCTTATCATCCTTGGAATTCTCCTGATTTGCTTTGTGTGCTTGTAATCGTAATACAGTCCTGCCACATACTTGGGATTTTTTTGGTGTTAAAAGTCTTAGCCCCAGAGTATATCCTTGGAGAACCCATCTTTAGCACCAGAAATGGGAAACTCTTATGGTAGGAGATTGTTATAACTATCCATATGTACCAAGAAATCGGAACCACGCCTACTTTGTTTGTGAATACTACAATGTCGATTTACCATCAGGATCAATTGTCTTCAAAATAAGTCTTGCTGTTTTCTGTTGTACTCTCACACCACATATTGTATCCATAAAGATCTACAACCTTGACAAACATAAACAAAACTGTGTAATTTCATTATTTTTGATACAGCAGCTGTGATGGAACTTTGACATTGTCAGCAACACGAATTGTGTCTTGTTGATATTCGTTGTTGTAATGTCCTGACACCGATTGATATACAGGATGTCTGTATTGATGTAGCCTTGTTCAAAATAGTACCAAACAAAATCTGTTATACTTGTATTTTACCAGGCTCTGGAAACACTGCATCCACACTACCAATAGTAAGCACAAAGTCAATCGCCTACAAAATACAACAACAATTTAGTAGTATCAAATAAGTCTTTGTTTTACTAATTTAAGAGTTACTTTTTTTATTTATTATTTTATTTCAGAAACATCATATAACATGTGGAAGCACAAGTCGTATTAGCATGCACAAGTAAAAGCAAAATGTGAATATTAAGGTATCACAACATGGGTAAAACATGAGAAAATGTATTCATAGTATCGATGCCTCCCATCAGTCCGAGACCCTTGCACTGACAGACACTTAAATACACAGTGGATCATCGTTTAGTGGGAATCCTGTCCAACTTTGAAAATGGTAAAGATCCTGTCAGCGTGAGTGTAGCTGAACCGTTTGATGTATTTCAACCAAACATGCATAGATATTTACTTAGGCCAATCGAAAGGAATTATTATATTTTCATGGCATTGACCTAATATTCGAAGTCACAAGGGTCATAAACCAAATGTAGCTAAATGAATAAGCCTTTAAGGCACTCGCTCTTCCGAACCAATGAATAGATTCAGACCAATCTGGTAAAGATATACCATTGGGAGGGCATAATGGCTGATTACATTTTGGTGACTTTGACCTAGTTTACAAGGTCGCCAGACTCATTTAAATCTATAGAATAGCCGTGTCTGTTTTGTCTTCTGGACCAATAAAAGTATTTAGACTGAACCGGCACATTGTCTGTCCTGTCTTCTGAACCAATAAAAATATTTTGATTGAACTTGCACAGATATAATATTGGAAGGACTTATATATAAAAATATAATTTATTGATAACAGAGTTTCACAAAATAATTGCCATGGTGGTCATTTTGAAAAACAATCGATTTTCATATTTTATTCCCCAACTTCCAGTTGTATAATGCTGGCATTTTTGTTAGTTGCGTCTAGATATTATAGGGGTTCAAAGATGTAACATCAAAAATGCGATCACCATGGTGGTCATTTGTATAATGTTTCATATTTACACATCAAGCTGATATTTTTGGGCATCAGGTCATCTGGTTGTTTTTTATTCAGCCAAATGACAATATCCAATATGGCCACTATACTAGAATCAGATTTAAAACTTTTTGTCATTAATGCGGTTCTTTTAAGTACTAATAGCATATGGGGAAAATAAGATACACTTTAAATTAGGCACCGTCGTACCGAAAATGGCTACCTTCAAATTGAGATACTTGATAAGCCGATGCGTTTGAGTAGCTAAATTTGAAAAAGTGCAACTATTAAAGCTATTGCATAATATATTTATATAACGTATGTAAGCCATACTTTACTAGAAAAGCGTACCGTACTTCGAATCGTTAAGTGGATACCCTCTGTGCATGGAAAGACACCAATTTTGCAGGTCAAAGAACACAGCGTTAATTTAGATATGGTTTCGTGTACGCCTTTATGACAGTTTGGACTTAAGGACTTATATATGGATGAGATGGTTGGGGCCTGACGCTTTGGCTATTGTCAGACCCATGGGGGTTTTACTATTGGATTTCTTTTGCTCCGGTATTCGGTTGTATGTACTGTTGAGTCCTTATGTTTGTTTTAACTCCTTTTTTAATCTTAATTTATATGTTTTAGAAGAAAATTCATGGATAAGTTAGAGGTATTTCATGCAAACCAAACATCTCTTTTTCTTGTTCCACATTAGAACTAAGGGGGATGGTACTGTTAAACTTGTTTAAAGGGACAAATATTAGAGCAATAATACTGGTACCACTCATTATGACTCTCTCCAGGGGTCATACTGGGCAGATCAAAAGAGCAGCCATAATGAGGTGATTATGACTTCCTTACTGGGGCAATAAAGTGGCCTCATAAAGGGATTAGGTATTTTATGATAAGATATTGATCTTTATCTTAGTGAATGAAATTGTGTTGCATACAGGTAAGTCCCCTCTTGAGGCCCCATTAATTTTGTGAGATACTGAAACTGTCCCTTATCAGTTAATCCTTTAATGATCTCTATTAGACAGTAATCTTTGTCTTTAAGCCCTGCAGTAAAAATAGTTTTCCTGACCGTTCCAAGGCGGTGCTTCTTTTGTTGATCATTTTTGTTATTTATGCATCGTGCTTGTCATGCTTTCTTGTCTGTTCATTGCAGCCTCGTGGGCACCTGCTTGGAAATGGCTAACCTCTTGGTTTGCTTGTATGTGAAGTTTTTTTGTGTTTTGTCAATTTTTCATGTGGTTCCCTTGGTCAGGCGTATATTGATTTATGATCGTTGCCTTCTTACGTTCTTTCATCTCTCTACCCAGTGTGTACAAAGTATACCTGACGATAATACTTGTGAGGGCTTCAGGCAGTATATAGATAAAGGAAAAGAACAAAAAGTTTATAGGTTTTGGGAATGCTGTAACCAAAGCAACATTGTCCCACAGAATAGCTGCTATGAGTTTTGATTAAAGTAAGAGTAAGTCAATAATTTTAAGCAAGGATAGCTGTATTCGGTTAAAATATGTTATGCCTCTAGATATGTATACAGCTATGGTATATTCGAACGCTACAGTAGGTGTATTCTTAGGCTACGCAGTAGCTGTATTCCTAGGCTTCCTTCGAATACAGCTACGGAGCCTAGCTCTATTCAAAGATAGCCTTGTTGAACTTTAAATTTATCATTTCGTATGGTCAACGATAATACATTTTGGGTGCTTTCTGACGTGTGAATATAAAATGGTTTGTATGTGTCACACCTGTGAAGAACTTGTGTTACTTTTTTCTCAGATACGAAAAATCGGCAGCAAATCCCCATACAAGTGAAAAATGGTACAAAATCCTCATACATGTGAAGAATTAATTGATACTTTCTGGCATGGAAAGAATTGCTAAGTATTCGTCACATCTGTGACCTGGATTTTATTGTGCCTCCTGCAAAGCAAGGCTGACACATAGGGATCATGACTCAGGTGGCGGCGTCGTCGTCGTCCGTGGCGTCACACTTTTTATTTCCGATCGAGAACTCTTGAAGGTGTGCTTCAATTTCATTTAAACTTTACAAAAGAGTCAGGCATCCTTAAATACAGGTCAAGTTTGATAAGGGGGGTAATCCACAAAATGTTGACTGAGTTATGGCTCTTTTTGACTTAGATTTTGGCTAAATTGTCAATTTGAAATTAGAGGTCATTTGCAAATTTTTGACTGAGTTATGGCCCTCTTTTGACTTAGGTTAAAGCTAATGCAAAAGCTATATTGGCCTTTTTGTGGTTTAACTTCACATTTCTCCAAACCTATAATATCTGACAACTTCTCGCTATGGGCCATGGATAAAAGTGCCTGTAGATAAGCATGACAGTGATGAAACATTTACCCCACCCCCCTGATCCCTTAGTCGGGGTCAAAGGTCGAATATTTAAATTTCGCTTTAACTCAGTGAGGTGTCAATATTTTTACGGAAGTTTCGCATTTAGACAGAGGTACAAAAATACGAAACATATCAAACGTTATTTTCGATGTAAGGCCTTTGTCTGTACCCCGAGACTTAGGGATGGGGTCAAAAGTTCAAAATTCAACTTTTTCAGAACATGGTCATGTTGCATATCAAATTAGAGAGAATCACGAATGCAGCAACATGGTACCAAATATTTTGCTCGCAGACACCCTGACCCTGGGGATGGGGCAAATAGGTCAAAATTTACCTTTTTCAGAACATGGTCACATTTAATATCAATTTAAAGGAAAACAGCAAATGCAGCAGCAAGGTAGTAAATATTTGCCCGGAGATGCCTACCCCCTCGCCCCGACCCTGGGGATGAGGTCAGAAGGTCAAAATTCAACTTTTTCAGAACATGGTCATGTTGCATATCAAAATTAAAGAGAATCACGAATGCAGCAACGTGGTAGCAAATATTTTGCCCGCAGACCACCCCCCCCCCCCCCCACACACACCTACACCACGACCCTGTGGATGGGATCAGTAGGTACAAAATCAGTTTTTTTCAGTACATGGTCATGTTACTTATCAAAATTAAAGAGAATCACAAATGCAGCAACATGGTAGCAAATATTTTGCCCCCGGACACCCTGGACCCTGGGGATGGGGTCAATAGGTCAAAATTCAACTTTTTCAGAACATGGTCATGTTGCATATCAATTTAAAGGGAATCACTAAATGCAGCAGCATGGTAGCAAATATTTTGCCCGCAGATCCCTACCTAACTGCCCCATCCCCAACCCTGGGGATTGGAGTCACTTGGTCAAAGGTCAACTTTTTCAGAACATGGTCACGTTATATATCAAATTAAAGATAATCACAAATGCAGCAACATGGTAGCAAATATTTTGCCCGCAGTCATCCCCGACCCTGGGGATGGGATCAATAGGTTAAGGTTCAACTTTTTCAGAATATGGTCACGGTGCATATCAAATTAAAGAGAATCACGAATACAGCAACATGGTAGAAAATATTTTGCCAACATACCCCCTCCCCCAGAACCTTAGGGAAGAGACAATAGGTAAAAACTCAACTTTTTCAGAACATGGTCATGTTGCATACCAAATTAAATGGAATCAATAAATGCAGCAACATGGTAGCAAATATTTTGTCTGCAGACCCCCCACACACACATACACTCGCCCCTGACCGGGTCAATAGGTCAAAATTCAGCTTTTTCAGAACATGGTCATGTTGCATATCCAATTAAATGGAATCACGAAATGCAGCAACATGGTAGCAACTATTTTACCTGCAGACCCCCATGTCCCTGACCCGGCCAATAGGTCAAAAGTCAACTTTTTCAGAACATTGTCATGTTGCATATCAAATTAAAGGGAATCGTGAATGCAGCAACATGGAAACAAACATTTTGCTCGCAGACACGCCCCCACCCAAGGTCAACTTAGGGGGCTGGAGAAATGGGATTTATGTTTTGTGATTTATAAGTTTTCTAAAATTACCCTTTGCCCGGGATATAAATTTGACATATTTGCCTTGTTTGACTTCTGTTTGGCAAGGCAACACATCCTTATCTCGGAATTCTTGTGTGAATAATTGGTACTTATTCCTCTTTCATGTGTGAAAAATTGGTACCATTCATCTTACATGTGTAGAATTGGTACAAATTCCTCTTACATGTAAAAAATTGGTACCAGTACCTCACGCATGAGAAGAATTGGCACCAATTCCTCACTAAGAGAAGAATTGGTACCAATAATTCACACATGTGAAGAATCTCATTTTGATATATAGTTGCCTGTGACTTCTAACTATGGAATGAGTGCCAATATAGAATGCAGCAGCTCTATTCGATACTTTATCGATGTGAGGAATTTGCATGATTGCCACATGAAATTTGACTACGTGCATATTTCTCTCGCACATGAAAAATATTGGTATGAAATCGGTGACGTATTGGTACCAATTATTCACGCGATGTGAGAATTGGTCCCAATTCTTCGCCTGAAATTTACGAAGTGTAAAAATTACGGTTGAAAAAAAGCCTTCCAACAACGCACCTTGTGCTAGGCAAGGTGACTTCTAGTCACAATTATAAAGACACTCACTGGCACACCACGTTGAAACTTTCCACAACCAACTCAATTCAAACAACCACGCCACGTGGCACGTAGAGGCAAAATAGTTATCTAAAATCTGTGATTTACACAGTTAATATATATGTTATACTGTACAGTATTCACCTTTTCTATATTATGAGATATATACTACTATAAAAACACTTTGAAATAATTAAATACTTACCTTTTGTCACAGAAAAAATCCTTTTTTCGACCATCGTCAGACCTCGTGTCTTCAACAGCCTCCGAGTACCAAAGGTATGGCGTAGACAGCTAAAACTCTTCTCACAAAGAGCTTTAATGAATTGTTTAGTAGCGATTTCTTTTCGAATTGCGTAAACATTTTCTCGAAAGAGTAATAATTATGTAACAATAAACGAAAATATCAAGACAATGCGACATAATAATAGCAAATTGCAATAACTTAATGCATCGTGTCGTGTTTTTTATTTGCTTTTTCAAGTAAAACATATCGAAAAGGTTGATATTAACGCGAGAAAAAAATAAAATATTTAGCGAGAAAAACAGTCTTTTTCTGACGGATTTAAGTAGCAAGTGGTGGCGTATATACGCTTCCGTAGGTATATAGTACACACAGATTCATAATCCATGCCACCAGATTATTATATCATTTGCAGGGATAAAGATTTCATGCGCACGCTTTATTAAATCGTTTGTTCGGAATATCAAATTGTGTGCACAAATTAGTAAATCATGCGAACGGTTTAATAAATCGTTAGCATGGAGTGCTATTTCGTATGCACAGAGTATTATTCCATTTGAACAGCTTATTTAATCGTGCCCACGGAATATATTTTCTAAAATATAAAAAAATGAATGTCCTAAAGGTACCACCGTATAAAAGCGATATTTAGTCCATCTTTCTTTAATCTAAAGGCTATTCTGTTCACGATATGTGAGGTATAACATCGGGTAGGCGGCGATGCTGAGCGCAATTCTTAAACCTAAGAGTCAAGAAAATACCACAATCACATACTGCAGACCAACCAAGCACACCGTGAGGAAGAGACACGGAACACTCACAGTCGCATGACGGCAAGTAGACATTTAAAATAAAGCAACCAGCTCTCTCGATTGCAAAACTAGAATTGATACTAAGTACTGCATAGCAAAACAATGACCAAACACAAAACTCCCACACACAATGAGACCAACAATAAACTATTAAATCAACTGAGCTTAATGTGCACGACCCGTGGTGAACGTATATCTTAGAAACAACATTCAAAGTTAAATCAGTTTTTACTGCTCTGATAGAAAGCGAGAGCATGATTGTGGATATATTGCAGTTGACGTTCACATACATTTCGCCTGAGATTCGTATTAGTTGTCTTTCTTGCCGTGACTGATTGAGAAAGGGATAGTGTTGAATTTTGGAGTGAAATAATAAAATAAGATATTCTAGTATAGGGTCCAAAATATCATATTTGAGTTTAAAATCATGATGAATGAGTAAATTTTAGCTAAAAAGACTTGTAGGGCGGGTATTTCTACAAGTTGAAATGAAATGCGAAACTAAGACTATACCAAACAGCACTGATACAAATGCCAAATAATTTCGCAGAAATGTTCCTCATAATGCTCTCTAACAAATTTGCCTTAATGATTTTGCTCCGCCAAACAAGCTGGCTGCCAGAGCTGTAGATAAGAAATATCTTTAAATGGCATATTTTATCGAGCCACTGGTCCCAATTCAAAAACAAATCACATGGAGGTTATTATAAGGTCATCTGGTAACATTTCTCAATCGGTTCTGATCAGCTGAACAAAATGACTACCAGAGTTAAAACAAGAACACCACTTTACACAACATCAGATTCACAGCTATTTTTCAACATTCAAAATAATTATATTATACCAGTGTCAAGGATAAGAATGAAAAAAATGAGCCAAATACATGTATAGTATGCGGTTCAAAGTTATGAGCATTTTCACTAAAATACCTCGACCGGCCAAAATGATGCTTGACGAAGCGTCGTCACCGTTTTGCATACAAGTGTCCGAACAATGTTAAAATGAATAAGTAATGAGTGTAAATTTGATCGAAATGTCCCATGTGCTTAAAGATTTATGAGCATTTATACTAACTGACCATTACCCGCCTGACTGATGCTCGGCCAAACCTTGTCTGCCAAACGAAACTGTTACGCATACCAGTGTTTGGACAATGTTGACATGTGTACGTTTGCAAAATTTGATCAAAATAATAATATCTGATTATAAAGTAAGGAGCAATCAACAACGACAGAACCACCGCTAAAGAATGGACAGCAGCGGAAGCTACTGGTGGCTTAAATGCGTTATGGCGCCAAATCTTTGCTCTGGATTCTGCTGGGTTTCTTTTAAAACACAAACGTTTTAAGCTCGAATAGAGGATTTCTAGCTTCTGCAAAACAGTATCATAGAGAAACAAACTATCAATGGTTTGGTGAAACAAAGAAAATGGCTCACAGAGAGTTAGAACTATAGAGTACCTCAAGTTGAGCCGAGGTGGGCCCAGCTGAAAACAAGCAGAAGGGGCCAACATAGAGACGAGAGTTTCTGAGACTGAGGTCTGCTCCATCGTGATGCAATGAAAGTGGACCATAGCTAAACCGTGATTTGGTTTTCTACCAGGCATACTGACTGTCGCAATGTGTTAAATTGCTGACCTTCAATGCAGTGACAATGCAGTTTTAATAAATATACTCCTTCCACTGTTTCTGGCGAACAAGCAAGGTCCTGGCCAGCCCAGCTTACCATGATGGTGAACGACTTGTGATAACGAAAGAAGTATGCACCTAAAACACATTTACCACATGACACTCTGCCATCCGAAGATGCAATCACACACCAAATTTGTGATCCTTAGCTCAAATAATTAAGGTGAAATGCTCCGGACACGATTATTCTAAAAACTAGATCAGAGGTCAAGGTCATAGTGACCCAAAAAGTGGTACGCGACACTCTGCCATCCCAAGATGCATCAACACACCTAATTTGGAATTCCTACCTCAAAGAATATAGAAGTTATGCACCAGACTTGATGCCAATTCTAGAAACTAGGTCAGAGGTTAAGGTCACAGTGACCAGAAAATGAAACAGGACAATCAGCCATTCCAAGATGCATTCACACACCAAATCGCCATCAGAGATGCATTTATACACCAAATTTGGAATTCCTACTTTAAAGAATATAAGAGATGTGCTCTAGACAAAATAATTCTTAAAACTAGGTCAGAGGTCAAAGTCACAGTGACTTGAAAATGGTACGTGACATTCCGCCATATCTAGATGCATTTACACACCAAATTTGGAATTCCTACCTCAAAGAATATAGGAGATATGCACCAGATTCAAAGCAGTTTCGAGAAACTAGATCAGAGGCCAAGGTCAATGTCACAGGCACCCAAGGATGGTGCGCGACACTTTGTTATCTCAAGATGCATCCACATACCAAATTTGGGATTCCTTCCTTAAATAATATAGGAGATATGCAACTGACACAATTATTCTAAAAACAAGGTCAAGGTCAAGGTCACAGTGACCTGAAAATATAACGAGACACTTTGCTATCTCAATATGCATCCACACACCAAATTTCAAATTCCTACCTCAAAGAATATAGGAGGTATGCACTGGACAGGAAGCAGGACGGACGGGCAGACAGATGGACGGAGGGATGCACAGTGCGATTACTATACACCTCCCAAAGTTCCTTTAGGGCATAGAAAACAGTTTTGTTAAAAAAACGAGCTCATGATTGCCGCAAACCTAGTGTGTATATACAGTACATCATTGAATAAAGCCAGAATCGCCATCCGATGGTCTGTGCTATATTGTAAAATTTAATCCGCAGTCAGTTATCCGCTATCAGCAGTTCGCTTTGTGGGTAAAAATGTCTAATAGCGCCTCTACACCTCTTCTAACGCATACACTTTTGTTTTGGCATTTTCTTGAAACTTGAATTTTGAATTAAAAAAAACTTTGGAATACATAAAAAACAATGTTTTTCGGTAATGCATGGTTAATTTCAATGACATCTGACACAGAACATTTAGAAAATACTGAAGTTTGAGTTGGAAAGTGCAAAGACCGAAATTCGCAAATAAACCATTTTTCAAACAAATCAATACGGAAAACAGAAATTAAAGTAATGTGTCAATTTCAATGTATTCCATTTTCTATGAGATATGAATTGTATTCAAAGGTAAGTTAGTCTGCATTCATTTATTCATAAAATAAGAAAAACTTCTATTTACTACATCCATAAAATTGTAACGACAATACGCAAACACAAGTAATTAATTTTCTACAAGCACATCGCATATATATATATATGGGCTTGATTGGGTTTCGATCAGGGTAGCTGGATGGCCATAGTAAATCATTCATTTTGCTAGCTTACAGCAGAGCCCTGCTGATGGTACAGTGTGGTTTTTTTTTTTAAATTAAACTGAGCAAAATCACATGAAAATAAGGGTGCGTATAATCAGGAATGCCACAATCACACACTGCAGACCAACTCATGGTACCGCGAGGAAGAGACACAAAAACTTATAGTCAAATGACATTAGAAGACAATTAAAGTAAAGCTACCAGCTCTCACTTCCCCAGCGCGATGCTTGCAAAACAAGAAACGACAGTAAGTAATACACGACAAAACAAAGACCAAACATACCACATTCTCCGTCCTCTAAAAAACAACAACGAAAAAAAAAACGGTGGCAACAATAAACTGTGAGTATACAACAACAAAAGATCCGCCTTAGAACGGCTAAGCTGAAGCCATTTGGAACTTTCATAAATTTTACTGCCAAATGTTCGCCATAGATTCGGCTGTTGTATAGACTAAAGGACCTGAAAAACGCAAAAAAACGAAATATTTTTTAACTATTGATGTATCTATTTTATTGAGATTTGGCAAAAATGAGTATCAATATGTCAGCACAGCATGTTTTAAATTCTATGCCAAAATAATAAATGATGTTAGAGCAACATTCTATTGCGGTAAATGGCCGCATCCTCAGATTCTGAAGTTGCAATTTGAAATTTGTCTAGAAATTCGACACGATTTTAAGTTATTGTGATAAAATATTTTTTATTAAATATCAGAAACAAATTACCCTGGGAGCACTAATATAAGTACAGCACTGACAGTAGCCAGCGGGGACTGATATCGCGGATGAAAATATCGTCGGTACACAATCAACGTAAGTTGCCGTATTAACGCCAGTCGGCATTCTTGGTTGACCAGACTTGCGTCGACCTTTAACTGTCCCAGTAGCCTGGTAACGATCTCTGAGGCGCTATATAGTTGACGGATGGGAATTATACTCATGCTAATAAAAAGAAGGCCACCCCAATTCACCAGCTTTGTTGAAAATGAATTACAGACATGAACATGTTATGATTACAAATTTATAGATAGTATGTCGTGTCTTGTATTACTGCCACCTTTATGAATGTATTCTATGAGCCTTTTGTACATGCTTAAAAGAAGCCTGGGGTTGTATCCCACCCCTTGTGGAATACATTGCCATTGTTCAACCAACTAGACTAAATAAGTGTTCAAATTCGGGAAATGTGGCAGCTGGAAAGGGGTACAATCATGTATCCGCTGGCCTAGAATATCCCAGGGGTGGCCGTTCGGAGATGGATCTGGACCTGGAATGCCAGTCAATGGGGTATGACATGACCAGCTTGCAAATAGTTCCTTGCCATATTGCAGGTATGCTGGCATTGTCTTGCTGGAAGAGAAAATTGTTTCCAACAGTCTGATAGATTTGCAGGACACGTGGGTGAAGGAATTCATCCATATATCAGTGGATGTAAGTGACCCCCAAATTACTATGCAAATTAAACGAACCTTATACAAAGCTCAGGGTGGCCTTCTTTATTTTAGCATGAGTATATTATATCTGGCAACGCCAAAAACACCCATTCAAGCTTTTAACATTCCAATTGCGCCAGATCATTCATGTTCAGACAAATGTAGCATGAATAATAAAGCTATAAAAATAAAGCTGCCGTGTTATTTATACATCTAGTATACTTACAAGCAACATGTGAAATGATAAAATATTTTGCTTCATTAATTCGTGGGAACGCAACGTGCAAAATGTAGTAAACTAGTGATGCGTAACTGGTGATACGCAGCTGGTGGTAGCCAGTGTCTTTAAAAACACCGGTATTGGATACAGATAGAAGCAGGGTGTTATTACCACCTATTTTATCTGTTAAAGAAGGCTAAAAAAGTAATGGATGCAAAAAAAAATCATTTTCTTTTTTTTGCGTTTTGAACATTTGAATTCATGTTTGCATAATGTCGTTACCACTTAAGGAGTTGCATTACGTTCCTTTCAAATTGGCTAAACTAAAACGGTTTCTTCAGTGAAAAGATGTACAGAATACATGTCTCCGTTATGCAGGCTCGAGGTCATTGTCATAAATTCAGGATATTCATTTAACTCTGGTGACATATTAACCTAAGTTAAAGAAAATGCACAGAACACATGTCCATGGCCGTTCACATTACCAGTCATCGGGCTAATGACTTTCGTTCTCAGCAACCAAAGACATGCATGCATTGATGCCTTGGTATTTCATGTCCTTTCCAATAGTATTTACAATAGGTGGAAAGCTAAAAGGCTAAGTGCAATAAAATGCCATATAAGTCAAGCAGTAAACGAACTCTGGACGCTGTGATCCACAGTTGGGAGCTCGGTCACGCGGTCAGTTTGACAACCAGAGGTCCCACCACTCTGTCGTTCTACGGTTAGGGATATAGCTGCCCTTCAAACTGCCTTCTTGATTTTTGCCTGAAGGTGTTTGCATTTAGCTTACTGATTGCTTATGGTGTCTCGATGACCAGGAACGTTTTCCGATTATTGATTTTATTTCGGATTCAAAGGTCCAGGTCAAGTATATTTGAAACCTGTCTTACAACTCGTAACATGAACTTCTTTATTTTTTATGGAAGGTGTTCATATATAGCACACTAATTGCTTATGGTGTGATGCTGAAATAAGGGTTTTGGTTTGCCTATATTATCTTTACTCTGAAGGACTTTCAAGGTATCACTGTGCGATTAGGCACCGTGAGTGTGGGTGCAATAGGATTTATGAGCATTAGAAACAAGTACGGGCGTACTTTGGTCAACCCCAATTTTTGCTCTGCTGATACCTGGTCATGATTGATTTTACATACTAGAAGCTCTCCTTTAGCCAGACAGCTCCTGTAAGTTTCAGTTAATTCTGTATTGTTTCCACTTTGGGAAAAGTATTTTCCAGGTCAGTGTATTCTTGGGCGGGAGCCGTAGGAAATTTGAAAAAAAAGTACGGTCTCCACAAACTCTAAAATATTTTAGAAAATCAATCTGGCGAAACCTGGGCTTTCACTGTTTACTTTGTTTCTCTTGAGTTTTTGAACAAGAATAAGTGTTGATTAATGATCAAGGAGATGTCCGGTAGAAAAAACGTGTGTATTTTGAGCATTAAACTATGTAGGAAAGAGCATTAGTACTGTGAGACCTTGAAAACGCTAAAAAAATGAAAATGATTATTTTTGCATCCATTACATTTTTAGCCTTCTTTAACAGATAAAATGGATGGTAACAACACTCTGCTTCTATCTGTACCCAATACCGGTGTTTTTAAAGACACTGACTACCACCAGCTGCGCATCACCAGCTACGCATCACTGGTTTACTACATTTCATATCGGTGATCTTAAACGTTTGTTGAAATCTATATGAACACCCTTAGTCAAAACATGAAAGAGGTGTTCGTGTTACGGGCCATAAGACAGATAGATTTTAAATATATTTGACTTTGACCTTCGATTTCAAGGTCACATTGATGATCAGATCTAAGACCTTTGTTATAATCTGCGCACAATATCCAATTATTGTGCCAAATATTAACACCCTTGGGCAAGTACAAAATGTAAATGCAGTTTCTATTAACAATCTGGAGTGACACTATAAAAAAAATTGTCTGGCTTATATACTTCAATATATATGTATATGCGTATCAATAGCGCGATGGTCGCCATTTTGTTGACATTACTGTTAATCCAAAAAGTGGATCTCAGATGTGTGACCTGGAAAAATTGTTGCTAATGCCGCAAAGTTTAACTTTAAATAGGTCGCCAAAAATCGTTTACACGGGGCCAATTTTTTGTCTGATTCGACATAGACTACAACGTGGCTCATGCCCTAGGCCCATGAGCGAGATGGCCTATTGCATTTTAAAGTAGATTTCTGTGTAAATATTCTTTCTGTTTAAAATATGGAGCAATACTGGCATTAATTTATTAAAAAACACGTTTATTTTGCCAACATACTTTGATTTTTCTCAAATACATACGAAAATTATAATTGTGCAATGGCCGTCATTTTGATGACGTCATTAATCGGACCAGACGCGAAACTCAGATAGGTGAACTGGTTGAAATTATTGCAAATACCCCACCGTTTAATTTTATATAGGTCACTAAAAATCGTCTCGAAATTTACACGAGACCATTTTTTGGCCCATTCGACATAGACTTGTAGATCCGACGATATACCTCCCAAAATGAAAATTTGAATACAGTTATCCCCTAAATTTAATACTAAAATAGTTTTGCATCAGTTTTGGGTCAGGGGTACAAAAACCCCATCGAGCCCCAATATGGCGATGAATAAATAAGGAAAATGTGAATACATCTAATTGATAAATAGAAGAAGATAAGAATCCAACTCGAATTTTCAAACAATTTCAGAAATCATGGGTGATCGAAATGAATAACACCCACTAACTCTTGAGGATATTATTTCTATAATAATCTAGCATAATTTAGTTAAAAACAACAAATGGTGATATGTTCAAAATTTTAGATAATTTGCATACATTGAAAAGGAACCAATATACGACATGTACTGCATCAGGCGTCGTCAATATCAGCGCTTCCTGAACATCCTTTTTTGGGGATGTCTCAGTGGCGCAGTTGGTAGCGTCAATGTCTGGTGTAGTGCTAGGCGGTGTTGTCGAGGTCGTGGGTTCGAATCTCACTAGAGGCAAAATATTTACAGCATCTATCGGCTCAGTTGATTCACTATATCCCTCTGTATTTATCTACTGTCTGAATCTGCATCAGTTTCTGATCCTGTGTAGCTCGAAAGCAATGATGTTTGTGAAATTATATTTCCGCACTTCTGATATTTATCTAATTTCACTTGTATCCTTGGATCCATCAGGCTTTCACTTGCGAACGAAATAGATGCCATACATTGAAAAGGAACCAATATACGACATGTACTGCATCAGGCGTCGTCAATATCAGCGCTTCCTGAACATCCTTTTTTGGGGATGTCTCAGTGGCGCAGTTGGTAGCGTCAATGTCTGGTGTAGTGCTAGGCAGTGTTGTCGAGGTCGTGGGTTCGAATCTCGCTAGAGGCAAAATATTTACAGCATCTATCGGCTCAGTTGATTCACTATATCCCTCTGTATTTATCTACTGTCTGAATCTGCATCAGTTTCTGATCCTGTGTAGCTCGAAAGCAATGATGTTTGTGAAATTATATTTCCGCACTTCTGATATTTATCTAATTTCACTTGTATCCTTGGATCCATCAGGCTTTCACTTGCGAACGAAATAGATGCCATACATTGAAAAGGAACCAATATACGACATGTACTGCATCAGGCGTCGTCAATATCAGCGCTTCCTGAACTTCCTTTTTTGGGGATGTCTCAGTGGCGCAGTTGGTAGTGTCAATGTCTGGTGTAGTGCTAGGCGGTGTTGTCGAGGTCGTGGGTTCAAATCTCGCTAGAGGCAAAATATTTACAGCATCTATCGGCTCAGTTGATTCACTATATCCCTCTGTATTTATCTACTGTCTGAATCTGCATCAGTTTCTGATCCTGTGTAGCTCGAAAGCAATGATGTTGGTGAAATTATATTTCCGCACTTCTGATATTTATCTAATTTCACTTGTATCCTTGGATCCATCAGGCTTTCACTTGCGAACGAAATAGATGCCATACATTGAAAAGGAACCAATATACGACATGTACTGCATCAGGCGTCGTCAATATCAGCGCTTCCTGAACATCATTTTTTGGGGATGTCTCAGTGGCGCAGTTGGTAGCGTCAATGTCTGGTGTAGTGCTAGGCGGTGTTGTCGAGGCCGTGGGTTCGAATCTCGCTACAGGCAAAATATTTACAGCATCTATCGGTTCAGTTGATTCACTATATCCCTCTGTATTTATCTACTGTCTGAATCTGCATCAGTTTCTGATCCTGTGTAGCTCAAAAGCAATGATGTTTGTGAAATTATATTTCCGCACTTCTGATATTTATCTAATTTCACTTGTATCCTTGGATCCATCAGGATTTCACTTGCGAACGAAATAGATACCATACATTGAAAAGGAACCAATATACGACATGTACTGCATCAGGCGTCGTCAATATCAGCGCTTCCTGAACATCCTTTTTTGGGGATGTCTCAGTGGCGCAGTTGGTAGCGTCAATGTCTGGTGTAGTGCTAGGCGGTGTTGTCGAGGTCGTGGGTTCGAATCTCACTAGAGGCAAAATATTTACAGCATCTATCGGCTCAGTTGATTCACTATATCCCTCTGTATTTATCTACTGTCTGAATCTGCATCAGTTTCTGATCCTGTGTAGCTCGAAAGCAATGATGTTTGTGAAATTATATTTCCGCACTTCTGATATTTATCTAATTTCACTTGTATCCTTGGATCCATCAGGCTTTCACTTGCGAACGAAATAGATGCCATACATTGAAAAGGAACCAATATACGACATGTACTGCATCAGGCGTCGTCAATATCAGCGCTTCCTGAACATCATTTTTTGGGGATGTCTCAGTGGCGCAGTTGGTAGCGTCAATGTCTGGTGTAGTGCTAGGCGGTGTTGTCGAGGTCGTGGGTTCGAATCTCGCTAGAGGCAAAATATTTACAGCATCTATCGGCTCAGTTGATTCACTATATCCCTCTGTATTTATCTACTGTCTGAATCTGCATCAGTTTCTGATCCTGTGTAGCTCGAAAGCAATGATGTTTGTGAAATTATATTTCCGCACTTCTGATATTTATCTAATTTCACTTGTATCCTTGGATCCATCAGGCTTTCACTTGCGAACGAAATAGATGCCATACATTGAAAAGGAACCAATATACGACATGTACTGCATCAGGCGTCGTCAATATCAGCGCTTCCTGAACATCCTTTTTTGGGGATGTCTCAGTGGCGCAGTTGGTAGCGTCAATGTCTGGTGTAGTGCTAGGCGGTGTTGTCGAGGTCGTGGGTTCGAATCTCGCTAGAGGCAAAATATTTACAGCATCTATCGGCTTAGTTGATTCACTATATCCCTCTGTATTTATCTACTGTCTGAATCTGCATCAGTTTCTGATCCTGTGTAGCTCGAAAGCAATGATGTTGGTGAAATTATATTTCCGCACTTCTGATATTTATCTAATTTCACTTGTATCCTTGGATCCATCAGGCTTTCACTTGCGAACGAAATAGATGCCATACATTGAAAAGGAACCAATATACGACATGTACTGCATCAGGCGTCGTCAATATCAGCGCTTCCTGAACATCATTTTTTGGGGATGTCTCAGTGGCGCAGTTGGTAGCGTCAATGTCTGGTGTAGTGCTAGGCGGTGTTGTCGAGGCCGTGGGTTCGAATCTCGCTACAGGCAAAATATTTACAGCATCTATCGGCTCAGTTGATTCACTATATCCCTCTGTATTTATCTACTGTCTGAATCTGCATCAGTTTCTGATCCTGTGTAGCTCAAAAGCAATGATGTTTGTGAAATTATATTTCCGCACTTCTGATATTTATATGATTTCACTTGTATCCTTGGATCCATCAGGCTTTCACTTGCGAACGAAATAGATGCCATACATTGAAAAGGAACCAATATACGACATGTACTGCATCAGGCGTCGTCAATATCAGCGCTTCCTGAACATCCTTTTTTGGGGATGTCTCAGTGGCGCAGTTGGTAGCGTCAATGTCTGGTGTAGTGCTAGGCGATGTTGTCGAGGTTGTGGGTTCGAATCTCGCTAGAGGCAAAATATTTACAGCATCTATCAGCTCAGTTGATTCACTATATCCCTCTGTATTTATCTACTGTCTGAATCTGCATCAGTTTCTGATCCTGTGTAGCTCGAAAGCAATGATGTTTGTGAAATTATATTTCCGCACTTCTGATATTTATCTAATTTCACTTGTATCCTTGGATCCATCAGGCTTTCACTTGCGAACGAAATAGATGCCATACATTGAAAAGGAACCAATATACGACATGTACTGCATCAGGCGTCGTCAATATCAGCGCTTCCTGAACATCATTTTTTGGGGATGTCTCAGTGGCGCAGTTGGTAGCGTCAATGTCTGGTGTAGTGCTAGGCGGTGTTGTCGAGGTCGTGGGTTCGAATCTCGCTAGAGGCAAAATATTTACAGCATCTATCGGCTCAGTTGATTCACTATATCCCTCTGTATTTATCTACTGTCTGAATCTGCATCAGTTTCTGATCCTGTGGTGCTCAAAAGTAATGATGTTTGTGAAATTATATTTCCGCACTTCTGATATTTATCTAATTTCACTTGTATCCTTGGATCCATCAGGCTTTCACTTGCGAACGAAATAGATGCCATACATTGAAAAGGAACCAATATACGACATGTCTGCATCAGGCGTCGTCAATATCAGCGCTTCCTGAACATTCTTTTTTGGGGATGTCTCAGTGGCGCAGTTGGTAGCGTCAATGTCTGGTGTAGTGCTAGGCGGTGTTGTCGAGGTCGTGGGTTCGAATCTCGCTAGAGGCAAAATATTTACAGCATCTATCGGCTCAGTTGATTCACTATATCCCTCTGTATTTATCTACTGTCTGAATCTGCATCAGTTTCTGATCCTGTGTAGCTCGAAAGCAATGATGTTTGTGAAATTATATTTCCGCACTTCTGATATTTATCTAATTTCACTTGTATCCTTGGATCCATCAGGCTTTCACTTGCGAACGAAATAGATGCCATACATTGAAAAGGTACCAATATACGACATGTACTGCATCAGGCGTCGTCAATATCAGCGCTTCCTGAACATCCTTTTTTGGGGATGTATGTCTCAGTGGCGCAGTTGGTAGCGTCAATGTCTGGTGTAGTGCTAGGCGGTGTTGTCGAGGTCGTGGGTTCGAATCTCGCTAGAGGCAAAATATTTACAACATCAATCAGCTCAGTTGATTCACTATATCCCTCTGTATTTATCTACTGTCTGAATCTGCATCAGTTTCTGATCCTGTGTAGCTCGAAAGCAATGATGGTTGTGAAATTATATTTCCGCACTTCTGATATTTATAAAATTTCACTTGTATCCTTGGATCCATCAGGCTTTCACTTGCGAACGAAATAGATGCCATACATTGAAAAGGAACCAATATACGACATGTACTGCATCAGGCGTCGTCAATATCAGCGCTTTGTGAACATCCATTTTTGGGGATGTCTCAGTGGCGCAGTTGGTAGCGTCAATGTCTGGTGTAGTGCTAGGCGGTGTTGTCGAGGTCGTGGGTTCGAATCTCGCTAGAGGCAAAATATTTACAGCATCTATCGGCTCAGTTGATTCACTATATCCCTCTGTATTTATCTACTGTCTGAATCTGCATCAGTTTCTGATCCTGTGTAGCTCAAAAGCAATGATGGTTGTGAAATTATATTTCCGCACTTCTGATATTTATCTAATTTCACTTGTATCCTTGGATCCATCAGGCTTTCACCTGCGAACGAAATAGATGCCATACATTGAAAAGGAACCAATATACGACATGTACTGCATCAGGCGTCGTCAATATCAGCGCTTCCTGAACATCCTTTTTTGGGGATGTCTCAGTGGCGCAGTTGGTAGCGTCAATGTCTGGTGTAGTGCTAGGCGGTGTTGTCGAGGTCGTGGGTTCGAATCTCGCTAGAGGCAAAATATTTACAGCATCTATCGGCTCAGTTGATTCACTATATCCCTCTGTATTTATCTACTGTCTGAATCTGCATCAGTTTCTGATCCTGTGTAGCTCGAAAGCAATGATGTTTGTGAAATTATATTTCCGCACTTCTGATATTTATCTAATTTCACTTGTATCCTTGGATCCATCAGGCTTTCACTTGCGAACGAAATAGATGCCATACATTGAAAAGGAACCAATATACGACATGTACTGCATCAGGCGTCGTCAATATCAGCGCTTCCTGAACATCCTTTTTGGGGGATGTCTTAGTGGCGCAGTTGGTAGCGTCAATGTCTGGTGTAGTGCTAGGCGGTGTTGTCGAGGTCGTGGGTTCGAATCTCGCTAGAGGCAAAATATTTACAGCATCTATCGGCTCAGTTGATTCACTATATCCCTCTGTATTTATCTACTGTCTGAATCTGCATCAGTTTCTGATCCTGTGTAGCTCGAAAGCAATGATGTTTGTGAAATTATATTTCCGCACTTCTGATATTTATCTAATTTCACTTGTATCCTTGGATCCATCAGGCTTTCACTTGCGAACGAAATAGATGCCATACATTGAAAAGGAACCAATATACGACATGTACTGCATCAGGCGTCGTCAATATCAGCGCTTCCTGAACATCATTTTTTGGGGATGTCTCAGTGGTGCAGTTGGTAGCGTCAATATCTGGTGTAGTGCTAGGCGGTGTTGT
Source organism: Loripinus fragilis (assembly GCA_964019695.1). NCBI lineage: Eukaryota > Metazoa > Mollusca > Bivalvia > Lucinida > Lucinidae > Loripinus > Loripinus fragilis. Next base: position 46,616,830 of record OZ026516.1, on the reverse strand, counting down.
CGAGGTCGTGGGTTCGAATCTCGCTAGAGGCAAAATATTTTCAGCATCTATCGGCTCAGTTGATTCACTATATCCCTCTGTATATATATATATATATATATATATATATATATATATATATATATATATATATATATATATATATATATATATATATATATATATATATATATATATATATATATATATATATATATATATATAATCTTGTTTTCAAGGAATCAAAAGAGCTGTTAAGGAGATATTTTGGACCCCTATGAGGTTATAAAATGAAAATTCTTTCTCACAAATTTCTTCTTACATTTAATAGTTTATTAGAACAATAGCCAAAAGTGTAAAAGTCTGGAATTATTTCGACTTTTACCGTTGCTATGGTAACAAAAATGACCGCTAAAATGGCTGAAAATAGGAAAGTGGCCATTTTGAAGTAAATTAGGTACATTTGACAGGGAAATTAAGATAGAGATTACAAATACCTAAAAGCTATTTTAACAGATGATGAAAACTATCACGCACACAACATACTATTTTTTTTGTATTTAGCTGTGCTGATATCCAATTCTTAAAACATTGATCTCCCAAATCCTTAAATTTGGTCAAAAATGGCAATTTCTCTTAGACTATTTAAAACTTATTTTGTCTGCTATATTTGTTACCATAGTAACACTAAAAGTTAAATAAATGCCAGAATTCTAAACACAGGTCACTCTTCTAAAAAAAACAATCAGAAGTTATTGGTGAAAAGCAACCACCAGTTTTTGGCCCCAGAAGGGGCCAAATTAGCCCCTTAATACACGTAGCTCTTTTAAATGTACAGTATTTACACTTTTGCAACATTTAATAAAGCAACGCCAACCATTTTGGTACACAGAGTGTACCTTCATTGTAAAATTATTTTATCATAGTAATTAACAATGTTCATCATGGACACCCTTGCTAGTTCAGTGTTAGACTTGCAATAAATTGTTAACGCAGAAACTTCTTAAACAGGGCTATCAGTATCATAAACTTCGCAAACACCTTCTCTAAATTTTATCGCTGATACTATCGAATTGATATCTAAATTTCATGCCTGACTTAAATCTCTCTTGCCACAGGGACTTATTGAAACCACAAACTATGGCGACTTAGTATATAAATTAAAGAAATTGTTGGCACTAATGATTTTCAGCGATATTCATTAAAATAATTTCTCATTATAAAAAGATTGGTTATAAACTTAATGTATTGCAACAAACTGCATGCTTAATGGTCAACCCAATCACAGTTTGCAACTTTGCTTTCCCCTTTAATTGCACACGGGCGGTTGCAACTTTAAAACTTATCTATAGATGAGAGGGTTGGGGCCTAATGCTGTGTCTGTTGTAGGTTTCCACCCGGATTTAAGTGTTAGATTTCTTTTGCTCAGGTATTTACTTGTATGTACTGTGGAGTCCTTATCTTTGTTTTACCTCCTTTTTATATCTTGATTTTTATGTACTAGGAGATGATTCATGGATAAGTTTGGGATCTTTCATGCGAACCAAACATCTATGAGTCTTGATCTACATCAGAGTTAAGGGTGAGGTCGGTACCGTGAATCATTTTTAAACCCTCTAGTAATTTTATAACTGACAGTTCCAAGGGGGTGCTTCTTTTGTTGATCTTTTTTGTTATTTGTGTTTGTCTTTGCCATACTGCCATGTCTGCTTCTTTCAGCCTTGTGGTCATCTGCTTGGAAACGGCTGACCTCTTGGCTCTCTTGTATGTGGTGTTTTCTTGTGTTTTTGTCACTTTCTTATACGGTGTCCTGGGTCAGGTGTGGTACATGTACTTGATTGTATCGATTCCTGATATTTTCTTTTTTCTTTGCTCCCGTCGTCAAACTTGAATACTAATACTTAGAAATAATTGAGCCGCGGCATGAGATTTCCAACAATGTGTAATGTGCGTCCAGCAAAGGCTCAGCCCAGCCTGCGCATACGCGCAGTCTGATCAGAGCCTTTGCTAGTCGCTTGAATATTCTATAAGTGTTAAGCTACTGATTGAACATCATGTGGAGTTTCTAAGCAAAAAAGGAGGCTCCACAGGCTCCTCTGAGTCTGCACTTGTCAAAATGCCACATTATTGGAAATCACATGTCACGGCTCAATTACTTTGCCATTGATTCCTTTATCTAATGACGACTGAGCTTATATTCTAAGAGCTGAAAGCAAAGTGAACTCTAATTTGAAAACGGTATTTGAGCCGCGACATGTGATTTCCAACAATGTGGTATTTTACAAGACTTTTTAGTGTAGACTCAGACAAGCCTGTGCAGCCTCCTTTAAAGCTTAGAAACTTCAAATGGTGTTCAGTCAGTAGCTTAACACTCATAGAATACTCAAGCGACTATCAAAGGCTCTGATCAGGCTGCGCGTATGCGCAGGCTGATCTGAGGCTTTGCTGGTCGCACATACCATATTGTTGGAAATCTCATGCACTGGCTCATTTGATTTTTTTTATTGATCAGTTTGACAAAGATCTATATAAATTTATAAACATACGACGGGGAGCATGTCCATCTTAGTGGTAACAAACCCATTTTTATTGATCAAGGCCCGGAATTACAATGCCTCCTTAGAGTTAAGGAATACTTAAGTTAAGTATTGATATTTTAACATGCTATTATAGATGCTAAATAAATTGTCTAGATCGATGCAGTACTTGTGGTCAAAGATATCATTGTGATCTATAGAAAAAAAAAAGAAACTAATTTGCTTTTAATCAGTTTGAAACATTAATTTCTGCATCCCGAAAAATCAATACTTAACTTAAGTCTTACTAAACTTTAAGAAGGTACTGTAATTCCGGTCCCAAAAGTCTATTTAGTGACACTGGAGAGTCAGTTACAATATGACTAAGAGGTAGATCTCCGCAATGTACATGTTATCGCTTAACAATTTAAATAACTGTAATATGAGCCAGTTCATAATACCTTAGCTTTGTCGCATAAACGTAAAGTTATACTCTACATACGCATTTGCAGCCATCTTGTGGGCCCAGAACCCTAAATGTTGGACCAAGCCTTACACCGTTATTGGTGTTTCTTCTTTGCCTGTGTGAGTAGAGCTGGCCCTGTCGAGATTCCGTGCCCACCTTAGCCTATGCAATAAGTACGAAAATCGCAACGACTAACTAAATGCATTTTGCTATACCCCGACATCAAATTTAGGTTACATTGACCCCCAGGACAATTTTTCATGGGTGCCAAATTGTTCATTGGGCCCTTGAATGCGAAACGAAGTTGTCCTAAAAAATGGTATGGGTTATTTGAAAATGCATGGTTTCCATTGCAACCCACAGCGGATTTGAGAATGGGGATATGCCTATAGAAGTACTCTTATCTCCGCTTTTACTTATCTTAGACTACTTAACTTTATACCAAATCAAAGCTTAGATTCAGGCCTATCATCCCCTTGTTGTATATGCAAATTATATAATTTGAATAGTCATTATTTTTTATGAAAACATTAAAAATGAGGTACACGAATGGGGTATATGTGAAAGACCAATAATATCTCAGTTGCCTTTAGCTATAGATTACTATAACTTGTACTAAATTACAGCTAATACATATGCCTTTCATGCCATGGGCAAATATGCAAGTTAACATATTTGCATTATTTGAGTATTCATGAATATTAATAAAATCGCTAAAAATAAGGGAAAATCATTAAAAATACAAATAGGCTGATTGCATACAAATATTGTCATTTTTGTATGTTACCATTTGACAAGTCCACTCATCCAGTGGTCCTTTACGAATATTATCTCATTTGCATATTCATGAAATGACATGAAAACTTTAAAAAATGAAGGAAAATCACGTAAAAACTATAAGTCTAGAGGAGGGGTTGAGGTACGATCTATCCTGCACTCCTAATGCCTTGTAAATCTATGCCAAATTGTTAAGTGGGACCCTCAGAATGCGAAACGAAGGTCTCCTAAAATAATTGGTATAGGCTATGTGAAAATGCATGGTTTTTATGACAACCCATTATATGATTCTCGAGATTGGGGGTACACCTTCGAATTCAATCAAATATAGGGTTCTACTTATTCTAGAACACTAAAATTGGTGTCAGATTAAAGCTGCGACACGTGTCTTTCCTTCTGTGGCCATATTTGTAAATAATCTAATTTAAATATTAATGAATATTAATGAAACCCTTAAAAATGAAGCAAAATCATAAAAAACGTAAATTAATATATTTCAGCACAAAAAACATGACCAAACCACCATTTTTGCCACTTCATATATCGTCAGTGATTCAATTCGATATGTTCTTTCATCCAGCGGTCCTATATGAAAATTATCTCATTTACATATTCATTAATATTAATTAAACTTTAGTAATGAGAGAAAAAAATTTAACGTCAGTAAAAAATATTTTCTGGAGGGCTTGCTCCGACTTAAAGACTTATCTATTGATTAGATGGTAAAGGCCTGATGCTTTGGCTGTTTGTCAGGCCCACCCAGGTTTACCTGTTGGATTTCTTTTACTCCTGTATTCAGTTATATTTACTATTGAGTCCTTATCTTTGCTTTATCTCCTTGTTATATCTTGATTTATATGTTCTAGGAGATAATGCATGGATAGGTTGGGGGTCTTTCATGCAAACCAAATATCTAAGTGTCTTGATCCACATCTGAATTAAGGGTGAGATTGGCACCGTGAAACCGGTTTAAGCCTTCCAGTAAAATATTTTTCTGACCGTTCCAATGCGGTACTTCTTTGGTGGATCTTCTATGTTTTATCTGTCTTGTGTTTACTATGCCTTTGTGCGCGTTTGTTAAGATGTGCCTTGTGGTCACCTGCTGTGAAAGGGCTTACCTCTTGGCTCTCGTTTGTGATGCCTAATTGTGACGTTGTAACTTTCCCATTGGAATCTTGGTTCAGGTGTGGTACTTGATTGTATCGATTCCTGATCTTTGTAGCATTACTTACTTTCAACCGTCTTCACGGCTCAAACATTGCCCTTAGCTCAGATGTGGATCAAGACACATAGATGTTTGGTATACATGAAAGACCACTAACTTATCAATGCGTCATCTCCTAGAACATATAATCAAGATATAAAAAGGAGATAAAGCAAAGATAAGGACTCAACAGTACATAAAACTGAACACCGGAGCAAAAGAAATCCAACAGGTACATGTAAACCCGGGTGGGCCTGACAACAACCAAAGCACCAGGCCCCTACTATCTTATCAATAGATAAGTCTTAAGTCATAGAGTCTGAAGTCCGAATATACCACTTCTATATAGAGACACGCAGGTTGATTTGTGCCTTTGCTATGTGCATGCAACAAAACTTTAAGTCAGGTTTTCTCGCGTCGAAGCAAAAATCAGTGTATGCGGGGATAAAGACTTTAATCAATGTAATCTATATGCAGCAGTGATGGATTACCACCGAATATTACGGAACCTTGGGTGGGACATTTTTTTTACTGTAGTTTTCAGAATAAAAACTGAAACAAGTAAAGTAGAGCCGAAACCTCAGCGGCTCAGTGGTAGAGTGCTTGCCTCGAGTTCGAGGGTTTGCGGGTTCGAGCCTACATGGAAGCACTGCGTTATGTCCTTTAGTAAGACACTTTATCTTCTGCTTAGCACTAGTTCAACCCTGGATGACCCATCCAGACATGACTGAAAAAATGTTAAATTGGACGTAAAGAATTAAAACAAACAAGAGATGAAACCAAAACAAAACACACATTGTGCTGCCAGCCAAGAGTGACAGTGACATCATGTTTTGATTACAAAGTTATCAGGGACGAAGAATTGATAGATCACTTGTTTATTAATCCTATCCACAGGATAGGATTAATACACAAGTGATCTATCGATTCGCGTATGCTCAAGTGAAGTGAACACGTTAGTGTTTTACTAAGCAATTGTAAACAAAGTATTACGTCACTGTCACTCTTGGTTGGCACGACGGTACATGCATCATTAGACGAGTTCATTATGTCATTTAGCCCTCAAAGCGCCAATGGCAACAAAACAACGTCTGCTTTTAATACTTATTTTTCAAAAGCTCTTTCTTGCCTGAAATTGTTCTTGTTTAAACAAAAAATGCGTTTTATCAAGGTGACGGTTACCTTTGGCCACGTTGCTGTATAAACAAAGACCGATGCAATGCCATAAACGTTAGCACACCATTCCTTTGCCCTAAAAACTCCTAGGTACCATTTTGTCAGGGGTGGGCGATTAACTTCTGTAAATGTGGACACTTGTAATACAAAAAAATTGAAACTCGTCATTTCTTTGCTGATAAATACGAGAAAGACAATGCCCCGTAGAGGACACCATTATCTCATCTTACACATTCCTGTATCATATTTCCCATGTAACATGTAGCTTAATGATGATATAAATGAAACAGTATATGCATACCTGCTCTTTGCCTTGATGGTTTTTGTTTTGAGAATGTCATTATAGTGATATCTTATACATCCGACTAGATAAACAGGTAAGGCACTAGCTATAAATTGTACCTCGTTGCGGGGTAAAATCAAGCGCAGATCAGCCAGCGTATCCAGGCAGTCTGATCAGAACCTTTGTTATTCACTCTCACGAAAGTATGGTACCATGCAAAGCTTCAGGCATCTGGCTCGTCTGCTTGGATTTGATCATACCTCGTCACCAACTCAACAAACGTTTTATAATCATTGTCTATTGAGATAGTTGACGCTCTGTATTTAAAAAACAACAATATTGCAATACGGATTAAAACAACAACAATCAAACAAGAAAACAAGTTATATGTTGTAGGACCAGAATATATACATTTGTACTGAGCCGAAGTTCTACGCAACTTTGTTTTATTTTGATAATATGGCCTAGGCCGATTGGCTCGCCTGAACGAAACTTTCAGTTAGGCATCAAAACTAAATTCAGTTTTAACAAAATGTCTTAAACTGTTTAAGAAACAAAGCATTCCATTGAAGAAAGGTGGTTGAAATTAAATACATAGTAATGTTCCAATATTCGATATGTGACATGCATTTTGGCATCATGAAATCTGAATGGATTTTGGGGATTACTGTTGGAAGTTTTTATATTATTCTTTCTCAACTCGGCTAGGCGTCACATCCCCTTGTTTGCCAGTAGTCAGAATTGAGCTAATGTTGTAACAGGAATTTTCAATTATTGTCAGAGTATATATGAAGCCGTTTCGATAAATCAATCATCAATTTTTGTGCCTCGCCATTTCTAAGCAGCAGGTGTAACGTATGTTTATCATTCTTTCAATGATTTCCACGTTTTTGGTAATTTACGCGATACTGATTTTGAATGAGTTGTTTGGTCGTCCTGGCAATAAACGTTCAAATCTCACTTAACTGAAACTTGACGCTTAATTTTGTGAAATTCAACCGAACAATTTTCAAGCAATATCTCTTATCTTACTGGCCTAGGGTTGGAGTGTGGGTTAATACGGACTTTTTAACCATAGTACCACTCACAAAGTCCTTATAGTCAGGGGCGATCGGGACTCCCAAAAAGCGTTTTTGACCATTCAGACAACAGCTCACGGATCCATGCTCCAGACAACGTATTCTCTGTACGATAAAGATTCTTCATGATTAGCTGGGCAATTTTTTTCCAACATAAACTGCCCTGCAGCAATTGGTCGTACACTACCGCCTGCGTATTTGTCAACTTCAAATTCGCGTTGAAAACGCAGTGAAAACGCAGGTAATACGCACTGTATTTTCAACGCGAATTCCAAATAGCCAATCGCCGCTCGTTACCGAAATGCGTTGTACTGCAGTGAAACGCATTTACATGTCTACAAATCGATACAGCTGATTTATCAACACAAATCAACGTTTATCACTGCGTAACAACGCAGTTCCGCATTGTATTGCATTGCTGTTTAGTCATTCATTATAGGAAGGGTAAAAGACGTTTAAAAGGATTAAATAGCAAATAAATCATTGGGGTAAGAAATAATATTGTGTTACACACAATAATATAGCACATTTCAACGTTTAGATTAGATTTACCTATAAGAAAGTCAACACATTTCAATACCGATTTTTTCTAATTAGGCAATTTTGATTGGTTAATGCACTAATTCTTCACAGCACATTTGAATATTTAGGAATCTTGCCTGGCGTTGATGCGAGTTGATTTGCGTTTTCAACGCACTTTAAATCGTACGTGCGTACAGCGCATTGAAAATGCGCACGAAACGCGAATTCGCAAGACAAGTACGCGAGCGTCAGTGTATTGGTCGTATAAAATTCTGGCCCTTTACGCATTGCGTTAGAACTTTGGCTCAGTGCAGCGTAATCATATATCACAGACCATAAAACTTTTTTCGTGCTCAACTCAAGTGAGCACGCAATTTCAACTGCTCATAAAAACTAAAATAGCGAGATACAAATAAGTTTCTTGCTTTAAGCCTCTCAGATGTTGTATTTATCATGCTTATAAATGTTAAAATGCCATAACTGTTGGCATTTTAACATTTATGAGCATGATAAATTTCGTGCTCAGTTAAGTTGAGCATGAAAAAAGTTTTATAACCTTAAGGCCAGCCTTAAGCAGAGTACAAAGACACGCAAGAACCAAAGTTGACTGCCAGGACACATATGCAAGTCAATCAACAACATAGAGAGAGAGAGAGAGAGAGAGAGAGAGAGAGAGAGAGAGAGAGAGAGAGAGCAAAATGGTTGCCAAACTAGAAAAGACACAAACCAGTACATAAAACATACCTAAATACAAAACCCCCAACGCAATGAAAGTAACGAAATATTACTTAGAAATAGCAAACCACCACCTTATAATTAATTGACTGTAGCGCTTTTGAGTATCGATACTGTCTCAGTGAGATAAGAGAGTACTTGATATTTATTATATACCTATAGCTGATACCACATTAGAACTGTCTGTTTTCTGGCCGCCGGATCAACGAACTGAGGTTTTCTGAATCCATATTACTACCCTTTAAAACGAGGCTAACGTCGGTTACCTGCTTTTGCGGCGACCTTACGTAAAGTGAATTGCAAGCATGGAACCAGAGACGGAAAACATGTTGACGTGACGTCAAGAAATGTAACGTTATGTTAAACGTTCCCGCAATTTTTCGGGATAAAAGACCAAAACAGGTTTTAAAATAAGAAAGAATGTCAGAAAAAAAGCATATAATAAACATATTATCATAATATACTCCTCAAAATAATTAAAGGACCAAGATTTTAGAACTCGAGTATAATTAGCTCAAACATTTAAATTCTGTAAAACTTGGCTCAAAACTTTCTATTCTTTATTCCCATAAATCAAGAATTATTATTAGTGATTCCCATGCCTAATTCTGCCACAATTGTGTCTCGAATGCACATACCCTCAAAAACACACTTTCAAAAGGCAGTGGGTGGGGTAAAGAAATTCTTCTGTGGTCATTCGAGCAGAATGAAAGTGACACCAAATTAAACTTGGTTCTAAACAATTCAGCTTACATGCAAAAATAATCTTCAAACAGTTCCAATATACTGGGAAGCAATCATTTTCATCTCTGACAATGGTGTTTTGACATTGTTTTGTTTTCTGAAAACAATGTGTGTACTTGGCCATCAAGAACCAGATTTTCAATCGTCATTCTTTGCCTTTGAGTGTTAGAAAATTGCCCCGACGAATTGTTTAAAGATTGTCACAGACAAACGCCAAAACCAGTCGTCTGAATCTATAGTATGGCCATTACGCCACAGCCAAACGGGGCAATTTTTTCTCACAGGAAGAGGTGGGTGGTAACGGAGGGATCAAAACACCATAAATTTTTGCGAAAACAGAGGTTTCTGCATCTGAAAGCAATATTTATTCATTTCATGCAGTTATGTGGTCCATGGGTTACACACAAAAAATGACATTCCAATACATTTAGGTCAAGTTTTAAAATGACAAAAAAATCCTTGTTAGTAATATTTTCTACCACTTTCTTTTTTCTGTTTCACTTGGCGATAAGGCGCCAAAGATGTCCGAAAAATTTAGGCTAGATCGTAAAATTGGTTTTCGAAATACGTTCTAGACAAAATGCATCACTGTCATAATTGATAGTTTTGGTCCTTCAATTATTTTGAGGAGTATAGTTACTTGATCTAACCAATAACCACAATGATGAAAAACTTTTAATATTTTTATCTCAAGGTCAGTCATCAGCTTACATATACGGTTGTGCATATTTTATCAAAAACGTTTAATGGAGTGTACTAGCTTTGCTAAAAATAAGGCAGAGGTTTTTGCACAAAGCCATATTACCAAAACCTGCCAGAGGGCATGAGGACTTCATGAGCAGGGTTTTTAGCTCAAAACCCGCCAGAGGGACTGGATTTCTGGACAAAACTTTTTGGCCTAAATCCCCAGCTTTTATATTATACTGACGTCAACTAAAAACGCCTCACTCATTATCACTGATTTCTTAGTGATGATGTGCTAAAATGAACAGTCACGTACTGCGTCTTTATGTAGAATTTGGGCGATGTTGGAAAATAACTTTAATTTGATATGCAGGTGACGCTGACGTCATACGGGCTCAACGTACACGTGACGGCATTATGCTTCAATCGCTTATGATTTCAGTTTGAATTTGCACCCAGTTTGTGCCGTTAATGTTTTGCTAAACAATGAACAAATTTTGGATCATTCTTCCAAACAGTTGTGCTTGCGAGTAATAACTTTATGAAATTATGACGTCATATTAAAGACAAAAGGAAGGTCCGTTTACGAAACTTGCCAGCATTCTCGTTTTGCTTTAAGTGATGGAAAAAATGATAAAGCAGTACCTTAGGTAATGTACACAGAATATGTCTACATAAAATTACGTTATTTAAGATGAGCTGTAACGCCCAATGGCTAGTCGTTGGTCTACGTTTAACGTCATCCAAAACGGCCGCCTGGAACACGTGCCAGATTGCGTTTCCTCAGCAATCGTCGCTGGTTAAAGACTTCAGACTTTTACAAATGATTCGTAGCAATATTTTCACCCACTTTGCAAAGTCATGACGTTTAAGTTTTACTGAAATGCATGGCAAAAAGGAGGCTGGGGTAAGTTATTTCGCTCAGCAGACGCATACAAACATTGTCTGAACATTACAAACGCATTTTTGGTAAAATAGAGACTGTTTTACAATGGTAAAACACGTTTTTCTTGACAACGGATTGCGTCTTAACACAAAGCAAATAAGCTAAAATCTTGTGTCACACGAGACTGGTGACCCCTAACTCAAACCGAGGTCGTTTTCTCAGCCTTAAATATTCTTTCAGCAATTCTGTTTTCATGAGATACGCTTGACTGATAAGATGGTTTGATGCACTAAAATTTATAACTTTAGTCTGATTAGTCTAAGAGATATTAATGTTTAGTTTTAGATGAGGCGTTTTTCTTGACGTCAGTATATATGTATACGCTTGTATACTGTGTAGCCTATATATCTTTTTATTTCAGCAAGCTTTCCAGTATGAGAACTGTGTTGTGTGGGATTATAATACTTTGTCTACTCACTATCATCCATGTTGACAACATGAAAACGGAAGCTGCTAAAGTAACATCATGGAACAGCGTCAAAAAGTTGATGGTTGCGCGGTGTTGTGCTAAATTCTGTAAAAAAGACGACGTGTGTGCACCAAATCCAAGAAACATTAGGGGATGTAAATGTTTCACGCGCGACAAACGATTTAAGGAAGGTGGAACATGGGAAGCATATCCGTAGTTGAGTTACATGATATATTTGAGCAGTTTCGAGATTTGCAAATATTGGTTGAGAAATAAGACATTCAGCTTTGATTGCGCACTCTTACATGTATCTAGAAGTCTGACTGACCCAGCCAACTACAGCCCATATATGTACACCCGCGCAATAACATGTGTTTGTCAAGGATTTTAAAAAATGTCAAAACAGCAACTAGCCCAAAACATTTTGATATGTAGTGCGTCTAGGTCATGATTATTATCTGTTAAAATATATTTTGGCATGTACTTGTGCTCTGTGTTTTTTTTTCTCTGTCCAAATATTTAATTTTGGCAAAACCTTTCCTTTTTTATCATATTTTGTGGCTAATTCATATTACCATATTAACGGTAAAGGTGAAATAAATACATGTACATAAATCTCTTATTGTTCAAATAAGCAAATTAGAATACATTGATGACAACTCACTTTCGTCTATTGACCTCATAGAGTGTACATAATTGCCCTCTAGGGTAAAGAAGGGTTAAGTCAGACGGTCAGCTTAATTCGGACAGCGACTTTTAATGCTTCATGTTTTAATTATTGGAATACAAAATCAATTATCTAAGCAATCAGTGAAAATCCTGATAAGACGGCTCATAAGGAGCAGTCTCATCCGGATTCCAGTGTTTGGAAATGTATGTCCGAATTTACCTGATGTCCGAAGCTACCCGATTTTACCTTAATGCACAATTCCGTCAGAGGGTGGGGTCCTGACAACGTTTTTAATTTTTAATTTTTTGTTTTGTTTTGTTTGTTTTTTTGTCATCAACATATTTTTCACAAAGGGCCATGCGAACCTCCCTCGAGAAAGAAATGGACCCTTTTTTAGATGGGGGTCCGTAACAGTATTCCAAAGGAAATCTATAGTAACTTGTGATTTGCAGATGGGAGGGCGTCCGGTTCCCTCCCAACTCTAAATCCGAGCATGATGTACATGACTCTTTCCTGAAATGCTGCCTTCTGCTTAATTAAACATCGTTGATATTGCCAGATTATGTATGCCCTAAGATGATGCCTTTCGATTGTGAGTGGACTCTTTCTACACTAATACTATATCTTATCATGATACAGTGTGTCCGATCATTGGGGGAAGTCCGCAACAATTCGAGAATCAAATCATGGCTCGGGTGTATGTAAGGAGCATTACGCGTAGTACTATGCACCATGAAGCTCCATTTGTTAGCAGGTGTCATATAATATTTTGACCCGACTAAAAAGTGACCCGCGGGTCAAAATATTACTGTAATATTTTGACCCCTCCTACAATATTTTGATCCCCCTACTAACTTTTTAAAAAGGAGGAGTGATGAAATATATGTAGTAATGGTTGATTTATCATAACGGCATAGAAACAATATTCCAAAATTGTTTCGTCAAATTTTACTAAATTTGGAGAGGGGGGGGGGTGGCAAAATATTATACCATACTTTATTGACCCCCCAACAAGCCCATAAAAAAGAAATGTCAACCACAGAATAGTATTTTCTGTGATATGTAAATGTTTTGTACGTTGAAGCTAAGTTGTCACTGGATTCCATTTGCAAAATACTGTTCTTGAATATTTGTTGGAGGGGGGCCAATATATTATACCAAGAAGATTATTACAAGAACGTCGCACAAAACATAAATTGGTAATATTCTACAAAATCCTCAATAATCTAACTCCTCCTTACCTGCAGGATTTTGTGCCACCACTTGTTCAAGAGGCTAATACCTACAGACTCAGAAATTCAAGCGATATCCGTACAATTCACGCTAACACCAACTTGTATTATAACTCTTTTTATCCCTCCACAATACGAGACTAGAATAACCTACCCCAAGAAATTTAAGAGTCCAGTTCAGTTGCATCATTTAAATACCAACTCAACAAAGACACACAGAGGCGTGCACCACCAAAATTCTTTTCTGCTGAATCAAGACTAGGTCAAATACTTCATGCAAGAATACGAATGGCATATAGCTCGCTCAATTCTGATCTTTATCGAAAAATAATGTTTCCAGTCCTTCTTGTGCCTGTTGGGGGTTTGAAAGTGCTCACCACTTTTTCTTCATATGCCCAAATTACAATGTAACACGAGAAAGGTACTTAAAAGCCCTTCTTAGACATCATACAACTCATGAATTACTTTTTGGCAAGGATACATTCCTTAAAGTACAGGACTACATATTAAAGTCTAAAAGATTTGTTCATTGAGTTGATACGTACTGAGTTGATACGTACTGGCATACTGCTTTGCTATCCACTTCACTTCTATATAACATTATACAATTGATGCATTCTTTTGAGGTTGACATCAGGGTTTGTCAACCCAAGAACAGTGATGTTCACCGAGGCAAAGCCGAGGTGAACATCACTTTCAAGGGTTGACACATCCTGATATTAACCAAAAAAGAATGCACCAATTGTTTTGTTATATGACACTGTCTCTCTTTTCTTAGTTTTATTCAAAGTATTTCATATCATAAATTCACTCAAGTCAGATGTTCTTAGGAAGATTATTTCAACAATATACTTCCCGAATTTCTGCAACTCTAATGGGATAAGCAAAATAATTGCATTTAAACCCATATATGCCTAGCGTCTTTTTTGTGGGACATAGGCAAATAGTGCAGACCCAGATCAGACACCACAGAATGCGGCGTCAGGTTAGCGTCTCCACTTTTTGCTTGCATAATTTTCTATTAAAACTTGAATAAAAATGAAAAATACCACCTAACATCCCTTAAATATATATGGATTGTTCCAATTGATAATGGTGGGAAATTCGATTCGGCAAAAATGGGTTAAATGCTGTTCTAATAAAATGTCAACACATTTTACCTGTGAAATACGAGGGCTGTTCAAATATGAATGCAAGTAGCTCCATTACTTTCTTCACATATATGCTACGACAAAATGGTAAACGTTTCTGTAAAGGAATATCCGTCACCTTTAAACTGGCACCAGACATAACGAAAAATACAGTATACTTATCGAGTTATAGCCCTTTGAATGAGGGTCACATTAGTATACTAACAAACTCAATGCTTCGAACATATATCAGTGTTAAAGATGAGCGTATAATTCTTCGATAAATAGGTGAAATTTCTTGAAATTTTAATGGAAGCATCCCCATATTCTCACATAATGATTCTGCGAAAGTTGCGAAAATCCGACATGCTTTTGTTAAATTACAACGACTTGTTTTCACTAAAGTCTTCTTATGTTTGCAAATAAATGGTAAACAAAACACCACCTTTCAGTTTTAAGTTAAACTAATCTATAACAAAATGCACGAAGCAACATTTAAACTAGTTTTAACTCAAAGACAATATATTGATCGCTCATACTGAGTTGTTGCAACAAATTAATGATGGATAGTGGGTAATTTTCAAACGCTGAAAAGCATTTTTATTAAGTCAAAATTGCCTTAAGGGAAGGGGCTATAGAATTTATACTTAATTTATTGTCATAACATTGCGGCTTTATTCTAAATTTGAACGTAAACTTTAAGTTTGACCACTATAGGCATTATTTACAATAAAAATACCCATCTGGTCCTGAGGACTAGACAGATTGAACATATTTTAAATAATGTAAACACGTCATTGAGAAGCAGAAAAATGCTTGAAAAAGGATATAAAATATGATAACTTTGAAAATAGAGGACGGCCCGTTTTGATAACTCCCTTATGACATATTTTGCATGTTTTCAGCAAGACGCAAAGAAAACGACACAGCGATGTTCATTATTCCATCACCAGTAGATATCTCAAAATGACGTTTATCATATTATTATTGACATCACAAACGTGCCTGTTTACTTGAGGTTGAAACAGGATTATATAAACTTTTTTCCTGCAAGCAACTTTAGGATTGTTACTTAAACTTGCATCTAAAATTTGGTGTCATTTTGTCTAAAACTTACAAAGATGTGACACCTAATCAGCACATGTACCAAAACGTGCATTTTAATTTGCTTCATAAAAACTTCAGTATACAGGAATGACCTTTATATAAGGGTCTGTAACTCGAGAAATATAGTGAGTGTTTTATTATGTTTGGTGCCATTTTAAAGGCGACAAATAGTTCTTTCCAGACAGGTATACCATTTTGTCGTTGCTCTTATGTGAGGAAAGTTATAAAGCTACTTGCATTCATACTTGAACAGCCCTCGTATACATAAGAAATCAGTCAGTGTTGCAATATCTATTTTTAACTCTCTATCAACAGTTACAAAAGTAATGTCATATGGGCTAGATTTAGGAAAATCTATTTTTAGCTCTCTGTCATCACTGACATAAACAATCACTGTTTGACATCAAGATCCGTCACAACCAGTGCAAGCTAGTTTCAGCCAATCAGAGGAGGTCTTTTATAGGAGTCATATAAAAAGATAAGATATGCCCTATTTACGGTAAAACAATCCAAAGACTCATCTTGCTAGAAGTAGATAAATACACATGATAGGTTCTCGGTCAACAGCTCTTCCTGTCTCTCTCTCTCTCTGTCTCTCTCTGTTTTTTTCTCTATAATGAAATATGCATGTATTAAGTATTACTTTATAACTTTCTTAGCGCGAGTCTCTTTGAAGCTTTATATTAAGCTATTCACACATATTGTAAAAATTATACCTGAAACAGGAAATGACTTTCATATAAGCGTTTAGCTTACTGTCAAATCCTGTATCCATTGACAATGTATATATTGCATGAATGTAGAATATTTCAATAAAATATTGTTTAACACTTTTGCTGCCAAGAATCTCAAAAAACCCAATATCTCAGTGCCGAGCATGTTTCAAGAACTTTTATTTGAACCAAAATAAAAAAAAGATAGTCACGTGACCTTTGGCTGCCATTTTGGAAGCCATGTTGAAAATATGAAAAATGCTTATCAACAACTATTTCTTGCAAAAAACATCCATCTACATCAAGTATAAAAATTCATAATTTAATTTGATGTATAGTTTCATCAGAAAAAAACCAAAATATAGCAGTTGAAGGGCTTAATATGTCCTATGTGTCATCCGCAGAGAGATGTTTTCGATATTTTTTTATTTCCGTGAAATCTAATGACATTACAAACATTTTTGTAAAAATGCATTCTTGTACAGAAAATTGTGTCGACCTTCATATACGATATTCTTATGTCCCCTCAACATTTGAAAATAAAGATGAACTATTTGCGTTCCCTATAATGGTTGAAAATAGACAGCTATAATCTGTGCCTTTAAATATTGATTGAGGTCGCGCGTTTGGCAGTGAACGGTAAATTCGACTACAGTCGCGTTTGGCAGCGAAAGTGTTAAAACTAATATATTATACTATAATATTTGAGCCCCACCCACCCAAACTAAATTTGAACTATCAACATTGATATTGTGTCACCAAAGACCTATAAATGGTCGAAATGATAAAGCAAAGCTGTAATTTGATTCTGCTTTGAAGTAGTCGTTCCTTTATATCATTGAGGGGGAGGGGGTCAATATATTATACCATAATATATTGACCCCCATCCCATTAAAAAGAAATGTCAACCACGGAATAGTATTGTCTGTGATATGTAAATGTTTTGTGTCTTGAAGCTAAGTTGTCACTGGATTCCATTTACAAGATACCGTCCTTGAATATCTGTTGAAGGAGGGAGGGGGGTCAGTGTATTATACCATAATATTTTGACCCCCCCCCCCCCCACCTCCACCAACACGAACTTAACTTGAACTATCAACATTGATATTGTGTCACCAAAGATCTATAAATGGTCGAAATGATAAAGCAAAGCTGTAATTGGATTAAGCTAATAAAACTATTTACAACAACATCTGCATGTGACAACGCACTCCAGAGAACCTTGTGTCTACTCAATGGTTGGCCACCCCATCGAGCGTGCAGTTATCCCAAACTCTCAAGAGCACACAGACGCCACAAGCAAATTCACAATCCAATTAATCTCAAGTGAATTCACAACACAATGTCAAATATTAACTAATCATATATACACATTATGAATCTTATTCACAAAAGGGTCAACTGTCACTCCACTGCATATTCTTCCCATTAAGTTAACACATACATGCCTCCCTACATATTGCAGAGACAGACATATGCATGCCAAGCTTTTCCAATGGAGCACATCATGAAACAGTCCAATGCCTACAAAATGGTTGATCAGACCATAAAGCAGACAATGACTTTGAAGACCCCATTTTGCATAACTGATCAGACCACAAAGCAGACAATGACTTTGAAGACGCCACTTTGTATAAAATCTCATATACCCAAAATCAAAAACATGCACCACACAAATAATAATTCCATTCTCCGTCCATCAAGTAATACAGTCAATATACAACATTGTTCATCTTCACTCCTCCACGGCTAGTCTATCTGAATTGGATCATCCTGCTCCCAAGTTCCATGGTAAAATACAAAGTTGTTATCCTCCTGTCCGTAACATTCAGTTGGTTCCTCCATAGAAGAATATTTCAACTGAATATTGTTTTCTGCTTGCAAGTTCCATATTATGGTGTCGTCTAAATTTTGTTCAAAATAGTACATGAGTATGATCAGGAAATACCACAATAACAAACTGCAGACAATTTTGCCCAAAAGTTTAATTGCTTTGCTGAATGTTGTATAGATTATCTATAACTGTATAATATTAATTTTCTTTTTAGGAATAATTGACTGGTAAGTCCCAAATGTATAAAATCTAAAGTTTATTAGCTGTTGTTTTCAAACGTTTTCTATGCATTAATGTCATCAATTGTTTGACATTTAAAGGTCACCTTTTCAAAGCTGACAACAAAATCTTGATTTGACCTATTATCTGTTATCACTTTGGAAGCTGGTTGGATTTTAAAGGTCAACATGTTCCATGTAAACCTGATGATACTTGATGTGAAAAGGTCCCATACTGTATTCCTTCTCATACATCTCAAAGTTATAAACATCCTTTTAATCAGTCTTTACAGTGCATATTTTTGTACACATCATCGTTAGCATATTTTTTTAACTTCACCAGCCACCAAACTTCATATTAAATGACTGGACTTACACACATTATCAATAACTATTTACATATCTTCATATCATCATATCTTCACCATGGCACTACCATGGACTCATAGTCAAGTTTCGTGTACACTTTAGGTCTCTATGTTATTCATGGCCATCTCTATCTCAAAATACATCTTATTTCTTCATATTCTCCAGCGAAGCCAATAGCACCTTCGCTGCCTTCTGGTCTGGTGCGGAAGTAGGTTACCTTCCTGATTTGCTCCTAACAATCTCGTCATGTTCAGACGACACCAATCCATTCTCAACAACTGACAAGGAACTCGTCACAACATTCTTATCCCCACAACAATCAGCTAACCTCTAACCAAAACATACATTCACCTTTCATTAAAGCATCTCTTATACATGAAAAGCAGTATCAATATAAAAACGCATGAGCAAAAAACAAATCACAACAAATGACCAAATAGAAGTTTACCTACTGTGCTCATCTACCTTCCTATAAGTGTGCACATAATCGATAAAAGCAGGCATGGTAATCACTCTTAAATTCGTTAAGTCATTTAAAATCTCAATTGTAGTCAAATTAGGGAAATTAGATGTAACATTTTCCCATAGAGAAAAGTGTGTTATATTTCTAAATTTCAAAAGTGAACCCTAAGCATCCCGAATATGACCTTTAACTTTTTCTCACAACATAGGGATAAACATAAATAACCATTTGCAGCCCCACAAGTCATTATCGATCTACCACATTAAGGGGTGGATACAACTCCACTTTGAATGCGTAACTTATCATGACAAACAATGGTAAATTACAACCATCAGAAGTTCCAATAATCCACACACCTAAGTGTACAAACTCTAGAACTGACAATCGAGGGTTCAGATAAATTATGATCCCATGCATTACAAAACAAGAGGTACAGCTAATTGATACACAAAAATAAACAAGAATGCTTGACCATGTTGTAACCGCTGTTACAAAAACACCAAATAAAATCCATAAAATGGTAGCATAAACCACCTATCTAGCAACTTGCAAGTAAAGTAACTCTAACAAACTAAATTTTGATCTAACAAAAATAAAGACCAAATCACTGTTGTGAATCCTTCCTTTAAAAATCCATCTCCTCAATAAAAAAAATACAAAATAAAAAAAATATATTTATTTATCAATTTTATAAAAAACCCAGAAATCCATCAGACAATGAAGCAGTGTAAATATCAGAATCTCCCATGGGTTAGGGAAACACACAACATCCTTACAACTCAAAATTCATTCACACATAGACCACAGTCTGATTCACTATGATGACCTCATAAAAACAACGAAATGACATTTAATTGTATACAATACTAAAAAATATCCCTGCTGCATGGTTTAAATACTCAAACACCTTATTAATTACAAAACCATTCAAATTCTGATTAACACAAACATGATGCAAGCTCCACCAAAATGCCAAAGTCTTAATCATCATTCAGATACATACCAAACGGTACCACAAATAAAAATAAAAGGGGAGAAGGGCAAAGCACTTCTATAACCACCCCAAACGCCATATACATTATGACAAACACCAGAACCATGACAAAGACACTCACAATCCACAGAACCAACATCATATTTTACACTCATTTAACCTTCAACATTTTAAGAAACCTTTCAAAATTAGCTTGTCTTTAAAAATATAAAAATAATTATAATTTACACTCTCAAATAAATTTCAAACATGAATTAAAACTATAGCGTTTAAACTAAAACTTAATAATAGATAATGAAAACCCAGTCAATTTCAGTTAGATAAACATAAAGCAAAACTCTACTTAAATGTCAACGTCTTCATCATAATTCAGAAACGTACCACATGGTACCACAAATAAAAAATAAAGGGGAGAAGAATAACTCTTCCATAACACCCCACGTCATCTACAAGATGACAAAACATCTGAATTAGACCTGAAGACACTCCAACATCATAGAATTACTATTCAATTTAAACTCTTCAAAAATAATTAAGCCTTGTCCCTAATTTTCATAAAATTATAATCTTTCTCCCATAAATTTTCAGTTTAAATAAAAACAAAGAAATAAAAAATAAACAAAAAAAAACAGTTTTCGAATCTACACTAAAATCGATGAGCAAAAGTGTGTCTCAAACAATAAGCCAACAGAGTGCCAAGTTTCATTTGAATTACCCAATCTCTGAAACACTTTGAATTATAATCAAAACATTGCACAGACTGTGAGATAGCCTGATTATTAAATGCAAATGTGACCTCGGTTATTTCCCCAGTCAAATGCTGATACACATTTTGGACACCTGCATCATTCAAACCTTCCATAGTAATTAATTTTAAATATAGTTAGCTGACTGTTACTTAAATAAGAATAAAATGACAAGTCCTACCGTGTCAACTAAATTCCACCAATCACTATTTAACTATTTCTTCAATCACAATCTGTTCATGTTCTTCTCTTTTCTTCACAATTTGTCCACAAAAACAAAGTTCGATATCCTGGTCTAGTAGGCACTTAAAACGTCCCAGATGTAAGGTAGTAGCTGATTCTAATCTTCAAGTTCGCGTTGTGTTTTCAAAGTCTCTTTAGAATTTCTAAGTCTTGTAAATTTAAGTAAAAACTTTCACAATTTTATAATTTTTTTAAATCTTCTTAAGTCCAACTAAAATACCTCCAGAAACTATCTATAACCCAAAGTTCGTAAATCTCCCCAAAGTCTAACCAAAGTCTAACCAAAGTCTGAAGCTCTGCCACTGGGTTTCATCTTATATACCATGAAGTCACGTGATAGAAGCTGACCACAGCGCCACCTAATGACATCATCACTAACCAATCATATTACAAGTTTACTTTATAGCGCCTATAAGCTTCCATTTATATCAACCAATCAGAAGATACAAAAGTGACTTATAGTCACACCAGTTGCGCAATTCCCCAAAGGTCATATGATTAAATGTATTGCGCAATCCTGCCAATCAATGTCAGAATTGACACAATCTCTTAGGCTTATGTAATTTTACTAAACTAAGTAACATCTGTCATCATGACCTTTTCGAAGTGGTAAAACATCCCATCAGAATTGACAGGCTTATAAATATGACATTTGACAAACAATAACAAACTGGTGTCAGAATTCCCTATAAAAACATAAACATGTCAATCACAGATATCAACACCGCACCTGGCTGAACACCTGCGTCCTACCCAAACCAAGCATTCACAAATATTGTAAATACCCACAGGCAATTCACAATTATTATGAACCCTCACATGATTGGAATACTAGAATGGACACAAAGTAATGCAAGCAATAACAAAACAAAGACAAATACAGAACTCCCACAAACAATGGAAAGTACATTAAACAATAGATCAACAGCTATAAAACCTCAGTCTTAGAACGGACAGTCACCGGGGGGGGGGGGGGGGGGGGGGGCTTAAATTTCTTTTACTAGGGCTAAATATTCGACCTAGATTCTGTTGTTGGTAAAACACAAAACTGTTTAGCTCGCATGGACGCTTCCTGACTTATGCAATGTATCATCGCAGAGAAACAATATGTAAATGGTTAGGCAAATGTCTAACATGGCATTTTAGCTGCAGCTATAGCTACTAGAAATGTTCGAGAGATTTACCCTTTTGTATTCTGATGGGTTTGCATACGTATTAATACATTGAGGATGTGATTGTCCATTAATATATGTTTAGGGGTCACAGGTGGATATGTTGCAAATAATTAAATATGCTCTTTAGTCCTTTATGATTGTATTTACTTAAGCAAACAATGCAGGCCCTGATGAAATGCTGCATGTTGCGTCATTTCATCTGGCTCTTCACTTTTTGCCAAAGTACCCCTTTTAGAGGTTTCTGGTATACAAAAGGTTAACTGTACAGCGTTTTGCTTCGGTTGGGACATCTGCTCGTTTGTTCATCTGATTAGCTCACTAAGGAAACGTCGCAAAATCCTTCCTAAAATAGAATAATGAAGAAACGATTCAAATGTCATGAATAGATGAACTGTATAGTTTCCAGCCATTCAAGTAAATGAACCATACTATCCACCGATTTATATGAACTGGCAATGTACATGGCACCATCATATTAAGCACATTAACGCAGAATACACGTTATGCAAAGCGGAATTTCATTCTAGACAGAAAATCCATACAATCTACTTATACCTAGTTCATTAGATCCCTTCTCGAATATGCTGGTGGTGTTTGGGACAGTTGCTCACAGTATGAATCCAACGATCTTGAAAAATTATGAAAATAAAGCGTCTGACATTGTGACGGGTGCTACTAATAATGGACAATAAATCCTTTGTATTATGATGGGTTCTTCGACCTAATAATGAACAATAAACTTGGGGTGGTGCATTGTAAATATCTATGGATGTCAGGTTATAATTTAAAAAAAAATGTATTCTTTTGTCTGAAGATCTTTTTCACCTTTACAAAGAGTGTAGACCCTCATAAAATGCAGCATTATGTTCCATTTCATCTGAGCCTTCATTGTTTGATAATGTTTCCCGAAAACAAAGCGTTATTGATCTTCTTACTCTCTCATCGCGACGAAACAACACAAGCCGATACTCTTTTATAAAATGAAACATAATTTGTGTTCACCTTACTTTGCTAGCTTAATTCCAAATAACGTAGTAGACATATCAAGGCACACTCATAGAAATGTTCAATCTCGTAGACTGTACATGAAAATTTACAGCTATACTTCCAATCGTTTCATCCATCTGTTATCAAAGCATGGTACATGTATACCTTCCAGAAGCAACAAAGGATTTGAACTTCATGGAATCCTTTACCAGTCGATTATATTCTGATATAAAAAGTCCACCTCAAAAACTATACTTTGTAGGAAATTGTCTCGCACAAATATATTATACAAGACTGAGAACAGGTGGCTTCAACATGCATTGTTAAAGCTGAGCCTGGTAAAGTAGATATTTAAAGACGCAAACCTGGTATTCTATTTATCAGTTTACTCATTGTTTCACATTTCAAACTAGCGATTATGACGTAATGTTCGATTTTTGTGTTGATTCAGCTTCATTAGCGGCGTCATTCAAAAAGTGCAACGTCATCATGACCTGATAAAGGCACATGCCATGAGATAGACAAAGTTTATTAGGCAAGGTGCAACAATGCAGTTTATATGAGAGGTAACTGATAGATTTTAACATGCAGCCCCTTATATACAAAATGTTCAACTACACTTATTGTAACAATATGCATGACTTAGTCTGTCGGAATAAATAAAAGGTTGTATAAAGATATAGAAGGCGAATATATCACATCTCTAAAGAATAGAGAACAAACTTGCTAATGAGAAGGAGGTAATCCACTGATCCGGCCATTTGTGCCAGGGTAGAGACCTGTGCTCTTTCTGAACCTAATGAATGTTAAAGAAAGATGATAACAGCGGTCCAAGTTGCCCACCAAACGATTGCATTTTTTCTGCCATAAATAAATATATAAACGTCTGCCACTTTACTAAATACTTTCGCGGTAATGCATAATTGGATCAAAATATACCTTATGATTGAGTTTCTCTAAAGAAGCATGTTTTTGATTTTTTGGTGTTTGTAGCATGGACACTGTTCGAGTTAGATTGCTTGTGCCAGGGGCACTATAAAGTTTTTAACAGCTTTAGCTTATATGTAGTAATAGACTTTTCGCTTACTGTAAAGGCGGCAACTTTGAAATTAATAACTGGGCGTGGTTAGGCTATTTCATCTGCTAAAGAAGGGAAATCAGGGAAAAGAGATAATACAATTTTTGGGCCGCGCAAACGTGCATGAATTTCATGAAAACCCTAACCGTATACAAACTGAACTCACATTTATTAACCCTTAAATACATAATCACAAAATTAATGTATGTTTTTGTCGTCCACTAAAATATTTGAAGCCTCATAGGCAAACACTGTGGACCCAGATCAGACTGCTCCTGTAGGAGCAGTCTGATCTGGGTTCACAATGTTTGCCTCTATGCTTATGTTAAAAATACATTTTCAGATGCAGTTATTTTGCTGGCGTTTTAAGGACTAAATCATGTGTTTTCCGTCTATACTGAGAAAATGGCGCAAGATGATACAGTTACTTTTGAATAAAACAACGCCTCATTTTCCGCTTTTACAATTTACCTATGTTTAAAGTTGACCAGTCCTAATTACGCATTCATGAGGCGCCGCCTTTACAGTAAGCGAAAAGTCAAAGAATAAATTCCAAATAATGCTAGTCTGTAAAAGATCAGAAAACGTTTTGCATTCCAGTGTCTAGATAATGTTACAATGTAGCTCGTATACCATGTGGTTTCAGAGTTATGAGCATTTTCATTAGAATACCTAGACAGGCCAAAATGAAGCTCGGCAAAGCCTCGCCACCGCTTTGCATACCAGTGACTGGACAATTTAGAAATAATGAGGTATGCAAGATTAGTGAAATTCAACCATGAGGTATATTTTGACCCAACTATGCGATATTATGCAGGAATTGGCCAGTTTACATTGCAGACATTGCTTCTGGCACTGGATACTGATTAATCTACGTTCACCACGGGTCGTGCACATTACTGTCAGTTAACTATGTTTTCAAACAGTATTACTTGACTTTTCGCTTACTGTAAAGGCAGCAACTTTAATATTCATATCTTGGTGTGGTTCGGCTATTTCATCTGCTAAGGAAGGGAAATCAGGTTGTATTTATAATTTGGTAAAGGGTTAATAAGCTTTTTGGGCCGCGCAAACGTGCGTGAATTTCATGAAAATCCTAACCGTATACACACTGAACTCACATTTATTAACCCTTAAAGCGCATAACACAAAATGTATGTTTTTGTCGTCCACTAGAATATTTGAAGCCTCATAGACAAACAGTAGGAGCAGTCTGATCTGGGTTCACAATGTTTGCCTCTATGCTTATATTAAATATACATTTTCAGATGCAGTTATTTTGCTGGCATTTTAAGGACTTAATCATGTGTTTTCAGTCTATACTGAGATAATGGCGCAATATGATACAGTTACTTTTGAATAAAACAACGCCTCATTTTCCGCTTTTACAATGTACCTATGTTTAAAGTTGACCAGTCCTAATTACGCATTCATGAGGCGCCGCCTTTACAGTAAGCGAAAAGTCAAAGACTATATTCCAAATAATGCTAGTCTGTAAAAGATCAGAAACCGTTTTGCATTCCAGTGTCTAGACAATGTTACAATGTAGCTCGTATACCATGTGGTTTCAGAGTTTTGACCGTTTTCACTAGGATACCTAGACAGGCCAAAATGAAGCTTGGCAAAGCCTCGCCACCGCTTTGCATATCAATTACTGGACAATTTAAAAATAATTAGGCATGCGAAATTAGTGAAATTCAACCATGAGGTATATAATGATATTTTGATCCAACTTTGCATTATTCTGCAGGGAATGAGCAATTTGCTTTACAGACTTTGCTTCTGGCACTGGATACTGATTAATCTACGTTCACCAAGGGTCGTGCACATTACTGTCAGTCAAACAGTATGCCCCAAATATGATGTGATTAAAATGAGCCACAGAAAGGAACAGGAAACATAGAGGATCTTACATGTGTGCTCATGTTTTATTTTCCGCAACGAGTTTAATAAATTCAATAATACAAGAGTACGAATGTTAGATTCTATTTATCATATGGCATTAAGATCACTTTGAAGTCTCATTTCTGGCGCAAAAACGTCATAAATTTGTTATTATGTACGCAACGTTGTTATGGACGTCATAACGTTTCCCCTAAATATATAAACCACTAGTGGTTTATCGATTTTATTGCATGGTGTTATTTCACTCTTAGACGCGACGTCATATGATAAAACAAGTTAAACAAATTGGAAAGTAAACCTAAAACTTAGTAAGGTAATGAGAAGAGTTTTTTTTTTTAAATTAGCCAGCAGGGTGGAAGTGCATGTAAGGCAATAATACCGAACGGAAATTAAATATCGCACATTATCTTGTTAAACGACTTAAGTTGTTAAGTTGATTAACGATATAATAAGGCTTTTAAATGAAATCGAGGCTTGTCCTTGTTGATTGTTTTGAATCTTTTTATTTTGTTTACATTTTTAATCTTGATAACAAGGGGCATTGTCTCCCTTATGGGGTTCCGTAGCGAACATCATCTTCTTATTTTACACTTTCCAGTATCATATTTACCCTAATGTAACATTTAGTCTTATGTTGATATAGTATATTGAAACATAATATGCATATCTGCGCTTAGCCTTGGAGGGACTGGACTGTGTGTTGTTCTTCGGAGACGCAATTATTGTGATTATTTATTCATCGACTTTGAGACTCAACAAATAGGTAAGGCATTTTTGGTTGCGTGAAAATTTATTTTTGTTGCAAACACGGCGCAGACTAGCCTGTGCTTCTGCACAGACTGATCTGCACCCGTGTAAAAGCATGATACCTCAAATGGCTATACTGAAGTTGACCAGCTTGCATTGGATGTTACCTGATCGCTAACTCCACAGACGGGTTTTCTAAGGACGACGCCTATCTATTGCGACATTTAAGCGATCTGTAGATTTAAAGAAAAGTAGCAATACTGATGGCATCAGAAACAAACAATAGAAATCATCATATTTTCAAAAATCTGGACCTATTTTATCAAATTATAACAGCAAACAGTGTTAGCTGCCCTTAAACAATTTATGTATAACGTTGTGACCATTCTAGCGCCTTCATTAATTTTGTAATTTGATCTGTTCATTTCTTGCAGATAACAAACGCAGCTACAAAAACTTGCCTTGTGTTCTTGATGGTTTCAAAATTCGGCAAGATATGACTGGGGATAGAACTGCCCTTGAGCATCTGAAAAAATCCCGTAGACTTATAATGGGAGATATGTTATGACCACTCTAGCGCCTCCATGTTATATGATCTTCTGCATTCTTGCAGTGAGTTTAAAGTTCGGTCATATCTTATCACTGACTACTATTATTATTTTTTCAAACTTTCACCCAGATCCGACCTCGAACTGTCGAGTGAGCTGCCCCTGAGTGCCTGGAAAATACCCAATAGACTAACAATTTGAGAAATGTCGGGGCCACAATTTTTGTTGTATCTTCTTCATTCTTGCAGGAGACCAGGACATGCATAAAAGTTTAAATGAGTTTGAATTGCGGTCAGATCCCACCACTGCTACGGCTTCCTCAGGTTTTCTCGGCCATTTTACTTGACTTCATTTTAATACTTGCAGATAACCAGAACTGGCATAATATTTTGAGAGTTTGATTTTTGGCCTAATCACTACTAGGCTACAGACTGAAGGATTTAAAAAGTGAGTCGGTTTACTCCAAGGTATAACAAAAAGGTAACGATGGTTTCTTGTTTACTGGAGCGTAAGACATTGATTTCTGCTGTTGAAGGATTGAAAATGCTGTGTTCATAGTAGTAATGAGCTGAAGTATACTGTTCAAAAAAAGAAACTTATTTTTTGAAACGTTGA
This sequence comes from Loripinus fragilis, assembly GCA_964019695.1. Taxonomy (NCBI): domain Eukaryota; kingdom Metazoa; phylum Mollusca; class Bivalvia; order Lucinida; family Lucinidae; genus Loripinus; species Loripinus fragilis. Next base: position 46,588,536 of record OZ026516.1, on the reverse strand, counting down.
TAAACTTATCAAAAATGACACTTATGAGCTTTTTGACACATATATATTACAGGAGTACCAATATCTATGCAACACATTTATTTTTGCATCTTTACGCTTCGCTGATTTCCGTAAAGTGGACAAATAACGAAATCCGATTTTTTCGGTATTATTTCCCTCTAGATAGAAATATGTGCTCAGTGGGCTTCATTGTGTAATTCTCTGCTGCTGTTGTATAAAATATTAATTTTTGATTTTATTGAAGCTATTAAGCTTGGAGCTGTATTAAATCTAAAGATTCTTATTTCCGGTTTCCTGACCTAGTTGATAAAATAAGGGCCAAAATTTGTTTTTAATGACAGAATCTGAATAAGCTATGTAAAACTAACCTTTCAGTGAAAATTTCATGAAAATCGGACAAAAACTAACAAAATTGTGGAATTTTCTTGGAAAAATTGTGAGTAAAAACGTTGTTTGAAGATCAAAGTGACCCCTCGATCTTACTAAGGAAAATCGATATCGCTAATTTTGTAAAGTGTGCGACAACAATACAATTACATATAGTAGCTTTAATATTTTCACTTTATCGTCATTATCTTCTGTACTAAGAAAAATTGTGGTAGTGCATGGTAGAGATAATCTATAAAATGAGCAAACCATATAAAAAGGATGATCAACTAGGAAAAGTAGGAAAGAGGGCAAAGATCAAGAATCGATACAATCAAGTACCACACCTGACCCAGGATACCACATGGCAAAGTGACAAACACACAATTAGACGTCACAAACGAGGGCCAAGAGGTCAGTCCTTTCCAGGCAGGTGACCACAAGGCATCAATAAACAGACGCGCGTGAAAGCAAAACAAAGACAAGACAGAAATAACACAAATGATCCACAAAAGAAGTACCGCCTTGGAAAGACCAGTAAAACTATTTTACTGGAGGGCTTAAACCAGTTTCACGGCGCCATCCTTCATTAAGTACATGAAAACATGATCAAAACTCTCTATTTTAATGTAAAAATTTTGATGGCTGATTTGAAGTGAGACCAGAAGAGCACTAATAATGACTCGTGGTCAGGAGGCCCCAAAACAGATTGAGGCAGTGCAATATATGGTAATAATTAGGGTATGAATATGATATTTATTTCAACTTGTGAGGCGAAAAAATGTATATTTCATTCGTGGCTTCACATTTTGGAATAAATATGAGATGCTTTCTCATGTTTACCTCATCGGGGATGTTTTTAGGTATTCCTAATACATTTTATCGTAATTTTTGGCGTACGTAAGACTTTTGGCACAATTGAAAAACTCAGTATAATTTAGTGCAGATTAATATTCGAAAATGTGCACTTACGGATTCGACATAACAACTTTCCGATTTCTTTTTCGTAACCTATATGTTATATTTACGAAACCTTTACGTTGCTTTGAGTGCATGTGATTAATGCAAACCAGTGTAGTCTTCCAAATCTGAAACCGCTGTCCTTGGAGCTGGGGTAAAGAAAGTACTAAATTCAGCATATATTGACAGTTTTATTACCAAAAGGCCCCTTGCGATCCAATTAAGTCAATGAATACCCACATTTTGTGCTTTTGACCTCTTATAAGAAAATGGCGTTTGGAAATCCGAAGTGGGTTGAGGGAAGTCAACGGTAAAAACAGAGGTAATCAAATTATATGCTATATTTTTACACGTAAAATACAACCGTTTTGTATATTTCATATTATCGCATGTGAAAATATATTTTTTTCAAATATATATTATATTTACTAAATATTTTCTTTGCATTTTATTATTTTTTATATAATAAGCATTAATTAAACACGTTGCATCCGGAAACATACAGGCATAATGGGTATCAGTGTTTGATCTGTCATGCTGGTCAGGAGACAACCTTGGGTTAAGCAAATCCATCAATAATTGTAATTTGCCTGGATCAAAATAAGCAACACAAATTGTAAAAATATAACAAAAAAAACGCCAGATTTCCCAATGTTCATGCTTTATTTATTTGAATTTCGATTTCTGATTGACTTTTTCCCCTTTAACAGATTATTACCACCCTGTAGCGTCAAACATATACAATCTGCTTATAAGAAAACAGCTTTATTATGATCTACACACCTCACGACAAACCTTGTGTAAAATATGAATAGTGCCCGTCATAAGATGTAAGAGTAGATGGTCCTTGTCCTTACATCACACAGTCAAATTGGCAAGTGGGAACATTTGTTTCACCTACAAACCATAGGCAATCGTTGTGCAAAATATTAACACCCTCGGTGGGGTTTACAAGCGGTAGAGCAGATTTTAGGTATATTTGACCTCGATCTTTGACTCAAAGATCATATTGGTGCCCTGTAATCTTCCTGGTAATTCACACAACACAAACTATCATTGTGCGAAATATTAACACCATCGGAGGAAAAATGAGAGAAATTTGCGCTTATCCAACCGTAATATAAATGTTAAATATAGTTGACCTTGACCTTTGAAATCAAGGTCATAGCGATAATCGGAAACTGTGTTGTCATCTACACACAATAATAAATAACTGTGCCAAATATGAACAGTGAATGCCAAATACATTGAGGAAATAGCGTCTCAAGCAATTAACAGGCTGATGGACGTTCAGATGGACAGGCAGACAGACACACGGACTGACGAATGGGACTGATTATAATATACCGGACTTAAAAAAAAACAAAAACGTGGAAATAATTTGCCAAAATTTCACAAAATGACACACATAAAATCACCATTTTAAAAAAGAAGCATTATTTGTGTTGTGTAGTATACTTCAGCCTCTGGCAAGTACATGCGAATTTTATCAAACTCTTCAGCAGCGGAATTGTGTAATATATGTATTTCATTTCAATAAAATGACAATTTTGTATTGTTATACGTTGGCGTAAAGCGAAATCGATTTGAGAGCGATATTTCTGTTATTTTATCAATTTAGATTAAGAGTAGGTGATGCAAAAAAAACACAAGGATACAATTTCAAATATGCAATATACTATGCAAATAATACTATACATTGTTTTTTTTCAGCTATTGGTAAGTTAATTGAGTGTAATTAGACTTTTTCCACTAAAAGTATTATATGATTTTTATATGAACCTAACAAAGTCAAAACTGTCAAAATGCAGTGTACTATACGCATCGCACATTCAATTAGAAAATGCAGCATACATAATTTTGGTTAGTATAGTTCTTCAAAGTATGCTTGAGCATGCTAAAATGTATGATTGGTGATAATAATGCTTATTACATGAATAAATATGCCCACAACAGAGTGTTTTATGTGCAAGAGTGAAAATATTTCTCAAGACGCATTTCTTATTAGTGTAGTATACTTGGGCCTCCACCGATCGTTTGCACATGGTTTTTAACTCTTCAACGGCAGAATTGAAGAGGGCACATATTTTTCTTTAAGAAAATGTGGTTTTTGTCATGTTATACCTTTGAGTAAAACGACGTCGATTTTTAGAGGGATATTTCAGCTCAGTCTGTAGCCTATACATGTAGTAGTAGTATTTAAAGGGGCGTTTCGGATGGCAGAAGGTGAGGAGGAGCGGTCACGCGTGACTGCGCACGACAAATTGGTTTATTTTAGAACAATGGGGTATCGTATAACAATGGGGTATCGTATATAATTTTTATGATTTATATTTTTGATAAAATACACTGACTAAAAATGACGTTTTATGCGATTAAAGCTCAAATTTCTTCCCATAATCACCAATGCTTTGTTGGTGTTTTTAGTTAATGGTAGTTAAATGGCAGCAAATAAACCACTAGCAGTGTAAACTCATAAAGTGCTGTTTTTGCTGTAACATATTGTATTTAAAACAAAGTAAAGTACACGACAGTAATAACAGGTCCTTTAATTTGATAAAATCATATTGCTAGTAATTTGAATTCAATTGCACAATTATATTGGCATTTAAAAATAAGGAACAATTTGATAGGATTTCCCATAATTTCAGAGTAACGAAGTAAATTTTGATATTGCAAGGTAATAATGCAACCGTTATAGAGTTAACGTACATTATTTCGTTGCTAATATATCCTGGGTTTATAAAATCATAGTGCACATCTCCCCGCTGGAGGTCTTTTGGCAGCCCATTGTCTAGTGGTAGTATTGCATTTAGAAATAATCGATTTTAAGTAAGTGACATTATATAACTGTAATCTCATAGTTGTATATTGTTTAAAAGGATACTGGTTGTTTGCTGCTTTTAAATAAATGGTTTTAAGGTAATCAACATTTCAATGAATAAGAATTGGGTATAACTTGGTATTTGCACTTTAGGATTTGAAATTACAATAGGGTAACGTAGTAAACATTGCTGTTACAGGTCAGAGAGGTAACATGTGTCATTTTGCATCTTATATAATGTTATTTCAGAAATTCAAAGTTTACAATATCACTGCTTTGGGAGTGGAGGTATTGTTATATTATGTCATTTGAGCTTTCACCATAACAGACTTTTTATTTGATACTGACGTCAAATTGTTTCTTGCACTGAAATAATTTTGAAGTGAATGTAACCTCTTTAAAATTTTTAGAGTCTACGCTCCAAATACAATATGTCGCCAGTGATATTACCATAACTGATAAAACAGTACATTTTTATGCCAGCTGGAATTCGTGGCACTCAATTTTAACGCCCTAAATAAGTCAAAATGGGTACATCATTTTGTGACGTCTCCATGACTTAAACAGCAAGAAAAAAATGGAAACATCTTCTTTTCTTTAATAGGATACTTTTTATACAATAAAATGTATGTTTGGCATTTTTACCCAAAAATGCATACGGTATTACACAGCGGCTACACTAATTGAAGGTAAGATGTTATTTGAACCAGTGCATGAGATTTCCAACAATGCAATGTGGTATGTGCAACCACCAAAGCCTCAGATCAGCCTGCGCATACGCGCAGTCTGGTCAGAGCCTTTGTTAGTCGCTTGAGTATTTTATTTTGTTAAGCTACTGGCCGAACATCATTTGGAGTTTCTAAGCTTAACCGGAGGCTGCAGAGGCTCGTTCGAGTCTACACTTGTCAAAATGTCAAATTGTTGGAAATCTCATGCGTGACTCATTTATATGGGCATTTAAAGACAAATACTCATGCTTTAATATGTAAAGCTGTGACAGAAGAAACATTTGAGCTACAATTTACCATAGTTTGAGAATAGTTTTCATAACGTTTATAATAAGTGACCTTCTACTGTAGTTTTGCTGCGGTTTCTCATACAAAACAATATAAAACTAATTATTAAGGGCTTTATTTCTTATTCAAGTATTTTGATAGATTAATGCATTATAATTACGTTTTGTGACCCTAGTCAATAACAAGCATATGTAACCTCAGGTCGGCAATTTACAGATGTGTATTGTTTGGTTTGAGTTTGTACGTTTCAGTCAACAGCTATGGCCATGTCTAGACGGTCAGTTTACCAAACCACACTTTTCCTGGGCGAGCTTGACTAAGCGGTTAACCAGTACAACAACCCTTCTTGAATCAACGGACAAATGAGAATGACCATATAAATTATTTCATGATCGATCTCCACGAAAGTATGGGACCCAGCTGGGATCAAACTCACGACACCTGGACCTACCGACTGCGCTACAGGACCCGATACAGATTCGGTAGCATATATTCAAGTTTAAATCCACCAGTGTTTAGTCTTACAAGAGTTATGGTTATTGATGCCAAAATCTGGTACATGTAACAGTAAATCTTAGGAAAATTTGATGAGTAAATGTATGTCTGTCTCTCTACCCAGCATGCATACATACGATCAAGGATCACTATCAGCTCACCAGCGAAACGCCATTCAAAGGGCGTTTCGCTGGCCGCCTGATAGTGACCCACTTTTATATGCTTACTGGATAGCTAATCTTTGTTTCTATTTCAGCGAACTTTCCAGTATGAAAACTGTGTTGTGTGGGATTATAATCCTATGTCTACTCACTATCTTCCATGATGCCAACATGAGAACGGAAGCTGTTAAAATATCATGGAACATCACTAAAAAGTTGATGGTTTTGCGGTGTTGTGCTATATTCTGTGAAAAGGACGATATATGTACACCAAATCCAGCAAAACTTAGGGGCTGCAAATGTTTCACGCGCAACAAAATATTTAGGGGAGGTGGAAAATGGAAAACATATCCGTAGTTGAGTAACGACATAAAACTATCGTTACTATGGCGATCTATTACAGAAGTTTCGAGATTTGCAAAGAATTGTGACTATTGCTTCGACTATTGCAAAGAATTGTAAGGATGCAAGGAATTGTAATAATGTGCAAACTCATTTGAGGAGACAGAGACACGTATTTCCATTTTACGAGTGATAACAAATGACATATGTAGAGATAAACACAATACTTGAGCGTAAATTCGATAAAAATCTTATCCTGGACCATCAGTTGTAATGTTTGCTGTGTGTGCTCAATAGAACTGTCGCATTGGGATGGTTCTTTTGCGTACAAACAACATATATTTGATTGAGAAATAAGAATTTTTAATTTTAATTTGCATTCTTACATGTATGTATCTAAGAGTCAGACTAACCCATGAGATCCTGAGACAATACGAGGGGTGATCTAAAAGTTCTGATCTTTGCCTTGTAGCTTTGTCCAGAGAGACATATTATGCACTATTCAAAAGAACGTCGAGTTTTTATCTTTACAATGATGCTTATATTTTCTAGCTGTACTGTTTCGTTTAATAAGTACAGCACATTATATATGGTCAACTCCATACCACTGCCCTGTTTTCGTGTTTTTGAATTATAACGATATTTAAAGCTGAATATTTCAAGCCCAACATCTTAAAAACACAAAATAAAGTTGCATTGTATTTTTTGCTACTCATTATATCCATTCAAATGTTAGAATGGAGACAGGTTGCGTGGATTCAATATGTAAAGCACAACGCGCAATTCTAATGACGTCATTGAAATTGACAACTACGCCATTTTGAATACATTGCAGAACTTTCATTTTGGAGAATATTCTATTTTTTCTGTCAATTTGGACTTAAAACATGCTGAACCTAATATCGGCACAAAGTTTAGACCAATATTATTTCTATTACAAAACATCTTAATCTTAATTGGAATATTGTAAAAAGGTTTATTTTTTACAAAAGCAAAAATGCTTGATTTTAAATAAGAATTTTCAAAATTGTTTTTGGTTTCAGACGGATTTAAACCCATATTGCAAAATTTTACGATAAAATGCACATTTGACCAACTGGTTGGGTTTTATTTTTAGATATATACGTGAAATTTGTATACCATCGAACATTGACCTCATTTGTGGACTCGTTTTAATTTTCTTTTGTGGGTTACTTTCAATCTCCGACGATACTGACTATTTATAATTGCTTCAGACAGAACTCAGTTCGTCTAATTTTTCCTAAAAATAGTTTTACCAAGTAATACAGCTTTGTTACGGCAGAACGGACCGGCCAAAACTTCAAACGGTCCAAAATTTGATTATAGCCGACAGTTGCATAACAATACATTCAAAGGCATGGGAAATCCAGATTGTATAGAAAGTACGCCATAGTGGCTTATGGATGAACATTGAGCAGCTATGAAAATAAATTGCTGAGACTGCTCTTCTTTGAATTGTGAGGTCTCAATATGCACAGTCTGATTGGTAGGTCAGTGCATTTTGGGCATGGCTATTTCGGGGTAGATTCGTGGTCGCCCCTTCAAGTTACATGTAGTACATTTTCAGGCTGATATATCTAGTATTATAAACAGGAACATAACAAAATCGTTTTATTTATTAAATTATTCAATGTTTTGCCAATATTAATTTAGAATATTTAAGAGTTATTAATACATTTGACTTAAATGCTATCACCATGAATTATAGCTACTAAGCAACTTTTTAGAATTTTTCAAATTCTCAAATTTAGCCTTTATTAAACGAGTATACCATAAACGGCACCGCGTTTTCAATATTTTCATTACATTTGTTGGAAGCTAGTAAGAGTAGATGTTGTAAATGTGTAAAAAGTAAAGTGGGGCAAAAATATTTTTTTTTTTTTCAGATATTATTCAGTACAATATATACTTAAGGACTTTGAAAACGCATCACCCAGATTGAATCCTTTATTTCACAAACCCTGATAATGTAAGCGAGATAATTGTAATTATTGCATATCATAGTCTGACCAACTTGTAGTGTGTCCTAGAAAATTCATGGTTGTAAATTTACTTTAATGTATTTAAAAGTGTCCGTTTAAGACAGGGGAGGTTGATTTGGAAGGACACCAATTCAGCTGCAAGTTAACACGCGTTAGTTTTGATTCCTGGCTTAACAGAATTGCGCCCTGGGCTTCTTTCACGATTGCACATTCATCATTGAACGATTCGAAATGAATTGACAGTTCGGTATGCTCACATTTACACCCCTTTAAAGATACCGACATACCCCACCCACCCTGATAACTATAGACTAGTAATAAAATTCAACATCTTTGGACTTTAAAAGTTTCAATTTCTGTTCGTCCAGTTTTGTTGGAAGAGGCTAAGGACATACACAAATGACATATTATGCATAAATTACACTTTATCACGTGTCTTTTGTATTGTGCAAGTGACGTTCTCGGTCACATGACAGCAGATCTCCTGCCATGATTTACATCAAAACGACTTCCTACATGATTGATAGTGTATGTAGTCAATATCAGTAATGAAAGCGTTCATAACGGTAACATATGGAGATAATTCTAAAAAGGAGCTGTAAATTGATGTTCAAATTGGACGTTTATTTTTTAAATATTGAAGTTATCAATTACTTTTAATTTGAAAAAGTCTATAAACTCTGTTACTGATATGGTATCATACACGCCACCGTTTCAATACAAAAAAAAATCAAAAAGTTTCAACTGAATGTGCAGAAAGGTGCTGGATGCTGTATGTACCCATGTGACGTCATCAAGTGATAGTGCAGTCAAATTAACGGCTTATTCATACCAATTCTGGATTGCAAATTAAATCGCATGTACGGTTTGCAAGAAAAGAGCAAAAATATGGTGATGCGTTTTCAAAGTCCTCTACTATATTTTATTTCTTTATAGCATCGTGATAGTACATGTTGTGTTAAATAAATTTTAAATTACAAAAGAAACACATTTTTGCTATTCCTTGGCAGTAACCAGTACTAGACAGGGAGAGTATATGGTTATAAGCCCGGGAAAACCAGAAGGCTCAACCGGCAGTGGTTCTGATTTAAAACGTCCCAGAGACGGGGCTAAAAGTCTCATTTTACACAGGTACAGGTATAAATCAAACTATAACATACGACATACTTTGGCTTGTGTTACCCAATTCTCAAGTTTGCATTTTTGTCATTCCATATTTTAAAATATTTTGGGTTCAGTTACATGTGCATGTATATGTAATACCTTTGCAAAGGAAATGCTATAACTTTGATAAGAGCATTTCTCTGTGATGATGCATTGCACTAGTTAGGAAGCCTCCATTCGAGCTTAACAATTTTTGTGTTTTAACAACAACAGAATCAAGGCCGAAATTTGGCGCCAGTAAAATGCACTTAGCCCCCCCCCCCCCCCCCCCCCCCCCGGTAGCTTAGGCTGCTGTCCGTTCTAAGGCGATAGTTCTGTTGTTGTTGATTTATTGTTTTATGCTCCTCCCATTGTTTGTGGGGTTCTGTGTTGGTCTTTGTTTTGGTAAACATTACTTCGTGTCCTTTCTAGGTTTACAATCATCTTGGCGAGGAAGAGAGAGTTGGTTGCTTTACTGTTATTGTCTTTCTGATGTCTTGTTTCTGTTTACGTTCTGTGAGTCTTCCCCGTGGCACCGTGGGTTGGTCTGCAGTGTATGGTTGTGTTTTTTCCTGATCATACTCACTAACTTTTCTGCCTTGTCGAGACTATTGGAGACGCTGAGCCCATCTTTCTTCAAGGGACCACAACAGTGCATTCCTTCATGTGGGATTTTATTAAATTCCAAAAGTGCTTTTGGTTATTGTTGTTGTTTATTAATACGCCATTTGTGTAATGGCCATGTGTTTGACGGCACGTCTTTCAAACTGCAGAGCAGGTAATCTAAATGTCATTCCTGACGCTAAAGTTTGCAATATTATTTCTAAAGGCCCTAAATATAGATTTTCCTCTAATATTGATTTCCTTAAATGTCGTAGAGAGATCGCTGCTTCTTAAAATGGCTTCAGTAATCGTTGGTGTAAACGAGAAAATTTTGAACCTGATGCCTTGAGTGAATGGAAGATTTACATTTGTAAAATGATTGATACTCTCATTTCATTTTACTCTCGTAATACTCATCTTTTACCCCCTTAACCTAAATCTCTTTTTCGTAATCTTAAAAGCGGTATCCAGGATTTTTTTAATATGAACTATGTTTTGGTTCCAGCAGATAAAGCTGCTAACAATGTTGTAGTTGTTTGATATTTGTATTATATTAATACTCTTAAACGTGAGCTTGCTGACACCAATGCCTATAAACTGCAGACTTCTTTGAGTGAGAGGGTGGTCGTCGATTGTCATGATTGTCATACAACCCTACATTTTGGTGTAAAAGCTATAGAAAACTAAGACAGAGTTCCTACGTTGTACTGGTTACCTAAACTCCATTAAACCCCATTTAAGCAAGATTTATTGCTAATTCTAGTTCTTGTACAGCAACAGAACTATTAATTGTTAAACTCATATGAGCCTTACAGCTGTTAAAAACATGATACATGTTTCATTTACTGTGAAAAGGTATATGAGAGATCTGTCATTTACTGTGAAAAGGTATATGAGAGATCTGGTAAAATCTTTTTGGTCTTAAAGATTCAGGTGAAAATTTAGATAAACTTAAAGCTGGAGATTTAAATGCGACCAGTTTGTCTACTTATGGTTTTTTCTACTATTAACACTACTTTACCTCATGATTTAATTAGAGATAAACTTATTCATCTTATTGGAAGAACCTTCAATAGAGAAGGCACTCCTTACCTTGCATGTACCGACAGAAACACTCTTTTATTTGATTTGGCACCAAGTTGTATCGACAAGAAGTTGGGATTCCTATGGGCACCAATTGTGCTCCCCTGCTTGCCGATTTATTACTGTTTTGTTATGAGAGGGACTTTATGATGTCTCTTTCTAATGATAAGCAGGCTGATATTATTGCTGCTTTTAACACTACATCCAGATATTTTGGACGATATTTAAACATTAATAAGAGGATAAAACATTCTTTTCCGTATATTAACGTTTGCCAAGCCCGAGAATGATACTGTGTTGCAGCCCGAACCGCGAAGCACTGGACCAATGGTCTGTGACACCCAATGATAGCTTTAATGCATTAGTAAGGATATATCTTCCAATATCCTCGTTTGTTTACCTGTCTAAATGCAGGATTATTACTTGACTTTTTGCTTACTGTAAAGGCGGCAACTTTAATATTCATATCTGGGCGTGGTTCGGCTATTTCATCTGCTCAGGAAGGGAAATCAGGTTTTATTTATAATTTGGTAAAGAGTTAATCAGCTTTTTGGGTCGCGCAAACGTGCGTGCATTTCATTAAAATCCTAACCGAAAACACACTGAACTCACATTTCTTAACCCTTACAGCGCATAATCACAAAATGTATGTTTTGTCGTCCACTAAAATATGTGAAGCCTCACAGACAAACTGTGTGGGCCCAGATCAGACTGCTCCTATAGGAGCAGTCTAATCTGGGTCCATAATGTTTGCCTCTATGCTTATGTTAAATAGACATTTCAGATGCAGTTATTTTGCTGGCGTTTTAAGGACATATGCTACTAAATACTTCCCATATTGAAATATTTTCAATACTTTGCATACAGTTTGTTTTAAGCATGGGCTATCCATTTATGAAATAAAAAGGATATGTCACCGTGCTTGTTTTTTCAGAATCACATATTGAAGTTTACAGCATTTGACCAATTTTCTAGAAATATAAAATAATAACACTAGTCCTAATGATAGAGCTAAAACGGTTGTAATCTTCAGCCAGCTTCTTTCTTTTAACTTAAATTACTTCCCATGACCTCAAACTTTTACGAAAATGTGCATGGTTACTTGTTATCCCATGCTGTGACAAGATACTGCATGATATATTTTGGCAATTCGTCGAAAAAATGGAATTTGTTTTTAGAATGAATCATGTATTAAAAAATCTGATATTGAAAATCTTGAAAATTTATTTTTAATTCATGGACTATTATAATACCTTTCAGAAAAAAGAATAAAAATCTGGGGTCACCGAACTAATTCTCTTTCTAGAGGGCCAAATTTAACCCCACCCCCATAGGTTTCATGCGTAATTCAATATAAAAAGTTCGGGGATGACCATTTCGGTCGTTTTGATGATGCCATTTTACTAGTATATGAAGTAATTTAGCATTAAAATCTTAAAAAAGAAAGAAAAAACACGCTGCAAATATGTGCGCATCCGGGAATCGATCCTGGTCCTATGGCTTTGTAGCCAGACACGCTAACCACTAGGCCACGAGGTCAGGTCGTGCGCCGCTCGAAATAACCATACAAATAGTATAGACTCGGCCACTATCGTATTCGTAACCAGGGTTATTGTGTACGTCATTTGATTTCGACTGAGCTACATTTATCTGTCTTTAGTGCTGAGACGATCAGTTCTGAAAAGATGTCAATAGATATTTCGAACACACTTTAATTAGTTATTTTGTGAAGAAAATGTTGGAACACCGATATGACATAAGAATATCGGAAGCTGTGTTGATCCGAATCCGTTAAGGGTCGAAAGACAGGACCCAGACAACTTTCCCCGTTTGCAGACGCGGAAAAGGTGCGCATTGGAAATAGCCGCATATGTCTTTAAGGACTAAATAACGTGTTTTGCGTCTATACTGAGGTAATGGCGCAAGATGATACAGTTACTTTTGAATAATTCAGCTTTAACCTATGTCTAAGGTTGACCAGTCCTAATTACGCATTGATGAGGTGACGCCTTTACAGTAACCAAAAAGTCAAGTAATACCTTTTATTGACAATAGACCTCTCCGTTTACAGTTACAATTAGTGACGTCACTGTTCTCTTATTATGATAAGCCTGTAGAGTGTCACGGCCTGTTTTATTGAGTACCCACGACATTTTTCCCTTAATAAATGATGAAAATGTTGAATTGTATGCAAGCAACAAAGACGCAAACCAGGATGCCCATGCACTAAGGCTGATCAGGTTATTGTCATTTCCTTTAGATTCTTTAATAATACAATAGCTGCACCAGACTGATATCAGCCGTAGATGTTGCCATAGGTCCAAATAAGGATAGTTTGTACACCTAAAATTGCATTTATTTCCTTACCCATCAATTTAAACATGTGTTTTGAGTGCTCAAAAGAACCGCCCCAATGAGACGGTTCTTTTGAGTACCCACAGCATATGTTTTGGTTGAGAAATAAGAAAATTAATTGTCCAGTACGCACTCTTATCTGGAGGACTGTCAGACAGTTGTTGCTATTGTCCACCATGAGTCCATACCAACCATCTTATGCTACTGATATACCAAAAGCTTTGAAGCGTGACTCTGTTTACAATATCGATATGTTGTTCTATAAAAAAGGGTTTCAGGCATTAATTTACATTTATTATAAAAGCTTTGACATACACATATGTTCCATCCAGACTGGCTCATTTTACGCATTCTGCATCAATCGTTTGAAATAGAAAGACCCAAAGGTCATTGGTCAGAGGTCGTGGTACATCTATAACATTCAAGTCCAGAATTTTAATTTACGGACTCGAACATCCAGCTGAAGAAAAAATAAAGTATTTGAGAGAAATGGTCAATTTAGTGAAAAGAAATCAATATGAATAAAACAAATATCTATATACACTGAAGCAAACTTATAAACGAACGCGTAAAATTTTTTATGCTAGCTCAGAAAGTAAATATCTGTCATACAACATTTTAATTCTATAAATAAACCAAGGATTTGCCGAAACTTACAAGTCATTTTATTTCAAAATCTTGCACAGACGAAATCCGAGTAAAGGTACCCTCATTTCAAAAGATAACACTTTTCATAACAATATTAAATATTCCACAGAAACATTACCTATTTGCATATTTGATTGTTTGAAGATGTTACTGACTGCAATAATAAGAAGAAATTAAATCAAAATTTTTGACACAATCGAAATCGTCATTTCTTTTCCGTAATAACATGAAGACAGGCGCTGTCAGCAGCTTAATCTAAGAAATTTGGCTTTATGCATGTAATCTAGGTACAAACTTAGTACTTCTCTGTACACTTTATTATCTGCTGTACGGCATTGACATTTTCAGCGATTATTCAATTTTAGTAGAAATCACTGTTCTTCTTAGAAAAGTAAAAAAAATCTTTGACAAATGCAGTCAAATTAATTGTTAAAATTTTACAATGAAGCTGGAAGTGTGAACCAGTCGTGAAAGATTTACCGCCGCAGAATAGTCAGATCAAGTTCGGTTGGTTTCTGCCTACCAAGTTCAGATAGAAAAAAGCACACAACGATTTTAACTTGTGCTACTGACGATTTTCAGAATTCTCAGAAAAAGTGATTTTTTCCATTTTTTCAAAAACGCGTAAAAAATCTGCCGTATATCAAATTTCAAATGTTTGGTGTGTTTTTTAAGTCACCTGGACCAGTTCGTAAACACATGCACTTCGATTTGATAAAAATGCATCCCAAAATATTTTTTCACAAAGAAACGTTGATATTTACATTTTTGAATCCCAAAAATGTAAAATGAATGAAAACTATCCCGAAATACTTCTAAACTTTGGTCGATTGAAATGCTCATGATCAGGTCAAAAATTCATTCAATATTATTGGTGCCTTAGTCAGAAAAAACGAATTTATAAAGTGTTCGTTTATAAGTTTGTTTGTATGAATAAACAAATCATATCTCGTCGTTCTTTAAAAGTCCAATGCCCCATATAGCTTCGTCCTTTTAATAATTTCAATTGCTCATAAAAGGTAAATGTTGAAAATGATAAAAACAAATGCATTTTCTTGCCTAAAAACTCTAAGATGCTGTATTTAGCCTGTTTATTGTTGGCCTTTTAACACCTAGGACCATGATTTTCATACTCTATTGAGTTGAGTATGAAAACACTTTTTTATACACTTGGGGTCAGGTCATCATATTGGTATCAACTATTTTAAGATGTTGACCTCTTCCTTGTTAAACAATATACAATGGTGCTTCAAGTTCTTTTGAGGTTACCATCAGAATTCGTCAACCCGAGAAAGTAATGTCACTGAGGTGAAGCCGAGCCTCAGTGTAAATCACTTTCTCCTGGTTGACAAATCCTGATGTTGAAAAAAAATGCATCACCTATTTTGTTATATGACGTATTAGCGCCTGTATTTTAGAACTGAAATTGGCTGTGTACAGGTAGACACGACTTTTGACAAGGCTGTCTGACAGCTAAGATACTTTTGGAATTCCTGACAGCAGGTCTAAAATTAGCTGTGAACAGGTAGACATGACTTTTATCAGCTAAACTGGTTTTGGTATTCCTGACTTCATAGTTTTACATACCAGTGAGTTAAATGTACCAAGCACAAAAAAGTTAAACTAAAAAAGGGTGTGGACATGTACAATGTAAACATGACGTTTGTCAAGTTTTGGGATTCCTGATATCAGATTTTTTCAGCTATCATAGGGCTAGATTTAGCAAGCCCGACCAAACCTGCTGCTGGCAATGTTAACCGATGAGAAGGACTTTGCTGACAGTCATATAACACATTTATTTTCTATTCCGTGAGAAATAATAGGACCTCGTCGCGAGAAAACCTGTCTTCGGGGTTTCCGACAAAGCGAGTTTCAAACCAGTCTCCTCAGCTACAGAGACTAGCTAGAAAATTTAAATTTCACCTGTATCAAGTTTACATATGATACTTTCACAACAGCGAATAACAAAGGCGCTGATCAGACTGTGTGGATGCGCAGGCTGGTCTGCGCCTGTGTTTTTCGCAAACCCCCGAAGACATCTACATACATGACCTTAAAGAAAAACAGACCGTTTTCCACCTTCCTTGTACCGTTTGTCAGGCTTGAAACATTTACAGCCCCTATTTAATACAAGATTTGGTGCACAAATTTCATCTTTCTTACAATGTTTTGCACAGCATCGCGCATATACCACCATCTTTCTGATTTTAACCGCTCTCTCGGCTAGTTGCACACTCATGGCAAAAAACGATGCTTCCGTTTTCATACTGTCATCATGGATTGTAAGGAGAAGAAAAAGTATTGCAGTTCCACAAAATACTGCAGCTGCCATACCGGAACGCTTTCTGAAAAGAAATACAGTAAAACCGGTCTTAAACGGCCACTCCAAAAGAAGACAAAAATTGGCTTTTAAGACCGATTATCGCTTAATGCAGGTTAAACGTATTGTAGAATGCGCCAAGAGAGCCTTCTGCAATACGTTCAACCTTCATTAAGATACGAGGACGGTTCAATAAGTAGCCAGCCTGACCTATTTCTAACTGATCGATACAGTCAAGAATTTCACAGTGTGTTTGGTCACCATATTTGGACATATATACAAAATTTCAACGTTATTTGATGCTAAGTTGGTAATTTATCGCGTCTTCAAGCATGGCAAGTGAGTCAAATGATTTGTTTTCGTCGAATTTGGTTGTTACGTAAATTTTACTATTTGATAAATATCTTTAGTATGAAACATGATGTGTGTATGTGTAATATATCAATAGAATAGAAAACAAGTCGCCTACACGGTGGCATATAAAACGACAAGATTGCATAATTTGATAAGTCACATTTCTAACTTAAGTGATCTATGGTTAAGAACAGTGGAACATAACTCTTTTCAGACATGTTGGAAGCTCTCAAAGAGAAAAACGTTTAACAACTTTGTATGTAATTAATATCCGAACATAATTATAAATACTTTTTGTGTCACAATAGAAAGGAGTAAGATGTCTGAATTCTCAGAATTTTCACAAATGAAATTTCCATTTCTTCTAAGGAATAATGTAACTATTAATTTTGAACACTGTGATTTTTTCTAGAGCACTGAAACTTATACTCATCTTTTAAAAATGAAAATCTATTAATTTGCTTCAATTTCAACTTAGCTACAAGTAAAAAAACTTGCGATTTGCCTTTTGAAAACGACTCTTGAAAAAAGCAGTGTTGCATATTTCCAAGTCAGTTTATCACACTTTTAATGGTAGCCATATTGTTGTTAAATTATTAGTTAATATTTTTTTCAAACACTTGGTCGAAGAGTATCTTGCTAGATGTTTATTTTATAAAAGAAAAAGCGAGCTATCTTAATCGAAAGTGGGGTAGGCTGGTTAGTTATTGAATGACCCTCGTACCATTTGTCGTTAAGACCTTTGTTTTGGCTACTTTTAGACTGGATATTCGCCCTAGAGTGTAAATGATCTAATAGTTACACATAACACCGATTACGCGTTGTGTTATGAATACCTTATCAACCTCTGACCTAGATGTAGCATGGACTTTATCTTTAAATTAGCAAAATCTTAAAGTTTTAAAACAAATCACTAGTCTTCAGTTTAAATTCTTAGTTTGTTTAGCGTTTGAAAGGGCTAAGTTCACGAAGGGGTAAAATCGGCCCTGTAAAATCCTATTTTAGAAATGTGTGAATATAATATAAATGACATTATTTCTGAAGAAGACGATCTTCCCTCTCTTCAAATACATACCAAACAATTTCTTGGATGCTTCCCTTATACCGCAAAAATCCATATTATGACCCCCAGTTTCCCCAAAATGGCTGAAATTGTGGGGATTTAGTGTAAATATATCCATAACAAAACATGAGGCCATTATTTCGACACCACAATTTTTGGCTTAGCTGTGCAAATTAACATTGAGAACCTATGACCAAAAATTCAAGGTGTCGAAATTATGGCTTCATAATGTAATATTACGTAACCTAAACGATCACGTTTGGAAATTTTGTCTGTGTTTGGTCTTTTCAGGCCATTTATACATGTTCTAAGTCTTAAAATACACATATATGAGTACATTATCTCATGAAAGCAGGGTTGGACTATTTAAGAAGCCGAAATTACGCCTACTTTCTCACATTTTTCAGTGCAAACAATGCTGATTCCGAAATAATGTTACGTCCGAAATTTACATTCAGTATGAGACGCTCGTCGTGCTACCGTTAGTTTTTGTCAGCTTTCGCAGGTATATACTACCTTTTTTGGTTAACGGGATGTGAATTCATTCATAAATCACTATTGGAAAAATACACGGGGTCATATTTTTACAATTAATGTATGTCAGCTTGTTTATTTTCGTATATTTCTAAAAGCCTATTGTTGTTTTGTTCGTATTTAAAAATATATAGTTTTAAGTGCGCTGCATTTAAATATAAGCATCTTCGTGGTCGTGCGGTTAAGTCCAGGAATTAACCTATATTTTGCAACGGGTCCTGGGTTCAATCCTCAGCGACGTCAACTTTTTTCTTTCCTTTTTTCTCGTTTCTCTTAAAATGCTAGTTTATATATTATCTCAAGCTTTGAGGTTTATCTGATAGCTGAAAACAAATAACCACATGAACTGGTCGTTTTATTTCAGAAATCTTCCACTGTCCAGTATATACTTACGCCAAGCATATTTGACATGCCTTCATTGTATTCCATAAACTCACTAAAATGTAACTTTGGTTCCAAAGGGGGTCCAACATTTTCCAGGGGTGGGGGTCGAACTCAATTGCTTATTCCCTATAGAACTTGTGATTTTCAAGGTGAGTCCGGGCCACCTGTTACCCCCACCTCCTCTCCGGGTCCGTGCATGACTGATCCTTCACAAAATGATCGTGTTTCATGCCTTAATCATGAGTTAAGTTTTGTCTGTATTGCACTGATTTTCCTATTGCAAAAATAACTTATTCGACCGCCAAAATGCATGCGTTTCTTTAGAGATGTGACACAGTTGGAGACCGTTTTGAAAGAAAAATCGCATTGGGCATTCGCGATGAGGTGATAGCTCTACTATATTTATGTCCCTCATTGTACCCGTGTACCCCATGTGTAAGCTGCATGTAGTGTTAAGAACTGGGGATTTTTTGGTCAATAATCGGTAATGACGCATGTTTCACATACGTTCGGCAAGACAGGGAGTGCAGTGGCTCAATGGTAGAGTGCTTGACTCGAGACCGAGGGGCCGCGGGTTCGAGCTTCACCGGTGTCACTGCGTTGTGGTCCTTGAGCAAGACACATTTATCCTAGCTTAGTACTGGTTCAACCCAGGAAGACCCGTCCCTGTTTAACTGAAAGATTGTTGATGGGACGTAAAGAATCAAATCAAACAAACAAACGTTCGGCAAGACGTACAATTAATTCAAAGATAGATGAGAATCGTAGTAAACAAAAATATGAACTAATCCAGGTAATGTGTATTTTATACAGGTATATTACATTAACTGCCTCAACTACAGTATTTCATTTACCGTTATTAACCCGTTTCAATGGAAAAAAAAATACAATGTGGTATAGTCCGATTATTTTGCATCTTTGAAACATCAGTACAAGCAATCTGTGGGGTGAACGGATTTTTTTTATACTTTGTCACACTTGTATTTGCATGAGGAGAATAAAGGAAGGTGATATAATTTAGGATTTATCATGATTTCAGGAGTCAGGCACATCGTTTTGAAAAAAAGGTCCATGTATAACTTAGAAGTTTGAATTATACTAACAATTAAACTCCACCTGAAATGTTTTAGACCTGTTTTTGCAATGATTTTTACCACGTCATTTTTTCGAAATCCTTATCCCGATGAAAAGTATTCAGAAACATCCCTGCCAACTTCTCAAAACAGTTTCAACATCTAAGATGATGATGTTACATCTGTGCATAGATGCACTCTGAATATTTTAAGCAAAGCACAAATATAACTAGTCGAAGATATCAATCAAAATGTTCCATTGTACCGCCACAATTCACTTGTTAAAGCGATGTATTATATGGCTTGTTCAAATATATTGGAAATCGCGCCTGATTCGCACGTGCGTTAAGCTAGTGGGGATTCGCACGTGCGTTGAGCTAGTGGGATCATCTCGGAACCGTAAATTTTAGAACAACTGCAAAGGAAAATGGCACGTTGTGCAAAAACCCAAACTTTGTTCGTACAAATGAGCCTGTCTGACGTTGATTCTGTGCGTGCACGGAAAATTCTGGGCATGCAAATGGCAGTTTTATCACTTTCATGTTATACACAACCTTTGAATAACAGGATTTTCATCGTTTACGATTTTTTTTGATAATACCTCTTTCTGACACGCCCATACGATTTTTACCCCTTTGAAATGTTAAACGAATTCAATTAATTGCAAAAATTTTATCTAAATACAGTTGAATCTCGTTAATTCGAAGTCCTAGGGGCTATAGGTTTTATTTCGAATTATCGAAAATTCGAATTATAGGTAGGTAGAAATAAAAGATATATAGCCCCCAGAAATTATAATGATTATTTTTTCTTATCAAATATATGTTTTGTGTGCATAAAAGAAACGTCTCAGGGAGACGTTTCTTTTTCGCACCCAGAACATATATTATTATAGAAAGTTATCAAAATAGATCATGAATAGGTCCTTTACTCTGAATTCAGACTGTCCCAAATTTATTTCGAATTAGCCAGTATTTCGAAAAATCGGAGCTCGAATTGTTTAGGTTTTATTGTACACAAAATCTGTACGTGTAACAAACACCAGACCTTTAGGAGAAGTTGGCGGAAAGTCTTCTCTATACAGCTTTATCGTAAACACATTTTGCTAAATTGAAGATAAAAACGTTATTGCGAAAGAATAGCAGCTGGATTTTTTTTCATGTCGTATAATAACTTATTTTCAGGATTGAGTAATTGAGATTTACTGTCGTGGTAGAGTGCTTGACACGAGACCGAGTGTCCGTGGGTTCAAGCCTCACCGGCTCTACAGCGTTGTGCCTTGAGCAAGACACATTAATCCTAGCTTAGTAATGGTTTTACCCAGTAAGACCCGTCCCTACATAATTGAAAGATTGTTGATATAACTCATGGCAAACAAGGTTTTACTGTTATCACTATTTAATTCCGTCCATCAAAAATGTTCGTTTTGTGTAAATGCTTAGTGTACGTCCCATTATCCTATTTTGACAAGCCTACCCCACTTTAGCGAGGCGGGGAGAATAAAAAAAGCAGCTTACCATCGGCCCAGCAATATGCAATTAGCTTTCGCCGTTGGCCGATAGTGGTAAGCTTTAACGTTCTTTCTGGGACTTCTACGCTGTCTTTAATTTGAGCGGGCAGTATCAGGGAAGGTTCTGGCTAGTCTGTTCGAATGCTCAATCTACTTTGCACCTGCGCTGGTCGCCAATGATAAAAAACATAAATATCTTCTGAGCTGACTTAACCCTTAATGCGCCAATCGCAACAAAAGTCGTCTGCTTTCTCGTCTGTTGAAATGTTTAAGAATCCTCTATGGAAAACAGTGTGGACCCAGATAAGACTGCTCCTATAGGAGCACTCTGTTCTGGGTCCACACTGTTTGCTTCTATACTAAATTCGTCAGTAATGCTAGGAAATTATTTGCAGCAGATGACTTCAGCAGACGACATTTTCAGATTCATTTTTTTCTTGGCGCTTTAAGGGTAAAATATTACAGCATCACTCTACAATAAGTTACCGCGTCCGGGAAACCCAACTATATCCTATTTATATATAAACACGGGTATTTAAGATCAGTCAGAATGACAAGCTCCTGTCTGAAAATCACGAGACTACCGAAAAATGACCACTCTGCATTCAATTGCATAAAATGCGTTACGATTGTGTTATCCATCGCATCAGTAATATTGTGTGCATACAGTTTTAATACACTTTTTCTCGGACCCGCGAAGCGTGGTCGGCAGAGTTCTATTTATAGTCTGACTTCTATGGACTAGTCTTGAGGTTGACCGGGGGGGGGGGGGGGGGTCATGAGTTATGAGTTTGAACCCTTGTACAATTTTGTTGAAATTATTTTCTCTCTTCTACTGATTCTGATGAGAGTATTTAGTAAGTACTTGATACTGATACACCCTTTGTAAAGCAGTGGTATTGGATACATTGACCGCTACCGTGATATGACTAAAATTGATGAAAATTACTTGGACATAAAGCCTCAAACAAACATGCTCATTTCAGAGGGTTGGCGGGCGTATCGCCATGTTAGACTGTTTATCGAGGTTTATAATACATTTTGGCACAAATTTGGGTGCAATACACACTTGTTTAACATAAATTTGTTAACCAAACTTAGCGACGTCTTTGACGTTACATTGCAATGTAAATGACGTTACTTTTTGCGCAAAATTAACAGAGGGTCCTTGTCTTTAAAAACCCATAGTTTTCACAATTTAAGCACTAGGCAGATAAAATTTCGATTTTTCTCAATGAAATAAACCATATAAACATATTTTAAGTCAGTATGCATTTCTATGGCAGGGCCGATTTCACCCCTTCGTGAACCTAGCCCTTTTAATCTCACTTTAGTTTAACGTCAGGGTCAAATTTCAAGCCAGTCCAGCGGTATTCTGTCGTACACTTTGTAGACACTTATCCTTTGGCTTCATTAAAAGCCAGCTTTAATGAAGCCAGCTCAGTGGGTCTACACCATTTAAAAAGGTAGAACATTTTGAAAAGGATGTACACACAGTAGACTTTTCAGAGCGAATATGGTTTTACTCTCTCAGCCGGTACAAATTGGCATGTGCGCAGACCGAAGACGCAGATAGGACTCTGGTCAGAGTGTTCGATGGGTACTTAATGAATAGCCAATTGTTCAATGTTTCTTCCGGTGGAAAACTAAGACTCTGAATAGACTGTGTGGATGCGCTGACTGTTACGAATCTTCGTTATACATACGTGCCAATTTTGACCGTATGCTGAATACCGACCCATTTGTTCTCAGCTATGATACTCAGACACGATTCTAACTCGTAATTTGTATTCCTAAACATTCCTAATCTTGTCAGAATAACTGTTTGGCAATGATTTGAAAGTGTAAAGACTGAGAGACTCAACTACAAATGTAACTCGCTGTCTGTCCGTTAAGAACAGTTTGTCTTAGCTGTTGTTTGTTCCTAAGTGGTGATACTTGTTTGTTGTTGTATCCATTGTGTGTTAAGTCGTTGTCTTCTGATATTTTTATTTGTGTCCTTTCTATAGATTTTACTATTATCTTGCTGAAGGAGAGGGATCGAGTAAGATGCTTTACAATAAACCTAATTATATTGAACGACCCTTAGGTTTGTACTAAAATCACCCTGTGAGTCCATCCGTCCGTCCGTTACCAGTTAGTGGAATATTAAAACCTCTTGAACCACATGATATATTTTGTCACATTTTGCATACATATTTATGCAACATTCCCTAACCACTGGCATGCAGTAGTAGCATATTATAGGAGATTCACAATAAGCTACAGTATATAATTGATCTCTGAGTAGTGTTAATGAGCTCGAAATTCTAATCCATTATTAGACTGAAAGAGACCTTAATCATAGGGGTGCTCAGATATTGCACAACCCTAGGGTCTGCACTATAACCAATGGTATGCAAAACGATGACGAGGATTTGCCGAGCATTATCTTGGCCGGTCGAGGTATTTTGATAAAAATGCTCTTGAACCTCATGGTAAAGTTTAATCAAAGTTTGCATTCTACTACATTTTAACATTATCGAGCTTCGGAACGAAAAACAGTGACTTGGCTTCGCCAAGAATTTCTTTAATAAACCCTGTTCGGTGTCGTTGTTGTTTGCGTTTCTGCATCATCCCTGCCAGCATACGCACACCGGGTAGGCGGCAATCGAAAACGCCAATACTATCGAGGAACGTAGATAAAAATCGTTAGAAACAGAGCTTTCGATTGCCATTTGTCACGACACTGGTGTTCGTCGATTGCTGATAGCGTTTTCGATTGCCGCCTACCCGGTGTGATACATTTCTGGTCCACTATCGGTCTGCCAGCCAAAATAATGCCATTTGAATGTCTTTTTATTGGCGGGCTAATTGTTGCCCGCTCTTATATTCTTATTGGGCCAATAATGGTGCTATGATGGTGCTGTTGGTAGGATTGTGATGTGATTGTGGCACTTACTGGTCACAGTCACTGGCCTTTTGGGGCGTTTTCAATAGCTTTGTGTGTTCTACGTATAACTAATATGACCCGCTTGTTAACTCTGTCCGTGTGTATGCCTACCGCTATGAGTGAAAACAGAATATAGCAACATAATCAAAATATGCTTAACTTTATGTCATTAGTTTATGTCATTAGTATTTGTTCCGTGATTATTGTATGTTTATGTCAAATTTTCCAGAGAGGTGTCAATGAATATTATGAATGGTATCATTCAAATTTGGACAAAATATTGTGATAACTTATCGCATATGAGAGAAGCAAATGCACATGCGAGTTGGCGCACGCGGACAGCATCGCCAATATATTCGCAAGGCCTACACACAAAACTAGTGAAGGGACGCAGATTTAGATTCATTTCATGTTTTTAGCATTTAGCTCCGACAGAGATATAAGATTCACGAATTGGCGCAAATGTACATCCATACCATCATTTTACAGTAAAGTTTATAACCGACAAAAAGTAAGATATGCACCACACAGATTTTCCCGTGTATTTTTCCTTTAAATGCGATTTTATAAATTGTCATAAACTACTTTATTTATCAAAAATTAAAACTCAAGAGTGGTGTAGATGAATATCTGTGCTTTCCGCATGCATGCATTTCATCAGGGTCTGCACTGTTTACTACTTTACAAATATTCATCAGGAATATACAGTGAGCCACTTTAGTTACGCACCACTTTTTCAGGGCCCATGTTTTTGACAAAAATGCTGGAATCGAACATTCTCTATGATTAATTACTTATTGACATTTTATCTGTTTGTTGACATCAAAAATATATTCAGAATCACTCATGCGAAACATTTTGCTGCGTCAAAGGCAATTTTACTTACTTTGACAAAAATGCACGTGCAACCTGAACGTCTATATTTTCGTTTTACGTTTTGTGCTAGGCATTATCCATGGTGATCGTTGTGACAGAAAAACACCAAAAATAATTATTTTATTCAAGTAAAATTCCTTTTTGCGGCCGTTGAATTTAATAACACCGTTACTTTTTGAAGAAATGCTCGTTTTGACGTCATATTAACATCAGTTACAATAATCAAACAGGGTTTCCTTCGCAAATTGTTTTGTTATGAGTCACTTGTTGACATAGAAGTATCAAAACACTAAAACGTCTTATCATTGACACGTCTTATAGCCTTTGTAGTAGTGACGTCAACACTAACGTCAACACCATGACGCCAATAAATCCGTTATTTTTTTACGAAAATAAACGGCGGATACATGGTTGTTTAAAATAAAATAAGAAAAGAAAAGTTTTGATATCTAGTTTACTCAGAATCATACAAAATTTTAACTCACTTAATTTTTTTTTTATTAAAACCAACTTTTTTCAAACCTTGGCCAGCTGGGAACCAAAACAGTAAAACGTTTAAAAAAGTGTTGAAGTTAACAAACACATTCCAGTATTAGATATTGCAAAGAATAAATCGGCTCTTATCTCTGGCATAGCAGAAATACGACCCTGAAAAAAGTGCAATGTGAACTGAGTTTCATTCGAAATAATGCAATGTGAAATGGTGTTTTGAGGGTAGTGCCCTTCAAGATCCAATTTCTCATTCGTTTCTGATCAGACCACAATGAAATTGCAATGGGTAATGCAAATATAGATGTGCTTTACGCTTGTAGTATCAGAATAAATATATCATATTTCTTTTCTGAGTAATTTTACATTTTATAAGTGGTGCGTAACTAAAGTGGCTCACTGTACATGTACTAAAAATAAGAAATTTCGCCATATGGCCCCTTAAAATATAAAGTGAACAAGTCCATATTTATTGCATCGATATTATATGGGAAAATATTTCAGAATAATAAGGGTTAATTCACTGAATGAGGCACACCATACGTCGGTAACACTCCTGTTAGTGTGTAACTCAGTCTACCTAAAAAATTGTTGGCCCTTAGTACAAACACCCTTTTTCTGGTCTGAATTAGAAATAAGTTATCAATTTTGCGACATACATTATTAGTTCATTTAATTTCCTCAAGCAATACATCTTGGGGGCAAGAAATTCAATTTGTTTAAACATAATTACAGTGATATCATTTCTCTGAAATCCATACAACTATGGTCCAAACAATCCGAAGAAAGTCACGAAAGTTAAACATAACAAGCTGTAAACATTATCAAACCATATTAACATGCACATGTACAACTTCAATCAACCCTTTGTTTTATCAAAAAACCTTTTGTAATAATATAAAATTATTGACTTCAATGAGGTAGACATAAGGATTTATCTACCTGAAAAAGTGATAATTCACCGAGGCCGCTAGGCCGAGGTGAATATCACTTTTAAGGGTAGATAAATCCTTATGTCTACCGAAATTGAAGTCAATAACTGTTTTGTTATATGACTTTTCAACTTAGAATGAAATTTTCTACTTTCACTTTTGTTGTTGAAGTCAACATTCAACCTAAGGACTTTCTAACAAGTTTTATCAACTGTTATTAAAATATTTTAATGTAGTATTTTGCAATTTCAAATGTATATTAATTCTCTGAATGTGGAATGTAAAATTTAATCATAAAACTTTTTTTGTTACATTTTGTTTATTCAAACAAAGATAAGTGAACAAACAAAACATAACAAAACAGTTGTTAAAATTCATGAAAGTCTTTAGTTTACCTGTTGGGATGTGAAACAGCAAATCATGTCAATTTCATGCAGCACATGCTAGTTTTATACTCATTATGCTATTTTTAGCTCTCTAGAGGGTGATATTGCAGAAGTGTCAAAAATATTAATTTCTGGAAACTAGTTTGAGCTGGATTTTATCCTATATCACCTTCTGAGCCAGTTTAGACCAGTTTTCAGGTAGACATAGAGATTTATGAAGACAAATTGGGCCAATCAGGAGACAGGATTCTCTCCAGTCATATAACAATATTAAATATGATATAATGTTTAAGAATCTTTTTTTTCTTAAACATCAAATTACATAAAAACATCCTGATTCTGGTGGGGGACGCTGTCTTAGTATTTTGTAACATCATTAGGAATTTTAAATCAGAAACATAGCAAATATTGTATAAGTAAGCATTTACTGTTTTAGAAAGCACATTCTAGAACACACACACACACACGCACACACACACACACACTGCGAGAGAGAGAGAGAGAGAGAGAGAGAGAGAGAGAGAGAGAGAGAGAGAGAGCACTGAGACGTTAGAGTTTGATGTGTGAACAGTGCTTATAAAATGTAGTACAGTGGAAAAAATGAAAACGCTTTGTAATTTTACGGTTTTTTGTCAAAAATGTTTGATTTTATGATATTCAAAATATTTAAGATGACCCCCTCACCCAAGTTCCGACTCATATGCCGTTTATATCACCATGTGACTACAGTGGGGTATACACGTAACACTATTGCTCATCTTACCTATATCTGTATATGTAGGTCCAGTTATTCTGATAAATAAATGTCCCATTAAAACAAATCGTGATAATGGCGTGGCGTTTTGAAGAACAAGCTGCGGATTAAAGTTTTTTTCTTTTGAGAATGTGGGTATCCAGCTATTTTACGTATATCATCAAAAAGCATTATGTTGCAAAACGGTGAAACATGATACGAAATGCAATTTGAGAATGTCCTATTTCATAACGGAAAAGTATAAATAAAACAGTTATCCAAGGACAACGCATTCCAATCATGCTTAGATCCTAACATTTTTGTCAAGGGATCAACTGAGTATGAAATTTCAACTGTCCATAAACAACTAAAATGCTGACAAATTAAGACTGTTGCTGCATTCAACTTCCAAGACATTTTGTTTTTATCATGCTGCTCCGTTCTGTTGAATATTTTTTATGATCTTTTTTTTTAAAAAAAAATCTCGTATTTATTTTACTTTACAGAGGGGGCCCCAATTCCAATAGTTTCTCGAGGGGGTATATGAGGCCTGTGCAAGGTCCACGCCATGGCATATAAAACTATTGATAAAGCAATGACTAACACGGATGGATGAAAAGAGAGACGGGCGGATATGCGGTCTGAAAGACACCTGAAGAGTTCTCTAGCTTCTGGACTTCGCTCTAGGTGAGCTAGAAACCATATATGATATACAATGTAATTAGACACTCATGAAATATACATTTTTCACTTTTATTATATACAAAGTAATAAAATACAGAAAAATATTGATTAAATATAATGAATATATCTAAAAAGCTGTATTTCACAGCCGTGAAAATATAATAAGTTTTATTATTATACCTCACGTGAATTCCCCATACAAAACTTCCATAGACGAACGACTGATATTATATATTGTTATATGACTGGTGAGAATCCTATCTCCTGATTGGCCCAATTACTTTTCATAAATCTCTATGTCTACCTGGAAACTGGTCTGAACCAGTCCACAAGTTAATAAGACATGAAAACCAGCTCGAACTAGTTCCCAGAAGTTAATATTTTTGACACTTCTGCAATATTACCCTCTAGAGAGCTAAAAATAGCATGATGAGTGTGAAACTAGCATGTGCTGCATGAAATTGACATGATTTGCTGTTTCACCTCCCAACAGGTAAATTAAAGACTTTCATGAACTTTTACAACAGTTTAGTTTGGTTTTCTTTGCTTATTTATCTTTGTTTGAATAAACAAACTTAAAAAAAAGTTTTATGATTACATTTTATATTCCCCATTAAGAGAATTGATATACATTTGAAATTGCAATATACTAAATTATAATATATTAATAAAAGTTGCTAAAACTTGTGAGAAAGTCCTTAGATGTCTTTAACAACAAAAGTGAAAGTAGCAAATTTTCATTCTTAAATGAAAAGTCATATAACAAAAATAGTTATTGACTTCAATTTCGGTAGACATAAGGATTTATTTACCCTTAAAAGTGATATTCACCTCGGCCTAGCGGCCTCGGTTAATTATCACTTTTTTGGGTAGATAAATCCTTATGTCTACCTCATTGAAGTCAATAATTGTATATTATTATACCTCACGTGAATTTCCCATACAAAACTGCCATAGACGAACGACTGATATTTCATAATATCATCCGCTGCTACAGCGACGGCGAATGCTGTCACGTGTTTGCCATAGCAGCGGATGATATGATAAAATATCAGGGCGGTCACATGATGCGCAACGCCGATGACGTGTACGGTTCGTTCACGTCAGGAGACGTTCAACAGCAATGGCGGACATGACGCATGATTTGGCGACTTTAAACTCCAATTAACTGTTCCGGCTTCGCCTCGGTCAATATTGGTATTCTCTGGTCGATATCACATCATATCCATTGCCTCATTAGTCAATAATTGTATACTATCATCCGCGCAAGGAAAGTAATATTTGTATAATATCACCCGCTGCTAAAGCGACAGCGAATACTGCCACTCGTTTGCCATAGCAGCGGGTGATATTGTAAAATATCAGTCGTTCGTCTGATGCGCAACGCCGATACGCGTACGGTTCGTTCACGTCAGGAGACGTTCAACAGCAATGGCGGACATGATGCATGATTTGACCACTTTCAACTCTCAATAACTTCGTTGTTCATGGTCAGAAACATAAAGTGTGGGTACTCGATTTCTTAGTTAGGACGAGCGAAACATGTTGAGACCAAATTTGAGCGGATTCGGCGAAATTTTCTAGTTTGCATCATAATCGCATACCGTAAAATGTCTCCATTTAAATGACGCTGCTTGGTATGATGTTTGACGTCATCAGTTTTTTATGACGTAATTTATTTAACCGAACGTCAGTGATCAGTTCGAGCATTCAAACTGTTAAAAACAGAACCATTTTTGTGAAAAATATATCTTCTTTCATTCATGCATTCCCTTTTGAACTCCCCTCACCATGGTAGGTCTAAGAAAAAACAAACGGTAGAAAATAAAGGATCTAATGTTCTGTTCGGTATAATAAAATAAATATTACATTCCGTGAGAGGTTGATAGTCGAAAATATCACCCCTCGAAATATGATTATCAACCTCAGCTGCTCCTCGGTTGATAATCACATTCCTTGGGATGATATTTTCGACTATCACCCTCTCACGGAATGTAATATTTATATATTATATACAAAGTAATAAAATGCAGGAAAATATTAATTGAATATAATGCATATTTTTTTTTAAAAACTTGTATTCCACTGCCGTGAAATATTAAAAGGTGTATTTCACAGCCGTGAAAATAAAAGGTGTATTGCACGGGTCGAATTGGATGTACTCTGCTTTCTCCATTGACTTCCTTGAGCCCTTTTTGGAACTCGGGATCTGTTCAATATCAGCTATTCTAGAGAGTTATAATTGTTTTCGAAATTTCTACACTTTGAAGAAATAGTTCGTGTTAAAATGGCTGTTTGCCTTGAAATGATAGTGAGTGAAACATAAACCACAGTGCAGTTATTCAAAAATATGTCTTTTGTTGCCAATTTTCATTCGAAAGTTGAACTTTTACTGAGTTAATGGTGTTTTTGCGAACTGGGAAGCTCCCATGTCACTTTTTAACGGTTATTCGGTCATTTCAGTAACAGTAACTCTTATTGAATTGTTTTCTATGAATGGACACTGCATACCAGCGTGATGCGCGTATGAATATCGCTGTTAATCAGGTCAACCACGCCTCGTAGTGTATTCCAATCAATGGAAATAAGCCGTTTCATGATAAAACCTGCCTTTCAGAATTTTAAAAGACTGTGTACTCTGTTTAATACAGGGGCTTTGGTTAGTTCTCAGGAATTTGATGTCGCAAGTTGAGCTATCATACCTTACATGTATAACCAACAGCAGTGTGCACATGCTGGTCATTGCATAAGGATATATCTCAGTCACGCATACATGTCATAAACTGAATGACCTGGCGCTTTCACATCGTTCCTTGAAAAGATTTCTTGTAAATGTTATAGTAATGGGCCAGCTCATTTAATTTATCACACCCTTTAAACATGAAAGCGAAGCCATCCACTATATTTCGGTCTCTGTATTCTTCCTGCGTGTACGCTGTTTATATAAACATAAATGCGGCAGATACCGTAATGCATTTAATACGCGTGAAGTAATCATGCATGCACAGCCATCAAGTGGGTCTATGCACCTAATTTTCGGCCCATATGTTCGTCCAAATGGTGCCTGCTTAAGTCGTCTGCTGCACATAGTTGATAACTTTATTTGCTTATGTTAGTACAGAGGCAAACTCCAAGTGTTCAAGTGTTTAATAGAGTCGGATCTGGAATGCTCTCTTTTCAGTACATATTTTTGTCCACAACATTATTTGCCCGATTGTTGTTAGTTATTTCCCTGTAAGTGTTCTTGCTAGTATGCACGCATGTGCAGTCTGTTCTTGAGCTTTCGGTACTCGGTCTGGGTAGTGTTTAATGCAGACGGATCTTTGGAAATTTATATATAAAATAAATAAATAAAAGAATTTCAGCACCTATTTGTGTACACAATAATCATTTCAGAAAGAGCCCAGTTTGTACTAGTGAATGCTCTTGCGAGAATGCGCGCATGTACGATTTCGTGGGAAAATCAATGCAGTCGGAACTTTGGCAAGTTTATAAAACAATCAGATTCTATCATCTTATCAGAATATGCCGAAACGACCCACCCTAAAACCAGGCCGAAAACGACCCAGCCGAAACTACCCACGGCCGGAAACCTATGTTAAATGAATGTGCTACATCCGCTTTCCAGCGTCAAGGCAGTGACCGATATATAGGTTACTGGTCATTGCTACCACGTCGTGCAACAGAACCCATAGCGGCTTCTTTGATCATAAACATTGCTATCAGCGAGCCTCTGCTAAAACATAAGCAGAAAGTTTGGTCCCAGATCTGGTCCGACAAAGAGTTTAAAATTGATCAAACCTTACGGTTTTCCTGACTTCTTTTATCATACATTTGAATCTACATGTAAAAACAAGGGCGCCGATGGGACTGCGCGGGCGCTCAGGGTGGTCCCTGCTTTAAACAAAGTCGGGGTTCTCGCGGCTTTAAACCTTATATAGGCGTCTGGTAAATAAAGTAAATTTCGATAATCTCAAGGTCTATTCTGTTTTTAAATACAGAGCCAAAAACCATGCTCTATAAGTTCCTTACATGCGTATATGAGCAGTTAAAGGCCTCAACTTAAACGGTAAGATTTGCCTTATGCGATTCTAGCATCGATTCTGTCTTATAAGACTCCTTCTTTGAATAAATACCTGGAGATAGTTTCATAACGGAGGGAGGTTTCATTGTTGTTTATGTAAAAATGATTGATTGATTGAGTGAATAATTGATTGATTGTGTTTGTGTACATCATTCGGTTTGTTGATACATGTACTCACATGTAGCTTGTGATGTAATAAAAGAACAAACTCTTTATCTGCTGAAGCCGAGTTAATTGATATGGCACTTAATGCCATATCTTTTCTTGTTAGAATTTCAAACGCCTGTAACTTTCTTATTAGTTGACTAAAACACAAAGTGTGGGTAGGCCTATTCATTTTCTGAGTTAATCGCAAGGGAAAATTTGGTAATTAAGTGGGGATTTGCTGAAATTTTCAATTTCTCTACTGCTGCTCCTATTGTTTCAGCTTTGGCCGACATTGCATATTATGCAACGTATCATTTTGATGACGTAACGTGCGATCATGTATGACGTCATTTAGTGCAAAAAAATTGTCACGCTTAAATTTGTACATAATAAAAAGAAAATTCAATTTTTTGGAATGAATATGTCATTTATTTCATCTCGTGAAGCGAGAAAATGTATATTTCATTCGTGGCTTCGCCACTCATGAAATATGCAATTTTTGGTTCACTCGATATTAAAAAAAGGTATATTCATTAAAAAAAATGAATATCTTCTATTTATTAACTTGATTAATAAAAACATATTGAAATATTTTATTTCTTCATTTTCATATACAGAGATCTATTCTAATGCGAAAGAACGTTCTTACATGTATCATCCGCCATAGCAGGGTTCATTTAATGAGTGGCCATTTTCGACAAAAATTGAAAAACAAAATCATAAACTCCATTAACTTTGGAGCCATTCTTTAATTCGAATGTCTGTGAGTGGCGTAAACTTATTTAATGACGACATCACCGGAAAAACTGTAAGGCACTGTTTTACATAACCTTTCAAAATGGCAAGAGAGAACAAACTTTATGTAATAATTTATTCTTACAAATAATATATGCGAAATCCTCTTAACTATTTTATGACCACGGGGGGCTATATTTGGCACACTGATTGCATGTACCTATCGTATGTTAACAACCATCTCAGCATACGCAGATAGCTTTGTAGTCAAAGGTCAAGGTCAATTTCGCTGGGCATCTACATTTGTATCATCAGCTGTCTTACGGCTTGTAACGTGAACTTCTCTTTAATTTTCAGTGAAGGTGTTCACATTTGCGTAGCTCCCTTTACGCAGTTACGCACGTGGGCAATACAAATAGTAACATTCAGTGGAGGTCATCTAATGTGGTAAAAGTGACCATAAGGAACTGCTCTTAAATGAGCCGTGGCATGAGATCTCCAACAATGTGGCATTTTGACATGTGTAGACTGGGACGAGCTTCTGCAGCATGCGCATGCTGATCTTAGGTTTTGCTGGTCGCACATACCACATTGTCAGTGGAAATCTCATGAACTGGCTCAAATTATTTCCTTTAGGGAAGTCCCCATTTTGAATAGGAACACAATTGAAGAGAATCACTGCTAAGTCAGAGTGTCCACAAGTGCAAACTAATAGGTGGCGGTCATTTTGGCGGACTTCTTGGTTATCGGACAAAGCCCATATTACAACTTGAGCGTGAGATTGATAAAAGTAACGAATATATGAAATTTGGAGGAAAGTGGGTAATAAATGATTAAGGTAGATTAATGGCAATCTGGTATGCGGCGGCCATTTGTCGACCATAGACTAAACCTGAACTCAAACTTAAACAAGAATTAGGTGGAAGCAATCCATACATGAAATTTGGAAGAAATTCGATAAAAATGACTAGAATGAAGTTAGAGAGACCCTGACAGTCAGGGGCGTGCCTTAGGGCAAAATCAAAGTACGCAGGGGCTGGGTATAGGAGGGGGTATCCCCCTCCCATAGGTTAGGGAAAAAAATCAAAATATGAACTAAATGGTGGCTTCTCCTGCATTTTCTGAACCTAACCACCGACTTAATTGTTTCCAAAACAAAAGTGAAAAACAGTCAAAATCCTATTGCTTTGGTTCAGGATTAGTACAAAATCGGTATACTTGTAATGTAAAGACCTAACCTGGGTGAGGCATGTTTTTATTGCATTTTTCGCGATTTAAGACGTTTTTATTTTTATGACATTCAAAAATTAAAGTACGCAGCTGCGTACTTTGCATATACGCAGGCACGCCCCTGACAGTAGACACTGATAGGCGGCGGCCAATTGTCAGCCATCTTGGTTATCGCTCGTCAAACAAAATCCATATTCGAAGTTGAATGATAGTTTAATGAAAGCAATCTATATATGAAATTTGAGAGAAATTCGATAAAAATGACTAAGTTAGAGTGACCACGATAGTGGACATTTATAGGCGGCGGCCTTTTTATCGGCCATCCTGGTTATCGGATGTCGGACAAAACCCGTATTCGAACTTGAACGCGAGGTTACTGGAAAAAATCCATATATGAAGTTTGGAAGAAATTCGATAAAAAATGACTGAGTTAGAGTGACCACGGACAGACAGACTAACGGACAAGCCGATAACAATTGAGCTCCGCTAACATTCGTTGGTGGGGTCTTAATAAACCCTTCAAAGTATTTAAAGATTTCAACATTTTTAATCAATTTAAACGGTCCTTACTGATTAAAATGGATTTTGGTGTTACAAAAAGCATCAATAAGCACATTGGCTGTCCCACATAACGACAAAATATCGTTTTCATACTCTGCAAATGTAAAACATACTTGGAATTCCATGCAGCCAGTAGCGTTGAAAACTCGTTTACCATTCGACCTGATGTGTTTTGTGTCTACACAGGGAAAGTCCAGATACTCATCTACGCTACAGTCATCTGGCCTCGAGGTTGTATTTTCATATTAAATTCAAAAAGAACAGGAAAGTTATCCTGCTCATAAATGTTAAAATTACAACAATGACTGACATTTTAACATGTATTAGCATGGTAAAACCATCAGAGAGTTTGAATGCAGGAACATTCTTTAATTTTCACTATTTTAACTTTTGTAAGCAGTTTACATTGCACGCTCATTTGAGTTGAGTTGTTTGCTACAGAGGTGTTTTAAAAGGACAATCAGACGTCAAACAGCAAACGACATTTAGTCGCGATAATCAGCCGAAGGGCTAACACGTGCTAATATTCAGGTATTACAGTACGTTAACCTCAGAGAGGACCAGAGTCCACTTAACCTATGTCATACGCTTTCGCGTAAAGATCTGGTTTCATGTGAGGGCTCATGTTAAAAGGGGTCTTTAAGCATTTGCTGACAATTCCGATACCGGCCAATGCTTGTACAGTATTTGTACACTTAGGATGCTGTGGACTTAGGCCGAGATAACAAAAAAAAATGTAAAGACCATTACAAATTAATCAATTATAAAGTACATGGCAGGTGGACTGGATCATGCTGTAAGGGCTGATTGTCAAACGTTTACATCCAATTATGCTGCTTCATGCGAAACTTGCCTTTATGGTTCTAGAACAAGGAAGGCTAAGACAAGCCTGCTCAGTTAAGTAGACTGGCTAGAATCTTGAATATTGAGATGTAGCGTAGGTGATAACAGTGCCGAGTATTGTATCTAAGCAGGACAATTAATGATGCAAATCAAAATCTCTAGATTTTAAGACTGTTAACAAAAATTTAGCACCATTGATCTCGCACATGATATTAACATGACTTATGTAATAGTCGAAATAGTTTGTATGTCAAAACAAAATAACTCAGTTCTCGTGTTTCCACATCACGTCCTGCTGAGCACTAAGTCGCTGTAAAATCAGAAATCTAAACAGAAAAGTAAGGTAAGACTATTACAATAATTCTTACACGTAAATTGGATAGATTCAGAGTATGGGCAACAGTTTTGACAAGTTGTCATGATATTGTCTATGCCCTTTGATTTAATACATATTTATAAGCAATAATTATCGTAAAATTATGCAAGCATCTAATGAAAATAGTATCAAAATATAGAATAGATTTATACATTAAATGAATAAACAGTAGTTCTTAACACTTTTGCTGCCAAGCACCTCAAAAAATCAATACCTCAGTGCCAAGCATGTTTCAAGGACTCCTGAATATTGAGGGTATATGGGTTCAACACAGAGTATCACCAGAACCATTCAACCTATCGCTGTGAAACTTTCACAGAATGTTGATATTATATAAAACTTTTATTTGAACTTATGATAAAAAAGATAGTCACGTGACCTTTGGCGGCCATTTTGGAAGTTATATTGAAAATATGAAAAATGCCTATAAACAACTATTTTATGCAAAAACGTCCATCTACATCAAGTATCAGACATCAGGATCTATTCTGATATATTTCTCCAGCAGTTGAAGGGCTTACTGCGTCATATATGTCATCCCCATGGACATGTCTTCGAGAAATCGTTTGTCTAAGTAAGGATTAAAGTTGCTATAAAAAAGAAAAAAAAACACGGGGTCACACGAAACCTGGAGGCAATGACCAAACACAAACCACAACACACAATGTAATCAACAACTAACAATGAGGATAAATCAGGTAACTTCGGACATCAGGTAAATTCGGACATCGACCTTGTTTGTTTCATTTTTTTTTATTTTTGGAATAAAAAATAAAGAAACAAAGCAAACAGTGAATATCCTGATGAGACGGCTCATTTGTGTTTAGCGGAGGCTGAGGCGATGGTTTGGTTGGTAGAAATTTGCAATACACTAGCTTTTGATTACTTCTTAATGCACATGCGTATCATTTTAACATGTATTAAGGCAACCTTGTTCTGCTCAAAATTGAAAAAGAGGGCCCTTGGGCCCTGGGTCACGTATCTGAGAATGACTCGAATCATTTCTAAAGTTTTGTGGTAGAGAGCACCATTGGGAGCAATTCTGTGAAATTATATTGAATTTGCGTCAGTGGTTCTGGTGGAGATGTCGTTTAAAATATTTCTTATCTGAAGCTCTAGCAGTCCTCCTGTTTTATGAAGCAGAACCATTCATGCAATTTTGAAAGAGGGCATTATAGTGAATATTCATGTGAAGTTATATGGAATTTGGTCCAGTGGTTCAGATCGGTTTAAACGGGAGATGTCATTTAAAGACATATTTATCTGGAGCTCTAACAGTCCTTTTGGTAGGCAGAGTGTAACCATTTGTGCAATTTAGTAGAGGGTATTATGAGAAACTATTCTGTGATTTTTTTTGAATTTGGGTCAGTAGTTCAGGAGATGTCGTTTAAAAGATTTCTTATCTGGAGCTCTGGCAGCCCTGCTGTGCGGTGGAGCGGAACTACTTATGCAATTTTTAAAGAAGGCATCATGGGGAATGTTCATGTGAAGTTATATGAAATTGGGACCAATAGTTTTGGAGGGAATGTCGTTTAAAAGTAAGTAATGGTGCAAAGATCAGGTTTTATAGCCAAACCAAGCAGCCATAATAAAGACATTTTTCTAGAGCTCTTGCAGCCCCTTTGTTCAGTGGACTGGAACCATTTGTGCAATTTTAAAAGTAGACATCATGAGGAACAATTCTGGGAGATTATTTTTTTAATTTGGACCAATGGCTCAGGAGGAAATACTGTTTAAAGGTATTTCTTATCTGGAGCTCTGGTAGCCCTTTTGTTCAGCGGAGCATAACCATTTGTGCAATTTTGGTGAAGGGTATTGTGAGGAAAAATTCCGTGAAATTATTTGGGTCAGTGGTTCAGGAGGAGATGTTGTTTAAAATATTTCTTATCTGGAGCTCTGGCAGCCCTCCTCTTCTGTGGAGCAAAACATTTATGCAATTTTGAAAGACGGCATAATGGAGAACATTCATGTGAAGTTATATGAAATTTGGATCAGTGTTTCAGGAGGAGATGTCGTTTAAAGACATTTCTTATATAGAGCTCTGGCAGACCTTTTGTCAGTGGACTGGAACCATTTGTGCAATTTCCGAAGAAGGCATCAACAGGTACAATCCTGAGAAATTATTTTGAATTTGGACCAATAGTTCAGGAAGGAATGCGGTTTAAAGATATTTCTTATCTGGAGCTCTGGCAGCCCTTTTGTTCAGCGGAGCGTAACCGTTTGTGCAACTTTGGTAGAGGGTAAAATGAGGAACATCCATGTGCAGTTATATGAAATTTGGACGAGTGGTTCAGGAGATGATGTCGTTTAAAATATTTCTTATCAGGAGCTCTAGCGGCCCTCCTGTTCGGTAAAGCGTAACCATTTATGCAATTTTGAAAGAGGGTATTATAGGGAACATTAATGTAATATGAAATTTGGACCAGTGCTTCAGAAGATGTTGCTTGAAGAAAAAAGTTCACGGAAGGACAACGGACAAAGAACGATCACAATAGCTCACCTTGAGCGTTCGGCTCAGGTGAGCTAAAAATGCGGGTCGTTTATATTTTACATTTTAGAATGTGTTTCCCCCTTGATTCAGCTTCCCACTTACATATATTTTGTAAATGGCAAATGTAAGTCTACAGTATAAAGGATTTACTGGGCAAGGAGCGGTATACTTTAAAATTAAAAATATTAATGACCCTCATTTGTTTATATTTTTAGTGATATATGTTTTCCTTAATCAATGTTTGAATAAAATTCGCATGTACAGTAAGAAATCAAAAGCTTGGTTTTATAGCCAAACCAAGCAGCCATAATAATGGAAAACTATATTTCAAGCTCACGGAACATCATTGGTGTAAGAAAAAAAATATATTTAGGTAGGTACAAAAATGCCAGTTTACAATTTTGTAAACTGCGCAGGAATAGATTTAAAAGTTATGCTCTATATATGTCCACTCTCATAGATAAAAGTTTGCATAATTTAAACGTTTGGAAAGACCCCTTCATTTTGGACTAAGAAAACATCTTCAATTAGCCCATGACCCGACCACTTCCTTTTGTTTTCAGCCAATCAGTTGCAAGAAAAGGACCATATTCAGCGTGGTATATTTTCCATAACCCACACTTTTGTGAGACTCATTCCCATAGCTTGATGAGAGGAAATTGCTGTCCAAAATGTTAATTTCACCAAATTTATTTTTATTTTTAGAACCCTAAATAAAACTGTGACCAGAATATGGACACAAAATGATGTAAATTTCAAATGTTAGCTGATTCACAGAAAATAGGCGACTGCAGAAAACACTGACCAGGCTGCACATGTACATTGAATCCTGATCAGAAATTACACTGCTTGTCCCAAACGCTTTTTGAAAGACAGCATGATCACCAAACGGCACATGAATATACACGCTGATCTGAGTGTCTCCACTGTTTGAGAATCAGAGTAGAATGCACAAACAGGGGAGACTGATCAGCCTGTAAATCTGTAACGTGTGATCAACGAAATGCTTCCTAGATAATTTTGAAAAATAAATCTCACAAAAAATGCTGCTAATAAAATCCATTTGTCCCATGTGAACGCATCCACGGCTAAAGATGAAATGAGACTCCTAAACGAAATGCAGCAAAATGCTACATAATGTGTATATTTCAGGATGTGAAACCAACACAGGAAACAGCTGGGTCAGGGCTAAATAGGTTATACAATGTTTTGTGTTTGTTATGAAATATACACTCGGGAGCGGAGCTCCCTCGTATATATTCCATAACCAACAAAAAACATTGAATAACCTATACCTAATCAGGAAAACTCTTATTCTTTTCATTATATTCAACAAAACAGCGCTCTTAAGATCACACGTAACGGACGTTAAAATCACAAGTGCAGCACGAGCTGGAAAACAGATAAAATAGCAAAATAAATTTGGTCCCAAAATGTTCGTTACGGTCTAATTAAGACGATATGTCCCCACATTTAGTGCTTTCTTCAAAGACAAGTCTTAGACAATTACAGGCTATTTGCATGCAAGAGAGTGACGGACGTTTCAAATTCTATACTGGACTCAGGGAAGCGAACAGAAACAGCATAGGTCATCAAAAACATCACTGCAGTGAAAATAACACTGACTTGTGTTTTGCACTTGTGCAGCAAACATAACTTTGCACTTAAGAAACGATAACTTTTACTCATTTAAGTTAATGACTACACGTATTCGACGTTTCTGGCTATTGTTATGCATTTTAATTTTACTACGACTGCTAGTTTTTCGTAAGGTATATCTATAATTGGGCCTCGACGCGAGAAAACCTGTCTCCTGGGGTTTGCGAACAACACAGGCGCAGACCAACCTGCGCATCCGCGGAGTTTGATCAGCGCCTGTGTTAGTCACTTTTTTTACAGTATCATATGTAAACTTGCTAAGGTGAAATTTCAATTTTCTTGCTAGTCTCTGTTGCTGAGGAGAGTGGTTTTAAACTCGCTTTGTCGGACACCCCGAAGACAGTTTTTCTCGCGACTAGGCCCATAAAATGGTACAGTTACGAGTAAACACATCTACCTTGTACATGTACCATGCCAATCCCACGTGATTGTGTCTTTGAAATGAATATTCTCCCTATCAGTTTCGTGTTAATATACATGAACTATCATCATTTGACACAAACAAAATATTGAAAGTGAATAAAAGTTACACAAAAGGTAAATTTCAAATTACATCTTTAATGTTCAAGGAAATGCCCCAATCACACACAAGAAGGATGGTGTGGATGGTGACGTCCGATGAAACTTAGTTACTGTCTAATATGTTTTGAAATTGCAGAGGCCTGCTACCCCAGGGGGGGGGGGTACTCTAATTTTTTCCGCATACGTAGGCTCGGACCCAGCATCTACCGTTCACCCCCAAAAAATATCAGGAATTTCAAGCACCCCAAAAAAATATTTGAAATTTTAGCAACCCAAAAAATATCCCAATTCTGTACCTTGACCTTAAAAAAAGACCCTAAATTGCATAGAAATGACCCTCAAACTAGCCCAATTTTGTGATGACCCCCAAAAAATATCCACAAAATCTTCATACCCCCCAAAAATATTCATTTTTCTGAAAACCCAAAAAAATATTGAAATTCAGAATTTTGAACCCAAAAAAATGGGCCGAGCCTACGTATGTGTGAAAATATCAGAGTACCCCCCCTGGGCCTGCTACTCTGGTCTCTTTATCTAGATTAAACAAATGACGTCGCGTATGGCAGTGATATAACTGATAAACAAATAGTGGCTTAATAACCCTATTAGTAACGTTGTGTAGGCAACGTCGCGTATATAAGTAGTAGATGCGCCGGTTGGTCGCCACATACTCCGCATGCGTGTCGGCCATTTTTGATGATATCATCATATATGTTTAGAAATGTATTTAATCTATTTTTAGAATGAGATCCTCGTTTGATTTTAGAATGAGAGTATTGATTATTTGCTTATAGGAATATGATTATCTAGTGTAAATTTCGGTATACGATCATCAAATATGTCTTTCTAGAATGGGATAATTGCTCTATATATAGAACAGTTCACATTTGTCACAAAAGCATACAGAGCTGACTTTTATACTCGATCTAGAGCTTGCTTGCATTCATTGATGATCAGGGGCTCAGCTATTGATGGGGACATGATGTTAACCTAAAATATTGCACATTGGTCTTTAATGCCAATGAAAATATTTGAACAAGGAACCTTAAGAATTACTAAGGCATGTAAATAATGACAACGGAAATAGATAGTCTCAAATGAACAAATCTACACTCACCATGTGTCCTTCCCTACGTCCAACCTACAAAACCCTGAAATATGTTTCTATAAATAACACTTAGTCGTGATCCTCAAGCTATAGTCATAACATTTCTTGTTGCTAAAATATGGAGACTTAAGCGACCCTCAATTGATGTGAACGAGCTCTAGATCAAGTATACAAAAAAGTTAGTGAGTATGATCAGGAAATACCACAATCACACACTGCAGACCAACCCATGGGACCATGAGAAAGAATCACAGAACATTTTAAGTAATAATACATACATAAGATAATAATAGCCAAGCAACTAGTTTTCTTATCCTCTTCAAGATGACTGCAAAACTAGAATGGACACAAAGTAATGCATAACAAAACATATACAAACAAAGAGTTCCTACAAATAATGGGAAGTTTATTAAACTATAGATCAAAACAGCAGAACCACTGCCTTAGAACAGACAGCAACATAAGCCAGAGGGGACGAGGGGGGCTTAAATGCATTTTAATAGTGCTAAATCTTTGCCCTAGATTCTGTTGATATTAAAACACAAAACTGTTTAGCTCGCATGGAGGCTTCCTAAATAATGCAATGCATCATCGCCGAGAATCATTCTAATCAAATTAACACATTATTGTGATACAAAGAAAAGGGCTCATGACTCACAGCTAGTCAGAGCTAAAGAAAACATCAAGAAGAGATACGGTGGGCCCAGCAAACAGCAAGCATCAGGCACGAACCAACATATTAAAGCTTTATGTCAGGGCCGTCATTAAGTCTGAGGCCTGGCCCACCATCGCACAATTTAAGAGAAAACCATAGATATCAACTGTCATTGGGTTCACAACCAGGCATACAGAGTGTCACATGATATCATGTTGTATCCCACTCTTTTATAACGTTTTATTTTTTTTTAAATTGATCATTAAAATTAGGTTTTCCAACAATTCTTGTAAATTTATAAACTTCGCCATAAAATACAGGTTCTGATATGCCTTGTTGCAGATGAGTCTTTAAGCAAAGATTGTAATGAGTGTTTGCAATTATATTTACTGAGTTTATGATATTTATATCCTTGCTTTAGCAACTTAGAATTAAAAAAAAACATGTTTCTAATTTTGTAGTCATCAACATGAGAAGACACTCTTGCAAAACGAATAAGTTGCGAAATGTATACACCATAGGAAGGGGAGCGAGGAACATCTCCATCAAGAAATGGAAAATTAACTATAATAATTATCAAAGTTAGTCATCCCGTATATCATTGGTTCATACTGTGCAATTTTAATGGGCAAGTCTAAATCCAAAAAGGGACTTTAGTATCTGAAGGGTTCACCTTATTTAACTGAAGTTCAGTGGGATAAATCTGACTTACATTTGTGCAAAATAAGGAATATCAATATTAAGTCAGCTCTGTGTAACCCCACGACCAACATAAACATATATGCGTCATCCAAAGTGGCCACTAGAGTGCACAGAACGTGGCGACGAACTGGCGTCTGTACTATTTATGTATGTCGAAATT
The DNA here is from genome assembly GCA_964019695.1 of Loripinus fragilis. Lineage (NCBI taxonomy): Eukaryota > Metazoa > Mollusca > Bivalvia > Lucinida > Lucinidae > Loripinus > Loripinus fragilis. The sequence continues at coordinate 46,544,994 of OZ026516.1, read as the reverse complement.
GCGTCATTTTAATGCAATTTTTAAGTAGTTTTAGTGCCATGTGAATTATAGAATTCAACGGTCTTGCCCCTGTATATTTGAATGTTTTAAGGGAGTTGAGGAAAGTGATTAAATGTTCGTTTAATAATTCAATTATAAACTAGATAAACATCGATGGAGCACCATCACAAATTCCCACGCTTTCCCACCATGTACAGAATTGCATGTGTATTTTAATAAACCTACTTTGATTCATACCTACCCCACTCCACTCCACGCCACCCCAGGCGTACCCTAGGCATCATTTTAAACCCTATGGCATAATTTCTGCTTTTAAATTGCTCTAGTGTTCTATTTCTTGGATTTAATATGGCACATGACTGTGTTCTGGAAACTTTGAGTTTTAAGCCAACACCACCAACCTCACCTCTAAGACTAACCTATGGGACATGAACCAAGGGTTATATGAAAAATATCATCTAGTTTGCTTAATAGTTTCATTCCTGAGTAAGAATACCAAGTCTGTTGTAAAGATATATTACAAAAGTGAAGAAGGCAAACATCACGAATCGATACAATCAAGTACCACACCTGACCTGAGACACCATATGGGAAAGTGACAAAACACAATGCAACATCACAAACAAGAGAATATAGAGGTCATTCCATTCCCAGCAGGTGACTGCAAGGCTACAAGGAACAGACAATATGGTATAACTAAGACATATGTGGAACATAAATAACAAAAATGATCCACTAACGGTCAGAAAAAAATTCACTGGAGGGGTGTTTAACAGCGCCAATATCACCCTTAATTGTAATGAAGATCATGTCACATATATGTTTGGTTAGCTTGAAAGATCCCTAATTTATCGATGCATCATCTCCTAGTATATAAAACATAAAAAGGAGGTCAAACAGAGCATACAACTGAAAAGTGGAGCAAACGAAATCCAAAAAAGTTAAATCCTGGTGGGGCTGACCAAAGACATGACACCAGGCCCCAACCCTCTCAACTACAGATAAGTATTTTAAGTCGGAACCATCAAAGAGTCTAAGGTACGACTCGCTGGCGTGCAGTTAAATAGTAGTGCAAAGTATATGACTTTACAAGAGGCTGAATGAGCTACACCGCTCACGTTTATTAAAGTTTTTTTTATTATGATTCTATGGGAACCAATGGCTCCCATGTAGTAGCCACGTTGGACGCCAGGGACATGGTAAGTAGGATTAACGCAGGATAACACTAAGCATTGCAACATGCTCAATACATAAGCTGAGGTCCGCATGACATAAGTAAAGAAGACCGGAATTAACCTGTTGGATTTCTTTTGCTCTGGTATTCAGTTTTATTTACTGTTGAGTCCTTATCTTTGTTTTATCTCCTTTTTATATCTTGATTTATATGTTCTAGGAGATGATGCTTTGATACGTTAGGGGTATTTCATGCAAACTAAACATCCATGTGTCTTGATTCTCATCTGAAGTAAGAGTGAGGCTGGTGCACCATTAAATCGGTTTAAGCCCTCCAGTAAAAAAATTTACTGACCGTTTCAAGACGGTGCTTCTTTTGTGGATCATGCACGTCTGTTTGTTGATGCCATGTGGTGACCTGCTGGGAAGGGCTAATCTCTTGGCCCTCGTTTGTGATGTTTTATTGTGACGTTGTCACTTTTCCATTGGTATCCTGGGTCAGGTATGATGCTTGATTGTATCTATTCCTGATCTACGCTCTCTTTCTTACTTTTAAAAAGCTTGCCAATGATAAGTCAATGGGAACTAAAGACCATCATGGCGCTGCCAATTTGGCCCCAAGTGATGGTCGGCAGGATTTATGAAGGACACCATTATAAGTCTATGGGAACTCTTGATCCCTGGAGTGGGGCTAGTTTGGACCCCAGGGGCTTGATTGGCAGGACGACATAGGGGGCCACTAGCAATGTCTGCATACTGAATATATGAGCCATGTCTCACATGGTTTCAGAGAAGATGATTTTTTTTTATTTTAAGTCTATAGCAACTCTTGATCCTCTGGGCATGGCCAGTTTTGACCCCAGTGGCTTGATTTGCAGGAATTACTGGTATGAAGGGGACCACTAGACATTGCTACATAAGCTGGGGCCTCATGGTTTCATAGAAGATTTTTTTAGATTTTTTTTCCATTATTAGTCTACCGAAGCTATATGTTGTCATGACAACCAGAAGTCCAATACTATAGCACAAAATTTCCACTGCCAAATGATGCTTTTCATGAAATTTAATCAAAATTGGCCTAGTGACTTTAGAAATATAAAACTTTGAAAGCGTGGACGGACAATAACGACAGACCATTGCCATACTAGTATAAATTTTAGCATTCTGCTCAGGTGAGCTAAATGGCACTTTTCATATTTTTGACCTTTTGACCTCCCTAGGTTCCCAGAAAGTGGGGTCATAAATTACTATGCTCTTGCACTCCCTCTAGGTATATGGAAGCTATACGCCAAATGTGGTAAAAATCTGACCTGCCCTCTAGTAGAAGATAGCGTGGCGGACGGACAGATGGACAGACAGACAGACGGACTTTCTCACGAAAAGATTCTTGTTAGAAAAAAGTAGCCAACAAAGCAAAAAGTACCCAACAAGTCCCCTTCAATCTTGTGGATTTTACCTCATTTTTGGTTTATTGGCTTCCTTACTATGTAAGTGAGGTTTATTTCGTTCTTGATTTTAAAAACTATTATTTTAAAGAAATTGCTTGGTAGTTGGATTTTGAGGAGACTTGGAAAAGAGAAGTTTCGGAAATTCAAAGTAGCCATCAAGTGTCCATTCTTGCAGCGTCGGGACGGACGGATGCGATTGCAATATCCCCATCGCTTTAAAAAAACGCCGCGTGGGGATAATGAGCACTCGTTTTAAATATACTTTCCACAAGGTGGTATTTTTAGCGTTGTTATATTTTCTACCCTGATAATATGCCTACATATATTAAAGTTAACTCCACAGACATGGCTTTCCGCGAAAAAGCTTATTGATTGGTTGATTCTTCCATAATGAAGTATCACACGATCCTTATAGACTTCGAGCTAAAAAAGGTCCTGCTCCCCCCCCCTAGGTAATTTTGCAGACATATCCTATCTTAAAGAAAGTTTCAAGCCGCATCTTTTAAGAGATGTTTGCACTCTGTGCTCCGGGGCGTTAGTCTCTGACAGCCTGTTACATATGTTACTGTAACAAACTAAGGAAAAAATAAAAAAGAAAGTTTGAGCTACAGAAAGAAGACATTAAACCATCTAATTATTCAAATTCCTTATGTAGTTTGCAAGCTGGATGCCTAAGCTACATAAAAGCAGCATTTTAAACAAAATTTCAGCCTTCAATGGTGTTATATGCGTTACATAGATTAAATTTCTGTTTGAAAGTTGAAATCGTCATTAACATCATTCATTGTACAGACGATTTGTGCATTTTTACAAGTGTTTTTAATCTTAGTTGACTAAAATACTCATTTGACTAATAGAAAAAACAAAGTTTGCTTTTCTATCTCAAATACATTGTTTTATATGAGCTATTAAACAACCCTACCCCCAATTTTGAGTATCCAATTTTGGTATCTATTATTGAAGAAAAATATATGAAAATATTTGACGCTCGTGGATATCTTACATTTTTGGCACTGTCTTGCTAATGCAATAAGGAATGATACATTTGCAAGTTTGACATCAGGATCAGAGCACTTATTAAAGTATGTAACGTATGTTACATGGCGTAATGAATGAGCTAGGAAATTTTCTTGGAGGTAAGAGATGATATTTCAGAAAAATACCATTTTTCACATGTTTTCCTATTAATCTGTAGCCTCTGGTGCCTTAGTCGAAGTAATTACAGTCATTGCTGATAACAAGCCCATGGAATTGTGATACCTATGTTATATATAACCTTTTTAATCACATATTTCCTAATGCCTACAATATTAAAATATATAGACATATAGATAGAAAATAATAGTTCTCATTTAAATGACACAATTTAATAAATATTCCTATTAAATAAAATAATTCAAAAACAATTTTATTCAAGTCACCCTCAGAATGTCTATCATTGTGTCTGCTTCGATTGCAAAATAATCACCCATTTCATCACAACCAGTAGAATCATGGCATTGTATTAGGACTGCAAACTGAGTACAATCCTGTTCCTCTCCACCCCTTTGGGAATTGTGCAGACATATCCTACCTTAAAGAACAATTCAAGCTTCATCAAATAAGAGATGTTTGCACTCTATTAAGTAGGGGGTTAGCCTGTAATGGTATGATACGTATGTTACCGTATCAATTTAAGAATAAATTAATTGAAAGTCTGAGAAACAGAAAGAAGACATAAAACTATCTATTTATTTGAATTTTTCATGTAGATTGCATGCTGAATACCTTTGATATATAAGAAAAGATTTTTTAACAATTATACAGCTTCCTATGGTGTTATATATGTTACATTAATTAAGATTACTTGTTAAAATTGGTAATTGTGACAAACATCACTTATAAGCATTTCGTGTGATCCTCCTCTTTAGCCATCAAAAGACTTAATTTTCTTTGTATGTGTGGCCAGTGCCAGCATCAAACAACTTGACTCAGCCAAACTTGAATCCTTAGCATTCTTCAAAAGCAGAAACAGCATGTCAGTGTCATGGGATCAAACACCTGATTAAATATGGGTTTAATGCCATTTCACATATATTCATAAAATGGAGTATGACTCTGGTATATATCTCTTCCTGTGAAGTGGCAAGAGCAATCTTACTGCAGCTGCCTCTGCATCCGTGCTAGTCAAATAATAACTTTGCTCTGATTTTGCAAAATCTATGTCTCTACCGTGTACCTCTAAGAATGCTTTAAGATTTCTGACATTGGTCAAACAGAAATTTGATAGGCTGCTTTTTTGCATCATTTGCCATGGAACCTATCCAGTCTTTTGGTGCTTAAGTCCTCAGGTCTTAGATCAATAGTATTTTGCTGCGCCCAAAGAACTTTATAAGTTTTCTTTAGTTACAATGTTGACTCTTGATGGTTTTGGCAGACCGTCTGAAACAATTTCTGTTACACCTTGAAAGTTATCTAGTATAAGAGACAGAATATGAAGTTGGACATTGCCATCAATTATGTTTGCAGTTGGTTGTTTTTTGATGTCAGTACATTGAAGCACGTCTTGAAATAATGTAAAACCTATGATTTCTCAGTTTTTGCAGCCATATCATTAGCTGTTGCATTCAAAAGAAGGAAAGTGGACTATAGGTAGAATGGGATAACCAGTAGTTCTATATTATGCTCTATGGAAAATTTATACAGAGTAAACAAGTTGATAAGGTGCCTCATTTCATGGTCCATTGAAAACATTGAAATTGAAAACACTTGCCTCTGACTGTGTAATCAAAACGGATGTCACAACAATGCCCTTGCTCATTTATTATGAAAAGTTATATATGTTACATCCTTTAATAAGCGCTCTTATCTTAGAAACTTCGTGAATCATTGAATTGAAAGGGTCTAATTTGCCTCTGTTCATCCTGCATTTCATTGCTTTACCTGCTGTGATACATCTAGTTCGTTTATCTGAAGGGAAAGAGTTACCTCGGTTTCAGCACTTCAGAAATATTAAGACTTCAAATAAGTTTTTGAATGCTTGGGAAAGATAATAAGTGCAGAGACATTACGAGATGAAAATATGTGGGTTGCATGTATGGAAAGGCTACATTTATAAAAGTTAACCAACTAAGATATGATTCTTTATCACAGAAATATCAAGTTACATCAGTCCAGGTACTCATTGCTCTTAATGGCATAGTTTATCTCCTTGTAAAGCTTTAGTCTTTCTCCTACTTGCAGAGTATCACTTGAAACACATACTCAAAGAGCCAACTATTAGGAATTCATATCAGTTTCCGAATGTTCCAAGCCATAAATGGCAAAAATGGAAAGTTGATAATGGCTCATCAATTTTGAGTGGACTGGTGGTAAAATTAAATAACAGTAAATGATTGAAATATTGTGTGATGATTCTACTAAATGCAAGGAGGCGTGTGATAGTAATTATTACCACAGAAGCAGACAACGACAAACGTTTAACATGAGTGTTAAATCGATGAGAAATAGTTTGGACCATTTCATTTATTGTATTTTCTTGTAAAAATGTAAAACTATCTTTTCTATTCGTGGCTATATATTTAGCATTAAATGCACAGTATTAGAAAATGTGTCCAAAAGGTCATTGATAACATCTGTAACACCAGTCCATGGGCTTGATAATCAGAAATGAATATAATTTCTAGTGTTTTGGCACCAAAGACTTATAAGTACACATCAAGTGTCCTGATCTTTAGCTTAATGCCATCTTGTAGATATATGAGCAAGACAGACTAAGAAAATAAAAAATATCCACACGCTGTAATCGCTTTCATGTGTTTTACTTAAACGGTAATAACAAAATATGCTTCTCTGTAAAACTGGGAGTAGGGCTGTGTATTAGCTCCTATAAGACAATATATTTAAGATAGAAAAACAAACTTGTTTTTTCCTATTCATCAATTGAGTATATGTTTGTAAATCTAATAAAACAGTTTGAAACCAAGTCATAGTAGTTGTTTAACTACATGACGATAGCCACAATTATAGCTTTTAAATTATAATTAGGTTCATGTAAAGCACATAACACCACAGTTAGCCGTATTAATGTTAAACAGCTTCCATATGTAGTAAAGACATCCAGTATGCAGACTATAAGAATGTCAATTTATTAGATAATTTTAATGTCTTCTTTTGGTAGCTCAAACATTCAAATTTCTTATTCTCAAATTGATATTGTAACATATGTAACAAGCTGTTACAGGCTAACGCCTCAACTTACTTATTAAATCCACCTTGAATGGTTACCTAAGATGTAATTTGTCTGCAGAATTCCACAGGGGATTAGGATGGAGCAGGCCCTTACTCAGCTTGATGTCAAAATACTGTTTGATGATTTTACTTATCACGCTAACATATGTAACGCTCTCTGATCTTTAAAACTTGATGACAACTAGCAGATCTATAAGTCTTTATCATAGGAGCCAGTTTAAAATCCTTAAACAATTTAAGATATCCAACAGCTGCGAGTTTTTTCACAAGTTTAGCTCAAACTTTCAAACTACATTTCCTTTATTTGATATAGTAACGCATGTAACACGCTGTTTCAGACTAACGCCCCAACATAGATATTGCAAACATCCCTTATTCGATGCAGCTTGAGTTGTACTATATGAAGGAATATGTCTGCAAAATTCACTTGAGGAGATTAAAACATTTTTAGGCATATCTTACGTAAAGACAATGAGCTTGCCCATTTATTCCATCAAGTAACGTATGTTACAGCCTCTGATATTAAAAATTTTGCAACAAACTTGCAGATTTATGAGTCTTTATATATAAGCAAATAAATCCCAAACAATGAAACACATTCATCAACTGCAAATATTTTTTTAACTATTTTTACTTTAATACCAAACATTTCACCTTAAAACTGGGTAGGGGTAGGGTTGTTAAATTGCTTATTTCAGAAAAAAATATTTAAGCTAGGGAAACAAACTTTAATTTTTCTGTTAGCCAATTGCATAAGCTAGTCAGACATGATTAAAAACATTTTGCAAAACACACAGAGAGATTGCAAATGTAAATGATGTTAGCCACACTTGCAAATTTTAATGGGTTATCTGATATATGTAACGCATATGACACCTTAGAAAGCCGCAATTTTGTTCAAATGGCTGTCATACGTAGTTAAGATATCCAGTATGCAGACTATATGAATGATTTTTAAAAATAAATATTTTAATGTCTTTAATTTGTAGCCCAAACTTTCAATTTACTTTTTTCTTAGTTTGATTAAGTAACGTATGTTACAGGCTCTTACAGACTTATGCCCTGGAGCACAGAGTGCAAACATCTCTTAAAAGACTCGGCTTTTAATTCTCTACAAGATAGGATATGTCTGCAAAATTCCCTAGGGGGGGGAGCAAACCCATTCTCAGCCATCCGTCTATTATAGATAGGGCTAGTTTTTTTGTGCATTTACTTTACGACCTAGTCAACATTTGTCATTCATGTTGGAACAAATTCCCATCTTCACAAGTTCAACCAGATTTAAGCAGAGGATAAAGTGTCTTGCGCACGTACCAAACGCAGTGCCTCTGGTGAGTCAAGAACCAGCAACTCTTTGATCTTAGGTATGATATTAAGCCATTAACCTCCTAGGGGTACTTGAGTGCGCAATCCCTCTAACCGCTTTATAAGAGTTGCTTTGAACATTTGCACGTGTGCATGTCATGGGCTGAAAATGTATATGGTATTGGGTATTATCCTCACATTCTTTTGGGTGACTCAGTGGTAGAGTGCTTAACTCGAGACCGAAGGGCCGCGGGTTCGAGCCTCACCAGCGTCACTGCGTTGTGTCCTTGAGCAAGAACATTAATCCTAGCTTAGTACTGGTTCAACCCAGGAAGACCCGTCCCTTTATAACTGAAAGAGTGTTGATGGGACGTAAAGAATCAAATCAAACAAACAAACACAACATTCGTTTGGTACTGTGTCTGTTTTGCGAATATAGTCGTTCATAAAAACACAAATATTACAAGTACAAGCTTTTCATAAAAACGTGCCATCTTTCAATATTAAACTTAAGTGGGTTGTTGTCTATTTACTGAAAAAAAAAACAGAAGCTATTTGGAAGCTGTCTCAAAGGAAAGTGATGACTTTATCAAATGACAAACCTAACCCAGCCCATCGCCATTTCCGCCACCTCCGATCGCCATCTCACATCTAGTGATTTAATGTATTCATTCATAGATTTTAAATGCAATAGGGGAGAACATAATAACTATACCAGTGGGAATGCACAGTGACCCTCGAGTAGGGTGCTTGACTAGAGATCTAGGTTACTTTTCGAGCCTCGGCATGGCACTGTATTGTGTTCTTGTTCAAGGCACTTTAACCTCTGCTTAGTACTGTCTAAATCAAGGAAACGTCCCAAAATGCCATAAAAATGTTAACTGAGACATAAATATTCAAAGTAAGTAAGGGTGCAAAGATCAGGAATCGATACAATCAAGTACCACACCTGACCCAGGATACCATTGGGAAAGTAACAAACTCACAGTAGACACCACAAACGAAAGCCAAGAGGTCAGCCCTTTCCCAGCAGGTGACCACAAAGCACATATAAACAGACCCGCACAGACATAACAAACACAAGACAGAACAAAAACATAAAAGATCCACAAAAGAAGTACCGCCTTGGAACGGTCAGTAAAATATTTTACTGGAGGGCTTAAACCGGTTTAACGGCGCCAACCTCACCCTTAATTCAGATGTGGATCAAGACACATAGATATTTGGTTTGCATGAAAGACCCCTAACTTATCAATGCATCATCTCCTAAAACATATAAATCAAGATATAACAAGGAGATAAAGCAAGGATAAGGACTCAACAGTAAATTAAACTGAATACCGGAGCAAAAGAAATCCAACAGAAATTCAACTCATATACGAGGGACATTTTTATGTTTGTAGAGTTGTAGATTTATTAAAAACAACATAAGTAAATACATACATTATATATACTAGTATATATTTGGTAAGATCGATCTTTTATCTACACATGCAGTCATGTAACCTAAAACTGTTTCAAAATGTATTGCTTTAATGACTTCCAAGAGGTTAAGACACACCTATATATATGGGGCACTGGAGATATAGAAGAAAGCTGACAATGTTGGACTTTTCTCTGACAGAACGTTAGAAACGATTGTATGAAAATGGGTTGATTTCAATACATGACATCTGAAACTTCTGCTGCAGATAGAGGAAACACTATTCTATGACCCTTATAGCCTATTTGCCACATGTATTGGATATGGAAGATTAATTTGGAACATATGAAAATTGCACAGATGGCATATAAAATTTTATTGAAAAAAAGTGATACTAATCAAAGTCGGATATGGCTTTTGAATGTGATTTAATATGTTAGGTGTAAGGTATTATTATATTTGTTATTGTGTTTATAAGGTAGATAGAAGTGTTATGGTAACTTTCATCACAAAACAAATTCAATACTTTCACGCAGTGAAACCAGTTTAAACTCTACAGTAAAATGTTTTTACTGACAGTTCCAAGGCGGTGCTTCTCTTGTGGATCATTTATGTTACTTCTGTCTTGCTTTTGTTATGCTTTCGTGCGCGTCTGTTTATTGATGCCTTGTGGCCACCTGCTGGGAAAAGGCTGACCTCTTTGCTCTCGTTTGTGATGTCTAATTGTGAAGTTGTTACTTTCTCATTGGTATCCTGGGTCAGGTGTGGTTCTTGATTGTATCGATTTCTGATCTTTGCCCTTTTTCTTACTTTTATTAGAAATGAACTGCAAAACAAGCAGCCAAAGGCTTGCCAAAATCTCCTTCTGTACACATAAACGACGTCATGACACATTACTATATTCAGAAAATACATTTTAACTGTTTAAGTGCATCTAAAAAGGTATTGAAATTACAGCAATAAGGAAAGTATGCAGATCAGATTTTTATTATTTTGTCAACATGGGATTGATTTACCCCACCCACTTTTTATAACTTTGGGGTATAACAGTACCGGAAGTTGCCCTAGGAGGTTTAAATAGGTACATCCATATAATTCTGACGAATGATTACATATACGAGACCTGTTTTATGTTTATTTGAACAAATTTGAATTTCACTTTTTGCGGTTGCATATAGATAAAACAAATAAAGTTTGCTTTTTCATGAATAACGGACGTGTACCTGGTATTGCCAATTAGACAAGATGGCAATTTAACGCATAGCCATATCACGTCGGTCCTCAGTACACCCCCCCCCCCCTCTTTTACTGATTTTACTAGCTAAAACCGGTCTATCTTCTAAGAAAATACGTATTTACGTGTTAGATTTTCTTTTAAGTTTAGAGGAACACGCAGTCTATTTTTAAAATGAGAAACAGCCTATTTGTGCCTGTATTTGATTGGAAACTGGGCTTATTAAGATCTTCCAAACAAGTGCCCAAAAAGGTATTTCATGTATAAAATGTGTCTTGGAAGAGTTTTGAAAAACAAATTTTCAAAACTCACAACCGAATCAATTTCTTAGGTAGTTTAAGTATCTATCCCTGTCAAAACTGATCACCAAATATTGCAATTGAGTATTTTGCACACAATTTAGTGTTGCTATGGAAACTGTAAAATCTAAAATTTGATGTTCAGGTGGCTTCCAAAAATTAAATATCCAACTGGAATGCTTTATTTTCTAACATAATACACTTTAATTATTTATGTACAATATATAAAAGGTTCCAAGATAAAAACTTTCTATCTTTTAGAGAAATTGTTCGAGAAAGATTTAGTACATTTCGTTTCAGACAGCATTTTTAAATGCTTAAAATTGACTACTCATCTTCAGAGACTGTTTCAAACCAAAAAATAAAAATAAAAAACTGGTTGTTTGATAACTGCGTATTCCTGGAGATCAGCCTAACCCATGGAAATTAATTATTACCAAATATAACGAGAAATAAATGAGCATTTTCAAATTTGTTCAAATAAACATGAAACACCTTTTGTATAGTGGGCTATGCAAAATCAAGAGAAATTTTAAAAATTGTTTATAATCGTTATTTTAATAAGTATATGAACCAGCACTTGTCTGCAATTATTTTGGTATATTGATGGGTGTTTTCAAATTGTTATAGAAGAGCAAACGTCTTGTTTATATGTTTGTTATTATACTCATCTACGATTAGCGTTTGAACGAAAAAAATGATGGTGCAAAAGAAAATTCAGCTTGGCAAATACTTTTTTTACAATAGCGAATGGAACTCAACAGCGTCTAATTCCATGCTAGCTGTGCGCTTAAATTGGCACAAAATTCGGCAAGTGTCCTGTACAATGCTCTATTCAAAGCTCTATATCTTGATTGAACTAAACCATCATGATTTAAATTGTATACCAATTGATAGACAAAAGCTAGACCTTTTAAAAGATGTGTACTTATGGCACCGTAAATTTTATATTTGTGAGATACAACCCGATTCTTCGAATATAAAAAATGTCCCTCCTAGTCACAAGCGGAAATTCTGAGTTAAAGAGAAATGGCAATTGATCAATCAAAGTATTTAATACATAGTACTTGTATGTAGTGGAAGTCATAGAATTATTTGTGTTTCATTTACTTTCAGTATGAAGACTTCTTTACTCGCAAGTGTTGTCATACTCTGTCTTACGATCGTTGATGATGATACAATGAAAGCGGAAGCAAGCATAATCAGAAAGGCCTGGGCAGTAGAAGTAGTTCGATGTTGCCTGACGATTCGCTGTAGGAAAGATTATGAAGTTTGCATTCCATCACCTAAAAGCCATAAGACAGCCTGTAGATGTGTCAATAGCGATAACCCTTGGCTAATCACTCTTTGAGGTTATACAGAGATAGGTACTTCTTTACTGTAAGAATTAATCTATGATTGTTGCGGCGGAATGATCTGACAATGGGTGTAGTTTACGAAGATCGTAACCATCAAACTCATGAAAATTCGGAATGTGAGAAGGAAAATACGCTGTAACCTTCTGAAGATAGCCATATGACACTAAGCAGACAATTAATGTGTAGCAAAAATATCTCTCTTCCCCATCTATATACTAAATACTGCACAACAAAACAATGATCAAACGTGAACCCTACCACCCCCCCCTCGCGAAAAACAAAGGGAACCACAAGAATCAATGAATCAACAACAACAGAGCCACCGCCTTACAACGGACAACATACGAAGCCACCTGGTTGGGGTTTATGTTGAATTTACTGGCCAAATCTTTGCCTTAGATACAGGAGTGTGGGTGAGATTTCTACCGACTCCAGATAAATTAGTTAAATTATATTGCTGTAGTAACTGACATATTAGAAGAATAGAGCATATTTTGGCTACAAGTAGCTACGCATAAATATTAAGACAAGCAGAATAACAAACTTTAACACAAAAATAGTAATTTAAGCGACAGAGTATGATCGGAAAATACCACAATCACAAACTGCAGACAAACCCGTGGCACCGTCAGAGCCGTCATAGAATCTGAGGTCTGAACCCACCGTCGTGCAATTAAAGAGGAAACCATAGCTATAAACCGAGATTGGGTTTAAAACCAGGCATGCAAACTATCTCATGACATCCAAACCTTTTCTTTTCGTTTTCTAAATCCAATTATTTTGCAAAGATGTATAAATTAGTTTGTCCAGTGTGTCTCTCTGAATGCTTCTTTAATGTACCCCTAAATTTACAGGAACCAGTTACTAGTCGGTTAGTTGACTTTTTGAAATATAGCCATTTCCTTATGCCAGAAATCTAGTTATATGTCGTTAAATATGTTTAGACGGATGGCTGAGAATGGGTTTGCTCCCCCCCCCCCCTAGGGAATTTGGCAGACATATCCTACCTAGTAGAGAAATAAAAGCCGAGTCTTTTAAGAGATGTTTGCACTCTGTGCGTTGGGGCGTTAGTCTGTAAGAGCCTGTAACATACGTTACTTTATCAAATTAAGAAAAAGTAAATTGAAAGTTTGGGTTGAAAATTATAGACATTAAAGTATTTATTTTTAAAAATCATTCATATAGTCTGCATACTTGATATCCTAACTACATATGACAGCCATTTGAACAAAATTGCGGCTTCCAAAGGTGTCATATGCGTTACATAAATCAGATAACCCATTTACATTTGCAAGTGTGGCTAACATCATTTACATTCACAGACTCTCTGTGTGTTTTGCCAAGTGTTTTTAACCATGTTTGACTAGCTTATGCAATTGGCTAACAGAAAAATTAAAATTTGTTTCCCTATCTTAAATATTTTTTCTGGAATAAGCAATTAAACAACCCTACCCCTACCCAGTTTTAAGGTGAAAAGTTGGGTATTAAAAATAAACTTTAAGTAAAAATAGTTAAAAAATATTTGCAGTTGATGATTATGTTTCATTGTTTGGCATATATTTGCTTATGTGAAAAGACTCATAAATCTGCAAGTTTGTTGCAAAATGTATAATATCAGAGGCTGTAACATATGTTACCTGATGTAATAAATGGGCAAGCTCACTGTCTTTACGTAAGATATGCCAAAAATTGTTTTAACCTCCTCAAGGGAATTTTTCAGACATATACCTTCTTAAAGTACAACTCAAGCTGCATTGAATAAGGGATGTTTGCACTCTCTAAGCTGGGGCGTTAGTCTGAAATTGCATGTTACATGCGTTACTATATAAAAAAAGGAAATTTAGTTTGAAAGTTTGGTCTAAAATTGTGAAAAAACTCGCAGCTGCTGGATATCTTTCATTGTTTAAGGATTTTAAGCTGGCTCGTATGATAAAGACTTATAGATCTGCTAGTTGTCACTAAGTTTTAATGATCAGAGAGTGTTAGCATGATAAGTAAAATCATCAAACAGTATTTTGACATCAAGCTGAGTAAGGGCCTGCTCCATCCTAATCCCCTTTGGAATTCTGCAGACATATAACATCTTATGTAACCATTCAAGGTGCATTTAATAAGAAATGTTTGCACTCTGTAAGTTGGGGCGTTAGCCTGTAACAGCTGGTTACATATGTTACTATATCAATTTGAGAATAAGAAATTTGAATGTTTGAGCTACATAAAGACGACATTAAAATTATCTAATAAATTGACATTCTTATAGTCTGCATACTGGATGTCTTTACTACATATGGAAGCTGTTTAACAGTAATAGGGCTAACTGTTGTGTTGTGTGCGTTACATGAACCTAATTATAATTTAGAAGCTTTAATTGTGGCTACCGTCATTTAGTTAAACAACTACTATGACTTGGTTTCAAACTGTTTTATTAGATTTTACAAACATATACTCAATTGATGAATAGGAAATTCAAGTTTGCTTTTCTATCTTAAATATATTGTCTTATAGGAGCTTATACACAGCCCTACCCCCAGTTTTACCGAGAAGCAAATTTTGTTATTACTGTTTAAGTAAAACACATGAAAGCGATTGCAGCGTGTGGATATTTAACATCTTCATAGTCTGTCTTGCTCATATATCTGCAATATGTCATTAGGTTTAAGATCAGGACACTTATTGTGTACTTATAAGTCTTTGGTGCGAAAACACTAGAAATTATATTCATTTCTGATTATCAAGCCCATGGACTGTTGTTACAGATGTTATCAATTACCTTTTGGACACATTTCATAATACTGTGCATATAATGCTTAATATAGAGACACAAATAGAAAAGATAGTTTTACTTTTGTACAAGAAAATACAATAAATGAAATGATCCAAACTATTTCTCATCGATTTAACACTTATGTTAAAGGTTTGTCGTTGTCAGCTTCTGTGGTAATCTTTATTATCACACGCCTCCTTGCAAATAGTAGAATCATCACACAATATTTCAATCATTTACTGTAATACAATTTTACCACCAGTCCACTCAAAATTGATGAACCATTATCAACTTTCAAATTTTGCCATTCATGGCTTGGAACATTCGAAAACTGATATGGATTCCTAATAGTTGGCTCTTTGAGTATGTGTTTCAAGTGATACTCTGCAAGTAGGAGAAAGACTGAAGATTTACAAGGAGGATAACTATGCTATCAAAAGCAATGAGTACCTGGACTGATGTACCTTGATATTTCTGTGATAAAGAATCATATCTTAGCTGGTTAACTAATATAAATGTAGCCTTTCCATACACGCAACAAACATATTTTCATCCAATAATGTCTCTGCACTTATTATCTTTCCCCAAGCATTCAAGAACTTATTTGAAGTCTTAGTACTTCTAAAGTGCTGAAACCAAGGTAACTCTTTCCATTCAGATAAACGAACTAGATGTATCACAGAAGGTAAAGCAATGAAATGCAGGATGAACAGAGCGCAAATTAGACCCTTTCAACTCAATGATTCACGAAGTTTCTAAGATAAGAGCACTTATTAAAGGATGTAACATATATAACTCGTCAAAATAAATGAGCAAGGGCATTGTCGTGACATCCTTTTTGATTACACAGTCAGAGGCAAGTGTTTTCAATTTCAGTGTTTTCAATGGATCATGAAATGAGGCACCTTATTAACTTGTTTACTCTGTATAAATGTTCCATAGAGCATAATATAGAACTAATGGTTATCCTATTCTACCTTTTAGTCCTCTTTCCTTCTTTTGAATGCAACAGGTAATGATATGGCTGCAAAAACTGAGAAATCATAGGTTTTACGTTATTTTAAGACTTGCTTCAATGTACTGACATCAAAAACAACCAACTGCAAACATAATTGATGGCAATGTCCAACTTCATATTCTTTCTCTTATATCAGATAACTTTCAGGGTGTAACAGAAATTGTTACAGACGGTCTGCCAAAACCACCAAGAGTCAACATTGTAACTAAAAAAAACTTATAAAGTTCTTTGGGCGCAGCAAAATACTATTGATCTAAGACCTGAGGACTTAAGCACCAAAGGACTGGATAGGTTCCATGGCAGATGATGCAAAAGCAGCCTATCAAATTTCTGTTTGACGAATGTCAAAAATCTTAAAGTATTCTTAGAGTTACGTACATGGTAGATACATAGATTTTGCAAAATCAGAGCAAATTAAAGTTATCATTTGACTAGCACGGATGCAGAGTCAGCTGCAGTAAGATTGCTCTTGCCACTTCACAGGAAGAGACATATACAAGAGTCATTCTACATTGTATGCATATATGTGAAATGGCATTAAACCCATATTTAACCAGGCGTTTGATCCCATGACACTGACATGCTGTTTCTGCTTTTGAAGAATGCTAAGGATTCAAGTTGTAGCTGAGTAAATTTGTTTGACGCTGGCACTGGCCACACATACAAAGAAAATTAAGTCTTTTGATGGCAAAAGAGGAGGATCACATGAAATGCTTATAAGTGATGTTTGTCACAATTACCAATTTTAAAAAGTAATCTTAATTAATGTAACACATATAACACCATAGGGAGCTGTATATTTGTTAAAAAACACTTTCTTATGTATCAAAGGTATTCAGCATGCAAACTACATGAATAAATCAAATAAATAGATAGTTTTATGTCTTCTTTCTGGTTCTCAGACTTTCAATTTATTTATTCTTAAATTGATATGGTAACATACGTATCATACTAGTACAGGCTAACCCCCTAGTTAATAGAGTGCAAACATCTCTTATTTGATGCAGCTTGCATTGTCCTTTAAGGTAGGGTATGTCTGCACAATTCCCAAAAGGGTGGAGTGGAACAGGATTGTACTCAGTTTGCAGTCCTAATATTATGCCATGATTCTACTGGCTGTGATGAAATGGGTGGTTATTTTGCCATTGAAGCAGGCACAATGATAGACATTGTGAGGGTGACTTATAAGTCACACCAGTGATCGACTTATATACATCACTGTGCCTAATGCATATATAGAGCAATCATAACATTGCCTAAAAAAAGTGCAATTAGCTATAGGACTACTTCAGTTTAGCTTCATGTAGCATTTAAAGGTCTGCCTATTGTTTGTTAATCACAGGCGAAAGTGTACGAAATTCGCCTCTTTAACCAACAAAAATACACAGTCCATGATCCAACTGATACGATACAACAATCAAACAAATGTACTTATAATTGGCATTTATATTTTCGACCATATATCAATTTAACATAAAACATATGTGTCGGTGAACTGTCTTCAAAAGTGTCGGTGAACTGTCTTCAATTCTGTCGGTGAACTGTCTTCAAAAACCGTGTCGGTGAATTGTCTTGTCGGTGAATTGTCTTGTCCCCCCCCCCCCAAAGCAGCAAGATAATTAAATTTCCAATTTTAAAAGTTTACCTAGGGGCAGAAGTGGAATATGTAAATAAAATACGTCATCTATTCTCACAATTCCATTAATACTCATAGCGGTAACATATACAACAGCTCCTGTATCTAATATCACTAATTTGACTGTCTATTAGAATCGACCTGTAAAGCAATTGACAGCTCTCATCAGCTCCGTGTACTGCTAGGGTAGTCCATTTTATCCCTTACCTCTCATATTAACTGCATTGTTGCACGTTGCCTGATAAACGTTGTCTATCTCACGGCATGTGCCTATCAGGTCATGATGACGTTGCACTTTTTGAATGACGGCGCTAATGCCGCTGAATCAATACCAGGTTCGCGTCTTTTGATGTCAAGTTTACCAGGCTTGGCTTTGAGAATACATGTTGAATCGCTCGGCAAGCCTCGCGATGTCAACAAGCTTTCTCAAAGCCTTGCCTTGTAAATATGATATCAAAAGACGCTCACCTTGTATTCTCTCTATACCTGTCCTTTTAAAGTTGAAAGGAACATGTACTTGTAGTAGCGAATATAGTGGGATTGCACAGTAGCATTTATTGTTTTTTTTTCTGTTTACTTCAGAATGAAGAATATACTCACTGGTATTGTTTTGGGGCTACTATGTCTTATTGTCATACAAGATTTGAATATGAAAACGGAAGCTGCTGGTGTTCGGAAAATGATGCGATCACTACTTGTCATAAAATGTTGCATGGTTAGATGTAAGAGGAACGAAGTTTGTATTGCAACACCTAAAAGAACTAAGGATCCCATTTGTAGATGTGTCAGGAAAGACAACCCTTGGCTAATCACTCAATAGATATATGGGACTGGCTAATAAGATACATGTACCTACGCCAGCAAATGAGAGTTTCGTTCTTAACGCATATGCAAACAGTGAACATCCAGGCAGCGCAGAATCTTCAGACATTCCGTAGCCCAGTAGAAGCATACTGTCTAACAATCTTTTTGCTAATAGCTCTTGCATACACAAAGTTTGAGCAAAGGTGAAGTCTAATAAAACCAAGACACCTGGCCTTACTGAATGCATACAAATGGAATTTCAAAATGTAGTTTATTCATATGCGATAAGTTCCATAATTACAGAGGCTATATATCTAAACTTTAATAGGTCTACAGTGACTTCACTGACTTGTGACGTATTTGATAATTCTGTGTGGCTATCAAGCTTAGTAAGCTCTACCAACAGTCAGGTGCATAACCTCCAAAAGTTAAAAAATATATCACTTAAAGCAGTTAATTTTTTTGCAACAAAAACAAAAGTAACCTGTTTGAGTGAACGTGTCTTTTTTCATCTTTATATTCCCAAGTAACCGCAATTTTCACGGCCATGTGGGTAATTTTATCTGAAAGACCCATTACAAAACTTTACGATTATGCAATAAAATTTTGTACGCATTACGCGAGGTCATTGAAGTTCAGAAAATAAGCTACTTTTTAACCTGAATAAGTTATTTTGTTGACGGCTTGCAATTTGACCTTGGCCTAAATAAAATCAGATATAACTTAAATAAGTTACTTTCTGTAGCATCACTTAGAAATTATTGTTGAAAAGGCACGATTTTAATTTCCTCAAGTGACATATGTTTTAACTTATAGAAGTTATGTCCCTGACTGACCAAGCAATAAATCAGTAAATAAGAATATAAAACTATGAGCCGGCTCGTGTTAAGCATGTGCACATCTAACGACGACTCAGATCAGTCTGGCCATTCACATAGTCTGATCAGAGTATTTGCTGTCCACTCTATGGATGTCAAAGAACCCCCAGGTATCTTCATGTCTAATCGGATAGAGACGAAGACCAGGCTGATCCGAGACTTCGCTCCTCGCACATGCCGCGTTTATTGTTAAACATGGGTGGCTCATTTCTTAAAACAATCATGAGATTGACAAACTCAAAAATAATTCAGTTTACTATAAGCAGGATGGGGAATCACATGATTTATGTTTTGATACTTTGCGCGGATAAAATGGAATACCCTTATTTTGTTTTAAAGAGCTTTTTAGTTAATTTTGTTCGTATAATTATATCAATTGATTCATGCACAACATTACAGACCACTATTGTCCGCATCTTGAGATTCCATATTTCTTTTATGAAAATTCCAACTTTGGGCAAACACCTCGAGATTTTGACTTCGTATCGACGCCGGAAAATATAGGTATTCGAAGTATATGGCTAAGAAGAACTAGCTAGAATATAAAAAATGACATGTAGCACGTTTGTGTATTATATAAACTAGTGAGCAAAAACAATGGCACTCACCAGACTGCGCGGATGTGCAGGCTGGTCTTTGCTTTTGTGGTTCGCATACAAAAAGACTAGTTTGCCCATGTAGGCTAGCTCATGTGATAACAACCTTTATTATAGAATCTATAAATGAGCCGTGGCATGAAATTTCCAACAATGTGGCATTTTGACAAGTGTAGACTCAGACCAGCCTGTGTCGCCTCCTTTTAAGCTTAGACACTCCAAATGATGTTCGGTCAGTAGCTTCACAGCCATATAATATTCAAGCGACAAGCAAAGGCTCTGACCAGACTGCGCGTATGCGCAGGCTGGTCTGAGCCTTTGCTGGTCGCACATACCACACTGTTGGAAATCTCGTAATGGCTCAAATAAACATATTCTGAGCTTGAACTGAAATAAATACATGTTCTATGGCTTGTGTCTCCCCATTAAATATTAGTTATTAAAACTAGACCTCATTGCAATTTTCCATACCATTGTGTAATATCAGCATTGCTGTTGTCATGATAGTAATAAACTTTAGTAGTTATTTTGTTTATGTTCATTTTTCTACCGTTCGACCTGAGAATGCCAATATTGACTAAGGCGAGGTAGAGGTCAATATTGGTGTTTGTGATTGTGGTATTTCCTGATCATACTAACTTACTATTTTCTCAGGTCAATATCACACCGTGCCCATGGCTTTGATCGTCAACAATTGTATAGTATCACGGGTACACAAAATAACTGTTTTAACTTGCATAAATCTAGATGTTTTGTATCACAAAACATAATAAAACGCTGATATGTTCCAGTTTTTGAATATGTTATAGTGTTTTTAGAAAACACTTACGCTTTGCACTAAATGCTGGTGTTTTCTAAGAACACATGTGTTATGTGTTTTGTCTGAAAACACATAACACGTGTTTTGAGGTTATACTATTTTTCTTTGTTTTATTTTAAAACTCCTGTGTTTTATTTCAAAACATCATCGAACAAAAATGTGAACAAGCACATATGAAACGGCCTAAGATGTACTTCTCCCCTCCTTTATCATGCTAATCTGCAGGGTTTTTTTTCTTTTTATTTGCTGGGATATGTTGTACCGACTACTGCTTGGCTGAGGTGTAGTATTTGCATCTGTCTGAATTGGTTCTGTCATGCAAATAAGCTTTCCCCATTTCCTGCAAAAACAAGAGAAAACAGTCTTTTAAAGATACATAGAAAAAATCAATGCAAAGCTCAAAATGTGTATCCTTCTTTGTTTGAACTACCCTGAGAGGGTAGCCTACATTAATTGGGCCTCGTCGCGACAAAACCTGTCTTCGGGGTTTCCGACAAAGTGATATTCAAACCAGCCTGCTCAGCTACAGAGACTAGCTAGAAAAATGAAATTGCGCTTGTAGCAAGCTTATATATGGTACTTTTCAAACGCCAATAACAAAAGCGCCGATCAGACTGCGCGGAGAACTCATAAGTCATGCAATTTGGTATTAAACTCATAAAAATGAATTTGTTATTGTAATTAAGTGATATTTGACCTTTAGACCCAACCCCAGGTCCCCAGCGGACAGGGCCTTATAAAATATGCTGTTGCACGCCCCATTCATGTGAGAATATGGTTAGATTTCATCCAATGGCTTAGGAATAATGTTTAGTTGTGGTCACCGTCAGTATCTTAAGGAAAGGGGTAAAGGTTGGTGTGTGTTAGGATGTAAGGGGGTGGGGGATAAAGTATTCAAGTTTACGTAAACTATACAAAACATAAGGCGTACATTAATATAAAACTAATCTCAGTAATATACTTTCTTTCATCAGCGGCAGTTCGTCATTTGGGTAAAATTAAAATTTTGATAAAAAATAAACTGACAACCACAGAAATGTTTAAAGTAGACGAATGTATGATACCAGCTTTCCTTATAACGATTCCTGTCCACAGCTCCTTGGAAAACGCATGGAAAACACCTGCGTTTTCCTTCGCTCATCAGAGGCGAAAATGTGAGTTTTGTCATAAAATGATGTTAATTTTGCCCATTATTTTCATATATGACTTGTCCACAACAGTTGCATGATTATACATGTAGCCAATCAGAAGTCATTCAAAACTGTAGAATGTGTTCTCAGATATTCTTTTTATATATGACTAGTCCACAACTGTTTACAGTTGCATGATTATAGCCCATCAGAAGTCATTCAAAACTGTAGAATATGTTCTCAGATATTCTTTTTTATATATGACCTGGCCACAGCAGTTGCATGATTATACATGTAGCCCAATAGTAGTAATTCAAAAATGTAAAATGTGTTCTCAGATATTCTTTGCCACGTTGTGAAAACACTAGCATTTTCCAACCAAGAAGCTCGAAACGTATAGAAAGCACTACTGTTTACTCTGCAAATACATGTAAAACGTTGGTATTTTACAGTGGAACACAAGTGAAACACATGTAGTTGTCTTAACATATACAGTGCAGGAGTATGCCTGCTTATTTTTTTTTTCATTTCAAATAACCAAACGCTATTTTAGAGGCTACCAGTGGCATTAAGCAAAGGAAGGTTTTAAAAACACCTGAACAAAGGCAACATATTATAACAATGATCAGCGGCCCTTTGGAATCTGATTATATGGATGACTGATAACCAACCTTAGGTTCAGTTGACGTTCTACAGCTACTTATTACATGTATGAAATGAAGTAAGAATTCGTAAATTCGAACTCTGATTGCTCGAATTACTCGCTGATTCGAATTAAATTTTGGACACTGGACCTATTTAACTTTAACAATTGTCTATAAGAACATTTGTTTTTGGGTGCGTAAAAGAAACGTCCCTTCTCATGCAAAACATAGGTTCGATAAGAAAAAATATTGATGATAATCATTTTATAGGGGTTACATATTTTACAAAATGTATGTTTATGTCTGCCTCCCTATATTTCGAACTACCAATAATTCAAATCAAACATCTAGTCCTGAGGACCTCAAATTTACAAGGTTGGACTATATTTGATACGACCTTGCAGAGGCAAGGCGAGCCGAAATATGACTCCTTGATGAATAGGACAATGTCCAAATCTGTCTGGTTCGTAATGTACTCTCCTTAAAATCTCAGATTTCTAATGGGCCTCATCACGAGAAAACCTGGAAAAGAGACTAGCTTCAATATATTAAAACCTCTAAAATTCGACAGTCGACTTTTCGAAATACCCACTAATATAAAATAAGTTTGGGAATTAATGGATTCATTATTTGGGAATTATTTCTTTTATAACTGTCTATTTGGGTGCGTAATCAAGTCTGTGTCTCTGACAGAGACGTTTTACGCGACTTAAACATGTTTGATAGAACTTTTTACAATAATAAATTTGGGGTTATATACACAAACATGTATACATGCATTCCTTTAGTTTTAACTACATGTACCTATAATTCGAACTACAAATAATTCAAAATAGATCCTCAACTTCTGATGACTTCAAATTAACGAGATTTTGCTTTATTATCTACTATGTAATGAAATACAGGAAAATATTGATTAAATATAATGAATATATTTCACAGCCGTGAAAAATACAAGATTTGATATTTTCACGGGAGAGACACCGTTATTTGGAACTATTTTTTTCTATTTTCTCAATATGGTCTAAGGGAAGCAACTCTGTATGGCATATCTGTTTCTTTTCTAAGGAAAACAACTATTGATGTTTCCTAGTTCTATGGAAATGTAAACAAAAAGTCAGAGTCGCTTAGAAGCTTGATAAAAGAAAGAGCTTTTATAAATTTGTCTGCTACAACTAGAAAATCAAAACAAAAGCTAATGTAAAGTAAGATTCGCTTCTCTTTACCATAAAAGATTATGGGAAATTTGTAGATAATGAAAAGAAAATTCAAATGGTTTTTGTTAAATATGTTTTTTATTTCACTCGTGCACTCGTGAAATAAAAGAAATACTTAACAAAAACATTTGAATTTCCTCTATGTTTTTCCCTTTTTACTATCCATAATTATGTACATGTAATTGGTGCAATTTTGGGGTTCTTAAAAGTGCCTACCTGTACCGTCTCATCACGTCTACATGTAACGTCATGCAAACAATTCAAGGCTCATTTTAAGTAATGTCAAGTAAAATCCCAAGTTTGAACATTGATAAACCTCGTGATTTGAACAGGGGTGTTTGTTCATTTAAAATTGGCTACAATCAGTTTTGGTTACAATCAGCTTTTGGCTACAATCAGTTTTTACAGAGTTTGAAACCAAATGATATGACGTCCACACTGTGGCAATTGCAAAATGTTGACTGTTTCACGCTAAAATGTTTTGTGTTGTGTGATAAATATGCTCCTGTATTATTGAATTTAATAATTCGTTGCGAAAAACGTGATACAATGCGCCAGTCAGAGCCTCGCATTTTATTTCTCTTCTGAAACTCTTTTAATAAAATTTAATACTATATGTGCACAAATGTAAGATACTCTGTATAATCAATTATTTTGATATATTCTATCAGCCCATTTCTTTCAAATTTAACCCATATACGCATAGCGTCCTTTTTGTGGGACATAGGAAACAGTGTAGACCCAGCGCAGACGCCGCATAATGCGGCGTCTGATCAGGGTCTCCACTGATTGCTTACATAATGTTATATTAAGATAAAAAATAATAATGAAATATACCACCCATCTACCCTTAAAATGAAAACGGTATTGTCCAATTGATAATCGAGGGAAAATCCATTCGGCTTATATGGGTTAATATACTGATAGTAAGAAAGAGGGCAAAGATCAGGAATCGATACAATCAAGCACTACACCTGACACAGGATACCAATGGGAAAACCACAATTAGACATCACAAACGAGAACCAAGAGGCCAGATCTTTCCCAGCAGGTGACCACAAGACATTAATAAACAGACGCGCACGAAAGCATACCAAAAAGAGACAGAAATAACATAAATGATCCACAAAACAAGCACCGCCTTAGAACGGTCAGTAAAATTATTGACAGGAGGGCTTAAAGCGGTTTCACGGCGCGCCAACCTCACCCTTAGTTCAGATGTGGATCAAGACACATAGATGTTTGGTTTGCATGAAAGACCCCTCGTTCCGATGACGTTGAGTTAAAATGCGTCGACGGATAGCTAAATTGGCGGAAATGCAACGTCATGTGTGCATTTTCGGGGATTGTGAACATAAAAGATTACAGCCAATTCTGATCAAATGCATAGCCTGGCTATAGTTTCAAAAATTTGCATACTATATAAGTTTGGGGTCAGGTTGACAGACTGAGCGGACGTTGTTCGCAAATGTAACATATTGGCTTACAGTTTAACACGAGATGAGCAAATGCGTTTGTATTATATTTAATGCTTAAGTTCTCGTGTTTCACTGGCGTCTTAAATATACCATGATTAAACAGTTGTTAGAAAGATTAAATTAAAAGGTAAAATAGATTTGTTATATAACAAATAGTTTTCATTTATTTTGAGCTGCACATGGATTTTGGTACCTATCGCATTGTCGAGCAACTAAGGCACATGCGAGCCTATGCAAACCGTCTTAGAAAGAAGAACAACCGCAAACTCGGTAGGGGATGGGGGCTTGAATATTTTGCTGGACAAATTGTCTTCCTAGATTCTGCCGTTTCTAAAATGCACAAAACACATATACTGACGGACTATAAATATGCAACACTAACTTCCCTTTATACATGTACCTTTCAAAAAACAGTGGAACGTAAACTGCCCTTTCTTCGATGATGTCATCATGATTACGTTTCATCAGCAAACACTTTAGTTTTAATTGTACAACTGAATCTGATGACTTAAGTGTTTCGTATAAATTTAGGCCATCGACACATTTCTTAAGTAGAGGAAAACTTAAGCCATCGAATGAAAGGGTACTAACCGATAAACGTCAAATAAGCAAAATGGCTGTATCGCAGACCTGCCAAACAATATGAGAATAATTCCTCGATGACTAACAAAGTCCATGACACAAAGAAGTTCTAGCGGTGTGGCGTCTATTTTCCCTAGTTGACATGATTGCAAACACAAAATTTTCAAATTGCCCTAATGTTTTTAAAACTGGTGTAGTTTGGCAGTAAAATATGCATAGTAGGCAACAAAATACGTTTCAAAGCGATTCACCATTTACAATACCGTGTAAACGTGCACTTTATACTCCCACCCTCATTTAACGCCTTTATACTGGGTGCCGTTTAGACCAGATTTTGAGTAATGCATTGCGAATGTAGAAAAAAAGTGCTAAAATGTTAAGGATATAAGTGCTCTTCATTTCCAAAATCTTACCGTATTCCTTCTGCGCATGCGTACGAAATACACCTGAAATTGTGACGTTTGTCATTGGAGATGAAACTGGTGTCTTTCAGTTTAAGTTTAGATGCTTTCTCCCCCTAGACCCAAGATGCCCTTTGGACAACGACATGTCGCTATAAACATTTACAGAATATGTAAAGGGCATCTTGGGTCTAGGGGGGAAGCATTTGAAAATAAATTGAAAAACACCAGTTTCATCTTTCCAATGACAAACGTCACAATTTAAGGTGTATTTCGTACGCATGCGCAGAAGGAATACGGTAAGTTTTTGGAAATGGTAGATCGTTAGACTAGGGATCGTAGGGTTGCTAGTTCGAAATTTACCGCCGGCTATACTAAGGATCGTAGGTTGCTAGTTCGAAATTTACCGCCGGCTAGACTAGGGATCGCAGGGTTCACTAGTTCGAAATTTACCGCCGGCGTAGACTAGGAATTGTAGGGTTGCCAGTTCGAAATTTACCACCGGTGGTAAACTTTGAACTAGCAACCCTACGATCCCTAGTCTAACGCTCTGCTATCTGAGACAATGTGCTCTGCGAACCTCACATGCATTTTTACTATTTTGTTTTCGCGTGGGGCGGGGTGTGGAGGGAGTAAAAAAAATTCAGAAAACTTAATAGTCGTACAAAACCTTTCAGTACAAAAAACTGTCATTGAGCCCCATGGAGTTGTGTTTTCTTGTGTGTTTGTAACTTTCCCATGTTTTTCACTTTCCCATATGGTGTCCTGGGTCAATTGTATTGATTCCTGATCTGTACTTTTCTCGCTACTTTGATCGAACTTCTCACAGAATATGTGTCTAGTGTTAACGTTGGGAATACATGTGCCTAACTGAAAGCAGGATGCATGTACAGTGTACAGCTTAAGCCAGAGCTAGAGATTGTGAGAGTTATTGCTCTTAGTATTCCTTTAAATCACCAGAAAGCAGACTGGCTATTATTAAAACATTTATGGACTTTAAAACAGGTGTACATGGTGTGGTATGCTCCAGAAATAAAAGTTGAACCTCGGCTGACGTCTCAGTCAATATTTTTTTCTGGTGCATATCATATCGTTTTCACCAGCTGAAAAGTTCATACTTGTATAATGATAAATAACGCTGTTTATTCTTGCCACCCCTAA
Source organism: Loripinus fragilis (assembly GCA_964019695.1). Classification (NCBI taxonomy): domain Eukaryota; kingdom Metazoa; phylum Mollusca; class Bivalvia; order Lucinida; family Lucinidae; genus Loripinus; species Loripinus fragilis. The sequence goes on along the minus strand of OZ026516.1, from coordinate 46,517,395 downwards.
ATGGGTACTGTGGCTAACATTGAAGACCCAGATGAAATGCAGAATGATGCTGCATTTCATCAGGGTGTGCACTGTTTGCTAAGATAAAAACAACATTTGAAGACAGAAAAGAAACATCTACCTGTGATCCTCATACTTATTGTAACAATATGTATTGGAAAATCCATCAGTAGAGTCCGTGCTCGATATTGTTTAAAGTTACGTAGTCTGTCACGTTTTGGTACTTTATTCACCTGACTGGACAAATATAGAGTTTTCTGTCATACTTCTAACTGTAAATCTGTTTCGTCACTCTACTCTTATCTAGCACTATATACAAAGGGTTAAGCGTTATATTTTCGTTTATTTTCAGCGAACTTTCCATGAAGACCTCTTTATACTTCAGCATTGCTGCCTCGCTGTGCTTGCTCATCCTTCAGGACAGGAGTATGGAAACTGAGGGATTTTCAGTCCGGCGAATAGCTCGAAGCTTGGCAGTTTTTAGATGTTGTGTTAAATATTGTAAAAATGACGAAAAGTGCGTCCCATTGCCAACCGGAGCCTATAGAGCGTGCAAATGTGTCCCTCCGAATCCATGGGGAGATTACAAATAGAAGAGTATGAGAGAAAAAAACTTATTGAATAAATTATACCAGTATTTCTTGTATTATCCAAAACTAGATCAATCTAGTATTGGCGTTTTCTGAAACAAAGTTTGTACAGTAAAATCTGTGTAAAACGGCCACTCAAAAATAGACAAAACAAAGGTCTAAATGACAACTGGTAGCTTAATAAAGGTCGAAAGAATTGCAGAATACTGCAATACTTTTGACCTGCATGAAGCAAGTAGCAGTCTTGAAAACCATGTTTTTGGTCTTTTAGAGAGTGGCCGTTTTACACAGGTTTTACTGTATTTTATAATTCAAAGAACTGAAGAGCTCTTGGTCAGAAAAGAAAAGTTGTGCACGGTTGGACAGTACCTATTACAAGTAATATTGTTCCAGTCTTCGGAATTCTCGTACTAGACATTCCAATGGTGTTAACATACATTATAATTAATACTTATAAATATTCAGTCCTTCAGAAAGGAATAATTCAAATTCATTTCATTAATTACCCAACCAAAACACATGTTGCTACATTCAAAAGAACCGTCTAATGAGACGGTTTCATTTAAGCTCCTTGAACTTAAGGATAAGCAAATATTTCAAGTTTACGCTCAGAATATCACCTTACTCGTACAAGCCAGCGGTTACAGCTTTGCCACGTTATGCCAGAGACACTTGGTTCGAGATCAATCTTCTTCCAATATATTTCGGCAGTACTTCAATTTTACATTACTTTAAAACTATTTAACAAAACTTTGACTTAAGCATAGTGGACATTTAAAGTTAGTGGACGATTGACATCAGAGTTAGGAGGTTTACAATATAACGCAGGAATTTCTGAAATATACCAAATGAGTTGTGAGTGAATGGTCAGTATATTTGGGTTTGAGAGTTACAGATATTTATATGGCTTGAAATGAGAAGCAATGGAAGGCAGCCATTTTAGGATATGTGACGTCACACAGCCCTAATGAAATATGCATAAAAATAACTAATTGCCTGCTTTTTTTTTATTCATTTTGCATTCTATCTTCTTTTAATAAATAAAAGTTCATGAAATACTCTGTATAATTGGCAATAAATTGTGGACTTTATTGAACTGTCAAAATTGAAAGTACAGGAAGTTAATTTGATATTTACAGTGAGCTGCTATAACTTTTCTATTTTAAGTTCGATTTTGATCAAACTGTACTAAAATGTACGTTTGATAAAGCCTTTTATTTGATGCTCATTATATGTTGATATTGCGTTCCTCCTTTAGGGTTTAAGACCTTTCTATAAACCATTTGGACTACCGTGAATATGCTGATACACTGGTTAAAATTCCGCTCAGTACATTCTCATGTTAAAATTTTGCGTTTAAGTTTAGACTTTTGCCATATGTGCAATTCCAAGCTAGGAATCAATATTTAAATTACACTACCGACTACGTATTTGTTCTTGCCGAATTCGCGTTGAAAACGCATTGAAAAAGCCCCTAATACGCATTAGTTTTCTAACGAGAATTTCGAATGTCCAATCCAATCTCTCTATCGATACGCGTTGAACTGCAGTGCACGCAGTTACCTGTCAACCAATCGATAACCTATGTATATCAACGCAGTTCAACGTACAATTCGCGCGTTAAAACGCATCGTTGAACAGTTTTAGTGCGATACCAGATCCGATGATAATTTACTAAACAAAAGCAAGTAAACAACGAAAACATTATCCCAACAAAACGCTCTATCGTTTTTTTCCTTCTTTGTGTCTCAATTACACACCCTTATTTTGGGCCATTGTTGTGTGATATTTCATGTCAGCTGTCTTCAAATCCCATGATATTTGTTTAACTATCGGTTACAATTCCAGTACGTGGACCAACCAGTTCAACTTTTTCAGTCCCATTATAACAGATAGGTCCCTGTATCTGTATTATCAGGCCTAGGAATCTGGTACATGTTGAACCTGAACCTGCTGCATTTGGATCGTAAGATTGCCTAGAAGTTTTTATCTATCTATTTCTCTTCATGTAGGCTCGGTTAAGTTTGGTTTTGAGATGGATTGGTACCCAGTCTGAGCATCACCAGAGGCGATGTGTTCCACCAGAGAGAGAGAGAGAGAGAGAGAGAGAGAGAGAGATCCTCTATGCTTTTTCACCACAGGATAGCACAGCAGCAAGCTGGATCGAAAAATGACTGGGACATAAAAAAAGACACCCCCTTTTGAGGTAGGCTCGGAAAACTGTATAAACAGTCTGTATCCATGGCCAAAAGTGCCCGGAGGAAGGTTCAAAAGCCACAAAAACAGGATGCACCCAAAGCTAGTTGCATTCCCTGCCCACAGTCCCATGGAAGTACGTTCAAAACCCTTTACAAAGGCTCCACCAAGGCAGACATTTCCCTCGAGGTAGCTTCAGAAACTTAAAAAAGACTGCACCTCACCCTTACTCCCCTGGAAATAGGGTCTAAACCTTATAAACAGTCTATACCCCCGGCCGACAGTCCCCTAGAGGAAGGTTTGGGAAACATAAAAGCAGGATGAACAACCCCCAGCAGACAGCCCCTGAATGTAGGTTCAGAACAAGTAAAAGAAGCTGCACTTCCTGCCGACAGTCCCCAGGAGGTGGGTTCACAAACAATATAAAAATACCTACCTTGGCAGACAGTTCCCTGGAGGTAGGTTCAGAAATCTTGTAAACAGACTGCACCCTACTCTTGCAGTCCGCTTGAAGTAGGTTCTTAACTTGATAAAAAGTCTAAAAGCCCCGACGGACAGTCCCCTGGAGGAAGGTTTGGAAACTATAAAATAGGATGCACCCCAGCAGACTGTAACCTGGGTGTAGGTTTGGAACAAGTACAATCAGGCTGCACTCCCTGCGGACAGTCTCCTCGAGGTACATGTAGGTTTGGAAACCATATACAAAGGCTCCACCAAGGCAGACAGTTCCCTGGAAGCAGGTTCACAAACCTTATAAACAGACTGCACCACACTCTTACTCCTCTGGAAGAAGATTCTTTACCTTAAAGAAAGGTGTGATAACCGTAAACCTGGATGCACCCCCAGCAGACAGTCCAGCAGACTTTTGTGTGAGCAAAGTGGCATATCTACATTAATTGCTGGTTCCCAGTCTACAGGTGGTCAGTAATGTAAATACAGGTAACCAGTTATTCAAACTTCTTCCATTACAGACCACCAGTACACCAGGAACCAGCAATTATTGAAGGTAAGGTCAATACACACTGGCCAACAACAGTTTTTTAAGAAATGGTAAAGATTCTTAACCCAGTATAGAAAGACCCTGATTGAATGCAATGCGACAGGTTTTCAATTCATATGCTTTATGGTCGTTTTAAGAATATTTCTTTTTTACGTTTGGTCACAATAAGAAAATGATTATAGTTTTATTTCATGTGATATTGTCATTGTTCAGCCCTGAGTAACCTCATCTTGGCACTTTCTGCTGAAAAGTCACAATTATCGAGTGATATTTTGGATAAATGAAAGGAGTGACTTGGTAAGGATTAGATAGTTAGTTAAAATTGAGTTTAAAAGCTCAAAGATAAAGGGAAAATGAGCTTAACAATACCATTTTTATCAGAAAAAAAATCAAAGTGAAGTTGAAACATAACAATTTTAACATCGAGCAAGGTTAACTCAATTTAGATTGGTTTACACATCACTGCGTTTTAACAAAACGGTTTGATTGGCATAACGAAAAAAAACGCATATTGTATCGTTGAAACGCGCGCTAGAGGTCGTTTAATGAAAATTCATGAGTGTCGAGTTACGTTGATTCGCGTTTCATACGCAGTTGAATCTCAACGCACGTACAACTCATTGGAAACGCACACGCAACGTGAATTCGAAGGACAAATACTTGGGCTTAGTGTACCATGAGCGACTCGGCAAACATTGTTACTAAAAGATCTATAAGGCACGTACCTATACCAGTTTGTGTCTGTGACTGCATATGCAATTCTAATCAAAGTAGGAAAGACAACAAGGATCAGGAATCGGTACAAAAAGTACCACACCTGTCCAAGGATACCAAATGCTCAAGTAACAAAATCACAATAAACATCACAAACATCAGCGAAGCGTTCAGCCCTTTCCCTTCAGGTGACCACAAGGCAACAATGAACAGACGCAAACGCATGAAAACACAAGATATTTATATATAAATATTACAAATGACCCACAAAAGAAGAACCGCCTTGGAATTGTCAGCAAACTATTTTACTGGAGGGCTTAAACTGGTTTTACGGTACGCCAACCTCACCCTTAGTTCAGTATAGGCTCAAATCAGGCAGCTTTGTCTGAAGCATTACACAGACCTAGCCAGAAATAAAACTTGCAAATATGTTTTAAGCCACTGAATAGCGAACACACTGGTCGGACAGCGCATGTGCACAAGCTAATCTGTGTCTTTATTGTTCCATAAGTATAGAGCAGGTTTCCTCATGACCAATTCCACATGATCTTAGGAGCTCGAGTCGTCTCTACAATATACCAAATGAATCGAACTGATTTGCCAACTCGCTGATGTGTTAATCAGCTCATTTTAATTACTGCTGTAACTATGTAATGGTGTAACTTGAGACGACCCCTACTGATGTAACCATAAAAACCTCATAACTACAAAATAATCTGTCCAATGTTTTTTGAAAGTCGTAGTAAAGGGCAGAAGAACAAGAGCGGTAGAAATTCTCCCAGTCAGGCAAATCCTCTTTTAAAATGTTCTTCTTAAGTAGTTAAAGTAGTAGCTGGCTCCAGATATAGGCGGCACTTGAGATGATTGAGTAGAAATGTACATTGACTGCCGAATGCTGGAAGACATATCTCATATTACGAAAGCCCTTATTGGTACCAGGAAATATATGTTTGGGACTAAACTAATCTGGAAAAACAAATCCGGCAGAAATAGAGAGAACATACAATATTAGAAAACAGCAAACTCGGTTTCATTGAGTCTGGTCTCTTCCTCATTTTCTCGGAGTTTATATATGAGAGTTATTGGAAAATGCAACAATTCTCATGTCCCCTCGCACCAGCTTAAGCGGTATTCAGGGGCCAGTTTCATCAATAAAGTTCCTAGGACAAATCTTAAAAGTGTCGTGGGACATTTTCTATGATATGCGTAGGACAGTTTCATCAAAACGTTTTAAAAAGATCCTACGACATAACTTTGCGTTTCATCAAATTGTCGGTATAGAGAGGTGGTTGTAAATTAGTTCAAATGCTCGGTTTACAACATACAAAAGGGGCAGTCTAGGATGTTGCCTATGGCTTCAATGCCTGGTATAGTGTTTCTGTTTACATGTACTTTCAACAGATAATACAGTAAAACCTATCTTAAGCGACCTCTCAAAAATAGACAAAATGAAGGTCTTAAACAGGTGGTAGCTAAATACAGGTCAAACGTATTGCAGATTGCTCCACGAGAGCATTCTGCAATACTTTCGACCTGTATTAAGCGATTACCAGTCTTGAAAACAAACCTGCCCTCTGCCTAAGACAGGTTTGACTGTAATATTAATCTGTAACTGATGCTACTTTTTGCTGACTATTCCACGATGTGGAGTGTAAATAGTAGAGGAGCCAGGGTTCAAAAATGTCAAAAATAAGCATTTAGGTATGCCCCCTTTTTAGCAGAATTTTCACTTGTTTTATCCTTTAGTACATAGTGTAGGCAGTATGAAACCAGATATTGCAATCAATTTAAGTCTTGCAAACATACATGTAACAGTGTGTTTAATACGTTACCCCTCATTTTCTTAAAAACAAAAATATGCAATGAAGTCTATTTAGGTAGAAGTTGAAATTTTTAAATGAACAAAACATTTATGCAATCTGTAAAAACATGCTATTTTCTACACATATTGATGTTTTTAAAAGTTGTTTGGGTCCATTATAATGTAATTTACGTTACAACTTTAACTATACCCTTAAAATTATTGATATTTGGTTAAAAAGTTTTATTTGACAAATTTTTCAATATGTGTTTAACCTACGGATAACGTGTATTGAAAAGAGCATTAACTGACCATTTCAAAACAGCAAACAGATACGTTCTAACATAAATACTTTGTCAGTTATGAGCTGTTTAATTAGATGACCATAGATAAACTTTTATATAAGTTTAGAGCCTCTTAAGTTTGAAAATAAGCATGTATTTTGTTCTGTTAGCTTTTAAACACCTTATGACAATTTGTTGTAATATCACGGACTTTAGAGACTTTACTTAACAACATTTCTGAGGTAAAATATCATTTTGTTGTTCGATTTTCAATATGTAACGTATAAAACAAAGTAGAAGACAAACAAATATTGCTTAATAGCTTAAATTATACATCACTGGAAAGTTTATTTCATTAAAAAAGGGGGGCTGGATTTGATAGGCATAAAAAGAGCATTTGTTCCAAAAGCAGAAGTTATCTGTACTAATTAGGAGACTTTGTAAATATGGTTGTATTTTTTTCTTTTAAGCAATGGTATACTTCTTGACTTAAAAAAAAAACACATTGTTTGCTAATTTGTCTATGTTATGTTACGCAATTTATAAACCTATAAAATGATAAGTCTGGTTCAACATCTCACCTAGGATACATTCCCTTAAGCTTGTTCAGTCAAATTTGCCAAAGTAACATATATAACTATAAATAAACGAAATATATCATGATAATATATTTGTCTCAACCGTTTTTCATATACAACTGAGCCTAAAAACCTAAAACAAATTTAGATATTTGCACATTTTTTTCTTTTAATTGAACAAAACAATCTAATAAGCTATTCAGAAGCAGCCAAAGTTTTGTGTCGAACCTGTTCACAATCATCACAATATATAGTAAATAACATATCTGTTCTATCAAATCAGATTCATTTATGATAAAATATCTAAGAATTTCTGAAATGATGTGTGGATGTTTGAAACTTTGCTTGTTGTTGCTCCTATTGGTTGTGGAGTTTTGTATAGGGCCTTTGTTAACTAATTTGTTTCTATATCAGCAATCATCTTGACAAGGAATAGAGCTGGTTGCTTCACTTTAATTATATTGTAGATATCTGTGTTTCGTGTCCCTTCCTTAAGGTGCAGTGGGTCAGTCAGGAGTCTGTGATTGTGACATTACATAGTCATGTTCCCTATAGAAAGAAGACGTTTTCTGGCAATCTAGACAGCATCACTCCCTTATGAATATATAAAATAAAATGTTTTTCACGTTACTTTAAATTTAAGGAAACATAAGTGTTTGTTATCATTTATTCTTTAAAAGAGTGGCTCTGTTATGCAAATTGTTTAAGCCACATCTATTTATGCATGTATCAAAACTCAGAAGGAGAATTTTGAATTTATTCTAGCTATGAACCTTAATTTCAGCTCATTTCTAACATGGCTTTCATGGTTTGATTAATGAAACTGATAGTCCTCTTAACTTAACACTACTAATCATTTGTCAAAGCAATGCAAACTTTAAAACTGAATGGGTTACTCAAAATGAATTATTGCCGTTGACATTGGGGAAATCATCCATAAGGATGGGTTTTACATGAAAAGGCAGTGACCATATCCAAGAAATCTAGATTTCTTCAGTTGTAATTTACGATACCAAATTTACTTGATAAAACAGAGAGAAAAATATTTAAGCCAAATTTAACTAGGACGCATTAAAATTACCGTTTATGAGATTATTTACGTTAATCAGAATGTCTTAGAGGAAAAATAGCAGTCATAAGATCAAACTTAGTTTTAGCAATTAGTGCTAATATAGCTGATGTTAAGTTCTATCATAATACCAAAGCAGTCATTGGGCCCCATTTTAAACAAACTGTCGCTGGAATCCTGTCAGTTGATTCATTTTATGTGCGTTAAATAATGACATCAGGGAATAGAGACAAAAAGGCATGCATTAAATTATCTACTGTGCTAATAAAATAATAATTATATGGACAATAGAGAAGGCACAATAGTTAGTATTATTTCTTACAAAATAATAGATTTACATGTTATGCTAAGAAAGTATGCATAAACTTAACAAATAGTTTTTATGCATGTTTAATTTGTCTGTCGCTCTTTTTTATCAATCGTCTGCATAAGAAATTGTATTTCTTTCGATTTGTAAAAGTATCATGATGCATCTCAGATAGTGATGACATTGTCTCTATTGCCAATTGCACTATATGTAAGTATGATACAGTATAGCATTTGTTGAGTATACTATCTGAAAGTATTCTTTGAAAGTAGCATAAGTATGGATTTTGTTTCCATTACAAGAACTATCAATATACCATAAATACAGCATCGTTTAACAAGTTGGTGCATGTTTTATGGGTATTTATTAGTTAGTTTTAAGGACTGAATGACAGTTGTTATGATTACTTATTGTGAGTGTAAAAATAAATAGTGTCCTGCTGAATAAAACAAACATTAAAGCAGACTCTATCACGTGTGCTGATAAGCTATATAGCTAAAAAGCAAACGTCTGCAAACATTCTGGAATATATGATCAACCAAGTCCTATTCTAGAAAGTTGTCTGCTCAAGGTCCTGATCATCGAAGATTTATCATTTAGAAATGTCTACAATATTAACAATGCAGGGGAGCTTTTCCAACTTATTAACAGACATATGTCTGTTTTTAAAGTATTAAAATGGTAATTTAGAATAAATGCAGTCATGTTTCATTGCTTCACAAACGAGTAGAAGCAGGCAACACAATGATTAAAGTAATGATCTTTATATTTTCGTTATATACGTTACCAACATTAAATAATACTCTTTTTCCAAAGCCGACACGCAGTAGATACTAAAATATTATAACACCAAAGATAGCTAAGGCGGGTGCTAAATCAGAGACAGAAATCATCACGATTTCCACAAACTTCAGTTTTGTTTCATATGACACCTATGAAGGTATCTTTAATGTTTCACTTCTTGATTGTGACTTCTGCTTGGAATATCTTACATTTTTTAGAGTTTTAATGTATGTTTTGTGCCTTTTTGTTTTAAATATAGCTGCTGTAACGAATAACTGTTTATAAATGCATATATTTGATGGTTTTTACAATGTGTGATGGATCTGGCTATGTTACTGTGTGCTTTTTATTTATTCATTGAGCTTTTGACGGTGAAAGAAAATGTCTTGTATATGTCATTTAACGCAATTTAATGCATACAAAGAAGCAAATACATGGTAGTGGCACAGATTTTTAAAAAATCATTTAAGCTTTTTGAAACAATTTAGTTATGAATAACAATTATGTATCAATTATCATATTTACATGATTCCTAAAACATATACTTATTGGCATGTTTTTGCTTAATTTTCAAGTTTTTCCCTTTAAACACATATGATTTTGTTGATGTTGCATCTACTTCATATAAAATATTTAAAAATACAATATTTCCAATCTAATTTTGAGCACTAAGATGGTAGTCAATTTCTTTTTCACCTACTAGCTGTTTGAACGCATAAACACATAACATTGTACAAAAATATTGTTTTAAAAGAAAGTAACGTATATTACAGAAAATTCAGGTGCCTTAACTAATATTATTATTCTGATATTAAGCTGCATCTAATTAAAATATCAATCATAACGATATGTAAGTAAACGATGTAAATGATAATAACACTATACTAGGAATTTCCTTATTATCTAATGGTAACGTATTAGAACTGGCTATTGCATGGTTAATGTACATGTTCATCAAAAGCTAACAGACATTTTATAATATATAAAGTAGCTAAGAAAATCTTAATGTACAAAAATCTCCCTCCACAAGTCTTTTGGCAGCCCATGGGCAAGTAAATGATAGTAATATACTTGAATGTAAGTAACGTATATAACACTTACGTAAGCGTAAGTCATTTAAATTATTGTCAGTTTGGTGCTTTTAATTAAGTTACTGTAAAGCAATATGTAGATAGTAGGAAATGTGACCTATCTGGTCTAAATAACTTTTCTTTTCAGTAATGTAGCGAATAGCCTACTACATGAAGCCTGCATGAGAGTAGCTATGGTTACCCCATAAATAAACATCTTTTGCAAGACTTAAAATTTGTGCAATATCTGTTTTCACACTTCTGAAACACCATACTAACTGATGATGTAGTCTAAAATTCTGCTACTTTCCGGCCACCTTTTTCCAATTTTTGAATCTCTGGCTCCCCTACTAAAATAAGTTCCTCATCGCTAAAGCCGTCTAGTGGGCAGCCTTTGAAATACAAAAAAATATAAGAAATATATTGTTTCAGAACAAAAGTGGGTAAGTTGTTAAACGTAATAATGTGTAATGGGATGTTTTTAATCTACGTGAGGGAATACCACATACACTTAACATAAAACATATTATAGGTCACTTTTCACTGTGAAGCTCACCAAGACGTATTCAATGCACATTTGGTACTATTAAAACACAAAAATAAGCAAACGAACAGAACAAATTTAACAACAAAAATAGTATAGAAATTGCCATTTTTAAGTTCGCTGATCTGATACGTTTTAGGATCATGGGTCAGCTTACACCCTTCTTCAGTCTTTCTGATAAAAACGAGGTTTTGCCTTTGTATGGCCTTAGCTGTTGGTGTGACGGAAATCATGAACACCGCAACCATCGCCGTGTTACGTTTATGAGCAATCGGTACGTGTAGAGCGATACTGAAGTCTTCTCCGCAATACCTATGACAATGGCATATTTATTATGGTGAATGATATTAAGAGTAACAACTTCCTTGCACGGCTATGTGGCGACAAGTAGAGCCAGATGTTGGGGGGGGGGGGGGGGGCTGAGGTATGCTTCCAACTCCGAAACTGATAGAAATATTGAGGCAGGTCAGTAAGAAGCATACCTGTCTCTGAACATTCTAGGGTTTTTTAGCCTTCGCCGATTATCGTCCTCTTCAGCCTCCAATATCACTTGAAAAGCAGCAGTCTCTGTTAGTACATTGTAGATGTATACGATTTAGGGCAAAAGTATCGGCTGGGACACCGATTTATTTGTCCTACGTATAGGACAAAAAGTGAGAACTTCCTAAATCTCCAGAGTTTGATGAAACATGATTTTTGTCTTAAAAATGTCCTAAGACATTTTAAAGACAAAAACACGTCTTAAATGCTTTGATGAAACTGGCCCCTTTCCGTCAGAACCCAACATTCTGGCCAGTAAAACGTCCCCAAGTCAAAACGTCCTTGATTGGCAAAGAGTGCGAGTTAACTTCACATCAGTATACGTACTTATGTGATTATCATCCACATATGTTTACATAGAATTAATATGAATGCAGGTACTGTCTTATGACGGTCATGACAAACAGGTTTTTTGTCCCTAAAGGGAGGTTTATAGTAAATCTAACTGCCTGTCCTTAGTGTCCTTCATGTGAGTTTTTGAGTGATCATATCATATCCGGAGTATATCGACTATATTATTTGAGGTAGGAATGCCAAAATTCGTGTCTTAATGCATTTAGGGTCATAGAACGTCACATACATTTACCACTGCCATCAGATGTAGAAAAATCGTGTCACGAGCATAAATTCTTTATTATTTGACATAGGAATCTCAAATTTGGTTAATAAACAAATCTTGGGGTCACGGAGGCTGTACATATACAGTTTAGCGGCCACTGTGACCTTGATTTCTGGCATAAGTTTATAGAAAAATGTGCTGTCCAGTGTTGTCAAATGACGCTCTATGAATGTGTCGCATGATAGATACATTACCACAACATACTATGCATAAGCCGGGTACTTAAGCTCAAGCAACATACTTGTTGGAAGCATGTGTTAAATGGTAAATAATAACAGTTCAGATGGTGTTAATAATCAGTGCTTAGAACAAATCAACATGGACAATCTCTAGAAGGTCAAAATGGAAGCATGCAGTGTGCAAGAATACATACAATGATAGGGCTAAACGACCGCCAGCTTTTTTGAAAAGCTAATACTTGTGAAGAGTTGACATGGTTATCCACACACAATTTTATATCAACCCAACACGCAGCTAAAAAATCTTTGATGATAGCCATGCGCGGATCCAAAAAGGTCCAGCTTTGACAACACTTCTTTTAGTTGATGAGGGAAGAGGGTCTCAATATCACTTAAAGCGGGCCATCTTCAGCCCGCCAGCCAAACGCCGTTTAAATGGCGTTTTGCTGGTGGGCCGATGAAGGCCCAACATGGAATGGTGGCTTGGTAGTTTTAGGCTTTTTCAGGCTATCCGGACCAATATTGCTAAGCAACCCTATATGTTTGTGATTTTTCAAGGGGTCCAGACCCCCTGCGCCCCCCTCTGGATCCGCCTATGATAGGGCACATTGAATGCCAACTTAAAACTTTATTTTCATTGGACTTCTACTCTGATGAAGATGAGCTGACAATATAAAGTTCTTAAATAAATCTGACTCAGTCAACGCGGTCTCGCTCGTGATGCACTAGTCATTTGTAACCACGCCCCCCTTCCAACCCCGCCCTCTCAGCCCCGGGGAACAGCGGGGACTTTTACTTGTCTAGTGCCCTGCACTGGGGTGAAGAGATGGCAGCCGCCCACCGCCATTAGTCCCCGCTCTGCTGGGACCAGTGAGTTGGCGACATTCCAACAGCAAATCCAGCTGATTTTTATGTTGGCCTATAGATCTATGTCTCTAAATTATGCTTATTTGGTAGAACTCTAGAAACACTGCACACTGTCATAGAAAACTTAAATTTTGAATAACTAGAACCAAATCTATGTCAATTTGAAGGCTCCTGAAAACCAATCATTTCCTGAATTTTTTTCTGCGATTAAGGATACTTATTTGGAGCATTTCTTGATATGCAACTGTTCATTTGTGCCGGTCCTTGGCTTATACAAGGGCACTAAGATATATAGAAAAGCATGAGCCCACTGTTTCAGATAGTTCAGGGTGGAGTGGTAATAAATCTCTGGTGCATTACCTTTATAAACAGTTTGGACCCAGATCAGGCCAGACAAAATGTCTGATCTGGACATGGATATTAGGCGAGCTCTATATCTTTTAACTGGTCTATACTTTGGGGATAGCTGCTTATGACATTTGTTAACAGTTTTGACCTAGATCAAGCCCAATAAAATTTCATGTCTGATAGGAGGGTATGTTTGTGGATGGGCGTGACTCTATATAGGCTTCGTCTGGAGCCTATTGCTCACCCAAAAGAATATCAGGCATATCAGATACACCCATGAAATATATGAAATTTCAACATGTTTGTTTGTTTGTTTGTTTGTTTGGTGCTTAACGACACATCAACCCTTGTGAGTCATTAGCGTCAGACGGTATTAAACTAAACATGATGTGGATGGAAAAAGTAAAAATTTGCAAGATAAAATAAAAGGAATGATGATGATGAGTTTGTATAATGATAATAAGTTGCAATACGATTGTTGACAGGAGAGACCACGTACAATATCTGACAGTTTCAAAGAGCTATTCAGATAACTGTACATGTTCTTTAACTGAACAGAATGCAACATAATATAATCTGTATTATGGTCTGATACAAATGTAAAACAAAACATGATTATAAAAATAGCAATTAGATTTTGTTAAAACGATTTATTTGTCTTAAAATATCATAATACTATCAATATGTATATCTTGAAATAATTCTTTCATGTTATCAACATGGAAGCAATTATTTCTTACTTGTGCAAAGTCGCCACATTCAAAAAGGAAGTGACGCACAGTGAATGGTGCGTTGCAACCAACACATTGTGGCTGCTCTTCACCTTGTAGTAAGTATGAATGAGTGACTCTTGTATGACCTAAGCGGAGTCGAGCTAAAACTACTTCTTCTTTTCTAATATTTCGAACAACTAATTAATATTCACCAATAGTTGGTTTGATGTCAAGAAGTTTATTTCAAATGCTGTTATTCCATGAAGTTTGCCATTCTTCCAAGATATATTTCTTGATAGATGGCTAAAAATTGAAAATGAAATCTTAAAAGAAGTTGGTTCTAATGAAAGCGATTTTTGCTTGCTTATCTACCATCTCATTCCCTTGGATACCTATATGACTAGGAATCCAATAGAGAACAATTTCTTTATAAGCTAAAAGCTCATGACATTTTTCTAAAAGTTTCTGAATCTGTAGATTCTTTGAACTGGTATGGTTTATTGCTTTCAATACAGAAAGCGAGTCAGAAAATATAATAAATTTATTGTTAGCATCACAAGTGCTAATGAAATCTAAAGCTAGATCAATTGCTTTGGCTTCAGCAGTGAAAATTGATGAATCGTCAGGTATACGTTGCATATTACTATGGTTGTCTGATATAACAGCACAACCGACCTTTGAGTCTTCCTTTGACCCATCAGTATAAATTTGTTGGTAGTTCTTATAACGACTTTGCATTTTTCTGAAATCATCTTTTAAAATGTGTGGATTTCTGAAATTTAAGTCCATGGAGTTTAGCAGTGACCCCCATAAAAATCTCCAAACACCAAAAACGATTTCATTTTTCTGAAAACCCCATGAAAATATCGAAATTCAAACTTTTGAACGCAAAAAATGTACTAACGAAACATCAGAGTACCCCTTCTTCTCCTCCCCTCCTGGGGCCTAATCTCGACCCAAACTGTGTTTTATTGCTGAGCTCTAGCGAGCTCAACTATATTTTAAACCTACGTTATATCTGGGGCTGTACAGTAATAAACAATGTTAAGGGGAGGGTGATTTGTAGTTTGAAAGTAAACAAGTCACCACATAGTGCTGATACTGCAGATACCAGATAGTGATGCCATGAAGATTATTTCACGAACTCTTCCATGTTGGAATAGCCTTTCTCCTTCAATATGCGGTGACTGCCCTTACCACACATATTTTATCGCAACATTTGAAAAATAGCATCTCTGACATAAAGGACAATCATTGCTCACTGCCAGTACTAGAAGATAGATAGTATAACTTGGTGGCAAAGCTCATTTGAGAGTGAATGGTTTTCTTGTTAAAGGCTTCTGGCAGAAATACGCATACTGTATGCGTTTCTTTTTTGTCGGGTATATGTTGTTCACACAAGTCATGTATTGGTTTAAAATATTCAATATACACTTAACAACATTTATAAGTGTGCACATATAAATGGACCAATATCTTCATAAATAAAAGTCAGATCATTTTGAAATTATCAACAGATAAAGATGACATTCATGACATGGTATTCTATAAATTTTAATTTCCATGAAACTTTAACTATTAAAATGCGAAATCAAAGTTCAAATATATCGTAAAATCAAAGTTCACACTTTTCTTCGTTTTAGAATTTATCTTTCTATAACACATCATTTATGAATAGCATTTTATAGTTAATCATATTTGAATTAACTTAGGTGGGGTAAAGTTTCACTCAATTCCAAGGAATACGTCATAAAACTAACATTGTCTTCATAAATGGGAACTTAACTGCAGCTCGGTATCAACATGAAGTGCTGGATACGGAGGTCATTCCATTGTTGAGAAACCACAGAGGAATGCAGGTGCTGCACGATGGTGCCCCAGCCCATCGGGCAAGGGCCACCACTGCATATCTGAATGCAAACAATGTAATTGACGTCGACTTTCCCCCAAAATCACCAGACTTAAACATAATTTAAAAAAAATGGGATGAGCTAAACCGCCGTGTAAGGAGAACAAGGGCTTTTCTGTCCACACTGAATCAACTTAGAGCAAAAAAATCTCTACGAGTGGAACAACCTTCCTCAGAATAGTGTTCACCATTATGTGACGTCAATGAGACGCCGTTGTCTTGCCGTAGTGAACGGTGCGCTGGGACATACCCGCTACTAAGTTTACATGGACATGGAGGCAGCTGCAGGATTTAACTTAAGGATACTGTGATATTTACTAAGTTTTGTGATATATTCGATCAAGTTTGGTCTCTTCTAAAGGATTGGAAAAAATGTGAACTTTGATTTTACCATAAATTTGAATTTTGCGTTCACATTTTTTAACTTTTTTATTTTATTGGAAATAAAATAAATGCAATTTTATTAAACACATGTCGTTTATATTTGTTGAAAATTTGAAAATGATCTAACCAGCATTAATGGAGATATGAGCCCATTTATATGTGCACACTTATAAGTGTTGTTAAGTGTACATGAGCATTTCTCTATATAATCAAGTATCTTATTGTATTTTTATCCGACCAACTCCTACGTATTTAAACTACTGATAACTGACATTGAAACCATGGTTCCATTGGCGTTGATCTAACGCTAAAGTAGCGGACATTCAACATTGTATCTGTATTCAGGGTTATGAACAGACATGCTAATGATCAGTCTAATGGCTATGTTTTCAAAATAAAGCGGATACTGCATACATTATTCAACTAAAATAATTAAGAATTTCTAGCGATAAGGCGAGCAATCTCCCTAAACGAGACGTTCGTTTTATTTTGCTGAAATAACGACTGGAGAAACTAGGCACATTCAACAAATATATATAGGCGAGCCGTCGATGCACCATTACCCCCAAGGACCTCGGACAGTCTCCTATTCAATCTGCCCAAATTTTGACAGCCTGTGGCTAGGATAATGCATTAATGACAACTATAGTTTTGTGCTTAAATCAAACCCTTACATTAAGTGCACCTAGCAAAATAAAAATACTTTGAAAATATTGCATAATTATGCCAGGAATTTAGGGTTTAGGGGGTGGGGGTATTTTTTGTGACCAAATTTTATTTTACAGAAAGTCAAAGATTCCTCGAGTATTCACCTAAATACATGTAAATATTATGTTTGCGGCATAAAGCTTGGGACGAAAGTGATGCGTTTGCATAAAATTCCGGTTGAGAAGATTACATTGTTTCAACTAAAGAAGTGTGCTGTCAATGACTTTTGACTATTACCTGTAATGTTTCAAGTTCATCCAGTTGACTTGTGCACTGAGGTGTATAATATCTGCATACTGTATAAATCATAGTCTAGATAAACACTGATGTTGAGCGTAAAATCGTTAATATTTTTCTTACACATCAGATTTAATCTATAATTTGGTGTTTAAAAGAACCGTCTCATTGCGACGGTTCTTTTGAGCACCCACAACATATGTTTTGGTTGAGAAATGAGACAATTAAGTACTTTGTAAGCACTCATAACTAAAGCCCTGATACATGCCATTTACCTACAGGTCTTTTGCAAAATAAGTTTCTAATAAGGTTTTATAATAAAGTGTTTTTGAGCATTTTGACATCGTTCCCCCCGTGACCAATCATGCCGTTTTTATATGATGTGTGAAATGTAAAACTACAACTGTATGCAAAAGGATTAGTTTGGTCACGGGGGGGAAAGCACTTCAGTAAAACTTTTTCTATTTTCTATATGTTGAATAGCAAAAACAGAGTTTTCAGCCCATATTTTTCAATAGGTACTTGTCCAATGAGAAAACGGCTTTTGTGGATAAGTCGAGGATTGAACCTACTATCTTTTTCATAGAAAATATTTCTTTGTCTTTGAAACTTTTCTTTGGTCATTTTTATGGGCAATCCTTCATTAAGACTGTCCGAGGTCCTTTGTATATTTAAAACGGGGTTTCCTTCATTCATGTAATAACTCTACTTCTTATTGAATGATAATTTATTTCGATCATCAACTGTGCTTGTTATTCAGTAACATATATGGGAACTATACCGTTAAACAGGGAACCACGCTATGTACAGTAAAACTATTTATACAGTTGATGTACAATAAAAACAACCATCTTGCAAAGTGGTCTATTTTTGTCAGATATTTAATGTCTTCTTTCGCTTATATAACCCCTTTCCACCTAGACCCAAGACGCCATTTACATATGTTATATATTTGTATAGCGACATTTAATTGTCCAAAGGGCATCTTGGGTCTAGGGGTGGAAAGCATCTAAAAACAAACTGAAAGACGCCAGTTTCATCTTTTCAATGACAAACGTCACAATTTTAAGCATACTTCATATGCATGCGCAGAAGGAATACCGCAAAGTTTTGGAAATGAAGGGCACTTATATCCTTAATATTTTAGCACTTTTACTTTTTGAAAACCTGCAAAGGATTTACTAAAACTATCGTCTAAACGGCACCCAGTCTAAAGACGTAAAATGAGGGGTGGGAGTAGAAGGCGCAAGTTTTCACGGCTTTCTAAATGATGGATCGCTTTGAAGTAAGTAAGGGTGCAAAGATCAGGAATCGATACAATCAAGTACCACACCTGACCCAGGATACCAATGGGAAAGTGACAAACTCACAGTAGACACCACAAACGAGAGCTCGAGTTCGATCCCGGCCCGGTACCATACTTTCATGGAGATTGATCATGAAATGATTTCTACGGTCATTCTCCCCCCTTCCGCTGATTTATTCAAGAGGTCAGCCCTTTCCCAGCAGGTGACCACAAAGCACATATAAACAGACGCGCACAAAGAGATAGCAAACACAAGACAGAACAAAAACATAAAAGATCCACAAAAGAAGTACCGCCTTGGAACGGTCAGTAAAATATTTTACTGGAGGGCTTATACCGGTTAAACGGCGCCAACCTCCCCCTTAATTCAGATGTGGATCAAGACACATAGATTGAAACCTATTTTCATGCTTTCTATGCATATTTTACTACCGAAACAGTCCAATTTTAAAAACATTATGGCAATTTGAAAATTTAGATTTTGTAATC
The DNA here is from genome assembly GCA_964019695.1 of Loripinus fragilis. Taxonomy (NCBI): domain Eukaryota; kingdom Metazoa; phylum Mollusca; class Bivalvia; order Lucinida; family Lucinidae; genus Loripinus; species Loripinus fragilis. The sequence continues at coordinate 46,498,160 of OZ026516.1, read as the reverse complement.
ATGTCAACTAGGGAAAATATACGCCTTATCGCTAGAGCTCCTTAAATCAAATTTAGAGCCAGTGCATGAGATTTCCAACAATTTGAAATTTTGACAAGTGTAGACTCAGACGAGCCTCTGCAGCCTTCTTTTAAGCTTAGAAACTCCAAATGGTGTTCAGTCAGTAGCTTAACAATCATAGAATACTCAAGCGACTAGCAAAGACTCTGATCAGACTGCGCGTATGCGCAGGCTGATCTGAGGCGTTTCTGGTCGAACATACCACATTGTTGGAAATCTCATGCACTGGCTTAGGAAACGAAAATACAAAAGACCCGACTGTGCTGATATGCAGATTAAGACTGATGGCTGATAATGGTTTTGCTCCCCCTTCCATGGGAATTTCGCAGATATATCCTTAAAGAGAATTTCCAGCCGCATCGAATAAGAAATATTTGCACTCTGTACGCTGGGGCGTTAGTCTCTGACAGCCTGTTACATATGTTACCGTATCAAATTCAGAAACAGAAAAATAAAAGTTTGAGCTACAGGCAGAATGCATTTTACGAGGGTGATTCAACAAGTGTCCAGTCTGGGCTATTTCTAACTGACCGAGATTTACAGTGTGTTTGGTCCCCAAATTTAGATATAAGAAACTTAGGCATTATTGGTTTATTAGTGAAAAATTTATCGCGTCTTTAAGCATGGCCATTGAGTTATGTTTGATTTGATTCTTTACGTCCCATCAACAATCTTTCAGTTATAAAGGGGCGGGTCTTCCTGGGTTGAACCAGTACTAAGCTAGGATTAATGTTCTTGCTCAAGGACACAACGCACTGATGCCGGTGAGGCTCGAACCCGCGGCCCTTCGGTCTCAAGTCAAGCACATGGCCATTTAGTTAAATGATTTTCTTTCGTCGAATTTGGTTGTTACGCAAATTTTACTATTCTATTAATATATTTAATGTGAAAAATAAAGTGTGCATGTGTAATATATCAATGGAATGGAAAATGTGTCGCCTAGATGGCGGTATAAAAACTATACGATTACATAATTTGAAATAGTCACAACACCAACTTAAACATAACTCTTTTCAGACATGTAGGAAGCTCTGAGAAAGTAAACTTTAAAAGACTATTTATGTAATGTATCAATAGCTAAGCTTCAAGTAAACATCGTACAATTTACCTTTTTAAAATGACTCTTGAACATAGTAGTGCTGCATATTTCCAAGTTATTTTCGCACACTTTCAATGGCATCTATTTTTCGTTAAATTATTAGATATTATATTTTTCAGAGTATCTTGCTTGAGATTTATTTCATAAAAGAAAAGCGATATATCTTGATCGGAAGTAGGGTAGGCTGGTTACTTATTGAATGACCCTCATACAGTCTAATTATTTAAATTACTCATAAAGTCTGCATGCTGGAAACCGTAGCTACACATAACAGCTTGTGGGACCAAAAGCGGCTTCCTAAGGTAGTATGTGTGTTACTTAACTGAAATCACCCTTTAAAATTGTAAATGTGATCAACATCATAAACTTTTACAGCTGATCGGTGAATTAAAAAAAAATGTTTTTGATTTTGTTGTACTAGCAGGCTTTTTTGGCTTACAGAAAAAACAAAAGTTGACTTTTCTATCTCAAATATATTTTCTTATATGAGCAATTAAACAACCCTAAACCCAGATTTAAGGAGCCCAATTTGGTAGGTATTATTTAAGTAAAACATATGAAAATAGTTGCTGCTGCTGCTGGATATCTTACATATTTAAGATTGTCTTGTTCATATAATAAAGGATCATAGAGTTTGCAGATTGAACAGCACGATTAGAGCACTTGTTAAATACTGTAACATATGTTACTTGGCATAATAAATCAGCAAGGACATTATCTTGATGTACGAGATGATATTGCAGCTTGCCAATTGAGTACTCTTTGATATAGGATATGTCTGCAATATTCCCTATGGGTCGACGGTGCAGCTGGACCTGATTTAGCTTTAAGTCTGATTGGTATGCGCCTTGTATGCTTTTACCAAATGCCATATTTTCGTCTTAACATGATAGGGGTCACATGGTTTTGTATTACATTACATTTATAATTCAGCAACAAAACTTAATACCTCAATTCTCGATTACCATTGGTATCCAAGTTATTCAATTATACTACTGTTTAAAAGGTTTAAATAAAAGGTAAGATAAGACTATTACATAATCAATACATAATTAACCCATATAAGCCTAGCGTCTTCTGCGGCATCTGATCAGTGTCTCCACTGTTTGCTTACAGAATGTTCTATTAAAATTGTGCCCTTTTTAAATGGGAACTTCTCTTAAAGAAAAGAATTTGCTCCCAGAGGGAGCAAATTCTTTCCTTAAAGAGCAGTTCCTTATGGTATGGAAAAACACTTTACCACATTAGATAACCTCCATTGAATGTTACTATTTTTATTACGCACGGGCGTGACTGCGTAATGGGAGCTACGCCAATGTGGAGGTTGCATATACCTGTAAGGTGGTGGTCATACACTAGTTTCAAATAATTATTGAAATTGTGTTCAATTCCGAGCGCTTTCAACAGAATAGTGGTAAATCTGACGCTTTTCAGGCTAGACCCTGTCAATATAAATAGTCTTAATAGTCTAGATTGTCGTGCCAACTCCCTATGCTCAACTGTTATTTTTATCCTGCTCATAAATGTTAAAATGACAACAATTATAACATATATGAGCAGGATAAAATCGATGCTCAGATGAGTTGAGCATGAAAAAGTAAGAAAGAGGGAAAAAATCAGTAATAGATACTAGCGAGCGCCATACCTGACACAGGGTACCAATGGGAAAATGACAACTTCACAATTAATTAGACATCACGAACAAGAGCCAAGAGGTCAGCCCTTTTCCAGCAGGTGACAAAAGGGCATTAATCAACAGACGGGCACGAAACCAAAACATAAACAAGACAGAAATAACATTTTTGATCCACAAAAGATGCACTGCCTTGGAACAGTCAGCAAAAACATTTTACTGCAGGGCTAAAACCGGTTTCACGGGGCGCCAACCCCATCCTTAGTTCAGATGCGGATCAAGACACATAGATGTTTGGTTTGCATGAAAGATCCCTAACGTATCAATGCATGACCTCCTAGAACATATAAATCAAGATATAAAAAGGAGAGAACGCAAAGAAAAAGACTCAACAGTTAATAAAACTGAATACCCGAGCACAAAAAAACCAACAGGTAAATCCCGGTGGGCCTGATAACAGCCAAAGCATCAGGCCCCTACCATCTCATCAAAAGATAAGTCTTCAAGTCGGAACCCTCATAGAGTCTTAAGTCCGTCCCACCGGTGTGCAATTAAAGAGGAAGGTAAATTTGCCAACCGTGATTGGGTTGACCACCAAGCATGCATGCTGTTGCAATACATTAATGTTATAGCCAATCTTTTTTATAATGGGAAAGTATTTAAATAAACTGCGCTGAAAAATAATCTTCATCAATTTATACACCAAGTCACCATAGAATTTAGGTTCCGAAATTCCTTGGCGCAAGAGAGATTTAAGTTCAGTTTGGAATTTAGATATCAAATCATAGTATCGTCTATAGAATTTAGAAAAGGTTTTGCAAAGTTTATGATACCTATAGCCTTGTTTAAGAAATTTCTCAGTTAACAATTTCTTGCGAGTGTTGATGTCAGCAACATGGCTAGATGCTCTAGCAAAACGAATGAGCTCAGAGATATTGACTCCATAGGATGTAGAGCGAGGAACATCACCATCTTAAAAAGGGAAATTGACAATTTCAAAATCAAAGTCGTAACGTTTATGATAAATTTTGGTAGAAACAATATGATTGTAATTGACAAATGCAAATTTGTGATACAGTTAAGTCAGGATTGGTCAATTGTATACATTGAGAGTCAAAGGTTATTAATTGCAAACATGTATTGTATTTCTTTCCCAGGAGATCCTTTTGTCTAATCAAGCTTTGAAACCCTGATGAAATGCGCATTTTACCTGTGTCTTCAATGCTTGCCAAAGTACATTAATATGTACCCATTAAGAGGTTTCGCCTACAATGGGTTAATTAACAGGGTTCGCACATGCTTGAAAAGTATTTGAATATACAGGACTATCTTGAAAAGTCCTTGAAAATTAAATTTGCCTTGACAAATACTTGAAAAACACTCAATGGCCTTGAAAAGTCCTTGAAATTTACCATTTACAGGAGGATTCAACTGTGTTTTTGGAGATCTAAATCAGTATAAAATTGTGGTGCCTTTATTTGGTGCAGCATATGCTGCACCAAATAAAGGCACCACAATTTTATACTAATGATCTTAAACTAATATCTTTAGTAATGGACTCCAGCATTTCAGAAGTAGAATTTTAAGGTGTAAATCAGTATTTTTCTTAAGTTTTCAGAACTTGAAAACAGTAGAAAAGTCCTTTAGAAGTCCTTGAATTTACACGATGATGCCTGTATAAACCCTGATTAACCAATTACACGTAATTAATTTCGTCTATTTTCAGCAAACTTTCCAATATGAAGACCTCTATATACTTTGGCATTGCTGTCATGCTGTGCTTTTTCATCTTCCAACACGAGAGTATGAACGCTGATGCATCAACTGTCAGACGAATAGAGCAAGGATTGCAATTATTTCGATGTTGTGTAAAATACTGTAAAGATAACGAAGACTGTATTCCTTTGCCACCGGGCTCAAAAAGAGCGTGTAAATGTGTCCCTGAGAATACATGGCTTGACAAATAGAAAAGTGTAAGGAAAACAAATGTAGTGTTAGTTTCCTGTGCCTCGGATAGTATCCCAAAATAGACAGCGATCTGCGTTTTCAGAAATAATGGGTGTACCTTATTTTTCAAAGAGTGGTACCTATATACCACATCATGACATGCATACATGTAAACTAAAGAGTTCCCTTTACGAAAATACTGTTTGTGCACAGCTGGAAAGTACCTAGGAATTTCCCAGTCTTAGGATCTTCCCCTGCTGTGAAGTCATAACCTATTATAATAAACAAGTACAAACTTGCTGCAAAATGCAGTAAAAATGATGCACGACGAAAAAACACACCTCTACTCGCTTTGTATATTTCACCTACGTTTTCTTTCACTATGTTTCGACTTACCGTTTCAGCAATTAGTTTTCACCATTTTGGCATTATCTGTTGGTTGTCAACATAAACATTGTGAATATGTGAAAACCATGTAAGCAGAATTCTCTTCATTTATTGTTTTTTTTTTTTTTTTTGTTTTTTTTTTTAAAAATCCATATTTGATAGGGGGTTCTGGTTACCTGTATTTTCAAGAATTGATTATTTACAGACTAGGAACTAGCAGACATATACAAAATGGTGCGTATACCAAATTACATGTGTGATGTCGCCCATATAGTTTTCAAGGCAACAAAAGAGAAATGAAAAAAAGACACATTAGAATTAACAGTTTTGTAGATGCTCTCAGCTGACATGTTTATACTCTGTGAGCAAATTTTATTCAAACATAAATTAAGTGACAGTCAATCAGTCGTATGGTTAACATTTGAACAAACCATACCCAGTATAAAACAGGTCTGCTTACTTGAGTCTTTGGGTAATTCTTTCTTGATCAGACGTTGTTGTATAAAATGTAAATACTATACATGTTCAAAGAACCGCATTAATGAATAAAATTAACTTTGGTCTTTCTTCTGTTTTATTAATGTATCAACAATGATAGCCCCAGGTTCACTGAAAGCCAATTTATTTTCTGAATCCTACTTTATTATTATTATTAATAATAATAATAATAATAATAATAATAATAATAATAATAATAATATTATGATTATTATTATTATTATTATTATTAATGGAAATTGAGCAGTTTAAGGGTTTAAACAAATTTGGGTAGATAGATTGGGTCATGCACCTTAGCATAATTTGAAATATTTATTTTTGTGTTGATCCCAGGTGTGAACATTTAACAGAAAACCGTCTATGAGTCAAGATATTAATCACTGTCTGAGAAAAATACTTTTGTTAAGGTTTTTAACCTTTCTATGTTTTTTGTATTGTTTTGCCAATTTGGTATCTTAAAGATTAAAGGTTTGTCGTCACAAAGCCATCTTGTACTGACAGATGAACAAAGAATTTTTAATATGCTTGGCGAGGGATGCTTTCAAAATATTAGAGGTAAATTTGTTCGCTTTTATTTGTCTACTAGCATGACTATTTCATATTTTGTTGTATGTTGCATTCTACTTTCCATAGAACGATTTGCATTTACAACAGCCATAACAATGTTGCATTTAATACACAACATAGACTAGAACTGAGCATATGCCTTTGCAAGGTTGAAGGTCATTTAAATGCAATTTTTGCAAAATCAAAGTATGTTATGTTAATGCTGCATTTTGTCAGTATCATACCAATCCAGAAATATAAAATGATAAAAAAATTTGCAGATGAATGGGTAAGAAGCAAATCCAAGCAATGCATAGTAATATTGATAGCATAACTACAGGCCATGTCAGCATAAAAGGTCTCTTGAGTGCAAACTTTGCGCAGAAAATTCATGGAAAATACCTTATTTTTTGTAATCTGCATACTCAACATAGCCATTAAAACAACATAAGTGAGTAGAATGTATGAGCCCTGCAAACATCATCACTGAAATAGGCATCCCATTACAAAATAGCAGCAAAAAAACGTTTGGGATTCTTATTGGGCCACGTAAAGGGAAAACTGCTCTATTAGGCATATAAGAACAGCTTAGGTACAGATAAGTTTTAACATCAGTGCTGTCTGACTATCACTTCATAGAGTCTGAAGTCCGACCCACCGGGGTGCAATAAAAGAGGAGAGCAAAGTTGCCAACCGTGATTGGTTTGGCCAACAAGCATGCAGTCTGTTGCAATAATATTAATGTTATAGCCAATCTTGATTTATAGCCATTGTTTCCTCTTCCATTGCATTGTGGTGGATCAAGCATCGAACTAAATGAAGACCCTAACCCATAACATTCATCGGTTGGTTGATGCTTGTACATGGCTGTGTCCACCATGGAATTATTTGAGGTTTCTTTAGCTCTGAGTATCTGTGAATCGTAAGCCCTTTTCTTTGTTCCCTCATAATGTGTAAATTTGATTAGATTATTTCTCTGTGATAATGCATTGCAAACATTAGAAAGCCTCCATGCGAGCTTATCAATATTTGTGTTTAAACAACAGCAGAATCTAGGGCGAAAATTTGGCGCCAGTAAAATGCATGTACGCTACCAGTAACTTCGGCTGCTGTCCGTTCTAAGGTTGTGATTCTGTTGTTTATGAGTTATTGTTTATCGTTGCTCTTATTGATGGTGTTTTTTTGTGTTTGGTCCTTGTTTTAGTGTCCCTTCTATTTTTGCAATCATCTATTTTTGCTGAGGTAGAGAGAGCTGGTTGCTTTGCTTTAATTGTCTTCCTGCTGAATTGTGGTTGTATACGGTGTGGGCTGGTTCGCAGTGTTAGACAGAAACTCATTTTGCATTTCGGAACAGCCTGGTCTTGTCAAAATGTATGTGATGCACTGACTTTTTTGTTCGACAACATTTTTACACGATTTGGCACTAAGTTGTATAGACAAAAATAGTAAGTGAGTATGACCAGAAAATACCACAATCACAAACCGCAGACAAATCCATTGAACCGCGAGAAAGAGCCACACAACAATTATGAGACAACAGGAAGACAAACTAAGCAAAGCAACCAACTCACTCTTTCCCATCAAGAACATTGCAAAACTAGAACAAACATAAAGTAACGTACCACAAAACATAGAACAATTACAGACTCCCTCAATGGGAGCAACAATAAATAACCAGTCAACAACAATAGAACCACCGCGTTAGAACCTAAGCCACCAGGGGGCTTAAATATATTTCACTGGTACCAAATTTTTGCCCTAGATTCTGCTGCTGTTGAAATACAAGAAATGTTCAGCTCGCATGGAAGCCTTCTTACTAATGCAATGTATTATCATGGAGAAACACTCTAATCAAATTAACACACTATGATGAAACAAAAAAGGGCGCACGTCCTGACTCACAGACAGTCAGAGCTAAAGAAAACCTCAAGTTGAGTCACGGTGGGCACAGCTACAGATAAGCATCAGGCACCAACCCACTGATTAAAGCTTAACGCCAGAGCTGTCATTGAGTCTGAGGCCTGACCCACCGTCGTGCAATTAAAGAGGAAACCGTAGCTATAAACCGTGATTGGGTTTAAGTTGTAGGGATTCCAATGGGCACTAATTGTGCTCCCCTGGTTGTTGGTTTATTATTGTTCTGTTGTGAAAGGAACTAAATTATTACTCTTTCTGATTATAAGCAGACTGGTATTATTGACGCCTTTAACACTACAGCCAGATATTTGGATGATATTTTAAACAAAGATACTATTTATTTTGACAGTATGGTAAGCAAAATATACCCTGCAGAGCTTCAACTTAATAAAGCAAAATACCTCTGATATTGAAGCCTCGTTTTTGGACTTGCGTTTTTTTCTAATATTATTGTTTCTACCAAAATGTATGCACAAACGTGACAATTTTTACTTTGAAATTGTCAATTTCCCTCTTTCAGATGGTGATATTCTCAACTCATCTAATTTGCTAGAGCATCTAGCCATGTTGCTGATTTCAACACTCGCAATAAACTGTTTACTTAGAAAATTCTCAAGCAAGGCTATCGATGTCATAAATTTTGCAAAACATTTTCTAAATTATACCGTCGATACTATGATTTAATATCTAATTTCAATATTGGACTGAAATCTCTCCTGCCCCAGGGACTTTCCCAACCTTTCTCATTATATGAAGATTGGTTATAGCATTAATATATTGCAACAGACTGCATGCTTGGTGGTCAACCCAATCACGGTTGGCAACTGTGCTTTCCTCTTTAATTGCAAGCCCTCAGGCCGGACTTCAGACGCTATGACGGTTCTGACTTAATCTATAGATGAGAAGGTGAGGGCCTGATGATGTGTAAGTAGTTTGCTTGTTGGATTTCTTTTACTCCGGTATTCAGTTATATATACTGTTGAGTCCTTATATTTGTTTTATCTCCTTTTTATATCTCGATCTTTAAGTTGAAGCTGCGCGCTCGTGATTTGAACTTCTTCACAACGGACATCCAAACAGTGAATACTCACTCAACAAATCACTGCTAGAGCTGATCTATTTCTTTAGTAAAACAAAGACAAAACGGCCAGGCTGTGTTGATGTGCAGATTGATTGGCGCCTAGTATGTTATTAAAAATGCCATATTTTCGTTTTTAATACGATATCGGTCACAGGGTTTTGTATTACAATTCAACACAACAAAATACCGCAGTTATCGATTTTCATTGGTATCTAATTTATTCAACCATACTACTCTAAACAGGATTTAATAAAAAAAAGGTAAGGTAACTTATAACGATAATTCTTTGAATGGTTTCCCCAAATAAGTTGCCAGGTTTTGTTTTTAGTCCTGGCCCTTAGGTTTAAAACATTTTTCACGCTCAACACAACTGAGCATGGAATTTCAACTGCTCATTAAAATACAAAATGTTGAAATTTTGACACTTGCCTTGCTTTCAAACTCTCAAACGCATATGGAGTTTGCACGAAAAAAAACTAGACTTATACGTACGACTATTTATATTGACAAGGGTTCGAGCTAAGAAAATGTCAGATTTCCCCCATTCTATTTAAAACGTTGGAATTAAACATATAGAGGATATTTACTTTTTGTAGGTGAATACCAAATATATTTCATCGAGTGCGGTGAAAAAAATCAGTATTTTTCACGAGTGCGTAGCACGAGTGAAAATGCTGATATTTTCACCGCACGAGATGAAATATATTTGGTATTTGCAGGAGAAAAGTAAATTTTCTCTTTATTTTATACTCAACGGAAATACAGAAATCACAACCTTACTTTTTACTTGGTCGTTTCTCGTTCGATTTGACTTTTGCAGTGTGTTTATTGGGTATAACATTGGGTGTAAACGTAGTTTGCACCTAAAAATGGCTTAGAATCATATTTTAACGAATGCAACGCAAGAAATCAGCATTTAAAGAAAGTCTATTGAGTGTGCCTTAGGGTAGGCGTCACGTGCAAACTGGCGCTACGCCAGGTCAAACAGTGACGTCATTATGTTGATGTTGACGTCACAACATGCGTAGCGTTATTTTTGACAAATATACTTCACTTAAAACCTTATGTTAAAATATCTCAGTCACAAAATTGCCAAGAAAGCCTTGTTTTGCTTTAGTTCTATTCTATTCTACAGTGAAAATATAAATCGTATCAGTCACTAGTGAAAAAATACGATATTTTTTCACTGTAGAAAAATACCAATTTTACTCATATTTGATATGCATTGAATTAACTGCTTGTGATAAAATAAACTTGACTAAGTCAAAGCAGCCGTTGTTGACGTAAACAAAGCAGGGTTTTAAAGAAAGTAATGTTATCATCAAACATCAAAGGACCCTGGTTGTGTTTGTTTTATTTAATACTATAATTCGTAACCTGAAGTCGAGATAGGGTACCCTGTAGGCACACTACGTCGGAACCACGTCGTACCAACGTCGATGCGACGTCATGACGTCGCATTGACGTTGATATGTAGCGTCGCTTTAAGGTTTTGTGCCTACAGGGTATGCATATATCCAGGTTGGCAGGGATGCATACAATGTATATCAGGTTTTTTCCCAAACCAATCAGTTCTAAACATTCACCGAGAGTCATAAACTATAAGAATAGTAATATGAACTCCATAATTGGGTACATTTTGTCTAAGGAATGTATCTCATATACGTAAGACAACTATCGCTGCTTTGAATTTTTGAATTGTCTGCCCTTCGCTAAACTTCATGCCACATTTTATTCAGGCGCTATTATATGTATGCCCTTTTAAAATGTTACTTTGCAGATTAATTGTACAGTTATCAGGAATTCAGCAATTATGATTAACTCTATAACATAATTATTCTGTTGAGGTGACCAAATCCTTGTCTCTCAACAGTTTTCGCGTACAATTTACCTCTAAACCTTATCTCGACCAATACATTTTCCATAAACTTGATACAGTTAAGTGTGGATCGGTCTATTGTATATTTAGAAGTGTCAAAGAATATAAATTCCAAAAATGCATTTCATTTCCTATGCTGAAGATCGGTTTTGTCTAAGTAAGTTTTGATAACCCTGTTCTGGGTCTTCAATGATTGCCAAAGTACATGATATTATTTCGTGCACATCGGATACGGATATCTGAAATTCTTCCCTGGGATAGAAAGTCTTATCTTACCCATGTTGTTTTATCCAGGCTGTCACATTAGGGCTGTACATTGGTTGTATTGGAACTCACGCACATGGTTGTCAAGTGACGTCATTGTTATGTTAAAGTGACGTCATCCTGTCATGTCGCATCTCAGCGTATTCAGGAACTTCCGGGAGCCTTGTTTCAAACATGAAATGCGGTATTTAATGGTGAGCAAGAAAAATAATCCTCTAATTGTGTGAGTGTGGGATAGTCAAATCCCTACCTCAAGATCACCATTTGTCATCACTCGGCAAGCCTGGTGATGCCAAACGGTGATCCTCGGGACAGATTTTTCATCCCAACCTCACAACTCATGATGGATTCTTATAGTATGCATTAAGGGTTTCCGTCTACAATGGGTTAATTAACAAGTTACCTGTTTCGTTTATTTTCAGCAAATTGTCCAATATGAAGACCTCTTTATATGTTGGCATTGTTGTCATGCTGTGCCTTTTTATCCTTCAAGACAAAAGTATGAAAGCTGAGGCATCAACAGTCAGGCGGATGGTAGGAGGATCGAGATTTTTCAAATGTTGTGTACAACATTGTAAAAAAGACGAAAATTGCATTCCTTTGCCATCGAGCTGGAAACGAGCATGCAAATGTGTCCCTGAAAACTCATGGCTTGGCAAATAGAAAATTGTAAGGAAAGAACGTTTGCAGAATTAGGTTTTGGTATCTCGGATATTACCAAAATAGATAGAGAAAAAATATGAACCTTATATTTAAAAGAGTAGCCGCAGGGGTGTCCAAATTATTTTTCCTGGTAGCAAAACTAAAACCCCTTGTAGCAAAATAAAAAAAAAATAAGAGCATCAAAATTGGCACGTGCATCCATCCTTGGACCGATCCATCATAAATTCTTCATCACTTGGCACACAGATCGACTTTTTGTTGTTGTTGTTGTTGTTTTAAGTTGGAATACCCCTATCCAGTCTTTAAATTAGCTTTTTAAAGATCTGATTTTGACTATGGAGGGTATCATAAGAAGTTGACAATTGAGCCGCGGCATGAGATTTCCAACAATTTGACATTTTGACAAGTGTAGCCTCGGACGAGCCTCTGCAGCCTTCTTTTAAGCTTAGAAACTCCAAGTTGTGTTAAGTCAGTAGCTTAACAATCATAGAATACCCAAGCGACTAGCAAAGGCTCTGATCAGACTGCGCGTATGCGCAGACTGATCTGAGGCTTTGCTGGTCGCACATACCACATTGTTGGAAATCACATGCAATGGCTCAATTAGTAATTATTCCCATGTTTACGATTATTGTTAATATGTCACTACAAATGTTTTATAGTACTATTATGGCCCATATGCCATCTGCGTATGACCTGGGCAAAAAACTATATTTAATAAAGTTCAGTTCAGTTCAGTTCAGTAAAACCAACTTCTTGATTTCGTTAACACAATATTCAGTAACATGCAAAATCTAGACAGTCCGTGGCTTCGCACCAAGCTCAGAACACTGTCATATGAGAAAAACAAAACAATTTCATAATTTGCTTGAAGGCGATTAGGTTCGTTTTCTATGATATTTCCTATTTTCACTGCACGAACCACAGTTTGACTATAAAATGATATTAATATATGAGCCGCGACAAGAGATTTCCAACAATGTGGTATGTGCGACCAGCAAAGGCTCAGATCAGCCTGCGCATACGCGCAGTCTGATCAGAGCCTTTGCTAGTCGCTTGAGTATTCTATAATTGTTAAGCTACGGACTGACCATCATTTGGAGTTTCTAAGCTTAAAAGGAGGCCATACAGGCTCGTCTGAGTCAAAACATGTCAAAATGCTACATTGTTGGAAATCACATGTCGCGGCTCATATTCATATACTATAAAAACTCAATTTAAAACAAGGTTCTTTGCGGGCTGGAACAACACCAACAGCGAGTAGAGGAAATAAAGAAAAACGAGAGAGAAAGAAAAATACTATTATTTCCGTTGAATACTGAACAAGGAAGAGATGTTTCTAGCAGTATTTCTCTTTTTGGTTCTGCTCAATATGTTATTTTTCTTTGTGCATCTTGGAGTTTCAATTTTCAAATATTCAATAGTTTGTTGTTTTTGACAGTTTTCGCGAGGAAAAAGAAGTCGGAATGAACCAGGTCACTTGATCGGTGGAAAAACTACAAAATAACAAATTATAATAAATGATACAATTTCTAAATGTATTACCTTCCTCTATACTTTGAACACAAAAAAACAGCAATTGTCGCCATTTTTCAAAGAAATCATCTTGATTATGGTTTTAAGTTACCACAGAGTGATGTAAGGACTGTATTTTGCTATGTTATACTGCTAACATTATCTTAAAATCTCGACTGATATTTGTGTGATGCCCGGAAAACTGCAATATTTTTCTCATATATTTCAGAAAAAAATCCATATCCTGTTAACTGCTTACAAAGACCAAATACAGTCTCCATATGATCGTGTACTACGCCATTTATGACCACACTCATTCAAACCAATTTCATTAAAAAAATGACAAAAGAACACTAAAACAGACTGAGTTGCATCTCGTGCGCCGGTAAGTTGTCTCTGTGTGTAGAATGTATAGCTCCCATGGCGCCTAAAACAACTACTGGTGCGATCACATACGATCATTACTTTATGCCAGAGGGAGCTAAATTTTGCTATTTGACTAATAGTCAAAGTTCAAAGTTCTATTAGAAAAAATCCTTGCACAAAATCAGGCAATGTAATCATTTCGAACCATTATTAATGTTTAAAACATGATACAGTGGTTAGAGAGATAAACAAAAATCCCCTTAGCCTGAATGTCACGTGGATTGTATGAATTTCCATGTCATTGTGAAACTACATTTATTTAGCTTCGGTCATCTTAGAGTTGTATTGTTTTCAACACTGATACAAATATTCCTATCACATGATATGTCGTTAATACGAATGTACATTTGGGCCTCTTGGTGAGCAACCTTGCCCTCGTGGTTTGAGAAGGTGATTCTTAAACCAGCCTACTCAGCTACAGAGACGATATTCTGCATGTTGTAAATTAAAATATTACCAGACAGCAACATACAATTGATGCATTCTTTTGAGGTTGTCGTCAGGACTCGTCAACCTGAGAAAAGTGATGTTCACCGAGGTAAAGCTGGGGTGAACATCATTTTCGAAGGATGTCTGTATGTCTCATTTTTCCTAGTTTTATATAAAGTCTTTTCATATCTATAAATTTACTTAAGTCAGATGTTCAAGATTATTTCAACAATTGCTTTTCAAGTTTCTGAAACTCTAAAGAATTGCATTTTTTAAATCACGGTTCTCATAAAATAAACAAATTCTTAATTCTAATCATTTGACTGTGGTATAAATGATTTCTTCGAGTCAATTTTTCCAATATGTTTTAGCTGTCAAGCAGCACTGAAAAGACTTGATGTCTACCTGTTCTGGACTAAATCTAGTTCAATCTATTTTTAGCTGTCTGTCAGCACTGACAAATCCTGATGTCGACCTGTCCTGTGCTAAATTTAGCTCATTACTGGTAGACATCAAGCTCTGTCACAAACCAGTGAAAGCTAGTTTCAGCCAGGAGGTTTCTTATAGGTGACATGGGCGGATGGGCAGGTTGATATGTGCCTTTGTTGTTCGCATGCAACAATAACAGGTTTTTTCGAGGCCCATTTTATGATACAGCATTTTGTTTTCATCATTGTTTTACCTGGTTTCAAAGTCCAGTGGGTTTTGTTATACACACCAAAGAAAATGTATATCTTAAACCTTAAAACTATTGCATCTTTCAGGACACTGTCAGATACTGTTACTTTATTAGCGTATGTGTGGATAAAGTGATAATATCTGACAGATACTATTACTTTGTCCACACATATGCTATGACAACATTATACAGACGCACAGGTCGCTTTGCCTTTGTACTAAGTAACATAATATTCACATGGCCATATCAAATATTTATTTGACTTCGGTATGCATTCTATTAGTATAAGTCAAAGTGGTCAATTTCAATCCGACACAAGCACTCAAATGAACAAATACTCAATGGAACATTTCATATCACTTTTCGTATTATAGAACGTTTTTTATCAAAAATGAAATATGCTTCGAAGCTGAAAAATTAAAAATCAAAATTTAGTCGTATTTAGTAACAACCTTACATTCTTTTTAAAAAATCGGTGTCTTATTTTTTTCTGTGCCTTCAATATTATACTTAATGCTCATATTAATATTAATGATATCAAATGCGCGTTTAATGGTACAAAAATTGGATGAAAAGAGAGAATCCTGTACATTCTAAATTTAATTAGCGAAAAGTCTAAATAATATTTTTTTATGAAATTACAAGCAATAACATATGTCCCAATACATTGCCTACCTCTCTCTCTCTCTCTCTCTCTCTCTCTCTCTCTCTCTCTCTCTCTCTCTCTCTGCCATGAATTCGAACCGTAGCCAGACAGTCTGCTACGATACGGATAGTCTTACTTACCTGGACACGCGTGTTTTTGTGGAAATTTAATTAAGTCATATTTCATCCGTTTAACGAATCCTGGTGAGAAACCAAAGACTTAATTGATCCTGTTATGGTCGGCCGTTTAATAAGATACGATTTTTGACAAGAAAGCTTAGAATGATTTATATGAAAAGGATAACTGAGTATCGTCAGGAAATACCTCAATCACACACTGCAGACCAACCCATGGCACCTTGGGGAAGAGCAAAAAAATAACAGTCCCAAGACATCAGGAAAAAGATAAAAAAAAAGGTAAAGCAGCCAGCTCTCTCTTCCCCAACAAGATGATGACAAAACTAGAAACGACACCAAGTATTGAATATCAAAACAAGGGACAAACTGAAATACAGCACTGGGAGCAACAATAAAAAATGAACAAACAACAAAGGAAACATCGTCTTAGAATGGACAGCAGCCTAAGACATGGGGTGGGGGGCTTAAATGCATTTTACTGGTACCCATTCTTCGCCATAGATACTTCCAGTCAATCAAATGTTTTGCTACGGCGCCTTAAAGTCTGAATCTACGATAGCAAACAGTCATAACACCCTACGTTACATGTACAATACTTTACAGTCCATTTCGGACACGATGACCAACAGTCGAAGCTATCAGCACCCCCTGCTGTGTTACCATAAGTCATGCTCAGATCGAGGATGTGGCTCACTACAGTATTAAACTGTTTTGGCTAGGCAGGGAATTAACAGCTGTTCTGATATTTTGGAAAAATCGCTTTCAATTCACAAAATTGTTATTCGCATCCTCTAGAAACATATTCGCTAAAAGATAGCAGTATGATCTAATTTTTATATCAGTTCCCGTTACGATAATACTGCTTGTGCACGGTTGGACAGTACCTTAGTATTTCCCAGTCTTTGGGCTTTTCCTTGCTTTGAAGCCATTACATATTTTAAATTCATTGTTGCATTGAAAGGCTTATAGGATTGTGTATATATACATATATAACAGTATATATAACATGCTTTCAGTGGCGCATTTGGTAGCATCGATGTAAGGTGTAAAGCTATGCGGAGTTGTGGGTTCGACTCTCGCTGGAGGCGAAATATTTACAGCATCTATTTGCCATCTATTTGCTCAGATGGGTTACTATTTTCTACTGTGTAAATCTGCATCACTTTCTGATCCTGTGTAGCTCGAAATAAATGGTGTTTGTGAAATGATATTTCCGCACTTCTGATATTTATCTAATTTCACTTGCATCCTTAAATGGGTCCATCAGGCTTTCGTTGTTGCAATGCAACAGGACCAATACACGACGTGTACTGAATTAGCCTTAGTCGATATCAGTGCTACATGTAATTAAACATCCTCAGTTGATTTACTATATCTCTCGGTAACATACTTTTTGATACTATATTTAATGGTAAATACATGTAAGTACATGCAATTTTAAAAGAAGTGTCCCATACAAATGTATCAACTATACAACTATAAACATAAATACAATTCAAACTGAGACCAAGCTATTTAATGGCTTACGAGACACTGTGTCTTGAATTTGGCATGCGCACAAAGTTTGTACTAAAGGAGTGTGCCTAAAATTTACCGTTAATACGGAATTTATAGTCGTATCTGTTTTGTTTTTTAAATTATTTTTTCAAAATATTACAAGATCATTTTAAGCCTCGAGTTCGAGGATGCTGTAACTAGTTTGGCACATTGGGCATTCAAAACATTTAAAAGGTAAATATGTTTAATTTGCATAGCCAGCTAGAGGGTCATCTAGCTTTCATTGTTGTTTTATTATAGGGCCTTGACGCGAGAATACCTGTCTTCGTGGGTTTGCAGACAACGAAGGCGCAGACCAGCCTGCGCTTCCGCGCAGTCTGATCAGCACCTTTGTTAAGTACAATACCTAGACTTGCTACGAGTGAAATTTCAATTTTCTAGCTAGCCTATGTAGCGGACCAGGTTGGTTTGAATCTCACTTTGTTGGAAACCCTGAAGCTAGGTTTTCTCACGTCATGACTCATATGTATATGTGTGTAGGGTGTGGGTGTTCTTTATTGTTGGATATATGTATTTTCCTCATGTTTGAGGGCCCCAAGGAAGATTGATTCGTCAATTGGGTTACCCTCACTAAATAAAGTCGTTACTTACTTACTTAAAACCATTAGAATGCCTGCTTGATTACAGTGTGCATGAGAATAGATGTATTCGAAATATCGTGATGCCAGCTATATTTGGGCCAGCACATGAGCTTGCGGTGCTTAATGAGTATCGC
This sequence comes from Loripinus fragilis, assembly GCA_964019695.1. NCBI lineage: Eukaryota > Metazoa > Mollusca > Bivalvia > Lucinida > Lucinidae > Loripinus > Loripinus fragilis. The sequence goes on along the minus strand of OZ026516.1, from coordinate 46,480,082 downwards.
ATATGCGCAAAAAACCTTCTTTTAACTGACGTATCCAGCATGCCCAGAGGTCCAGATTTTGGTCTGTGTTTTATCTATATACATCCATAATTTGTGTATACGAGCAGCAAATGCGTAGTCTCGTCTGAGCCTTCGCTGCTCGCCGACGCAATTAGTACCAAAAATCTCATGTGTTGGCTCTACGGGCCTCGTCGCGAGAAAATCTGTCTTCGCGTTTCCGACAAAGCGAGTTTCAAACCAGTCTACTTAGCTACAGAGACTAGCTAGAAAATTGAAATTTCACCTGTAGCAAGTTTATATTATGACATATTCCTAAAAGCGAATAACAAAGATGTTGATCAGACTGCGCGGATGCGCAGGCTGGTCTGCGCCTTTGTTTTCGCAAATCCCCGAAGACAGGTTTTCTAGCGTCGAGGCCCAATTACATGTATGTATGTACATGTGTATGTCAAATCGCATCTTTTGTTGTTAAGGCTATGCTTCATTTAATAAAAGATATAATTTAGAGCATTTGGTGTATCGAAAATGCGCTGCTTATTTTCAATGGTCAAGAGCGAATTCAATTGAAATATCTCAATATGTCGAAAACTTTGTTGATTAGGACGTAGGCCATCACTTAAAGCAATTATATCACAGATATGTATGTATAAGACGCCTTATATTAAGTTTTTATTCCATTTCTATTCTTAATTTCAAACACATACTGATTTTTTTGTCGGGATAAAGAAAAGACAAATGATCTAACATTATAAAGAGGATCTTACATGAGTGCCTATGTTTTATTGAATTCATTAAACGAGTTGGGGAATAGAGAAAACATGCAAGGTTTCCCGAGCATTTTATCTCTTTTTTGCAACGAGTTTAATAAATTCAATAAAACATAGGCACGAATGTTAGATTTTATTCATCATATGACGTAAAGCACTTTGAAATCTCATTTCTGGCGTAAAAACGTTATGATTTTGTCATCATGTACGTAACGTTGTTATTATAGGAATGAAATTTTATTTTTTGGTTTTTATCGATGTGTAAACTCCGGCGAATCACTCACAAGTTGAATAAAGCCCGGAGGGCTTTATGTTGAATTTGTGAGTGATTCGCCGGAGTTTACACATCGATAAAAACCAAAAAATTAAATTTCATTCCTTATAATTCCAACTTTCCAACAAAACAGCACATTTGTAAAAGGTTGTTGACAAAATTTCAATTTTAAAAGCCCACTGAAGAAAAATAGTTCATAACCGCTGTCAATGAAAGATCGGGCAACCCTTGAAAATTCTGTCAGTTCAAACTTTGGTTTGCTAAATAATAATTAAAATAGCACTCTATTTTGGGCCAATATGTGAATATTGGGCTGATTGGGCTCAAACAACTCCATTTAGTTTTGAAATGTTTTCTTATGTCAAAAATGCGTACAGCTTGCTGGGCTCATTGAAAGGTCCTACCACGGATTGGGCCACGGATCGAAGTCCTTACCTTCACAAGTCGTGCCTTAAATCTCCGAAGTAGATCTAGGATCTTAACGTCAAATTTAAAAGTGCGATTTGACAATTTCACACTGCGTTGAAACATTTTCTTGTTGATGTAAGCCTTTACATTGTTTTGATGACGATTCTCTTCAATGACGTGACCGTTTGTTAAGTGACGTCACATAACTCCCCATCCTGTTCATTTCTTGGAGTTCCCCCGTTGCTTTGAAGGTGCACCATCATGTACAGCGTAAGGGCTTTTAAATAAGCTTTAGAACATACTTAACTGTATTTAATTTGGTAAAAGTAATTTAGTTTTCTGTACAGTTCGTTATTATCAACACAATCTAGCACCGTGAAATCAAGGCAGTTATCAAATATTCCTACGCATGGGTTTTTATCGAAGTGTAAAAACAATTTAATTTTGCCAACGGACCAATCAAAATCTCCAAAAAAACGATAAAAGCATTGAGTTGGAATTATGGACGCCATAACGCTTCCCGTAAATCTGTACACCACTAGTGGTTTATCGATTTTATTGCATGGCGTCATTCCACTCCCAGACGCGCGACGTCATATGATAAAATATTATAGCAGATGGGTACAGCAATAACTCATATGGCCTTGTGCAAAGGCACTATCTTACCATCACCTCTCAAGTACACAAAGTATGACAATAATTAAAGCACATATCAAACAAGAGACATCTAAACACACTGGGTCGCTGTACGTGTACAACCGCGCGACATATACACACTGTGAAACCTGCACAAATTTTGCAAAGGTTTCATAGTTTGGTATATTTCTGGCGATTCTAACAGGTTATATAGTTTGGTATATTTCCGGCGATTCTAACAGCAATTCTAGTTTGGTATATTTCTGGTGGTTCTAACAGGTTTAATAGTTTGGTATATTTCTGGCGATTCTAACAGGTTTAATAGTTTGGTACATTTCCGGCGATTCTAACAGGTTTAATAGTTTGGTATATTTCTGGCGATTCTAACAGCAGCTTTGCACGGGTTTCATAGTTTGGTATATTTCTGGCGATTCTAACAGGTTTAATAGTTTGATATATTTCCGGCGATTCTAACAGGTTTAATAGTTTGGTATATTTCTTGCGATCCAGCAGGTTTAATAGTTTGGTATAGTTCCGGCGATTCTTACAGCAGCTTTGCACGGGTTTCATAGTTTGGTATATTTCTGGTGATTTTAAAAGCAATTTTGCACAGGTTTCATAGTTTGGTATATTTCTTGCGATCCAGCAGGTTAATAGTTTGGTATATTTCTGGCGATTCTAACAGCAGTTTTGCACGGGTTTCATAGTTTGGTATATTTCTGGTGATTTTAAAAGCAATTTTGCAGAGGTTTCATAGTTTGGTATATTTCTGGAGATTCTAACAGGTTTAATTGTTTGGTATATTTCCGTGGATTCTAACGGGTTTAATAGTTTGGTATATTTCTGGCGATTCTATCAGCAGTTTTGCACCGGTTTCATAGTTTGGTATATTGTTGGCGATTCTTACAGGTTTAATACCTTGGTATAATCCGGCGATTCTAACTGGTTTAATAGTTTGGTATTTTTCTGGCGATTCTAACAGGTTTAATAATTTGGTATATTTCCGGCAGCTCTAACATAAGTTTTGCAAGGGTTTCATAGTTTGGTATATTTCTGGCGATTCTAACAATTAGTTTGGTATATTTCCGGCGATTCTAACAGGTTTAATAGTTTGGTTTATTTCCGGCGAATCTAACAGCAATTCTGCACAGGTTTCATAGTTTGGTATATTTTCGTCGATTCTAACTGCAATTTTGCACAGGTTTCATAGTTTGATATATTTCCGTCGATTCTAACAGCAATTTTGCACAGGTTTCATAGTTTGGTATATTTCCCGCGATTCTAACAGCAATTTTGCATAGGTTTCATAGTTTGGTATATTTCCGTCGATACTGATAGCAATTTTGCACTGGTTTCATAGTTTGGTATATTTCCGGCGATTCAAACAGCAATTTTGCACAGGTATCATAGTTTGGTATATTTCCGTCGATTCAAGCAGCAATTTAGCACAGGTTTCATAGTTTGGTATATTTCCGTCGATTCTAACAGCAATTTTGCACAGGTATCATAGTTTGGTATATTTCCGGCGATTCTAACAGCAATTTTGCACAGGTTTCATAGTTTGGTATATTACCCTCGATTCTAACAGCAATTTTGCACAGGTTTCATAGTTAGGTATATTACCGTCGATTCTAACAGCAATTTTGCACAGGTTTCATAGTTAGGTATATTTCCGTCGATTCTAACAACATGTTTCATCGATTCTAACAGCAATTTTGCACAGGTTTCATAGTTTGGTATATTTCCGTCGATTCTAACAGCAATTTTGCACAGGTTTCATAGTTTGGTATATTTCCGTTGATTCTAACAGCAATTTTGCACAGGTTTCATAGTTTGGTATATTTCCGTCGATTCTAACAGCAATTTTGCACAGGTTTCATAGTTTGGTATATTTCCGTCGATTCTAAGGCAATTTTGTACAGGTTTCATAGTTTGGTATATTTCCGTCGATTCTAACAGCAATTTTGCACAGGTTTCATAGTTTGGTATATTTCCGTCGATTCTAAGGCAATTTTGCACAGGTTTCATAGTTAGGTATATTTCCGTCGATTCTATCAACATGTTTCATAGTTTGGTATATTTCCGTCGATTCTAACAGCAATTTTGCACAGGTTTCATAGTTTGGTATATTTCCGTCGATTCTAACAGCAATTTTGCACAGGTTTCATAGTTTGGTATATTTCCGTCGATTCTAAGGCAATTTTGCTCAGGTTTCATAGTTTGGTATATTTCCGTCTATTCTAACAGCAATTTTGCACAGGTTTCATAGTTTGGTATATTTCCGTTGATTCTAACAGCAATTTTGCACAGGTTTCATAGTTTGATATATTTCCGGCGATTCTAACAGCAATTTTGCACAGGTTTCATAGTTTGGCATATTTCCGGCGATTCTAAGATCATAGTAGATCTGCTACACGCATTTTAAACAGTTTATGCTTCGATATTGCTTATACCCCGGCATCCAATTTACATTACCTTGCACCCCCCAGGACGAGTTTTCATGGGTGCCATAATTGTTCATTGGGACCCCCTGAATGCGAAAGGAAGGTGTCCTAAAAATGGACTGAGCTATGTGAAAATGCTTGGTTTCCATGGCAACCCATAGCGGATTAGAGAATGGGGTATGCCTACAAAAATACTCATATCTCAGCTGTTACTTATCCTAGACTACTAAACTTAATACCAAAATAAAGCTTAGACATAGGCCTATTATCGCCGTGTTGCAATGGCATGGTCATAAATGCAAGTTATTATTTTTGCATACTTTGCGATTTCATCAATATTAATCATGTTCACCTGGGTTAGCATTGTGTATTTCTGTAACAGCGTTCAGTCAATTTGAACATTGTGTATTAACCAATAAAATACGTGTAACATAACGCCAAATTTGGTGGCAGATGAACTGCCACTGATTCTAATTTAACCTTTCAATTCCTTTAAAAACTATGAGATGCCCAATTCTATTGATCCAGATAATGACTTCAACAACATCAGGTAGAAATGTTTAAGCAATTATAATTGGAGAAATTGTGGCTTCAAGCTGTTTCTGTAAGAAGTAAGTTTACACCAAAAGAGGTGGCAGCTTAGCTGCCACCTCTTTTGGTGTTAACTTACATTCAATTTAACAGTGTACTTCTGGGAGGCTCGAATGACCTCTCGATCTTAAATCGTGCACTCTACCACTCCTTTTGGTAATACAGTGTTCATCGTTCACAGGACAGATTCTTTATATCTCCAGTAGTCTGGCCCCAGACATTACCTTGTTGTTGTTTTTTTTTTTTTTTGTTTTTTTTTTTGAAGGGACGCAAATCTAACAACTCAATACATTTTACATGCATAAGTTCCCTTGCTGAATAGACAGGCTATTGACAGTTGAGCTTGAATTTAAGAGGCAATTAAGACACATGTAAGGAAAAAAAAATAACAATAACGACAGGGCCAGACTATATCTCAAGCTTCAGGTGCTGATGCTATGGTCCATTAGACTTTAGATTAACAAGAATTGATCGACTATTCATTGGCCTGCTTTTTAGCGTACACATGTAGCAAAAATCAACATTGATGCCTATCTGAATTGCTGACGTCATAGAGCCTTTTGTATCAATACAGTTTAGACGTTATCTTCTTGAAATTGTAATTTTAATGATACAATGTAAGATGTTTGGCACAGGTGTAGACGAGAGATGATAACAAACTCTGTTTTTTCTATGTCGACTGAGTCATCTTTGCACTGTATTAAAGTTTATTAGGTCGATTTTTTAAATATTAAAATTGAGCCGCGGCAAAAGATTTCCAACAAAGTGACATTTTGATAAGTGTAGACTCGGACGAGCCTCTGCAGCCTCCTTTTAAGCTTAGAAATTCCAAATGGTGTTCAGTCGGCGGCTTAACAATCGTGAGAATACTCGAGCGACTAGCAAAGGCTCTAATCAGACTGCGCGTATGCGCAGGCTGATCTGAGGCTTTGCTGGATGCACACACCATATTGTTGGAAATCTCATGCACTGGCTCTAATTTTGATGTTACGGGAGTATGTGTACGTTTCCTTAAACTATACATGAGCCGCGACATGTGATTTTCAACAATGTGACATTTTGACAAGTGTGGACTCAGACGAGCCTATGCAGCCTCCTTTTAATCTTAGAGACTCAAAATGATGTTCAGTCAGTAGCTTAACAGTCATAGAAAATTCAAGCATCTAGCAATGGCTCTGATCAGACTGCGCGTATGCGCAGGCTGGTCTGAGGTTTTGCTGGTCGAACATACCACATTGGTGGAAATCTCAATAGCGTAGCCAGAACGCGTCAAAGGGAAACTACTGGATCAAGCGATTATTATCTTCATTGTGTCCCAACTTCTCTTTAAGGAAAGAATTTGCTCCCAGAGGGAGCAAATTCTTTCCTTTAAGAGCAGTTCCTTATGGTATGTATAATCACTTTAACCACATTGGGTGACCTAATTTGAATGTTACTATTTTAATACGCACGTCAGTAACCTGCGTAACGAGTGCTACGCCAATGCATCTGCAACACAATCAGGTTTTCATGAGACGATGCACATTGGGTTTAACATTCTATTAATACTTCTTATTATCAGGAATGTGATCACAGCCTATTATTTTGATAAACTAAGAACCGTTATAAAAACAAATATGCAAAAAATGAAAATGTCTTGTATCCGAAATATGGAAACCGCAGCAATGATTAATTACAGCAATTGGCATTTGGAAAATCATATTTTTGGTATCTTTTATGTGTTATTCGATGTCTGTATTGACTCACTGGAAACAGTAATTACCATTTTGTAATTGAAAATTCATGTTTGGTTCGATCTTATGGCAAACTGACATTTCAAACTTGTGTTTATTCAAGTCGAAGTTACAAATGTAGAACGCGATAAACTACATTGTATTTGATATTCTCCGCTATTTTGAGATTCGATTTTAAACTAACAGCTTTATGTTAAAACAGCCTTTTTACCCCATATATGTGTAGTTGTCTGTTTGTGTAGAAACTTTATGCCCCACTTAACATTTTTTCAGACATTTCGGGACGCTTTACTATGAGAATAAAGTGTCTTGCTTAAAGACACAACACAGTGCCTACGATGAGTCAGGAATTCATACATGATCGAACAAAAGTGCTCTCCATGCGCGGATCCAGAAAGTTTTGTCGGTGTTGGTCCAACTCTGACAACGTTTTTTTTTTTATTTGATGAGGGGAAGGAAGGATCAAGATACCACTATAAACGGGCAATTATCGCCCCGCCAGCGAAACGCCTTTTAAATGGCGTTTCGATGGTGTGCCAATGATAGCCCATCATTGAATGCTGGCTTGCTAGCTTTGTAATTTTTTCGGAGATCTGGACCAGTATTGCTAAGAAACCCTATATTTTGGTGATTTTTACAGGAGCGGCGGGGGGGGGGGGGGTCGGACCCCCTGTTCCCCCCTTTGGATCCGCGCATGCAGGCTAAATCATATTCTCACAAATTCAGTGATAATGGATAGTAAAGTTTCCTTTATAAAGGAGGCCTTTCCAGGGTTTGAAAGTGAAAGAAGTTTTAGCGATAAGGTGTATATTTTCTCTAGTTAACAGGATTACAATTGTCCGGATGTATTAAAAATTGGTGTAGTTTAGCAGTAAAATTTGCATACTAAGCAACAAAATAAGTTTCAAAGCGATTCACCATTTACAATACCGTGATCACAAAATGAGCGCCGTGCTCACTGGAAAATGTATACTCCTCTCCCAAAAAATGAACATTATTGAAACAAGCAAGAAAGTTATCAAAATTCTGAATCGACCAATCTTTTTAAATGTCTCTTAAATATTTATACTGAAAATTTCAGCCACGTAGGTTGAAATTTGACCAAATTACGGCTGCAAACCAATGATCAGTTTGTCACGAGAAGAGGACTGGGGATTGATAAATCTCAAATTTAGTGTACGGGAAAATTGCATTTTAGTGTACTGGGTATTGAATTGATTATTTTGGTTTGATCTGATTATTTAAGTCCCATAAACAATATCTCAGTTATGTAGGGACTGGTCTTCCTTGGTTGAACTAGTACTAAGCTAGGATAAATGTGTCTTGCTCAAGGACACAATGCAGTGACGCTGGGGAGGCTCAAACCCGGGGGCCCTCGGTCTCAAGCCAAGCACTCTACCACTTAGTCACAGAGCTCCCTAAGGTATTGCATTGAAGATCAAATGAAAAACGAAGTAGTTCGGTTAATGATTGAAACAATTTATAGATGGCCTTTAAAATATAGCGTCTACAAGCTTTATACGGATATGTGAGCAACAAAGTCACTCATGCAAAGCTGTGCATATCACAATGCTTGTATACAAACAATACCGAAGGAGATTAGCGCACTTGCCAAAATTTAAGGTGTCTGATCTCACTAATAGACAAGCCTTGTATCTTTAATGGATGGTTTACTCAAACCCATGCATAATGTTGGGCCACAACGCTAGAAAGTATGTGACCAGGCCCAGCTTCAAAGAGTAGGTAAAATATGGAATCTTTGCATGTGGCAGGCTGACACAGAACGAACAACAAAGGCACTGATCAGTTTTATGCGAATACAATGCATGCAACAGAATTAGTTTTTTATGCGGTGGGACAAATAAAGTGTTTATAAACCCTATATGAGGGTATGTAAACAGGGAAGGCTTAGTCGAGCCTGCACATTTGTTAAATCTCTTCAGAGCCTTAGCTCTTTGCATACACAACATAGATACTTGGGTCAAAACACAGGCTGTAATATAGGGGGCAAGGTCTCACTGGATGATTGCACATGTATTCAAAGGGGTGACTACGTACATGTGCGATAGGTCACATAAAATGATGAGAGCCTGCATATATGTCCAATCTATTCTGAGCTGTTTCTGCGTATATACCAAAGAAGAAATTAAAACAAAAACGTGGGTGCTTGCACGCTTAAAGAAGGGACAAGGCCTCATGCTTGTAGGGTTTTCATGCCTAATTGGGCTGAGGATGAAATTGTAACTAGTTAAAGTTAATACTATCTAGTTTCTAAATAGTACTATCTAGTTTCTATCTAAATATTCTTTTATTACCGTTCTACTTTCATTTTTCAATTTTGATGCTAAGCAATGTATAATTTATACATGTTATTTTTAGGTAATTTTTAAGGATGACCTTGTTTGGCATGATGAACAATTTGGAACCAAAGAAAAATGTCCCAGGGTTGGGGTGGTGCACAGTATGCTAAAAAAGATCCCAGACTAATTTGCTTAATGTACGTTTATAGGGTCTCTAAAGCACAACTTGCCAAGTACCAAAAAAGAATTAATTTGATGAAACAACAGATCATCTAAAACTAGCACGAGATTTAAATTGCGAATAAAGCAAAGAATGTGTTTGTCATGCTTATGAATGTTAAAATGCTAGCAATTAAGTTCAGCATGAAAAAGGTTTATAACCATGGCACCTGGATGAATACACAGCCCGAGATTAAGGTGTTTTGTCCCACTAGATGGCAGCACATGCATGTTTGGAGAGTTACTAAAACGCATACACGATAAATAACAGGAGAGGGTCCAAATTATTTAGTTTTTACATGCAACATCAAGTTGTGTCATTATAGCGCCAACTCCTAGTGTTTTATTAGCCCTTAAGCTCATTTAGGGGACCAGACCCCGAGGTTATAAAACTTTTTACATGCTCAACTCAACTGAGCACGAAATTTCAACAGCTCATAAAAACTAGAATACAGACAAATAAAGAATTTTCTAGCTTTAAGTCTCTCAGATGTTGCATTTATCATGCTAATAAATGTTAAAATGCCAACAATTGTAGGCATTTTAACATTTATGAGCAGGATAAATTTCGTGCTCAGTTGAGTTGAGCATGAAAAAAGTTTTATAACCTCGGAGCCAGATCCGGGTCTTCGTTGTTTGCTTGTGGAAATATGATTAGATACAATCTGACACTAGTGGACCTAACAAGTAATTTATTTATTCTATGTTCAAATGTGAAACTTATTTTTTTTATTTTCCTTAGAGGGTGGAGCCCAGCATCAATATCCACGTCAATCAACGTCATAATTAACAACGTTAAACAGCTTGAAGATTCTATGATAATAAAGGCGGCTGAAAGATAAAATTTAAACAACTCAAAGAGTTCCAGGATAGCTTTTACTTATTTCATAAATTTGCTCATCCATATTAAGAAATAAACAGGTACGTGTGTCGCACAACTAAGTGTGAAAATGTAATAAGGCCCTACGTGCATTAAGGTGCTAATTGTCCCTCTCTGGAGCCAAAAATTGAAACATGTTTTTACCAATTTCTTTTGATTGGTTTACAAGAAGAATAACTGAAATGTAAAATTTTGGCATTTATTTAAATTTTACCGTTGCTATGGTAACAAAAATGGATGACAAAATAGGCCTTAAATAGAGAAGTTGCCATTTTGAACCTTTGAGACTTTTGGAGACTGGTATTTTAAGAAATACATGAAGATAACAGCACAGCTATATACCAAAACATCTTTTTAATATGTTTTGTGTTATAATAATTATCATTCTCTGTAAAAATATCTTTCAGTTTTTGCCTGTGCTTGTTAATTTCTCTGTCAAATGTCTACGTGCATTAAGAGGCTAGTTTGGCTCCCTCTAGAGCCAAAAACTAAAAGTTGCTTTTTCACCAATTTCTTCTGGGTGGTTTATTAGAAGTATAGCCCTAGTATAAAATTCTGGCATTTATTATATTTTGCTTTAAAATCCCTTCCCTTCCCTGGCGAATGGCGGGACTTTGATTTTTCGTCCAGATAAGTCCCGTATTGTAGGCTAAGATATCTGTAAAACCACTGCTGTTTGACCCTTACATACATTTTTTTATCTTTAAGTGTCATCTGAATCAGCTTATTATTAGGCAAACTGACAGTTCCAAGGCAGTGCTTCTTTTGTGGATCATTTTTGTTATTTATGTTTCGTGTTTGTCATGCTTTCTTGTCTGTTCAATATAGCCATGTGGTTACCTGCTGGGAAAGGGCTGACCTCTTGGCTCTCTTGTATGTGATGTTTTATTTTGTTTTTGTCACTTTCTTGTGTGGTGTCCTGGAACGATTCCTGATATCTGCCTCCTTTTTTACATTACTTAGTACTGGTTTGACCCCAGAAATTATTGCTAACTAAACTTACATATCGAAATAAATGAAACATCGTTTAAAGTGGCATTAAATAACAATGAAGGAGCAAACAGTATAGATGTACCACGACCTCTGAGTAACGACCTTTATCATTATATTTCAAAGGTTGATAGAAGTTTTAGAGTTGTGTATTGACAAAATATATCTTTATTTTGTGACATTGCTTGTTACAGAGTTATTGGGCCAGTTTCAGAACTTTCTGAACAGCCCCCGTAATCATTAGTTCATGTACATAAACAAAAGTGCTTTTCATCCTTTTATTATTGAAAATTATCTTTTTACCTATTACTCAGACGCTGCATTATTTGATTTGTTTGTTTGATTTGATTCTTTATGTCCCATCAACAATATTTCAGTTATATAGGGACAGGTCCCTCCTGGGTTGAACCAGTACTAAGCTAGGATAAATGTTGGCGCCGTTAAACCGGTTTAAGCCCTCCAGTAAAATATTTTACTGACCGTTCCAAGGCAGTACTTCTTTTGTGGATCTTTTTATGTTTTTTTCTGTCTTTTTTTGCTATGTCTTTGTGCGCGTCTGTTTATATGTGCTTTGTGGTCACCTGCTGGGAAACGGCTGACCTCTTGGCTCTCGTTTGTGGTGTCTGACTGTGAGTTTGTCACTTTCCCATTGGTATCATGGGTCAGGTGTTGTACTTTATTGTATCGATTCCTGATCTTTGTGCCCTTACTTACTTTGCTCAAGGACCACAAAGCAGAGGCGCCAGTGAGGCTTGAACCTGGGCCCTTCAGTCTCGAGTCAAGCACTCTACCACTGAGCCTCGGCGCTCCCTAGACGCTGGATTGACTATCGCTCAACTTACAAGATTCTTGTTAATCAGATACCCAATATTACCTTCTGTTACAGCCAGGTGCACCAAAACGGAGCGTTTTGACTGCAACCAACACAAACTGACCACGCTTTTCGGTGCAGTGGTTTTCTAGCGTGCTTGATAAAAACACACAAAACTATCATTAAGTAATACTGGGTTGATATCTATTCATGGTATTTAACTTCCAATACATGTTTGAACATTTGGCTATACACAATGATTATTCCATGGCCAGTTGACAAAGCGGACAGGGATGCCTACACATCCAGTCAGAACGTAGATTACATAAAGGGGTTGTGCAAATTGTAAATCTTATACCTGTCACAGATGCTAAATTTTACACACAGTGATCAAACTGTATTTAGTTTTTGCTCAATTTTTGATGTTTCGTGCGTTCTTTTTAAAGCTACTATAATTGCCATCTTTCAAGAAAGGTGGTATAATTTCAGTCAGGTTTGATCCATGAATTTTGCACCAACCCTGTACACTGAGCTTGTACATTAGTAGACTGCTACACCGACCTGGTATTATGTCAAAATTTACAACAGTGAATTTAATGAACTGTGCAACAGTCTATTACATTATCCTAGTACCCGGCATTATCCAGGTTCCCATAAAGGACAGAGTTCTGTAGGCAGGGTACCAGACTATATGTATATTGAAATACACAAAGAGCAGACAATATTGGTGTTCTATAAAAGGCAGATATTACCTTTTTTAGTCTGTTTGTACTACGCTTGTCGTCTGCTGATAATTTTTAAAATTTGCAAATAAATTGGACCCAGATTAAGCCCAACATTTTGTCGAGTCTGATTTGGATCTAAACTAGTTGACATCTAATGGTACGTTGTAAGAGTATTTTGAAAACGCCTATTTTGAAGAAAAACAAACAGCAGACGACCACATAAGCTTATAAAACCTCCAGCATGCTAAAATTTAAACCCATGTTCAAACCACTAATAAACCCAGTTACTCCTTGTAAACCAATGACTTCGGCAAAAAAAGAAGATCCAGAACAATGTTGCCTTTCCGGTCTACAGTGTTTGCTAAGTCAAAAACGATCATAAGTTGTAACCCCTCAATATATACAATGGCTAATCAATAGTTTTTCTGAATCCATCAGTGCGTAAGGGTTAAATAAATGTCGTTATCACTCATCATTTGTTTCTACAGTGCAGTGACCAGTGTGGCCTTATGTGTGTCTTAACAACACTATTCCTTTACTGTACATGTATACAGATCAGTCGCAGAAATAAAATATTCAGAGTTCTGTAAAAATACAATGTTATTGCAGACAATTAATATTTCTCTCAAATCTAAGTTTATCTCTGTTTTCATAGGCCCTCAACTTTAAGCGGGCATACTCTGGGATACAAAGCTGTTCAATGATTTAGAAGTTGCTGATATCTAGACAATTGCTTTGAGTTAACCGTGGTTGAAAAAGGGGTTGATATTAATGTATGTACTGTTTATGTTTAATATTTGAAATGGTTCTTAAAAATGGTAAGCTTTTCTAAAAAGCTTAAACTTGTTCTTTGATTGCTTCTAGTAGTATGATAAGTTTTCATCCATAACGTCACGTGTATGCCCCTGATTGTTTCTTCTTGTTTTGTGCATTTATGAATTCATAAACCATGGCCCGTGCAATACAGCTGAGTCTCCAACAAAATAGTTGTAGATGTTCGCCAAAGTATGTTTTAGTTTTGTACTACGACACACAGCACATAGCTTTTTTAGACATTTTCTGTTCATGTGGATGCTTAGCATGTGGAAGGCAACACATACAATAGTTTAAGTACTTTTCTGTTGCTCGTGCTTCGTCATAAAAGTAAGTAATGGTGCAAAGATCAGGAATCGATACAATCAAGTACCACACCTGACCCAGGATACCAATGGGAAAGTGACAAACTCACAGAAGACACCACAAACGAGAGCCAAGAGGTCAGCCCTTTCCCAGCAGGTGACCACAAAGCACATATAAACAGACACGCACAAAACATTGCAAACACAAGACAGAACAGAACATAAAAGATCCACAAAAGAAGTACCGCCTTGGAATGGTCAGTAAAATATTTTACTGGAGGGCTTAAACCGGTTTAACGGCGCCAACCTCACCCTTAATTCAGATGTGGATCAAGACACATAGATATTTGGTTTGCATGAAAGACCCCTAACTTATCAATGCACCATCTCCTAAAACATATAAATCAAGATACAACAAGGAGATAAAGCAAGGATAAGGACTCAACAGTAAATTAAACTGAATACCGGAGCAAAAGAAATCCAACAGGTAAACCCCGGTGGGCCCAACAAACAGCCAAAGCATCAGGCCCCTACCATCTCATCAATAGATAAGTCTTTAAGTCGGAACCATCATAGAGTCTGAAGTCCGACCCACCGGCGTGCAATTAAAGAGGAAAGCAAAGTTGCCAACCGTGATTGGGTTGACTACCAAGCATGCAGTCTGTTGCAATACATTAATGTTATAGCCGATCTTTTTATAATGGGAAATTATTTTAATGAACTGCGCTGAAAAATTATTAGAGCCAACAATCTTCTTCAACTTATACACCAAGTCACCATAGAAATCAGGTTCCGAAAGTCCTTGGCGCAAGAGAGATTTAAGTCCAACTTGGAATTTAGAAATCAAATCATAGTATCGTCTATAAAATTTTGAAAATGTTTTGCGAAGTTTATGATACCGATAGCCTTGTATTGTAAATCATCAATTTAAAATAAAGCACAAGAAGTTGATTGCACATTGTATGATTTGATAGTTCATAAAATAAAAAAATAGAACTAGAAATCAATCAATGGTACACTCCCAGGGGGGTGGGGGGGGTTACTCTGAAATATCAACATATTTACACTCGGGTCATTTTTTGGGGTTCAAAATATTGAATTTCAATATTTTTTGGGGTTTTCAGATAGTGAATACTTTTTGGGGTATGGAGATTTTGTGGATATTTTTTGGGGTCATCACAAAATTGGACTATATTAAGGGTTCATTTCTATTCATTTTAGGGTCTTTTCTTCAGGTCAAGGTACAGAAGGGGGGGAGATAATTTTTGGGAGGCTAAAATTTCAATATTTTTAGTGTGCTTGAAATTCCTGATATTTTTTGGATGAACGGTAGATGCTGGGTCCAAGCCTACGCATGAAGAAAAAATGAGAGTATCTGGCTCCCCTTCGGGAACACTATTACAAATACTCATTTTACCTGTAACACGAAACATTGCTAAAAACTGTCTGCATCTTGCAGCCTATCTGCCTGCAAAGTTGGAAGACGTTACATTCTTTTGCATTTAAAAGAAAATTCATTATTTTATCTTTGACCTTGACATTAGTCACTGGAAATATTGCTCATAGCCCTTTACAGTATGTATTCTACGCACATGCAAAGGTTTTAAGTGACAGCGTTAAGAGATGAGTTTATAAGAAAAATGCATTATTTTACCTTTGATCTTTTCAAGGTCACACAAAATGTTGTCCATTACCCTTTACATCATATGACCTAGGCATCTGCAGATTGAAGCTGCTACGTCAAATATTTCAAGAGGTGATGCATTTACAAGAATCGGGATGGACGGATGTATGCACACACAAATGGGGACAATGAACCGACTTTGATGCAAAAGTAATATACCTCTTTTTCTTAAAAAGGCATTATGTGAAAATTCTATAAAATTTGGTCATGCTGAGATTTGAACACATGACCTTGTGGGAGTAAGCATTTGTCTTTTCCCAAACCCAGTACTCATACTTTATCCTAAGGGTAATAATCGTGTATAGTTAAAATAAATTTACCCAACCCTTGTAGGAGCAAAAGGCCTGAAACGAGATTCTGAGTATTACAGCCTCTAATCAAGTTTGAGTCAAAGGTGTCACCTTGACCTTGTGGCTAAGTGTTATGTGTGAATTGGTAATAATGTAAGTATGTGTAATTATACTGGAATTGGTTTACACTTGAGGGAAATATCACCGAACATGAAAGTGTTACTGATGGACAAATGGATGGATGTACTCAAATGATGAACTGAATGATTGTATGTAGCCTTTACAATATGAGGTTAACCTCAAAAGATTAACCCTTCAAACGCATTTAACCTTAAGTTCACTAAGAACTCCTGCACAGATAATATAACCCAATAATGTATCGATAGTCTGTCAGGACAGACGGACTGACGGACAAAAGCAAGCAAACCTATAGTCCCAAACTGGATTTTGACTGGCAGGAGAGCATAAAAGACTGTAAATCAACTGCAAATCCTCAGTACACCAAATTTAGAAAATATGCATTACCCAGTACACTTGTTGTCAATCCCCAGTACCCTTATCGTGACTAATTGGCCATTGGTTTGTAGCCCTATCTTGGTCAAATTTCAATCTACGTGGCTGAAATTTTCTGGAATGATGTTTAAGTGACAATTGAAAAGGTTGGCAGATTCAGAATTTTGATAACTTTCTTAATTGTTTCAATAATATTCGATTTTATGGAGAGGAGTTTACATTTTCGAGTGAGCACGGCCCTAATTTTGTGATTTTAACCATCATTTACAGTGTTTGATACCTATCCATTTATATTATGTGCTGAATATGGGTATAGTGGCTCTAAAATACCACCTGCCAAGTACCGAAAAAATAATAAAAAAGGAGAAAATCCAGATTGGCTTACCTTCGCTGTGTGTGCTTTCTTGAAATTTTGTAAATACTGGCTCATTTTGAAGCAATATCCTGTGTTTCCACCCAGTGAAACGGCACCCAGTATAAAGACGTAAAATGAGGGGTGAGAGTAGAAAAAGCACGTTCTCACGGTATTGTAAATTGTGAATAGCTTTGAAATGTATTTTGTTGCTTACTATGCATATTTTACTGCTAAACTACACCAAATTTTAAAACATTAGGGCATTTTGAAATTTTGGTGTTTGTAATCATGTCAACTAGGGAAAATATACGCCTTATCGCTAGAACTTCATTAATCGCACTATACACATGTAAGTCTAAACCAACACTAAGCGTTGACGAGTCGTGTCATGCTTTTCTTGCTGTGCCTATAGAAAAAAAGAACCATAATATATGAGCCTCGACATGAGGTTTCCATCAATGTGGTATGTGCGACCAACAAAGGCTCAGACCAGCCTGCGCATATGCGCAAACTGATCAGAGCCTTTGCTAGTCGCTTAAACATTATATGACTCTTAAGCTACTGACCGAGCATTATTTGGAGTTTCTAAACTTAAAGGGACAAATATTTGAGCAATAATACTGGTACCACTCATTATGACTCTCTCCAGGGGTCATACTGGGCAGATCAAAGGGACAGCCATAATGAGGTTATTATGACTTCCTTACTGGGGCAATAAAGAGGCCCCATATAGGGATTAGATATTTTATGATAAAATATTGATCTTTATCTTAGTGAATGAAATTGTGTTGCATACAGGTAAGTCCCCTCTTGAGGCCCCATTAATTTTGTGAGATACTGAAACTGTCCCTTATCAGTTAATCCTTTAATGATCTCTATTGGACAGTAATCTTTGTCTTTAAAAGGAGGCTGTACAGGTTTGTCTGAATCTACACTTGTCAAACTGCCACATTGTTGGAAATCGCATGTCGCGGCGCATACAGATATATCTTAATATAGTATTCACACCAACCGCGAGCGATACCAAGTAAGGTTCAAACCAGCATGCTCAGCCGCAGAGACTAGTTAGAATAATGAAAGGTGTAGCAAGTTTAGTTACATGTATTCTTTTTTTTCGAAAGAACAAACAAAGCCGCTGATCAGACTGTGTTGTAGCACAGGCTGGTCTTCGCCTTTGTTGCTGCCGCTGCAACAAACTCAGAGTTTTTTCGCGACAAGTCTCAATATTATGAATCAGGACATACATTTCTTGCACACCTGATAAGGATATCTGAAATGTTATCCTGGGATAGAAAATTTTATCTTACCCATGCTATATTACCCAGGACGTCATTGTTATGTTAAAGTAACGTCATCATGTAAAATTGCATCTTAACGTATTAATGGATTCTGGAAGCAATTAGATGTAATTGAAGGGAACAGCAATATTCCCAAAAATGTACATAACATAAAAGGACGTCTTCAGAGCCTGCATAAAGTGCAAATTCGATCAAAATTGGACACAAAATAAAATAAAACTTATAATAGCAATTAAAAGTAACTAAAAAGACAAACGGGTCACCGTTTTGCATATTACAGTTAACTTCCCGTAAACATAGTAAATGCTGAAAGTATAGTAAAATACCAAAACTTACAATGAAAACTGGTAGTTTACATGTATTTTACTTTTTATTGAACAGTTTTCAACAGAAAAGCCTATAAAATTGTATACAAAGTTACAATTAATAGCAGGCAATCAATTGTTCTATTTATTTATTATTATGCATATTTAACCAGGGCTGTGAGACGCCTGAACGGTTGCTTTCCCATGCTTCTTACTCTCTACTATACTATCTGTAACTTTCTCTCTTTTTGTGTTTGAGTTTGATCTAGTTTGTGCAATATCATATGGCTTGACATGAGCTTGCATATCAATTCATCTGCTTTTAAGGATGCGTTACGCTTTAATTAAGCGATTAAATGACATTACAATATGTTGTTAGATAAAATGTCCATGATTTGGGAATTTTCTCATTACGAAATCTTTCATTGTCATGATTATAATTAGTAAGTTAGTATGATCAGGAAATACCACAATCACCAACTGCAGACAAACCCATGACACCGCAAGGAAGAGCCACACAACAATCACGAGACACCAGAAAGACAAACTAAGCAAAGCAACCAGTTCTCTCTCTCTCTCTCTTCCCCATCAAGATGATTGCAAAATAAGAAGGGACATAAAGTAACGTACAACAAAACATAGAACAATTACAGACAATGGGAGTAACAATAAACAACAAGTCAACCGCCTTAGAACGTACAGCAGCCTAAGCCACTGGGTGGCTAAAATGCATTTTACTAGCACCAAATCGTCGCCCTAGATTCTGCTGTTGTTGAAGTACAAAGAAATGTTCAGATCGCATGGACGCCTTCAAACTATTGCAATGTATAATCACGGAGAAATACTCTAATCATTTTACACACTACGATGAAACAAAGAAAAGAGCTCACGACTCACAGATAGTCAGAGCTAAAGAAAACCTCAAGTTGAGCCACGGTGGGTTCAGCTACAAATAAGCATCAGGCACCAACCCACCGAGTAAAGCTTTACGTCATAGAGTCTGAGGCCTGACCCACCGTCGTGCAATTAAAGAGAAAACCATAGCTTTAAATCGCGATTGAGTTTAAAACCAGGCATGCAGACTGTCGCATGACATCCAAGCTATATCCAACCTTTATATAACGTTTGATAATCTTTTTGAATTGATTACTAAAATTAGGTTTTCCAACAATTCATTTGAATTTATAAACTAAATCCTCATAAAATATAGGTTCTGATATGCCTTGTTGCAGAAGAGTTTTTAACCCAATGTTGTATTTAACAATTAACTTTGACTGTCTGTGGTATAATTTGGAAAATGCTTTTCGAATTTTATGATATCTATAACCTTGTTTTAATAACTTAGCAGTTAAAAATAAGTTTCTGTTGTTGAAGCCATCAACATTAGAACACACTCTTGCAAGACGAATAAGCTACGAAATATATGCGCCATAGGAAGGGGAGCGAGGAACATCTCCATCAAGAAATGGGAAATTTACTATTTCAAAATTAAAATCATCCCGTTTATCATAAATTTTAGAAGAAACTATGCCATTTGTTATGGACAAGTTCAGGTAAAAAAACGGAGCTTCAGTTTCTTTGAGGAGCATAGTGACTCAGTAATTGAGTGCTAGACTTAGCAAGAAAGACTGTACCTGATTTGAAAATTTTCTCATTAGGAATTCTTTCGTTGTCATGATTATACCTGTTTTTATTGAAGAACACAGTGACTCAGTAGTTGAATGCTAGACTTAGCAAGAAAGAATGTATATGATTTGAGAATTTTCTCATTGGGAATTTTTTCGTTGTCATGATTAAACCTGTTTTTTTAAGAGCACAGTGACTCAGTAGTTGAGTGCTAGACTTAGCAAGAAAGAATGTATATGATTTGAGAATTATCTCATTAGGAATTTTTTCGTTGTCATGATTATACCTGTTTTTATGAAGAACACAGTGACTCGGTAGTTGAATGCTAGACTTAGCAAGAAAGAATGTATATGATTTGAGAATTTTCTCATTGGGAATTTTTTCGTTGTCATGATTATACCTGTTTTTTTAAGAGCACAGTGACTCAGTAGTTGAGTGCTAGACTTAGCAAGAAAGAATGTACATGATTTGAGAATTTCTCATTAGGAATTCTTTCGTTGTCATGATTATACCTGTTTTTATGAAGAGCACAGTGACTCAGTAGTTGAGTGCTAGACTTAGCAAGAAAGAATGTATATGATTTGAGAATTATCTCATTAGGAATTCTTTCGTTGTCATGATTATACCTGTTTTTAGAAGAACACAGTGACTCAGTAGTTGAATGCTAGACTTAGCAAGAAAGAATGTATATGATTTGAGAATTTCTCATTAGGACTTCTATCGTAGTTGTGATTATACCTGTTTTTATGAGGAACACAGTGATTCAGTAGGGGAGTGCTGGACTTAGCCTGAAAGAATGTACATGATTTGAGAATTTCTCATTAGGAATTCTTTCGTTGTCATGATTATACCTGTTTTTATGAAGAGCACAGTGACTCAGTAGTGACGTGCTAGACTTAGCTAGAAAGAATGTACATGATTTGAGAATTTTCTAATTAAGAATTTTTCATTGTCATGATTATACCTGTCCTTATAAGGAACACATTGACTCAGTAGTGGAGTGCTAGACTAAGCAAGAAAGGATATACATGCTTTGAAAATTTTCTCATTAGGAATTCTTTCATTGTCATGATTATACCTGTTTTGAAGAGCATAGTGACTAAGGAGTGGAGTGCTAGACTTAGCTAGAAAACACGTACATGCTTTGAGAATTTTCTCATAGGAAAATCTTTCATTGTTATGATTATACCTGTTTTTGGGAGCACAGTGACTCAGAAGTGGAGTGCTGGACTTAACTAGAAAGAACGTACATGCTGTGATAATTTTCTCATTAGGAATTCTTTCATTGTCATGATTATACCTGTTTTTATAAGGAGCATAGTGACTCAGTAGTGGAGTGCTAGACTTAGCTAGAAAGAATGTATTTGATTTGAGAATTTTCTCATTAAAAGCACAGTGACTCAAAAGTGGAGTGCTAGACTTTAGATCGAGGGATCGATAGTGCGATACTCATCCGAAACTTTGAGAAAGAAATTTTATTCTCTCCTTTGTACTGGCTCAACCCCGTGAATGCCATAACATGACTGAAATTGTATTGACTGGGGCAATACACTATACCAACTCCGTATCAAAAGGTTCGGTCACCAGAAAGCCTGTTTTTTTAGAAATGCGGCCGGGCTGTACTCGAATTCGTCTAGCATGTGTTACGAAAACCTTAGCCCGTTGTATACTAGTGGCTTCTAGGTGCGTACTTTGGCAAATAGTGAAGATCCGGATGAACTGCCACATAGTGCGGCATTTCATCCGGATTTTCACTATTTGCTACGTCAAAACGATCTTCAGAGAAAGAAAATTAATGCAACTTTAAATGGAATTTATAACGGGCGACCCTTCGATATATAAAATGAATCGTCTCAAGGTTATTGCTTCAAATCAAAAGGAATAATCTATTAGTGCATAAAGGGCTAATCACAGCCACGATTTCGCACAACGTGACTAACTTAATGGCATGTTTTATGTACCAATCTTTGGCAAGCATTACTGCATTATGATTGTTTTATGTTCTGCATTGATACACTGTAATAACTTTTAATAAGAAAACTGGCATTTATATTTCTTTGCACAGTTGTTTAAAGCGCATCTCTCAATCAAAGCCGTAATGATAATGAGAAACAAACTATACTATGATGGAACTTATAGAGGTTTTTGCATTTGAGTAGCTTTGCAAACAAAAAATACGATGAACATAAAAGAGCCACGTATTCATTTTTTTATAAAGTAGATTTCAACTTAATAGCTATTATATGATTTCCTGTTCAATTGAACGACTGAAGGTCATGGGTGGATCCAAGGGAGACGAAGAGTCCGGATCCCTCTGTGAAATGACCAGTGGCGATAGGTTTGCTTAGAAATACTGGTACGGGCCCCCTCGAGACGCAATTGGACTCGGGTCCAATTGCGTCTCGAGGGAGGTCCGTACTACCCTCTAAAAATATGTCGATGACTTAAAAAGGTTGTCAGGACCCCCTCTCTACTGAGGGAAATATCTGGATCCACGCATGGTGAGTCTGGTCTCAAACTCAGTGACGAAACTGATTTAAAATTTCATTGTTATCTATATACTTAAAAAGTGTTCACTAAAGAAACTTGACGTGTTTCAATCGCTCGCTGACAGTTGTACATTTCATCAAAACTTAACGTGTCGCCATGCGACTGATCGTTGACCAATCATTGGCCGCGGGCTTCATTCCCATTAATACATGAAGGGGGCTTCATTGCCATTTAAGCCCGGTTAAGGATATTTGGAACTGTGCTTGGTTCTGGAAAGGAAGGTGTATAACAATGACGATATAACATTCTTTCCCGTTTATTAACATTTGCCAAGCCCGAGTGTGATTTTTTGTTGCAGCCCAAACCGCTTAACACATGACCACACTCGGTTTTGGCGAACATTTATGCACGGAAAAGAATGTTTTAGCCCCTTGTTGATGCCTGAAACTTATTTTCAGCCCGACACACTGTGATTCAACTAGTGGCTTTCTTTAGCTCTGTGATAAAAAAAACAACAATTTCCTTGTCCATCACAGTTCAGTTCTATCATTCAATTTCATTGTTCCCCTAAAACGTACAGTGGTGGGGGATCTCTATCTTCTATGTATAAACGGTTCTTAATAATTTACATGTATAAACCAAATCACTTATATAAAAGGACTGAAATTAAGCATAGCCAAAGCACAGGGGCCAGTCCAGTGTTGACAGTATGCCACAAAGTAAATAGTGATTGCATATTGTAAAGCTGGACTGGCCCCTGTGCACTTATCTCAATCAAATGTTGTGTGAACATTGATATTGACAGATTTAGCTTACATACATGTAACATCTACCACACTTCATCTCAACACTTAAATTGATAAACTTACCGAACCCAGATGTCAAAATGTGAAATAGCTATAAAAAAAAACAGCTGTTAAGTTTTTAGAACTAATTTTTTGCAATAACTTTTTTATCTTCAATTTTAGCAAAATGAGTTCGCGATGAAAGTTGAAGAGGAGGCATTCCGCCAACTCCTCCAAAAGGTCTTGTGCTTGTGTTTTATTGACAGTTAAAATTCGTACAGGCGTGACAGAAAGGGGTAGTCTCAAAGACCATTCGTTATGCATAGGTTGTGCATAACATAAAACTGCCGTTTGCATACTCAGAATTTACCGTGCATATGTAGAATCAACTTTAAGCATGCACATTGGAAGGAACAAAGGTTGAGTTTTCGCATGAAGTGCCATTTTTCTCTTATGTACGTGCTATGAAATGAACGGTTTGGAGATGACCCCACTAGCTTAACGCACGAGCGAATCAGGCGCGATTGCCATTATATTTGGACAAGGCGTCCATCGCTTTAGTAATTGAATTAGGGCGGTGCACCATACTTTTTGGGAGCGCAGTGGCTCAGTGGTAGAGTGCTTGACTCGAGACCGAAAGGCCGCGGGTTCGAGCCTCACCGGCGTCACTGCGTTGTGGTCCTTGAGCAAGACACATTTATCCTAGCTTAGTACTGGTTCAACCCAGGAAGACCCGTCCCGCATAACTGAAAGATTGTTGAGTGGACGTAAAGAATCAAATCAAACAAAAACAAAAAACATATTGTTTGAATGACATTTTGGACTTGGTTTATTTGCGCTTTGCTTAAAATGTTCAAAGAGTACATCTAAGCATAGAGCAACCTACAGCATCTTAGATGTGGGATCTGTTTGGAGAACATGGCGGAGATGTTCCTGAATACTTTTCATCCGGATAAGTTTTTCGATATATGACGTAGTAAAAAGTAATTGTGAAAAACTAGTTCAAAAAACATAACAGCTGGAGTTTAGTGAATCAGACTCCCAGTGAACAGTTTTAAAATACATTTAAGTTAGGGGGTATGATATATCAATTTGAATACATGTATGGCTTTTTTAATTAAAGTTGTGCGGACAGATCCCTTATCTGTATAATATTACTAACATATCTTTTATAATAGTATTCAAATCAGTCAAACTTTCTCTGTGCATGATTATTCCCTTAGTTTGTTTGTCTTTTACAGCTATTCTGTATGTCTAGATTGTTGGTTAAATCATAGGTTTTGTCCTTTGGGTCAACCTAATATATCATATCGCAAGATTTATTTTCTTTGTGAAAGTCAGTGAGAGATGAATTACATTTCGCAGACATATCAATAACTATTTTACATTCCGAAGAGTATCGTGTTTTGTGTGGGCCCAAAACTAAATATTTCATCTAGGATAATCACACATATACATGTATCGGTGAATAGTGTCTCTTTGGGCCCTTATGTGAGAAAATTTGTCTTTGGGGTTTGCAACCAGGCAGTCTGCTCAGCTACTCGGACAAGATAGAATCTTAAGGTTTTGCATGTACATATATAGTTTCACGTGCAGAGCGAATAGCAAAGCCGCTGTTCAGACTGCCTAACGGCTCCTAACGAGGGACGGTATTCTTCGATATCACTGTGAGGTTTTGGTTATATCACATATGCAAAAAGCCTGATTTAAAAATCCAGGCCGGGACGACGTTTCAAGCCCTATTATATAGGACGACATGGGAAATATTTGTGTAATATTTTCTTTAAAAGTTCCATGGTGTACGAGTTACTATCATTTTCCCTTTCTAAATTTCAACCAATCGGGAATGGATAGAACTTTGCACATTGGAGTTCACAATTATATATCACAAACGAGAGCCAAGAGGTGAGCCCTTTCCCAGCAGGTGACCACAAGGCATCAATCAACAGACGTGCACGAAAGCATAACAAAAATCAAGACAGAACTAACATAATTGATCCACAAGAGAAGCACCGCCTTGAAACGGTGAAGTATAGACAAGAAGTTGAGATTCCCATGGACACTAATAGTGCTCCCCTGGTTGCCGATTTATTCCTGTTTTTTTTTAGATGGACTTTATGATGTCTCTTTCTGGTGATAAGCAGACTGATATTATTGATGCTTTTAACACTACATCCAGATATTTGGACGATATTTTAAACATTAATTATGTTGACAATGTTTATTTGGACAATATGGTAACACATATATACCCTTCAGAGCTCCAACTTAATACCAAATACTTGATAGCAAAGCCACGTTTTTAGACTTGCATTTGTCGATTTCTAATGATATTGTTTATACCAAAATTTATTATTTGATTTTGAAATTGTCTATTTCCCATTTTTAAATGGTGATGATCCTCGCTATACATCCTATGGAGTCTATATCTCTCAACTCATTCGTTTTGCTAGAGTATCTAGCCATGTTGCTGACTTCAACACTCACAATATCTGGATTTCTTTTAATCTGGTATTCAGTTTTGATAACCGTTGAGTCCTTATCTTTGCTTTATCTCCTTTTTGATATCTTGATTTATATATTCTAGGAGGTGATGTATTGATAAGTTAGGGGTCTTTCATGCAAACCAAACATCTATATGTCTTGATCCACATATGAACTAAGGATGAGGTTGGCGCGCTGTGAAACCAGTTTAAGCCCTCCCATAAAAATTTTTACTGACCGTTCCAGGGCTGTGTTTTTTTTTGTGGATCATTTATATGTTATTAATGTCTTGTATTTGTTATGCTTTTGAGCGCGTCTGTTTATTGATGCCTTGTGGTCACCTGTTGGGAAACAGCTGACCTCTTGGCTCTCGTTT
Organism: Loripinus fragilis; assembly: GCA_964019695.1. Taxonomy (NCBI): domain Eukaryota; kingdom Metazoa; phylum Mollusca; class Bivalvia; order Lucinida; family Lucinidae; genus Loripinus; species Loripinus fragilis. The sequence goes on along the minus strand of OZ026516.1, from coordinate 46,453,980 downwards.
GTGATGTCTAATTGTGAAGTTGTCATTTCCCATTGGTACCCTGGGTCAGGTTTGGTGCTTGAGTGTATCGATTCCTGATCTTTGCCCTCTTTCTTATTTTTATAAGAGTGTGAAATTCCATTCGACTTTTTTTATTTGATTCCCCACCAAGCCCAATAGACAAGTAGTTGGGATTCCCTTGGGCACAGATTGTGCTCCCCTGGTTGCAGATTCATTCCTGTATTGTTATGAGAGGGACTTTATGATGTCTCTTTCTGATAATTATCAGGCTGATGTTATTGATGCGTTTATCACTACATCCAGATATTTAGACGATATTTTAAACATTAATAATGTTTACTTTGACAATATGGTAAGTCAAATATACCCTTCAGAGCTCCAACTTAATAAAGCCAATACCTCTGATACCGAAGCCGCATTTTTAGACTTGCATTTGTCTATTTCTAATGATATTGTTTCTACCAAAATTTATGATAAACGTGACTACTTTGATTTTGAAATTGTCAATTTTCCATTTTTAGATGGTGATGTTCCTCGCTCTACATCCTATGGAGTCTATATCTCTCAACACATTCGTTTTGCTAGAGTATCTAGCCATGTTGCTGACTTCAACACTCGCAATAAATTGTTAACTCAGAAACTTCTTAAACAGGGTTATTGGTCTCATAAACTTTGCAAAACCTTTTCTAAATTTTAAAGACGATACTATAATTTGATATATAAATTCTACATTGGACTTAAATCTCTTTTGTGGCAAGGACTTTCGGAAACTGAATTCTATAGTGACTTTGTGAATAGATTGAAGACGATTGTTGGCTCTAATACTTTTTCAGCGCAGTTCATTAAAATATTTTCCAATTATAAAAAGATTGGCTATAACATTAATGTACTGCAACAGACTGCATGTTAGGTGGTAACCCAATTACGGTTGGCAACTTTGCTTTTCTCTTTAATTGCACGCCGGCGGCTCGAACTTAAGACTCTATGACGGATCCGACTTAAAGACAGATCTTTTGATGAGATGGTAGGGGCCTGATGGTTTACCTGTTGGATTTCTATTGATCCAGTATTCAGTTTTATTTATCATTGAGTCCTTATCTTTGCTTTATCTCCTTTTTATATCTTGATTTATATGTTCTAGGAGGTGATGTATTGATAAGTTAGGGGTCTTTCATGCAAACCAAACATCTATATGTTTTTGATCCACATCTGAACTAAGGATGAGGTTGACGCGCTGTGAAATCAGTTTAAGCCCTTCAGTAAAATATTTTTACTGACCGTTCCAAGGCTGAGCTTCTTTTGTTGATCATTTATATGTTATTAATGGCTTGTATTTGTTATGCTTTTGTGCGCGTCTGTTTATTGATGCCTTGTGGTCAGCTGCTGGAAAAGAGCTGACCTCTTGGCTCTCGTTTGTGATGTCTAATTGTGAAGTTGTCATTACCCATTGGTACCCTGGGTCAGGTGTGGTGCATGAGTGTATCGATTCCTGATCCTTGCCCTCTTTCTTACTTTTATGAGAGTGTGAAATTCCATTCGGCTTTTTTTATTTGATTTGGCACCAAGCCGTATAGACAAGTATACTCAGAAAAACAATTGAGGGATATTTAGTTTCAGTCCCATCTCTAACAATCAATACAATAAAAACTAAACTTATTATGCATGCATTTCATAGTTCGAGATATCTGCAATCAAAATGGATGCTTTATTTTAGTCACGCTACAATGGTTTAAGTACAGTACAAATCCAAATGGTGCAACCCTCTATACTCAAAGTCACATACGTTCAAAAATGATTAAAACCCATTTTTATAATTTGTATTCAATAATGACTGGCTCCAAAATCATTGCTGGCTCTCCATCAAAAGTATGACACCTAATTTTGTAGCTGTTGTCAGTGTTTTGCTGCCAATTTGTGGTCACATTTGCCAGGGTATGCCATATCTGAGCATTTTTGTTAAAGAAATTTTCCCATTATTAGAGACAATGACTGAAAAATGGGTGTGAACATTTGTCTGTGGTCGGAATTAGAACATAAGCAATGACCTGGTTAAGGTTGCAGCTAAAATTTTAAGCGCTAAATTTATTGCTTGTGAACTTTGAGTAGAGAGGGTTAGTACATTTGGCGTGGTACTGCATCGCAACCAGTGACCTATAAATTTCATTTTGCATTTTGGTGAATTGCATAGTGATAGTTCTATCAGATACAAACTTACTTTGTTTGAAAATTATATTCCCAAATGTTATATAGTCAAAAGAATTTTAATATCCTTCAATTGTTTTTCTGAGTATAGTTGGGATTCCTATGGGCACTGACTGTGCTCCCCTTGTTGCAGATTTATTCCTGTTTTGTAATGAGAGGGACTTCATGATGACTCTTTCTGATGATAATCAGAAAGTTCTTAAACAAGGCTATCGGCATCATAAACTTTGCAAAACCTTTTCTAAATTTTATAGACGATACTATGATTTGATTTCTAAATTCCAAGTTGGACTTAAATCTCTCTTCCGCCAAGGACTTTCGGAACCTGATTTTTATGGTGACTTGGTGTATAAATTGAAGAAGATTGTTTGCTCTAATAAATTTTTAGCTTAGTTCATTAAAATAATTTCCCATTATAAAAAGATTGTCTATAACATTAAGGTATTGCAACAGAATGCATTCTTGGTGGTTAACCAAATCACGATTGGCAACTTTGCTTTCCTCTTTAATTGCACGCCGGTGGGTCGGACTTCAGACTCTATGATGGTTCTGACTTAAAGACTTATCTATTGATGAGATGGTAGGGGCCTGATACTTTGGCTGTTTATCGGGCCCACCAGGGTTTACCTGTTGGATTTCTTTTGCTCCGGTATTCAGTTTTATTTACTGTTGAGTCCTTATCTTTGCTTTATCTCCTTGTTATATCTTGATTTATATGTTTAAGGAGATGATGCATTGATAAGTTAGGGGTCTTTCATGCAAACCAAATATCTATGTGTCTTGATCCACATCTGAATTAAGGGTGAGGTTGGCGCCGTTAAACCGGTTTAAGCCCTCCAGTAAAATATTTTACTGACCGTTCCAAGGCGGTACTTTTTTGTGGATCTTTTATGTCTTTTTCTGTCTTGTGTTTGCTATGTCTTTGTGCGCGTCTGTTAATAGGTGCTTTGTGGTCACCTGCTGGGAAAGGGCTGACCTCTTGGCTCTCGTTTGTGGTGTCTAGCTGTGCATTTGTCACTTTCCCATTGGTATCCTGGGTCAGGTGTAATATTTTTTTTAAAAGTTCCATGGTGTACGAGTGACTTGATTGTATCGATTCCTGATCTTTGCACCCTTACTTACTTAAATGGGCTAATCAGTCGTAGAAAATCAGCTGCAAAACAATCGAAAATGTGTATAATATCACGATTCTTCCTACGGACGCTAAGTTCAAAAACTGGTGCAAGGATTCGGGTCGTAATTAACCTAGACTACAGAAGCCGTGGCAACACTACAAACGACGGAACAAACAAAATAATTGCTTTTGTGTCCTTCACTGTGAGCAGAAACAGCCAAATCAGCAACTGAGATTGCAATACAAACTTAATAAAGTCTCCAACAATGCTAGATTAATTGACCCTTGATAAAAGAGCCGTGGTATGTTATTTCCAACAATGTGGCATTTTGACAAGTATAGCCTCAGACGAGCCTCTGCAGCCTCCTTTGAAGCTAAGAAACTCTAAATGGTGTTCTGTCATTAGCTTAACAATCATAGAATACTCAAAGCAACTAGCAAAGGCTCTGATCAGACTGCGCATATGCGCAGGCTGATCTGAGGCTATGCTGGCCGCACATACCACATTGTTGGAAATCTCATGCACTGGCTCAAATGATATGCCAGTCAACTGTTATATTCCTAGTCTCATTTAAAAGTAAAATTTAATTCTTAGAGTCTGTGTTAAATGCCATGCGAATTCATATGCGAGACGGCGGGTAAATCAATAGCACCAAGTTATTTGCAACACGTCTAATAATGATAAGATTAGACAGACGTTAGGAAAAATAGAAAAATTAATACAAATAGAACGAAACAAACCCTCTGTCTTTGAAATTAAAAATGAAATAAGCATACAAAGAACACAAGTTGCCAAAATGGTTCCGTAACAATCGCTCACCTGAATCCAATCTATATTATAGGCGCCAACCGGTCAGCGAAAAATCAGGGGTATTTTTTTTCAGAGAATTCTGTTAAATGGTCAGACAAAAAAGCTACGGGGAAAAGTCAGGGAATTTTAAAATCATGTTTTATTCGAACCCCTCAAACATTGAAAAACAGATATGGGATGGCAGTTTTTAGGTAATTACAATGTGCAATCCAGTTATTCTAATACAGTAAAACCTGTCTTAAACGGCTACTCAAAAATAGAAGAAACAAAGCTCTTAAAGACAGACGGTAGTTTTATGCTTCTTTTGAGTGGCCGTTTAAGAATGGTTTTACTGTATACAATGCCTCTGCTATCTATTTTCCTGATGAAAGGTGAATTGTAGACCTTATAATATTTGGTCACTTGCTGTTCAATTTTAGGTTTTAACCCATTTAAGCCGAATGTATTTTCCCATCAATATTAATTGGAAAAGTCCATTTCCAATTTTAGGGATGTATGGTAGTATTTTTCATTTATATTCAAATTTTAAAAGAAACTTCTGTGAGCAAACAGTTAATAACCTGATCATTTGCCGATGTTTCACAAAAAGGGCACTAGGCTTATATGGGTTAAATTGTTTTTTGGTTTAACATGCACAAACTTAAAACTTAACATATTATTCAAACTATTTAAAGCTACACAGCCTTATGTAATGTTCTATGTTCTTTTCCTTCATGCCACTAGATGTTTGTCTGTCTTTAATCAAAAATATATTTCTGATGGAAAGAGTATATACAGTTTAAGGATTTAGTTTGATTTATGTCAGAATCAATAAATTGCAGGCGGAAAGGATAGCTGAAAGGGGAAAAGGAGGCAGTAAATAGCGGTATAATGGTCATGAATTTTGGTCAAGAAAAGTCAGTGACTAAGGGTGGGCACGCTTAAATGAATATTGGGCTTCGAGTCAATCGATACACTATACCCTCTCGCTTGTCTTTCAAGCTGTTTTGTTTAAGCAAACAATGCAGACCCAGATGAAATGCCGCGTTATGCGGCATTTCATCTGGGTCTTCAGTGTATGACAAAGTACCCGTATTGGGGTGTCAGGTCTTCAAATGGTAACAGTCTTGAGACAGTCTTGAGGACTGTTTGATTTATATTATACTGAAATTGCTTTCATTTTTTACGTGTTTTTATGTCCTTTCCTCGCGGTGTCATTGGTTTGTCTATAACTTGTAATTATGGCATCTTCTGTTCATACATTGAACTAACTTCTCCGCGAGACAATTCAAACAACAAAAAAGTTTATGTACATTCTATTAACCATTCACTGAATATTCTTTCAAACAGATAGGTAGGTGCTGATCTCTCTATTTCAGTAATAATATATTTTCAAAGACATTTGTAAAATGTGATTCTATATATGTAGTTCATGGCCAGTGAATGTCGTCAACCATCCATGATAAAAAAAAGTTTTTCGTCATTTTTCTTTTACCCTGTGGTTGCACAAGGTAATATTTTCAGCAATATTATCCTCAAATGCTGCTTTGTGGATCAAAGCCACACATGAATGTATCCACACAGGTTCACCAGAACCCTGGCTGTTTCCACACAAAACAGCTGGAAATAAATGAAGGTTTGAAGACAAAAAATGGACATTTGAGCCTGTATCCAGTACCTTTTATGGATCCATGTGCGTGCAGCGAAGATCCAAATCAATCTGCGCACCGGCATCAGTCTGACTGGAATCTTAGTTTTCCACCTGCAGAAATGTTGTACTCATGTTTGGCAAGCCCATAGGACACCCATCGATTACTCTGTTCAGATGCGCAGTCTGATCTGAGTCTTCTATCGGCTCACATGCCAACTTGTTCCTTTGGGTGGTTATCGGCTCATTAAGCCTTTGAATGACCTCAGTACCATTTGTCTCATAGCTGGCATTTGTTATTTTAAAATTACAAAATATTTTTAGAAAAATGATCTGTTTTACACATAATAACATCAGGAATTAATACTTCATTACTAGTTATGACGCGATAAAACAAAGATGTATCCTTTAAAATGTCATTGTCGTGATCATCTCATAATTACACGCTAATATTTCTCAGATGTTTGTCGGCTACTTTTATCAATTACGTTATATAAATGTTTATTATACCTCACGTTAATTTCCCATACAAATCTTCCATAGACGAACGACTGATATTTTGTAATATCACCCGCTGCTATAGTGACGGCGAATACTGTCACTCATTTGCCATAGCAGCGGGTGATATTATACAATTATTGACTATTGAGGCATTGGACATGATGTGATATCGACCTGAGAGTACCAATATTGACCGAGGCGGAGCCGAGGTCAATATTGGTATTCTCAGGTCGATATCACATCATGTCCAATGCCTCAATAGTCAACAATTGTTTTATTATATAATTTCTATAAGCAAAAAAAGTAACAACAACAACAAAATCTTGGCTATGGACTGTGTCTTGGACAGTCTTGAATTTCTTTTTTTACATGATGACTAATTGATTTCATTCAGTTAAAAGAGGAATGAATGCATATTTTATTTGTAATAACAACTACAGACAGAGAAGATCCAGATTAAATGCCGCATAATTTGGCATTTCATCAGGGTCTACACTGTTTGTTAAGGCAAAAATGATCTTCAGGGAAAAAACTGCAATTTTGCTTAGAAATTAAAACCTGTGACACCTTGAATTATACAATGGACCATTCAAAGTTTATTGCATCAATCCAGAAGGAAGAATTCATTAGTTCATTTAAGAGTTCTGCTTATTACTATATTCAACAGCAAAGTCTGAATTACATGTATATGATGAAACACCAAATCTTGTGAATTTCGTGCTGCTGTCACTCACTGAATTGTATTTACAGCAAATCATGCAAGTTTCATGCTGAAAGCACACCTGTTATGAAAAGTTTCTATGAAGTCTATTTTTGTAACTAATATTGAATGGGAAAAACCAGCAGCCCAGTAGATATGTAGTTTTATGGACTCGAGTGGATAGGCATCTGGGCCAATCAAAAGATGTCTATTTATAGGTTATATAATAATATAAAATATCAGTCGTTCGTCTGATGCGCAACGGCAATGCGCGTACGGTTCGTTTACATCAGGATACGTTCTACAGCAATGGCGGACATGAAGCATGATTTTGGCAACTTTCAACTCCCAATAACTTCGTTGTTCATGGTCAGAAACATAAAGTGTGGGTACTAGTTTTCTTAGTTAGGACGAGCGGAACATGTTGAGACCAAATTTGAGCGGATTAGTCGAAATTTTCTAGTTTGCATCAAAATCACATACGGTAGAGTATCTCCATTTAAATGACGCTACTTGGTATGAAGTTTGACGTCATCAGTTATTATGACGTAATTTATTTAACCGAACGTCAGTGATCAGTTCGAGCATTCAAACTGTTAAAAACAGAACCGTTTTTGTGAAAAATATATCTTTCATTCATGCATTCCCTTTGGAACTCTCCTCACCATGGCAGATCTAAGAGAAAACAAAAGGTAGAAAATAAAGGATCTAATGATCTGTTCGGTATAATAAAATAAATATTACATTCCCTGAGAGGGTGATAGTCGAAAATATCATCCCTCGAAATATGATTATCAACCTCGGCTGCGCCTCGGTTGATAATCACATTCCTTGGGATGATATTTTCGACTATCATCCTCTCAGGGAATGTAATATTTATATAATATTATCGAACGTAGGTTGATGTTATAAGCTCAGCTATATAGTATACATGTACCCAATGATTATGGCGTCCATCAATATTCAAACATTACCTTACGAATCACTAGGTCAATTGTCTAATGAGCTTTAAATTCATTGATGACCCCTTGGGCTTTCGAAATAAATTTGTTCAAATGAATCTGGTCACTTGACAAAGACGGTTGCAACGCCTATATTTGTTAAAAAATGTATTTTTTTTCTATTCCAGAACTTGAAAATTGATGACCTTGAGCCTTGGTATGAAGCATTGGGGAAGTATGGCGCTTAAATTATTAATACATACGGTGATTCTAGGCTGATCATGATCTACTTAATGTCAAGATCCAATTTTATTCTAATGCATTTTAATGGGAAAAAAATTGAGAAGTGTTTTGGTGTCATTTGATTGGCGTTTCGCTCGCGGGCCGACGATGGCCCAACATTGAATATAGGCTTGGTTGCTTTGTGCATTTCCAGGAGACCCGGACCAGTATTGCTAAGGAACCTATAGCTTAGTAATTTTCCATAGGGTCTGGACCCCCTGTCCCCCATCTGGACCCGCGCATGCACTTTCGAATTATCCTTTTTTTTATAACTAGCCGCTTTAATGCCTTTGAATGTCTGTCGGTCTGTCTGTGTGCGGATCCAGAGTGGAACAGGAGGCTCAGACACCCTGAGATCTCGCAACGCTATAGGGTTCCTGAGCAATACTGGTCCGAATCCCTTGGAAAATTACAAAGCTTTCTAGCCAGCATTCAATGTTGAGACATCACCGATGATGTCCCCCTCTTTTAGTGTTATTATTTACATGCGTTTGGGTCAACTAAAACAAAACGTTGTCGGAATTGAGTTGGACCCCCTTCGACAAAACTTCTGGATCCGCGCAAGCTGTCTGTCCACAAACATGAGAGGGCATGTATTTGGTAACGCTACATAAATGCTCCAAACAAGCCTTACACGTCAAATTGGTCCGACAATTTTGTATGTACTTTTTTTTATTATAGCTGTTCTTTGAAAATGGCCTCTAAATATTTGCTGTTTAAACTTGCAAATCTACGTTTTCCCGCTGCTTTTATAGATTTCCCTCGACGCTCTCCATTTGTTATACTTCTGCGATCCCTGTATCCATCAAGGGTGCCTTACAGGGATCAATTTTTAGATTTTAAAATACTTGCTAAAAATAGCGAGTGACTATTTTTCTCACTTGCTAAAGATGCTGATCAACTTGCTTTTTCACTGGAAATGTTAGAACTTTTTATAGTAACATGATTGCAAATTAGAAAATTGAACACATTTAATTACACAGCATTAATTGATAGACAAAATCAATTTAGCATTTTCAGCTTTCTAAACCTATATTCAGGCTTCCTTGCAAACAGTGTGAATCCAGATCAGCCAGCTTCTGTAGAAGCTGACTGATCAGGATCCACACTGTTTGCCATATAGTGTATGCTGCGTTGCATAATTTGGTTGATATGAAAGCGACTTGTTTCCACATGCTAAAACTAGCAAGTGATGGCAATTTATACTTGCTTTTTTGAGAAAACTGCTAGCATTTAGCAAGTGCTAAATTTGATCCCTGCCTTAGTTTATCAGCATTCACAGATGTACATTAGAAGTGTGCATATGTTTTTGATTTATACAACATCAACACTAATTGATACGCTCAGCACGAGGTCGATTAATAGAATATATATTGAAAACTTGATTAATGGAATGAAAAAGGAGAATTCTATTGAATTTAAATCCCGGGGAGATACATTTGTCATTACTGTAGAAAGAAAAAAAATAGTCGACCCACTTGAGTGTAGGCCGCTCAAGCTATACACGGTCCGTTCTTCTACGTACTATCATCAACATATGAGCCGTGACACGTGATTTCCAACAATGTGGTATTTTGACAAGTGTAGACTCAGGCGAGCCTGTGCAGCCTCCTTTTAAGCTTAATATCTCCAAATAATGTTCAGTCAGTAGCTTAACACTCATAGAATATTCTAGCGACTAGCAAAGGCTCTGATCAGACTGTGCGTATGCGCAGGCTGATCTGAGGCTTTGCTTGTCGCACATACCAGATTGTTGGAAATCTCATGTCGCGGCTCAATTATCGAAAGAGTGTGCTGGGCAAAAATGTAACCTGCAAGAGATTGCGACAGAATGTGATGAAAAATTCAAGTGATGTTCTTAATATCAAAATATACTCAAATGTTTTGAGGCGCCTAGACTTTCTTTCTTTATTCGTAATAGGTTGATGAATGTCTGATCATTATCAGAGGTGAGTATATTTAGAAATTCTCTGCTCTGACCACAGTTGGAGCCAAACTATTCCAGCGGGGAATAGTCCTTGGGAAAAAAGAATACTTCGGGGCATCACTATAAGTCAGGGGACTGCGATACTGTGAATTGTGTGATGACCTGGTAGATCTATTTCTCTGAGAGGGGGTCAGGTACTTGTCTTTACAATAGATATAGTCCCACAATGAATCTGATGGAAGAAAAGCAGAGAGGATTGATCCCTCTGGGCCCCAAGAGTTTGCAATTGCAGCTCATCAAGCATCTCACCAACACGACTAGTGTTGAGCCACCTCCTGCAGGTCCAGCGGGCTGCCGTCCTCTGTACCTTCTCCACCAGTTAAATCTGAGTTTAACATATTGGGCTCCAAATAGGTGCTGCATACTCCAGTTTAAGGCATACCAAAGTTTAGTATGCAACTTCCTAGTAATCCTAGGTGCCAACGCCAGATTCCTGCGAAGGAAATCTTAAGTCTTAGTGGTTTTGGACGAGATATCAGATATAAAGACAAGTTGTGTTATAAAAAGGAAAATGACATTTATCAATGAGAGTGATATTACAGCATGTATTAAAATAACTAAACCACTCTAAGGGTACAAATTCAATAATACAGGAACACTCATATAAATACTCAATGTAAAATGATGAGACAAAATATACGAAGGGAAAGCAGCTGCAATTCTTCTTCCATTCTGTAGGATAGCAATTCTCTCCCATGGCATGTAATTTATTCTTAATACCCTGAAGGACTTTAAAGACGCAAAAATTCGAAATTCATAAAGTTTTACAACTTTTTAATCTATCAATTTTATTGAGATTTTGCAAAAATAAAAATCAATATGTCAACAAAACATGATTAAAATTTCATATCAAAATAATAAATTGTTTTTGAGCATCAGTCTATCAAAAGACTATACTCTTAGATTCTAAAGCTGCAATTTGTTTGTCTTGTAATTGGGCATAATTTAAAGTTATTTTAATAAAATATTTTTATAAAAAGTTATTTTAATAAAACATTTTTATTAAAAATCTAAAACAAATTACCCTTGGAGCCCTGCTATTCGTCTGACTGTGTTGATAGCCAGCGGGACATAATCGACGATAGTTGCTGTCTTAATGTCGGTCGCCATTCTTAGTTGGCCAGGCCTGTGTCGGCCTTTAACTCTGAGGTGCTGTATAGCTGACGGATGGCAACAATAATATCTGGCGACGCCAGAAACACGCACTCCAGCTTTTAACATTCCAATTGGGCCAAGTCGTTCATGTTCGGACAAATCTGGCACGAATAATAAAGCTATAAAACTAAAGCTACTGTGTTTTATACATGTATACAATGTACCTACAAGCTATATGTGAAATGATAAAATATTTTGCTTCATTTATTCGTGGGGACACCATGTGCAAAAATAGTAAATCACGGATGTGTGGCTGATGGTGGCCATTGTCTATTAAAAAAACCGGTTTTAGGTATAAATAGAGACAGAGTGTCGTTTCCAGCCGATTTATAGTACTGCAAATATCAAGGCGCTGGGAGGGAGTTTAGGTGCCCTCTCTGTTAACAAGTTGAGTCATATACCAAAGCTACAGCCAATATCTGCGGTTTATGAAAACCAATGATGTCTCATTTGGTCCCGTGTACTTATCGAGTTATCTGCCCTTGAAATACCCCACCCACTTTTAAGCGATAATTATGCTAAAAGGAAAAATAATTGAAATTAATGAAACGGATCCACATTTTTTACATATTTTCTTGTTGCAGATACTTTTTAGTATATAATAGACAAATTTGATTACAAAATAATGTCTATAATTATATTTCCAAACATTTGAAGTACAAAAATTTAGGTTTAAAAACTGTCAGGAAAAAAATGCTCTTCCAATTTTAACAGACTTTCTATTAATTCGGTCCAAAGTTTCAAAATCACATTTCCATAGCGAGACCAAAGCCTTTGCTGCGTAAATATTATAACAGTTACCTAATACATCAAGTTTAAATGCCCCAATATGGTACGGAGAACATGTAGGTACCCCACCCACTTTTTAAGCTGGAGAAGCGATTATTGTGCTAAAATGAAAACCAATTGTGGTTGTTAAAATTGATCGGCAATTTTTGCATATTTTCTTTCAAAATATACTTTAAGATATGTAATAGGCATATTTCATCACACAATCATGTTTTTAACCATATCATCTTACATTTAAAGTACGCATTTATTTCTAGAAAATGCGACAGAAAAATACTATTCCAATTTTAACCAGACTCTCCTTTAAATCTGTCCAAAGTTTCGAAGTCACATTTTATAGCGACACAACAATTTGTGCTACATTAAGTTATAAAATTTACATATGATAGCAAGATAAAATGTCCCAAAGGGTCATGGAGAACATAGAAGTACCCCACCCACTTTTTATGTATAAAAAAGAAATTCCTATTTCTTACTATTATGGACGTTTTTAAAAGGACCATCTTGTACCTTTATAAATATGTAAATGGATCAGTATTTTACGTACAAAAATAGATTATGTGACCTTGACCTCAATGTCATTCTAGAGGACTCGAGTTTATCTCCATTATCTCTTGGAAATCTTATGGGCCAATTTAAGATATGCCAATTGGTACTTAATGTGCTCTTCTTGTTACAGATTTATGTTTGTGTTGTTATCCAAGAGACTTCATTTTGTCTCTATCTGACAATAATCAAGCTGATGTTGCAGCATTGAACTCGAAGTCAAGATAATTCTTATTTCAAACAAATGGTAAGTCATATATAACCCATTGAACTTCAGTTAAATAAGGCAAATACCTTTGATACTGAAGCCCTCTTTTCTAACTTAGACCTGTCTATAACAAATGGCATAGTTTTCGAACTATATAGTTAATTTCTCATTTCTTGATGAATGTTTCTAGCTTCCCTTCCTTTGGTGTATACATTTCGCAACTTATTCATTTTGCGAGAGTTTGTTCTAATGTTGGTAACTTCAACGAAGAAACCATTTTTTTTAATTCTAATTATGTTTATACCCTAAAATCAGTCTTAAAATGGTTTAGGGTAGGTAGCTAACTATCTAGGGCAATAACTATGTAAGTACGCAACTCCGAAACCGACATCATAGAGTTTCTGAAACTAGGGATGTTAACGAACAATTTGGTATATAACTCTACTTGTTGACAGAGAGGGCACCTAAAAGTCCTTTAGGAGACGACTTTTGAGCTCTCGTTTGCACTGTACTGCAAATATCAAGGCGTTCAGAGGGAGTTTAGGTGCCCTCTCTGTCAACAAGCTGAGTCATATACCTAAGATACAGCCAATATCTGCGGTTTATAAAAAACATTTGGTTCCGTGTACTTATCGAGTTATCTATCCTTGAAATACCCCACCCACTTTCAAAGCTTGAGAGGCGATTATTATGCTAAAAGGAAAACAAATTATGATTTATGAAACAGGCCCACATTTTTTTTGCATATGTTTTTGTTGAAGATACTTTTAAATGTATGATAGGCAAATTCCATCACAAAATGAAGTCTATAATTATATTGACAGGCATATAAAGTACAAAATTTATGTTTAAAAACTGTCAGAAAACAAATGCTCTTCCAATTTTGACCAGAATTTCTATTAATTCGGTCAAAAGTTTCAAAGTCACATTTCTATAGCGAGACCATATCCTGTGCTACATTAAAATATAACCGTTACCTATGATAGCAAGCTCAAATGCCCCAAAAGGGAATGGAGAACATGAAAGTACCCCACCCACTTTTTTAGCTGTAGAAGCGATTATTGTGCTAACATGAAACTAATTGTTATTGTTTAAACAAATTCGTATTATTGCACCTTTTCTTGTAACAAATACTTTTAGATGTGTAATAGGCGAATTTCACCACAAAATTAGGTTTATAACTATATCAGCTGACATTCAAAGTACAACATTTAAATTACGTTTAAAAAGTCAGAAGAAATGGCAATCCAATTTAAAACATGCTCTGCTTTAATTCGGTCCAAAATTTCGAAATCACATTTCTGTAGTGGGATCACAATCTGTGCTACACAAAATCATAGCCGTTACCTATGATAGCAGGTTCAAACGCCCAAAAGAGCAAGGAGAAAATGGAAATACCCCACCCACTTATTTGTGCATACCATAATGAAATTCTTTTTTGTAACTCTTTCGGACTTGCGAAAGGGATCTTCTTCTACCTATGTACATGTAAATATCTAATTTTATTACTATTTTGTTTTTAAAAAAATAATTTATTTGACCTTGATGTCAAGGTCATTCACGACAAAGGTGTTTAAACTATTGTATCACGTTACATTTGCGTCCTGATTCTATCTGTTGTTGTGAACGACTAAAGGTAGGACTTCGTGTCTTTGAAGATTAGTTTTACCCCCTGATTACAAACATATTACTTCTTATGATTAATATCAAAGTTTAAATTCGTTTGTTTGGCTCATTGCAAAACGTAGGCGTACCCCACCCACCTTTTTCGCCTGCATTACTCACTAATTCGAACCTTTTGGAGAGTTGGACGGTCTTTACGATCGAACAATTGACATTATAGAAAATATAAAAACTCTGGTATGTTCCGTTTAGGTGTTAATTGCGTCAGTGGTCTATTTACTCAGTCATTTTTCCCAAAAAAATGGGTCAAGGTGAGCAGACAAGATATTTAACCTCACCTGAGCCATCTACTCAAAGTGAGCTGTTGTGGTATCGGTTGCTCATTGTCTGTCATTAACAATTGCTTCAAAAGACATCTCCTCCTGCATTATTGGGTGGATTTTGACCAAACTCGACAGGGGTGATCCATATATGGCCTTCATCAATTTAATTTTTAAATGGTTTTATTCCATTTTATACATGTATCTAGCTCAAATGGGCTAAAATAGACTTTCGAACTGAAAAAAAAATAAAAATACACAAAGCATTGAGACTTGACGCTTATTATGAAGCATTATTTAGTAAACGTCTACCAAGTCTGTTCCAATTATGGCTCTGTAGCCAAAAGTGGGTCTGTTCGAGGGTTACAATATTTACATTGGCTAATTATAGGGAAAACATAAAACACATCTTCTTGTCTGAATCCACAAGGCCAAGGGACTTGATATGTCTCTGTCTGTTCATTTGCGTCCATCTGTCCATAATATCCACCGAGGTTTATCTTTACATTCCTTAACATTACATACACACGTTCAAAACCAAAGTTTTATTAAAACTACAGATACATCGAATATTGACAGCTGTAATGTTGGGAGTGAGTATGCTTCACAAATGATTGAAACACTCACAAAATGATTTTGCAGACATAAAAACACCAGCTCGTTACACATTTGAATGGTAGCAACAAACAATTTATCAGTCAAGTCATCCCCGGAGTTAAAGAGTGAAAATAATTTTCTTATTTTGCTATAAAGCATAAATTGTGTGTACTCGTTTGGACCGACTCATTGATACGCACCCACAGTCTATATTTGGAGCAAACGTAAGAATGTATTAATCTTTCATCTGAAAAATATCAATTATCACAGCCTTAAAATGTATTTTGGTGGTACTATCATCCTGAGAGGAGCTGCGTCCTAAATCAAGGAAGAAAATCCACCCAGCAAAGATTCACGTGAATTTTTTGGCTTTAATTTAACAGTACTGTTTCTGCAGTAACTCTGAAATTCTGTCAAACTCCCCAAAACCTAGTCGGAGTTTTATCATGTCCAGGTGTTGCAGACATGCAAACTCCATTAAAATCTGCTAACATGCTTCAAGCAATAATGTACATTTAAGTACATTTGGTCTAAATTAAGCAGGGGTTTTTCTGCATCGACATTGAAATTAAAATCAAGATTTCCATAATACAATCCACTATTTACCTGATCATACAAATTGGGTAAACTTTGAAACATCGGCCGACTCCTCGCAAATTAGATAAGTTTTGTCTAAACTTGGCAGCTTTTTCTTATGTAACCTTTAAAATAAGAAAATGGTCCCAATAATTTAATCATCTTTTGTCATAATTAGATATTAATTTTATCCAAGTTTAGGCAACATCCGCTGACCCGCTCTGAAGATAATGCGCATTTAATTAGTTTTAGCCTAAATTTGACTTTTTTCTTATGTAACCTTGAATAATGAGGTCAAGGTCACAAAGACCGCATCAACTTTTGTCATGTCTAGCTTTTAAATCATGCAAATTTGGGTATAATCCGTTGAACCACCCCAAAGAAAATGTGTAATTAAAGGTTTTCAGCCTAAATTTAGAATTTTCTTTTCCAATGTGACCTTGAAAATAAGGTCAAGGTCCCAAAAATTTTAGCAGCTTTTTGTCATGTGCATGTATTAGATTCATGTGAACTTGGATAAAATCCGCTGACCCACGGTCTGAAGATAATGTGCATTTAAGTAATTATTCACCTAAATCAAGCAGTTTTTAATGTGACTAGCAACAGCAGAACCAGACTATCCAAAGGGCAGGGTATTCGCTGTTGACACTCAAGAACAATTCTTCATAGCCCTTACAGTTCAGGCTTTCCAGCGTTCCTAGCTTTCCTACTTTTTCCTAGTTTTTTAAATGTGCTCCTTGTTTTTCCTAGTGTTTTCTAAAATCTCCTAGTATTCCTAGTTTTTCATAAATTTTGCCTTTTTTGGATAGAGTAAAACTGTCTTTTTATGTGTTTTGGAGATTTTGTTTCAGAATAAGAACTTCAATGTGTTGCCCTGACAGTATTTGGTGTCTAGTGTCAGACTGGTGCATAGTCTAGCCTTCTCTGGTGATGACTACAATTGACACCAGTCTCTTAGTGGAACCTTTAATAATTTGGTTGAAATCCTTTAAAATCTTTAATTTGGCTGAAAAACCTTTAAAACATATAAAGACATTTAAGGTTGTACAATTTTAACAGTGGTATCTACACCCTAGTCTAACACAGACATAATGCCTATCAGTCTAAATCTTATATTTAAAAAGAGCATACATTAAAGTGGAGCATTTTCCTCTGAAAATCCTCATTTTCTTAAGGTAAAATTGCCCCTGCAAAATGACCAGAGATGGCTTCTCCTGCTTTCTTGGTTTTCAAAATTTTTCGGGGGAGGACCCCCAAACCCTCCTTTCAGACTAATGTTTTAATTTTCCAATCCAACAATATTCAGTCAACACAACACCTGGCTAGAAGTGAGGTATTCAAGTCACGGAGTGAAAAATGTGTTTGTGCATTTGTTTGCTAAGGATTTGCTGTACCCCTACCATACCATCATCTATCAGTCATAGCCGGATTTTTAAGGCCAGGATCCAGTAAAAATGCTAGAAAATTTAATGCTAATTTGCTCTTTATTTTTGTTTGATTTTGTGAAACAAACTTTTTTATGCCTAAAATAGCCTTTATTAAAAACCTTTAATTTCATGAGTCTGCTAGGGTGACTGTTGACAGCAGAAGAAAACTAAGTTGTACATGTAGAATGAAATGTGTTCAATTACTGTGGTAATCCGGTAGGGAAAAGTAAAAAAAAGGTAAACAAATAACTCCTAGTTTTTGCGTTAAACTTCCTAGATTTTCCTAGTTTTTTCCTAGGTTTTTTTTTGCAAATAATTTTCCTGGTTTTCTCCTAGTTTTTTCAAAGCTGCTGCTGGAAAGCCTGCTTACTCATCTGGTATCTAAAGACTATGAACTAAAAGGTAGGTTGGTTATGAACGAGTCATTTGTATCCACCCCCCCCCCCACCCCACCTACCTACGGGGATAGCAGTGGAATAGTCGGGCTATGGTGCAGTGCAAGTACTTTTTGATTCAGTTAGGTAACAAATTCATGCATTTGCAGCATACCAGCTACCTTGTTTATAGGTAGATTGAGTCTTGCTTGATTTATGAACAGAAGTATTTAGAGACTTATCTCACTAAAGTTTCATTCACCAAAACAAAGTATAACCATTGGTAAAAGTTTCAAAAATCACTCAAGAGCCTCCAAAGGTCCTGATTATAAAGTTTCAAGCAAAATATTGTGAATATTTTGCTATCTTTCATTTTTAACAAGTCTGTTTTGATCTTCAAAATAATCGTCTTGTTGAGACAGTTCTTTTAAGTACCCATAATAAGTGACCTGGTTGAGAGATATTAGAAACTTGTTTTTAAAATTATGCAGCTTTAGCTAGATGTCGGACCTCTAGTACATGAGTTTTAGTTATTTATCTCATATGTGCAAAAAACTCCAATAACAATTAATACCTCCATGCTGACATATCCAGGGGAACCAGAGGTCTAATTCTTGGTCTGTCGTGTTTTTTCTACATCCATAATTTGTATATGAGGGTCTGTATGGGGTATAATGATTAGTGAATAATGGCCCTTTTTTATAATGAATAGTGAATAATCAGCCAAAAAATAGTGAATATTGAGGGCCTAAAAATTAATGAATAATCCTATTTTTTAATGAAGTTAATATGAAAAATAATGAATAGTGAATAACCAGATTTCTTTGCCACCTTTCTTACTTTTAATGAATAATTGGTCTTATTTTAATGTATAACCCAAAATTTTAATGAGAGGAATAATGGGCTAAATTTTTAATTTAGAGTGAATACGTAAGAATGTATTAATCTTTCATCTGAAAAATATCAATTATCACAGCCTTAAAATGTATTTTGGTGGTACTATCATCCTGAGAGGAGCTGCGTCCTAAATCAAGGAAGAAAATCCACCCAGCAAAGATTCACGTGAATTTTTTGGCTTTAATTTAACAGTACTGTTTCTGCAGTAACTCTGAAATTCTGTCAAACTCCCCAAAACCTAGTCGGAGTTTTATCATGTCCAGGTGTTGCAGACATGCAAACTCCATTAAAATCTGCTAACATGCTTCAAGCAATAATGTACATTTAAGTACATTTGGTCTAAATTAAGCAGGGGTTTTTCTGCATCGACATTGAAATTAAAATCAAGATTTCCATAATACAATCCACTATTTACCTGATCATACAAATTGGGTAAACTTTGAAACATCGGCCGACTCCTCGCAAATTAGATAAGTTTTGTCTAAACTTGGCAGCTTTTTCTTATGTAACCTTTAAAATAAGAAAATGGTCCCAATAATTTAATCATCTTTTGTCATAATTAGATATTAATTTTATCCAAGTTTAGGCAACATCCGCTGACCCGCTCTGAAGATAATGCGCATTTAATTAGTTTTAGCCTAAATTTGACTTTTTTCTTATGTAACCTTGAATAATGAGGTCAAGGTCACAAAGACCGCATCAACTTTTGTCATGTCTAGCTTTTAAATCATGCAAATTTGGGTATAATCCGTTGAACCACCCCAAAGAAAATGTGTAATTAAAGGTTTTCAGCCTAAATTTAGAATTTTCTTTTCCAATGTGACTGTGACAAATTCAGTTAGTTACCTGTATAGCAAGTGGCACTTTAATGTAAGTGTATTACCTGTGAACAGCAAGTATACATTTAACTGTGGAATTTAACTAATCTACCTGTGTGGCAAGTGACACTTTAATAGAACAGTATTACCTGTAAATAGCAAGTATATATTTAATCTGCAGTGTTTGGCTTATAGTGAGTGATTTTGTTGGATAAATTAACTGTTAAGCTGGTCAGTTGTGAATACTAGATAGATGGAGAAACATTGTGTTTGGTGTTATGAGACTTTGTGAAACAGAGAAAATGTGCTGATAATTCTAGAAATACAATATGACAAGTGGATATTGATAGCTGGTGGGCAGGGGTAAGTGATACAGATCTGTCAGGGTTGCAGCAATGAAATTCTGAAATACTGAATTCATTTGACAATGTCTGGTATTTGATATCGTTGAGAATTGCGCTCATTTTACCCCACCCCATTTCAAGTTTCTAAAGGCCGCCCTTTCTTGTAGGTTGCTACATTCTCCTCCTTTTTCTATGGGACTGGTGTCTATGGGGTTTACTTGCATGATGTTGGTGAACTATGGACTATGACAGTCATCTGTGATGATGTACCTCAAGATCTGGTTAAATAAAAGGGAACCGTCTCACTGTGCTAATTCTGTAGACTCAACTAAAACTATATACATTTGAAATTAGTAGACAGATGGTGAAATATTTGAGAGATAGCCGAAATAAAGTTACTTGAAATGTGTATATAGAAGTGGATCAGATCATATATATTTGAGTTACTGAAATATAAACAATGTTGATAGGTTTATAACATTAATCACTGCAGATTCTTTATAGTGATAATTTATGCAAAGAAACATGCTAACATTCAGAGTATTCTGACAATACAAGTTATTGAATGAACATTCACATGAATATAGAATGAGATGAACAATTAAGTTTGAATATTAGAAGTTGATTGGTATATTTGATGCATTGAATGTAATATATTTTTCTTTTATGTTCTTTCTCTCATTTCTTTCCTACTGTCACTTTCATCTTTTTGTTTACTTATTAAAGTTCTTTGATAATTGATGAAGATTTCTTCAATTATTTGTACAGCTGATATCTTGCAGACTTTAAGCAAAATTACAGATTCTAATCTGTTACAGTGACCTTGAAAATAAGGTCAAGGTCCCAAAGATTTTAGCAGCTTTTTGTCATGTGCATGTATTAGATTCATGTGAACTTGGATAAAATCCGCTGACCCACGGTCTGAAGATAATGTGCATTTAAGTAATTATTCACCTAAATCAAGCAGTTTTTAATGTGACTAAGGTCAAGGTCTCAAAAACTTTAACGGCTTATTGCCATGTCCAGATTTTAAAATCATGCAAGTTTGGGTAAAATCCGCTGATCACTGCAAAGATAATGTGCATTTACTTATTTTTGGCTTAAATTCAGCAGCTTCGTTTTCTAATGTGACCTTGAAAATGAGGTTTGTCATGTCCATATATAAGATTCAGGCGAATTTGGGAAAAATCAGCTGACCCAATCTGAAGATAATGTGCATTTAAGTATGTTTGCCCTAAATTTTGCAGTTTTTTTATTGTGACCTTGAAAGTAAGGTCTCCATTTTTTTCTTTGGCTTATTCTCATGTCCATATATTGAATTCATGCTAGTCTAGGTAAAATCCACTGACCCACTCCGAGGATAATGTGCATTTAAGTATTTTTGGCCTAAATTTCGCAATTTTGATATCTAATGTGACCTTGAAAACAAAGTCAAGGTCCCCTAAACTTTATCAGCTTTTTGCCATGTCCATGTATTAGATTCATGCAAATTAGGGCAAAATCAGCTGACCAAGTCTGAAGATAATGTGCATTTAAGTATGTTTTACCTTAAATTTTGCAGTTTTTATTCTAATGTGACCTTGAAAATAAGGTCAAGGTCTCCAAAATTTTATCGGTTTATTGTCATGTCCAGATATTGAATTCATGCAAATTTGGGTAAAATCCACTGACCCACTCCAAAGATAATGTGCATTTCAGTATTTTGGGCCTAAATTTTGCAATTTGGTTTTCTAACGTGACCTTAAAAATAAGGTCGAGGTCTCCAAAACTTTTTCAGTTCTTTGTCATGTCCATGTTTTAGATTCATGCAAATTTGGACAAAATCCTCTGACCCACTCCGAAGACAATGTGAATTTAAGTAACTTTTCGCCTAAATTTAGCAGTTTTTTTTCTACTGTGACCTTGAAAATTGGGTCAAGGTCTCATAAACTTTATCGTTATTTTGCCATGTCTAGCTATTAAAATAATGCAAATTTGGTTTAAATCCGTTGACCTTCTCCGAAGATAACGTGAATTTAAGTAATTTTTGGCATAAATTTAGCAAACTTTTCTCAGTGTTGACCTTGAAAATGAGGTCAAGGTCACCTAGCCCTAGTCGACTATTTATCATACCTAGTTGCTGTATCCCTGCAAATCTTGATAAAATCTGATAACCCAATCAGGAGATATTAAACATATATCAAAGGGCCACACCTACATTAGTGCTGACACCGACGCCGGCGCCGTCAGGGCCCGCTACAAAAGGCATTCATCCCAATCCCCTCTTTTGTCGGGTAAAATGAATAGAACTATAACATATTTACCGTTTCTGATTCAAACTTTAGACGAAAATACGTAAAACTGGTTATTTCCAGCAAAACAAGCACATTTTATGTTAATTTTATACCCTAAAATCAGTCTAAAGAGTTTTTAGGGTAGGTAACTTCAAGGGCCATAACTCTGTAAGTACGCGACTCCGACACCGACATCATTGGTTTTCTGAAACTAGGGATGCTAACAAACAATTTGGTATATAACCTTACTTGTTAACAGAGAGGGCACCTAAAAGTCCTTAAGGAGGCGACTTTTGAGCTCTCGTTTGCTCTACTATTAACTCATTAAAGAAGACTAAAAATGTTCTGGGTTCAAAAAATAATGATTTTATTTTTTTGCGTTTTTAAGTCCTTCAGTGTAGTCCTCACCTGAAATTTCAACTGCTCTTATGAACTTGCTTACACTTATCACTAGAACGATCGAATTTCCTATTTTAGGGTGTTTGGTATGTTTAAAAAACAGTGAAGATCCTGATCAGACCCCGATTATGAAGTGTCTGGTCTGGGTCTGCACTGTTGCCTATGTCCCATTAAAAGGACGCTAGGCTTAAATGGGTTAAAAAGTAGAGTGCCGAAAAATAAAGACAGACTTTTTTTGCTTTCAAACTCTCAATTGATGTGTTAATCATGCTAACAAATGTTAAAATGCCAACTAATGTTGGCATGTTTACTTTTAAGAGCATGATAAAGGGTTGTATATACGGCATGGTTTAGTCGTCCTGACAAAATCATACATGAGGCTTGTATAGGGGTTATAGGGATACAGAATATTTGCCATTTTACTTCCAGGGATATAGGATACTATCCATTTTACTTCCAGGGATATAGGATACTCTGTTCAATTTCAGGGATACTGTGTTTTTTGCCGAAAATAAAAAAACAACAGAAAAAAAACAACAGTAAAAGTCCCTTTGAAAGACAAGAACTTAAAAAGAAAACATTCTCAGAAAGATTGTTTTTTAGCTTCACAACCTTGCTGTTTTGATGGCGAGTTTTTACAAACAGCAAGAAGAGTTTAGAGAAATCACAGCCTCTATCCATGGTAAGGGTTTCGAAAAAACTGTTGCGAAATGAAGCTTTATGAGCACCATTCCCAGTATACAAAAAGACCAGCCCGAGCCTAGCCTAAAGAAATCATTTGCGAATTAAAAACCAAGCATGGCCTCTCATCAATATGTCAAGATTTGGGAATAAATATGTACAAAGTTTCAGTCAATTACAAAGGAGCAACAGCAGAACCAGACTATCCAAAGGGCAGGGTATTCGCTGTTGACACTCAAGAACAATTCTTCATAGCCCTTACAGTTCAGGCTTTCCAGCGTTCCTAGCTTTCCTACTTTTTCCTAGTTTTTTAAATGTGCTCCTTGTTTTTCCTAGTGTTTTCTAAAATATCCTAGTATTCCTAGTTTTTCATAAATTTTGCCCTTTTTGGATAGAGTAAAACTGTCTTTTTATGTGTTTTGGAGATTTTGTTTCAGAATAAGAACTTCAATGTGTTGCCCTGACAGTATTTGGTGTCTAGTGTCAGTCTGGTGCATAGTCTAGCCTTCTCTGGTGATGACTACAATTGACACCAGTCTCTTAGTGGAACCTTTAATAATTTGGTTGAAATCCTTTAAAATCTTTAATTTGGCTGAAAAACCTTTAAAACATATAAAGACATTTAAGGTTGTACAATTTTAACAGTGGTATCTACACCCTAGTCTAACACAGACATAATGCCTATCAGTCTAAATCTTATATTTAAAAAGAGCATACATTAAAGTGGAGCATTTTCCTCTGAAAATCCTCATTTTCTTAAGGTAAAATTGCCCCTGCAAAATGACCAGAGATGGCTTCTCCTGCTTTCTTGGTTTTCAAAATTTTTCGGGGGAGGACCCCCAAACCCTCCTTTCAGACTAATGTTTTAATTTTCCAATCCAACAATATTCAGTCAACACAACACCTGGCTAGAAGTGAGGTATTCAAGTCACGGAGTGAAAAATGTGTTTGTGCATTTGTTTGCTAAGGATTTGCTGTACCCCTACCATACCATCATCTATCAGTCATAGCCGGATTTTTAAGGCCAGGATCCAGTAAAAATGCTAGATAATTTAATGCTAATTTGCTCTTTATTTTTGTTTGATTTTGTGAAACAAACTTTTTTATGCCTAAAATAGCCTTTATTAAAAACCTTTAATTTCATGAGTCTGCTAGGGTGACTGTTGACAGCAGAAGAAAACTAAGTTGTACATGTAGAATGAAATGTGTTCAATTACTGTGGTAATCCGGTAGGGAAAAGTAAAAAAAAGGTAAACAAATAACTCCTAGTTTTTGCGTTAAACTTCCTAGATTTTCCTAGTTTTTTCCTAGGTTTTTTTTTGCAAATAATTTTCCTGGTTTTCTCCTAGTTTTTTCAAAGCTGCTGCTGGAAAGCCTGCTTACTCATCTGGTATCTAAAGACTATGAACTAAAAGGTAGGTTGGTTATGAACGAGTCATTTGTATCCACCCCCCCCCCACCCCACCTACCTACGGGGATAGCAGTGGAATAGTCGGGCTATGGTGCAGTGCAAGTACTTTTTGATTCAGTTAGGTAACAAATTCATGCATTTGCAGCATACCAGCTACCTTGTTTATAGGTAGATTGAGTCTTGCTTGATTTACGAACAGAAGTATTTAGAGACTTATCTCACTAAAGTTTCATTCACCAAAACAAAGTATAACCATTGGTAAAAGTTTCAAAAATCACTCAAGAGCCTCCAAAGGTCCTGATTATAAAGTTTCAAGCAAAATATTGTGAATATTTTGCTATCTTTCATTTTTAACAAGTCTGTTTTGATCTTCAAAATAATCGTCTTGTTGAGACAGTTCTTTTAAGTACCCATAATAAGTGACCTGGTTGAGAGATATTAGAAACTTGTTTTTAAAATTATGCAGCTTTAGCTAGATGTCGGACCTCTAGTACATGAGATTTAGTTATTTATCTCATATGTGCAAAAAACTCCAATAACAATTAATACCTCCATGCTGACATATCCAGGGGAACCAGAGGTCTAATTCTTGGTCTGTCGTGTTTTTTCTACATCCATAATTTGTATATGAGGGTCTGTATGGGGTATAATGATTAGTGAATAATGGCCCTTTTTTATAATGAATAGTGAATAATCAGCCAAAAAATAGTGAATATTGAGGGCCTAAAAATTAATGAATAATCCTATTTTTTAATGAAGTTAATATGAAAAATAATGAATAGTGAATAACCAGATTTCTTTGCCACCTTTCTTACTTTTAATGAATAATTGGTCTTATTTTAATGTATAACCCATAATTTTAATGAGAGGAATAATGGGCTAAATTTTTAATTTAGAGTGAATACCAGACCCCCCCCCCATCCAGACCCTCGTATATGTGAGCAATGAAGGCTCTTGTCTATCTATGCATTTGCCCAGGCTCACCTGAGCCTTCATAGCTTGATTATATGATAAGTACCAAATCTCAAGTGCTGGCTCAAATGATTTTATTGGAAGTTTACCTAGATTGAAATGTTTTCATGGTACATTGTATACATGGGTTTGTGCCAGATAAATGACTGTAAAAAGGGTGTGACACAGGTTTTATGCAATAATAACAATTTTTGCAGATGTTTAGATAATGTTTGCATAAAGTTGTTGAATACATGCCATTACAGATCATTACATGCACTTAACATAAGTATTTTTTTCCATTCTTTGCGTTAATAATTTCAGGGATATTTGTGTTTACTTCCAGGGATATGGGATATTTAGAAAAAATAATTATAGGGATATTTGCCACTGTACTTAAAGGGATATAGGATACTTCCCTATTTACTTAAAGGGATATAGGATATTGGTACCCCCCCCCCCTATACAAGCCTCATACATGCTTCTGTCATGTATGAGTTTTTTTCTGTTTAGACGGCATGACAATGTCATATTTGATTTCTTTCAAAAGTAAAGAAAATTGGTTTGTCACTATGGGCTATCTCATCATGCTCTACATCGTTTCATTGCTAAAGCTAAGAAAATGTGTTAAAACTCCCGCAAGTCACGACTTTTGTCATCTGCTATCTCATATGCTTATGTGCTTATATAGGTAGTCACTAGGGCGATTAATATTCAACCAGATCAGAATGTTCCCTGGAAACAGTATGGTCCGGGTTTATAATGTTTACTTCCATGATATGGTCTAGTCTGAAGTGCGCTTGAATATATGCAGTACGTTAATGGTCTTTTTGAAACTCTTCATGATTTAAATCACAGTGATGAGAAAACCAGAATGCTGAAAACCGCATCGAAAAATTCCAACCGAGTCAAAAGTTATGCAAGTTTTACAATTATGCAATTAAGCATATAAGCCCCGCCCACATTATTGTTTCAAGATGATTTTTTCGAAATGTCAAATTTTATGTAGTGCGATTTCTAAGCAATTAAAAACAGCACAATGAAGCTTTAATATG